>CM053595.1:53499985-53557573 GCA_028646575.1 Pseudocheirus occidentalis | reverse complement strand
TTAAGTGTCTGAGGCTGGATTTGACCTCTGGTCCTTCTGACTTCAGGGCTGGTGCTCTATTCACTGTGCCACCTAGCTGCCCTGTATATAACAAATTCTATTCAATTAGAAGAACGTTTATTAAGCAATCATTACGTACAAGGTACCATGCTAGACCCTTATGAAAAAAACCAAAATTGTTCCTGTTATCAAGTAGTTTGTGTTCTGTTAAAGGATACCACATAACAAAACTAACAGTTAACATTTTAATATATGAAACTGAGAAGGTAGACTGAAGCCAGTTTGTGAAGGGCCTTCAATGTCAGGTCAGAGTTTTTGTTTTAACTGGACTTAATAGAGAGCCACTAAAGGATTTTTTTTTTTTAGCTTTTTTGGAAGGGGGAAGGCAGGATATTGGGGTTAAGTGACTTGCCTAAGGTCACATGGCTAGTAAGTGTTAAGTGTCTGAGGTCACATTTGAACTTAGGTCTTCCTGACTTCGGGGGTGGGTGCTCTATTCGCTGGGTCACCTAGCCATCCCTACCACTAAGGATTTTTGAGCAGGGGAATGACAGAGTTAGATTTGAGCCTCAAGAAAATTACTTGGCAGCTCTTTTTAGGAGAAAAGGGAGAGAATGGAAAAGGAGAGATCAGTGAGGAGATTACTGAAATAGTCTAGAGGTGATGATAGCTTGAACTAGCAATATGACCATCTGTGTAGAGAGAAGGGGATGAACCTGAGATATTGTGAAAGAGAAAATGCAAATTTACAGTCATCTGAGAAGAGATGATAATTGAGCCCAGAGGAATCACCAAGACAGATAAGAATATGGCCTAGGACATGGACCAGGAAATACACATTTAAGGGATGGGCTCTGAAAAAGGAATTGCTAAAGGTAACTGAAAAGGAGGCCAGAAAGGTGGGAGAAGAATCAGGAGAGAAGGGGGAAAGTATTTCTTAGGAAAAGGTAATCAGCAGTGTCAAAAGTTATAGACACTGAGGACTGTGAGAATTCAGAAAAAGTCACTGGTTTTAATAGTCAAAAAGTCAGGGAAACCTTGGAAAGAACAATATCAGTTAAGTGATGGACTTGAAAACCTGATTATGGGGTGGAGGGGGAAGAATGAGTGGATGGTGAAGAAATGGAGGCAGGGAGAGAAGATAACTCTAAGAGCTTGGCAGTGAAAAGTAAGAATCAAATGAAGACTCCCTCTGTCCCCAAACTTTCTTAAACAATGGACACCTTAATATATCTGAAGACAACAGGGAAGGATCCAATGGAAAGGGAAAAACTGAAGAAGAGAGAAGGGGAACAATTAATGAGGGGAGCTCCCAAAAGAGGTGGAAGGGGATGAGATCAAGGGCACAAGTAGAGAAATTAACCCGGAAAATTCAAAGTGGGAAAAAAGGAGGAGAGGATGAAGATGTGGAGGGCTTTTAATGTTAGGGTAAGGGAGAAGAGGGAGTTATGAAGGAATGGCCAAATTTTCTCCATCAAGTGAAGTCATCTGTAGAAGCTGTGGGAAGGAAGTACCACAGGAGATCTGAAAAGAGATGAAAAGATTTGGAACAGCTGTTGCAAGGACAGTGCATGTCAATCATGGAAGAACAGGTTTGCCTTTCAACTGTGAGAGTTCAGCTGAGACTGGATAGTACAAATTTACAGCGGACTCATGGTATAGGGTGCTGTTTTCCAGCAGCCTTTAGCAGCACGGAAGTGGAAGCAGGGAAGGTGGAGGTCCCAGGCCGACAACTAGCTGGTATGAATGATGGTGAGAAAAGTGCGACAGCGATGACTTAGGAGAATAGAGGATGAAATGACTAGAAACCACAGCAGAACTGATCAGAACAGAGTAAAAGATGACAACAGATATATGTCTGATAGGAAGAGAAGATGAGCTAGCACGAGGAGATTACTCATGAGACAATATCCAAGGCCTCCAACGTCCTGGGTGGAAAACAGGACAGGAGGGCACACACAGACTCTGATCTGCATGGTGGAGAGGGTATCCAAAGGGAGGAGGTTTATTTGAGTGTAAGAAAAACCATTAATGATAAGATGGTCTTCAGCAGAAAGAGGATCTTGATTATATCTGAATTACATTCTCCTAGAATTACTACCTGAATTTTTGGTTTCTAGACATTTCACCTGGAACCACCAGCCCAACACCAGGTTAAGCCTGGTTTGGCCCAGTCCTTACCATCTCCTCTGGATCAGAGGGTTTCAATCTAACTTTGATCTGCCTTAATGCAGATGAGTTTGGCTGGCACTACTTCCTGGACACTTAATTTCTATTTCCACTCCCCAGTTTTCACCTAAGCTCTAAGAAACACTGTTGGCTTAACAGACCAAGCCTTATTTTAACACCTTCCCTCTTGCCTTGCCTCAGGAGTTCTGCCTCATCCCTGATTCTCTGCCAGACCAAGCAAGTCCCAGAGAAATTTGGGTCAGTGGAGGGGTGACAGAGAGAGAAAGGGGGGGAAAGAGGGAGAGGGAGAAAAAGGGAGAAGGAGAGCGAGAGAGAGCAAGAGCGAGAGCGAGAGAGAGAGAGAGAGAGAGCGAGAGAGAGAGCGAGAGAGAGAGAGAGAGAGAGAGAGAGAGAGAGAGAGAGAGAGAGAGATGGAGGAAGGGAGGGAGGGAGGGAGGGAGAGGGAGAAGAGGGAGAAAAGAGAGAGAGTGTGTGAATGTGAATGTGAGTGTGAGTGAGTGAGTGAGTGTGTGTGTGTGTGTGTGTGTTGGGAAGTTAGTTCAGTCACTGTGATTGGGAAAGCTATATCCCTGGCATACCAGTTCAGAACTCATAGTCTTTTCCCAAAGGAACTCTTACACACTGTGGGTTCTAGAGGACAATCAACACAGTAGACATTCTGGGTAAAGAGGCTTTTGTGGACTGAATTGGAAACCTAACCACATTACACCTGTTTCTACAGTGAAAAAAGCTTCTTGAATTACAAACACCCAACTGATGGATAGACTTCTGGGATACTGTGGAGGTTTCTGATGCAAATGTCTGACTGTAGATGAGCTTGGCTTCTAGGATACTTAGTTCCTAAGGGACACTGTACCAAGATCCCCTTTCTGGACCTTGGGGAATGTCTAGTCCTAGTCTCTTTTTTTGACCCTTCCCTGCCAAAAGGGCCAGAGCCCTGATTCCATACCTTAAGCTTTGAAGCTTATTGGACTGCTACTCCCTTTGGAGAAAGAAGTCATAATACTTCACAGTTATACAGCCCAGACATGCTATACCTAAACCACAGGTTCTCTACCTCATTTCCCATGAAAGGCTTGGGGTTATTCCCTATGGGAGGGCAAAAGTAAAATGTGAAGAACAGCAGTAAAGAAAGGAAGTGGTTAGAACAAGAACTTTAAAAACACCATGGAGGTTACTTAACCTGAACTCTGGGTGTCTGCATTGGCTGAGATAGGAAGTCAGTCACATATTCTGGCGTACATTCTTGCTAGAAGCTCAAAATGTCTGAAATTCTTGTTGAGAGCAGCTCCGGGTTCAACTTCCCTGATAGAGGATGTCACTGTCCCTCCATTTTTTTGGCCCCCGGACTTGAGACACTTGGCATGTAAATGTTCAGATCCCTTTCTGAGCTACACCCAAGGCAAGTTTTGATGAGGCAAGAAAAGGAGAAGCACAAGAACCTACCACAGGCAACTGCCCAATAGATCTGAGAGTCCTGAGTCTGGTGAAGGATTCGATAAGGGGCAACTCTGGCACTGGAATCCAAGACGACATCCAGCGTTCCCACGAGAAGACCTGAGAAATAAGATTGAGAGAAATGTGTGACTGGGGATTCGACTGGCACATATCCCTGCTCCAGCCACATCAAATGCTGTCACAGATGGCCTGATTTCATGGGCTGAAAGAACAGGAAGTATCAAATGAGATAGTGTGTACTAAGGTACTCTGTGAACTACAAACTGCTGTACAAATATACATTAATTATTGCCTGCCCTGTGGCCCAGGTAATCAGGACAAATAGCTGTCATTTTCTGTCTCAAAAGAGGTTCATTCTTTTTCTTCTTTCAGGTTTCATTTCAGTGTAACTGAACCCCTGGAGCCAGGAAAAATCTTACTTTTGCAGAAAATGATAAGGTCCTCCTGGACCCTTCCAAGCTTTTCAGTCATTTTATACTTTACTCCCCCTCCACACCCCCTATGACCTAGCTATGCTGGCCTCCTTGCTCTTCCACACATAAAACACCTCATCTCCTGACTCTACTTCTTCTCTAGCTGTCCCCCATGCCTGAAATGCCCTTGCTCCTCACCTCTGTCTCCTGGTTTCCCTCAAGACTCAGTTCAAAGCCCCTCTTCTGCAGGAGGCCTTTCCTGGCTGCTCCTGCTACTCGTTCCTTCCCTCAGAGATTACCTTCCATTTATACTATCTATATCTGGTATGTCAATAGTCACTTGCATGTTGTCTCCCTAACAGAACGTGAACTGAGGGAAGGGACTGTTTTTGTACCCCCCCTTTTTTTGTAACCTCACTATTTAGCACAATGCCCAGCACATTCTAAGTGCTTGACTTGGGGACGGCTCAAATGACTGACACCCACTATTTCTCATTTTGTACTACTCTTATTTATTTAGAGACACAAGGCACCTTCTAGCCCTTTCTAAATGACTCCTATTCCTTTAAACGTTTTTCCAAATACAAAAAAAAATTCCCAAACCAACCAAATATTTTTATTGATGCTCCCCCCTCTTATATCAAAATCACTTCCCAATTATTCTGTGTTCTGTGTACCCTCTTTACCTCTCCTATCACTATAGACCTTTCCCTTGTCATGAAGAAGTAAAATTCAAAAACAGCAAGTCAACATATTGGTGATATCTGATGACAAATATTTTATTTCTCAGTTACAGTCCCTTTTTCTGCTGAGAAAAAGCATGCAAATCTGTCACAAGACAAATTTTTCTTTTTGTTATATTTCTGTAAGTATTTATTTAAAATCTAGTGACTTCATAAAGGTAGATGTGATCAGTTTTCCTTGACCATGCTTCTAACTAAATTAGTGTAGTGATAATTTATTATTCTAGTACTTACCTAGGACCCAAGGTTAGGTTTTCACAGAAATACATTTCCTAGATTACCTAATATTATCCCTTTACTTATTCCAACTTGCCTTACGTTAAACATTATGGATAGAAATATTCTAAAATGCAGGAAATATATCCTTGCCTTCTTAAACAGAGAACACTGAGCACAACCTTTTAAGAGTATGTAATAATTTATGTATAATTTTGCAGAGAATTTTTTCTCAGTGACTAAGACTTATCATTATGAATGCCAATGACTATGCTTTAAATGTAATGAAATCATTCCTCCAAGGACTACTGAAGTATATGGAGCTCTTTGGTATGCTAAATGGCTCTGGACTGTGTTAGAGCTGTCTTTTTTTGTCTCTTACTGGCTATCGGCTATCTCTTCTCACTGTTACATTTCACCTTTGTGCTCCCACTAGCTACTATTCTCACACCATCTAATCATTCATTCAATACTTTTAAGAAAGAGCCTATAGCACCGAGAGCACTTTGCTGGTTATGGGATATTGTTTAGATAAAATATGATCTCTGCCTTCATAGTCTATTGGGGGGAAGAGGCACAGGTAACTGTGCCTTTAGATCTTATGTAATAGGATCTAAATTATGTATCTAAATATGTAATAAAATATAAATTCATCAAAGGGTTGAAAAACAAAATACCATGAGGTGTTAAAAAAGGTCATGAAGACTAAAGAAGGAAGACTTCTGGGAGGAGGTACCATTTGAACTGGGCTTTCAGTAAAGGTCATGCAGGAATGTGATAATGACAGAAGGCACAGGGAGCATCCAGGATAGAGATATTGCAGGAAAAAGGTCCAGATGGTTCCTCAGTGGCACAAAGTACATGATGCTTATCTGAAGGTCTTTGCTTATTTCTGGTTGGGGGTATATTCCATATGTTTGAGAATTCTAGATGTCTGACCTCTGGAAAAGTGGGAGTGTTAAACGTACTGTGTTTCTCACATATAACTACTTTATAGAGTCATAATCTCTTCTCTCTAGTCTTCATTTGTTATATCTACAGTTGACTAGTCTTTCCATTTCCTGTAATACTGGCACAGAAGGATGAATGATGAATCCTGTGAAGTGGTCATATCATTTGAATTTGAATGTTCAAAGTTATAATTACATGTAAAATATGGTCACTGGTTCCAGCCCAATGGAAATATGAATGTGACCACTTCATTGGATTTATTATTCATAGAGCCTGGGACCTAGCTGCATTCATTACCTTAACTTCTAAAGGTTACCAAAGTACTTTTAAGATATCTATCAGCATTCACTTCTTTGTTTAATTCTTTAACAAATAATTTCTTAGGCATTTATGTATGGGAAAAATCTGGATAAGATATAGTTGTATGAGAAAGACAAATGAGTAAAAATTAAACAAGAGAGATAGAAGCAAAGAGCTAAGTGAGGTCCAAGGTCATTACCAACAAATAGGATGAGCAGAGATGACTGGCACACTTTCCCACTTTCCCACTCTCCCTCCCCGACCAATGTACCCCAAAGAACAGGGCACCGGAAATCTGTTCAACTAAACTCAACCCCTTTACCTGGAATTTCACTGGAAATTCACAGTCTAACATCCCAACCAAATGCTTTTGTACCAAGTTCAGCAGGAGCTAAAGTCAATCAAATGGGTAGAGAGAATGTCAGGCAGTATAAGGCAATTAGCTGGTTTGAAATGTACCTAGAATCTGGGGCTAACATTTCAATATTTCCAGGGACTAGCACCGAATTTTCACAAAGAAAGTTCCAAGTTCCTCCCCTGATTCTCATGACCAGGCTAAGGCGTTCACAAGGGGGCAGATATTACTGGGGGATACCCTTGACATCAGACAGAAGTGACAGCTGACTAAGAGGAAGAGAGACAACTACAAAAAATTTCCTTTGGTAAAGTACCTGGGGCATCAGATAGCCCAGTAACCTCCACTCCTCTCTAAGTCCTGGGGGGCACCCAGCCACCAAACTGGAAACAAAACAAGCCTGCCGACTGGGGGGGCTCCAGTTGTATCCCAGAACCAGGAGGGGAGAGGAAATCCTGGGCCTTACTAAAGGCTCAGTGGTCAAAGGCTGAGCTCAGGGTGAGGAGTCTGGAGGCCCGGGTTTGGGGTTATCTGCTGCCAGGACCTGCTTGCGATCGTGGGCAAGTGGCTTCCCCTCTCCGCAGCTCAGTTTCCCCATCAGCACAACCAGCAGGATGCACAGCACATCCTCTAAGCAAGCTCGCAGCTCTCGACTCTGCTGGTGCGGGGGGATAGCAGGGGCAGTCCCCCTTTCCCGAAGGACCCATGGACCCCGCACCAGCCTCTCCCCTCCAGCTGCCTCAGCGGGTCGCCAGATGTTCCCGGGCCCCGCCCCCTCCCAGCTCCCCTTTAGGCCTCCGGTCCTCGCGCCTCCCCCCGTCCCCAGGTGCCCCTCTGACCCCACCCCCCCCTCCTCCGGCTGGTGCGTCCCGGCCCGGGGCTTCCCCTTCCGCTGTCCGGCTGCCCCGGCCCTCACCCGTGAGGCCGCCGCCCTTGCCGTGGCCGCGGCGCCGCTGTAGCAGGAAGAAGGGGTTGGCGCGCTCTGTCACCCACAGCGCGTTCGCCACCAGCACCTCCTCCGGGCTCAGCCACATCCTGCCAGCCCGGAGCCCCCCGGGCTCCCCGAAGCAGCAGGAGCGGTAGGGCTCGGGCCGGGCCCAGCTCCCTGAGAAAGCGGAAGCGGAGCGGGCGGGAGCACAGGAAAGAGCGCGGGAGCGAGCGCGACGGAGAGCGAGCGAGGGCGAGCGCAGCAGAGTGGAGCCCGGCGGGGAGGGCCGCCGGTGCCCGGGGCCCAGCGCCCGCATAGCGCCCCCTGGCGGCCTCCCGAGGAACCCCGGCTCTGCCCCGTAGCCTCCGCCGCTCGCCCTTTCCCAGCTCGTCCCTCCCGCCAGCCCCTGGGCTCCCCCCGCCTTTTTCTTCCCTCCTCTCCCCACCCCTTCCCTTCTCTTCTTCCTTCTCTTTCCGTTCCTTCTCTCCCCTTTCCCCCTTCCCTCTTTTCTCCTTTCCACATTCTGCCTTTCCCCAGTTCCTTCCCTTCCCTCTCTCTGTCTCCTGGTTCCCCCCCCTCCCCCCTTTGCTCCCTCTCCCCTCACCTTTCTCCACCAGATCAGGGAACAGTGAGTGCATATACAGCTCCTGCTCTCAGATACGTGTCTCTGAGGGTGGTGAGATCTCGGGGCCATTCCCTCTCTCTGAGCTTTACCTTCCGCAATGAAATCCCGTCGGATTCAACATACATTTATTAAGCTCCTTCTGTGTGCAGGGTGCCGTGCTTTATCTGGGAAGACTGTGTGGAAAAGAGCACCTCCCAAGAATCTGTTGTGTAGACAAATGTATGTAATCCGGGGGAAGAGAGATCAGACAGCGAGCTCTGGGACAGCTGGAATGGGAGATCACTTAGCTGGAAGGAGGTCAGGGAGGATTTCTGTGAAGAAATTGATCTCAGTTGGGCCTTGAAGAAAGAGGATTTCAACCTTACCTTGCATATAGTAGGTGGTTAATCAATTGTTGAATTAAAGAGTTTGTAAGGAGAGGGCATGTCCTTGGAATACGTAAAAGTAGCCTAGCTTTCCAGGGTTATTATATATTATTCTACGTCTTGCACTTATATTTCCTTATTTACAATATTTTGTCCCCTGTCTCCACAAATTTGTATAAACTGGCTCCCGTGCCTGGAATATGAGCCCTCCTCAGCTCTCAGAATCCTTAGCTCCCTTCGATGCTCTCATCTTAAGTACCATGGGCCCCTGGGAATCCATGGGTGCATATCCTGTTCTGATGAGACATTTTGTTTTGTTTTTCTTTTTTGGTGGAGGGAAGGCAAGGCAATTAGGATTAAGTGACTTGCCCAAGGTCACACAGCTAGTAAGTATGTCAAGTGTCTGAGGTCAAATTTGAACTCCGGTCCTCTGGACTCTAGGACTGATGCTCTATTCACTGCATCACCTAGCTGCCCCTGACCAGACATTTTCTAACTGCTCTCAAGAAGAGGGTAGGGGCCCTGGGAAAATTCAGACCAACTAGGTGATCGGTAAAGAAAATGAGGCATTTATTCAGGGTCAAGGAATTACAATTTGGGGCAATACTCTGCTGTATTTGTACTGGGATGCATCCTCCCTTCCCACCTCCAGGAAGGAGAAAAAAAGGAACTCTTTTAAGGTATAGTTGTGGGAAACAGAAGGGGGGCATATAGTTAGGATACATAGAACAGCCGGACTTCAGGAAGTGTTGAAAAAAGAGAGAGGAAAAAAAAAAAAGAACCAAGTCTGCAGAAGTTTCAATTATCTCTATCCAGGAGCTGGGGTGGTTAGAAACTGTTGGTCAGAACAGGGTAGGGACCCAGATATTCCCTGGGGTTAATGGTGTCATCGCCTACATTAAGCATTTCCTGCTGCTCCTCCTCCCAGCTGCTGGTGGTCCCTGAAATTTCTTTGTATATACTTATATGTACATGTCTTCTCCCCACCCCACCATAGAATGTAAGGTCCGTGAGGGCAGAGATTCTTTTATTTTTGTATCCCTATCATCTACCTAGCACATAGTAAATGATTACTAGATGTTTGATGATTGATTAACAGGGATATGTCTTCGTCAACCATCAGGTAACTGAGTCCTAGGATTCCTTTCCTGTGGTCTTGCTTTGCCCTGGAAGTCAGAGCTGCTTGACTCTGCCTCTCCTAAAGCTTTGAAGTAAATAATTTCCAATGCTTAGTGGGTAGGGATAGAATGAGATGAAAGACTGCAAATGAAGGAATGAGAGAGAGTACTACCTCCCATGCAGGATTATATTTTAAAGCTATTTCAACCTTTAGTACTGTTTGGATAGCTTAACCTCTTCCCATATTAGTACTGACCGAGGTCCCCTAATGACTGTCCCTCATATTGGTAGTTTGATCATGAGGAACCAAACGACTCCTTGTCCCTTAATATATCTAGATTTCCTCTGCTAGGTTTTGGTCCATAAACTTTGACATAACTAGCCTAGGGACCACAAAATGCTTAGTTGAAGCTTTGAGAGTGAAAGAAATTATCAAGTTTTAAAAACAAATGTTAAAAAATTGTTTTTTACATGCGACTGGGAAATAAGATATACAGGGAATGGGGTATAGAAACCCATCTTGCTCTACAAGATGTGGGGGGTGATGGGAGAGTATATAAGAGAACAGATTGGGGGAAGGGGTATTCGGTATGCTTGCCATCTTGGGGTGGGGATAGGGGAGAGATGGGGAGAAAATTTGGAACTCAAAATCTTGTGGAAATGAATGTTGTAAACTAAAAATAAATAAATTCTGGAAAAAAATTGTCAAAAAAAACATCTCAGAGAGAGAAGAGGCCTAAGGAACAGAGTCTAGGGGGACATCCATACTTAGGGGCCAGGAAGAAGATGCACCAGGGAAAGAGACTGAGAAAATGTTTGACAAGAAGCCTTTGGTCATAGTATCAGAGGAAGGCCTTTTGTGAAAAATTTCCCCAGATTTGTCCAAAATATTAGGAAGTGTTGATGGGGAAAACTGGCAATGTGGGTTCCCTAAACTATGAGGGTGGTACAATCTGCTCCCCACTTCAGCTGGTGGTGTTCTTACCTTTCAAATCCAGCCTGCTATTTTAGTAAATTCAGTCTCAAATTCATAGGCAAGCAAATTGTTTAATTAGATTAGTATAAGTATGGTAACAACAAGGAACTTTAGATACATGTTTTGGAATGGAACATTTCCAGTCACTTTTGAGCAGTGTTGAAACACTGCTTTCAAGCTGGATTCTGTTTTTAATCTCTTCAGTTGGTCAAGTCGCATGGGGGAGAAATAAAGTTCATTTACTTAATATATACTTCCAGAATTTGGATGCTGAATGCGTAGAGTGGTGTTAGCAGTTACTTCCTATATTTTTAGGGAAACAGGTGACTAGCTGTGCAGGGGATGGTCACAGTTACTCTAGCAACTGCTGAGAAGGTGCTGGATTTCTCCACTAGCATCATAGTATCAAAGAGAAACAACATGGTTTGGCCAGTAGATAGAGTGCTGGACCTGGAATCAGAAAGATCTGAGTTTGAATGCCACCTGAGGCATTTACTAGTTGTGTGATACTTACCCTCTCTAGGCCTCATGTGTTTAGAGCTGGAAGGGGCCTCAGAAGTCATTTAGTCAAATTCTTGTTCTTGTTCTTGTTCTTGTTCTTGTTCTTGTTCTTGTTCTTGTTCTTCTTGTTCTTCTTCTTCTTCTTCTTCTTCTTCTTCTCCTCCTCCTCCTCCTCCTCCTCCTCCTTTCCTTCTCCTCCTCCTCCTCCTTCTCTTCTTCCTCCTCCTCCTCTTCCTCCTCTTCCTCTTCCTCCTTCTCCTCCTTCTCCTCCTTCTTCTGACTGGGTCTCCCCCTCTTGCCTATCTTGGAAGTGCATTGTTCACCAGCCAAATCCACAAACTGACTGCCACAAGAGCTTTGTTTCAGTTCCAGGCTGATTTGCCTCTGTATAAGTAGCCTGTTGGCCTCCTGTTCCTGGGGGTTCATCATATGGAAACCAAATTTAGTATGATACGGACTAGATGCCCTCTCAGCTTTAGCTCTATTGCAACTCAGAATTCCCAAACTCAAAAACTCTGCCAGATTTAGCAACCCCAGTGGTAGGGATTATAGGTATGTCCTACTAAGCCTGGCCTAGCTCATCTTACAGATGAGGAAACTGAGGCCCCTAGAGGTTAAGGGACTCTTACTCTCAGTCATAAGTACAAGTATCAAAGGCAGCATTTGAACCCAGGCCTCTGAATCCAAAGCACTTTTTTGACCATACTGTTTGGCCTAGTGTTAAAGCTGTTGAGGAGGATTGGAGACTATATTAGAGATCTGTAGATGGGTGATGAAGCTACGGAAAAGAGAGTAATTAGGCAGCACTGGGTTTTTTAGGGGCGGGGCAGACCTGTGATTTGATGGGGACAGGCAACTCCCAGTGAGAAAAAGTCTTTTCTCCCCTTTGTCGTCCCGCTTTATTTCTCTGCAGGCTTCGACACTGTTGAACGCTCTCTTCTTGATGTTCTTTTTTCTTTGCGTTTTTGTGACTCTGGTCCCTCTGTTCTCTTCCTTCCTGTCTCGCTGCTCCTCAGTCTTCTTTGCTGGATCTTCATCTAAGTGGGGTCTGCTAACCATGAGCATCCTCCAAGGCTCTGGCCTAGGTTATCTTCACTTCCCTCCTCATGCTTTACTATTTTCACTTGATCTCAGTGGCTCCTATGGATTTAATTATCATCACTATGCAAGTGATTCTCAGATCTGTTTATCCTTCTTTAAACTCTCTG
This sequence comes from Pseudocheirus occidentalis, assembly GCA_028646575.1. Classification (NCBI taxonomy): domain Eukaryota; kingdom Metazoa; phylum Chordata; class Mammalia; order Diprotodontia; family Pseudocheiridae; genus Pseudocheirus; species Pseudocheirus occidentalis. The sequence continues at coordinate 53,545,225 of CM053595.1, read as the reverse complement.
CTGACCTCTGGTCTCACTTCTCAAATCACCTACCAGATGTGTCATCTAGGAGACATCTTAAACTCATGAAAAGGATGGAATATACTATGTTTTCCTCGAACCCTCACCTTTTTCCAGACTTCCCTATTACTGTTGAGTGTGATCTTCCAAGTCACCTTGGCTCAAAACCGAGGTCTCATTCTCAATTCCTCCCTCTCTCACCTCTCTGTTGCAAAGTCTTATTGATTCTACCTTCGTAACATCTCTCAAACACACTCCCTTCTCTCCTCTGATTTTGCTACCATCCTCATGCAGGTCCTCATCACTTAATGTCCCAACTATTGCGATAGCCTGCTGGTTTATCTTCCTGCTTTGTCTCTCCCCACTCCAATCCATCTTCCACTCAGTCCTAAAGCACAGGTCTGACACTATGGCTTCCTTATTCAGCATACTTCAGTGGGCTCCCTAATGCCTTCAAGATCATATATGAACTCTTCTACTTGGCTTTTAAAGCCCGTCATAAGTCTTCTTCCTACCTTTCCAGTCTTATACTTTACTTCTCTCCACACACTGTAGGATCCAGTGATACAGGCCTCCTTCCAACCCTCCCCCCTGAAGACATGTCCAGGCTGCCTTTTCACTGGTCCTGCCTGGCCCCATGCCAGGAGTGCTCTCCCTTCATCCTCTGCCTCCTGGCTTCTTTGTCTTTTTTCATGTCACAGCTAAAATTCAGCCTTCTTAGGGAGCCTTCCCTGGTCCTCTTTAGTCAGTGCATGTCCTCTGAAGATTATCTTTAATATATCATATATGTGTATATGTGTATATGCATATGTATATATGTATGTATGTGTAGATATATATTTGTACATAGCTATTTGCATATTGCACTAGATTCTGAGCTATTTCAGGGCAGGAACTGGTTTTCTACCTTTTTTTCGTACCCCCAGAACAGTGCCTGGCCCATAGTAAGAACTTAATAAATGTTTTTTTGTTGTTGTTGTTGTTGACTTGACTCTGCCAATAGCAGGTAGCTATTGTCAATTTAAAAGTTTGGTTAAAGGAGGCAAACAGGCTAGGTGGCATATAAATTCATATTGTTTATTCCCTTAAAGCTAGCTGAAGCTAGTGAACATGTATGTACACAGGACCAGATGTGAATTCTGGCTGTCTGATAAAAGGAATGAGAAGGCTTAAATGCATATTAGAAAAATCCCAACTAAGGATCTCTGTCACTCAGATTTATGATCTTCATATAGGTTTAGCCATAGCATGAGTAAGGAATTTTCTTAATTGATTGGGTTGTAAATGCAATAAGATAAGAGAATTGACAAAGTGTCAGCTGAAATTACAACCCAGGATATTTGTGTTTAACTTACCATTAACATGACATAACATAGTGTATGTCCATAAAATATTAAGATAAGAAAAAGTCCCATTATTCAAGGTAATGTCTAATCAAGGCTCCTTGTCTTTGGTTGTCATTAACAGAAGAATGCTCTGGTCGCTTCTGTACTGTTGACACAGGAAGGGGCATTCTGGGTTTATTCAGAGAGCAAAGAAGGGAATATCTGTTAGGCTGAGGGGCTGCTTCTGGTTGATTAGTTCAGGCTCTGGCCCTTATTGAGGTTCAGTATTAAATGATTATCATTACGTTTTGCAACTTTTACGCTTCATGTCATGTTGGAGACAGGACTTGGCCCCAGGTCTTCCTGATTTTTCAAGGCCTGTTCTCTACCCATCTACATCTCACTACCCTATTAGGTGTGCCTTTGAAAACAGAGATTTTGTTGAGTGCTTATTCTAATTTCCTCTTCTATAAAATGAGAGAGTTAGATTCCAGATCCTTTTCAACTCTGTCTATGTGAGCCTATGGAGAGTCTAGTACAAGGACTCTTTAACACCTGTGGCCAAAGCAAGTCACCTCACTTCCCAAATCCCAGCATGAAGGAAAGTTGTCTGTTGGATCATTCTTCTTTTCTCCTACTGTTTCTATGTAAGAAGGGGAAGGGGAAATTAGGCTGTCAGTACTTTATCCAGGAGTCTCCTGGAGTCAGCTCAAGCAGACTGAGAGCTGATTGTTAAATTTTCAGCGTGAGCATTTACACCTCAGGAATCAGCAAACATTACAAATCAGGGCTTTTTTTAAAATTAAATTTTGTTTTACATCATTCCTTTCCACCAGATTTTGAGTTACAAATTTTCTCCCCATCTTTCTCCTGCTCGCCACCCGAAAACAGCAATCCCATGTTTACCCCCTCCCCCAATCTGCTCTCTTCTGTATCCTCCCCCATCACCCCTCTGACTTTCCAGTAGGGCAAGATGGATCTTCCTACCCCAGTGCCTGGATATCTTAATTCATCAGGGCCTGTTTTTATTGTTTTGTTGATTGTTGGTGACTTAAGAAAATGATGAGGAGATGTTAATTAATGCAGATTAAATGTAAAAATGTATTAATTATATACATATTCCCCACCTCTCACCAAGAGCTGATTGTTAAACATTTACCCTGACCCTGACGTCTTTCTGTATCCATCCCTTAACTCAGTGGTAAGAAGGGAGATTTCCCAGTCATTCACATGCTGCCTTCTGCACGCATGGCTCTTTTGCTCTTTCTGAACAGGGTGGCATGGACTGGTCATCACCATCTGAGCACCGCAAGTTGTTTTCTTCTCTATCCTCCCTGGGTTTTCACACTGCTGAGCTTTTCCCAGTTCTCTTCCTACCTCTCTAATCCATACTTCTTGGGCTTCTTTTCAGAATCATCATCATCCATTTCTCTCCTTCTGTGTTTGGGTGTAACCTAGGGCTCTGTTCTTAGGCTTCTTCTCTTTTTGTAATCTTTTGAAAATTCCATCAGTTTCATGGGTTCAACTATTGTATTGGTATAAAGGCCTCCCTAAGCTCCTGTCCAACCCACATCAATAACTACTTGCTGGACATTTTTGTATGGATATTCCATAGGCAGAGATGTATAAGCATATGTTTAACAAGTGACTTTCAAAAAAATACGCACAATGTACCTTTAAGTTTAATCTGCAATATCAACATTTTTCTCCATCACTTTCTTTTTAAAAAATTTTCCCCACTTAGTAGCATTTTATTTTTTCCAATTACATGTAAAGATAGTTTTTAACATTCACTTTTGTAAGATTTTGAATTCCAAGTTTTTTTCTCTCCCCTTCCCTTCTCTTCCTCAAGATGGCAAACAATCTGATACAGGCCATACATGTACAATCATATTAAACATATTTCCATATTAGTCATGTTGTGAAAGAAGAATCAGGACAAAGGGGGAAAAGCATGAGAAAGAAAAAAAAGAGAAAATAGTATGCTTCTGTCTATATTCAGATTCCACAGTTCTTTCTCTGGATGTGGACAGCATCTTCCATCATGAGCCTTTTGGAATGGTTTTAGATCATTTTATTACTGAGAAGAGCTGAGTCTATCAATGTTGTTTATCGCACAATATTGCTGTTGGTGTGTACAATGTTCTCCTGGTTCTGCTCATTTCATTCAGTATCAGTTCATGTAAGTCTGTACAGGTTTTTCTGAAATATGTCTGCTCAGTGTTTCTTCAGGCACAATCGTATTCCATTACATTCATATGCCACAACTTGTTCAACCATTCCTCAACTGATGGGCATCCCCTCAATTTCTAATTCCTTGCCACCACAAAAGAGGTGCTGTAAATATTTTTCTACATGTGAATCCTTTTCCATTTTTTAATTATCTCTTTGGGATATAGACCTCAAAGTGGCATTGCTTCTCCATCGCTTTCTTAAGTCTAGACAATTAATAAAACAATAAATTAAGTCCCGATTTGGATCTGTTGCCAGTTTCTGAGGTATAAATGTTCACACTGAAAATTTAACAATTGGCTCTGGATATCTGGTTCAAACTGGCTCCAGCACACCCCCTGCCATAAGCACCTCCAAACTCAAAATGTTCTGAGGCTGTCAGGTTTGCAGCTTCAAAATCAACTTGAATGCTTTGCTTCTCATCATATATAAACAAGTGCCAAAGCTTGTTGATTTTGCATCCAAGACATCTCGCAAATCCATAGTCTTCTTTCCATTCATATGGTTACTACCATAGATCATTCTCGCCTCACCTCTTCCCCGGACTGTTTTGTAGCCTCTTATTGGCCCCCTCACCTCTGGTCTCTGCTCTTTTAAATCGTTCCTCCACACACAACTACCTCAGGGACAGGTCCAATCATATCCTTCTGTTCCAGAATTTTAGGAGCTCCCTATTGCTGCTATTTTAAAATATGTTTGGTATTTGAAGTCTTTCACAATCTGACTCCAGGTTGATTTGACATAATTTCCCCGTCAGGCACTCAGTGTGCTGGACAAATTGGCCCCCTGGCTGTCCTCAGGATAGGGCATTCCATCCTCTTGCCTCAGTGCCTTTCCTCAGACCTTTCCCCCATGCCTGGACTGCTCCTCCTCCTCCTCACCCTCACCCCTCGGAATCTTTAAATTACTCCAAGATTTAACTCAAATGCTACTTCTTACAAGAGGCTTTTCCTGATTCTTTCAGTTGTCAGTACTGTCCCCCATTACTTTTAATTCATCTTGTATCTACATGTCAGTGTATGTGCTATTTCCCTCCAGTAACACGTAAGCCTCTCAAAGGCAGGGATACATTTTATTTTCGTCTTGGTAGTCTCGGTGCCTGGGACCTAAGCATCATTTATTAAATGATTGTTGAATTGAGCATCATAAAGTTATTTGGTCATTGGCCAAATGTCAGCTCTGTACCCTTGATAACTTCCAACCCATTCACCTCCAGTACCAGTCCTGGATTTGTGGGTGGCTCAGGATGGCTGTCATTTTCAGGGTACCTAGAGAAATTCTCTGTTCCTTAGGACCCTCTGTAGCCTTGGTATTAGGCAGGAAAGGGGTAGTCTTTGGATTCAGCCCTCCCCTTGTGTGGGTACAAGTCCTCCTCAGATCAGAATGTACTCGGTTGAATTCCTTAGTCCTTTGGTGGGTACCGACATAGTTTTCTCCTCATTAAACCCGTCCTTTTCTGAGCTGTTTAATCCGTTTCTTACAATCTGTCTACCAGGGGGTAAACAGAGTTTCTTGGAACCTACTTGACTGACTCTTCATCCTGTTCTTACTCCTTGTCACTAGGGGCTCAGTTAATTCCCCGGTGAGAGGACTAGGTCGTTGTGGTATCTTATCCTTTCAGGTCCAGGCCTATATGGTCCTGAGGGCTATTTTGCAAATGGGCAAGTTGTTCAATCTTTCAGCTACTTGGTATGAGAGAGTTTTCCTAGTTGTTGGCATCTTGTATTTCTCTATTAAGAGTTTTGTAATAAAGAAACTATCATCATTTTTATTACAGAAGGTTTTTCCCAAACCTGTTTCACTTTAATAATAAACATAGCATTAGATATTATTGGCTTGAAAAAGCCCCAAATCTAAACCAATCTTCCAAAACCATTAAATGATGATACAAAGATGTGTTTGAACTAGAAGGAAAGTAGTTATTCAGAGGATTGGAGGTGAGGATGGAATGTGTTCCAGGCATAGGAGACAGACCATGTAAGGAGAGGAGAGATGGGGATGGAATAATGTATCTGAGGAACAGAAGAAGACCAGTTTGGTTGGATTGCTGAGTGCATGAAACACTACAGAGTATCTCCTGAGATTCTTTCCTAGGTCCTCTTCTTTTTCTGCCCAGTACTATTTCATTTGGTGATTCCATCAGTTCCTTATTATCTCTATTATCAATATCTCTATTTATTATCTCAATTATTATCTCTATGCTGATGATTCCCAGACGCATATATCCAGCCCTTTTCTCTCTTCTGAGCTACAGTCACACATCACCAGCTGCCTTTTGGACATGAACTAGATGTCCTATAGGCATCTTAATTTCATTGCATTCAAAACAGAATTTATTATCTTTCCTTTCATACACTCCTTTCTCCCCAATTTTCCTGTTGTTGTTTTACGCACCCAAGTTAGGGGATGGCATATGGATGAGGAGAGCGTAAAGGAACCAGAGAAGGCATGGCTAGATAGGTAGGAGAACCAAGACAGAGCCCTGTCTCAGAAACTCAAGAGAAAGTATTCAGGAAGAGAGATTAGTTAAGGGTGACAAATACTTGGGGCGGCTAGGTGGCACAGTGAATTAGAGCATCAGCCCTGGAATCAGGGGGACCTGAGTTCAAATCCAGCCTCAGACACAACACAAAAACTAGCTGTGTGACCTTGGGCAAGTCACTTAACCCCAATTGCCCTGCCCTCCCCCCTCCAAAAAAAAGCTAAAAAAAAAAAAAGAGTGACAAATACTGAATGGAGAAAAGACCAGAATTTGACAATGAGAAGAGCATTGGTAAAGTTGGAGATTAAGTTTCAGTTGGATGATAGGATCAGAAGCTGGATTGCAGAGGTTTGAGATGTGAGTGAGAGGAGAGGCAGTGAAGGCAATGAGTATAGGGGTGGTATGATGATATTCTGTTTAACTGATAATATTGTAAACTGGCTAATGTGGGAATTTGTTTCGCTAGACTATGTAGTTATGTGTTGAAGTTTATTTTATATTATATATTTTTTGGAGGGCAATTGGAGTTAAGTGACTTGCCCAAGTTCACACGGCTAGTAAGTGCTAAGTGTCTGAGGCTGGGTTTGAACTCAGGTTCTCCTGACGCCAGGGCTGGTGCTCTATTCACTGTGCCACCTAACCACTCTATTTTATATTACTTTAAAAAAATTGCTTAATATGAGGGGAGTAGGAGAGATATTAATTTTTAAAAATGCGTTGCTAATTAAAATAAAAAAATAATTTAAATGATTCAGCTGTTTTTAGTCTGAATTATATGGACTGTTTCTAGTTCTTTATTATTATAAGTAAAGCCACAATGACTATTATTATACACATAGGTAATTTATCTCTTCTCTTATTAATAAGATCCTTAGAGTGCTGTTTCAGATATGGGATGACTGGAGTTGAAGGGTATGACCCACTTTTTTTTAACTCATCAGATATTGTTCTATCATTTTCCTTTTCTTTTGTTTTAGTGGCAAAGTGTTGTGTTTTTTACATTCATTTCAAAATTCTGAATTCCAAATTCTTTCTGTCCCTCATTCCCCTCCTCCACTTACTGAGAAGACAGACAATATAATACTCATTATACATGTGAAATCATACAAAACATTTCCATATTATCTATGTTGTAAAAAAAAAGCAGTAAGAAAATACAGTGAAAAATATACTTAAGTCTCTACTCAGACTTAAGTCTCTGTAGGTGGATAGGACTTTTCGTGATGCAGCCTTTGGAGGTGTCTTAGATTATTGTAGAACAGTCTTTTCACAGTTAACCATGATTGCAATATTACTGTTACTCTGCACAGTATTCTGCACACTTCACTTTGTATCAGTTCACGTAAGTCTTTTCAAGTTTTTCTGGAACCATCGTGCCTGTCATTTCTTATAGCACAGTAGCATTCCATCACAATCATATATCACAACTTGTTCAGCCATTCTCCACTTGATGGGCACCCTCTCAATTTCCAGTTCTTTGCTACCACAGAAGATATATATATCTTTTTCCTTTTCCTTTGATCTTTTTGCAATATAGACCTAGTAGTAGTATTGCTGAGTCAAAAGGCATGTACATTTTTATATATAAAACTTTGAGTACATATATAAATTTACATACATACATACATGTACATATACAGTACATACTCAACATCTTATTGCTTGTCCATAAGTTGAAATACATAGTCCACCCTTTCTTCTCCTTCTCCCTTTAGATTCACATTCCTGGGTTATAGTGCCAAGAGCCGATCCTCGTGTGGAGGAAATGATACCTGTTTTCTAAGGCTCCCACCAACCCATATGCTGAGAGCATGGTGCTCATGATAACTGGGTCAGTATTGTAGACCCCTCTCTCGGCTCTAGTCTCTCATTCGCAGAATTCACTTAACTTCAGTCAAATTTTGCTATTGTCTCAGATTTGCCTTTTTTCCTCCCTTTCCCTGCCCCTTCCTCCTCTCTCTTCCCTCCTCTCTCCTCCTCCTCTTCTGGATTTGAGATTTCATTGGTGTAGGTAAATTCCCAGGTGGAACTCCCCCTCCCCATGCAGCTCTGTGAATGACCTTAGAGAGTTCCTGGGGGCACAGAGAGGTTAAGTGAGAGATTCTAGATTGAGAACTGGAAGGGACCTCAGAGAGAACTGAGGCCAGTGTCCTCATTTAAGGGATGAACCTGGGGTCCAGGGAAGTTAAGTGACTTGCCCAAGGACACAGGGAGGATCTGCACACTGGTCGTCTGACTCCAGGCTGCTGCTTGTCCTACTACACTGAAGAGCCTCCACCACAGACAGTATCAATGTAGAGGGGGTTCTCGAGTCCAGGTCCATGGGGCCGAGAAGAGTTGACCACAACTGAACAATATCAACCCCAAGGCTCCCTTTTCTGTTTGCTTTGGGGCAGCGAGGTGGTACAGTGGATAAAGTGCCAGGCCTGGAGACAGGAAGACCTGAGTTCAAATATGACCTCAAATACTAGCTGTGTGACTCTGAGCAAGTCATCTAACTCTGCCTCAGTTTCCTCATCTGTAAAATGAGCTGGAGAAGGAAATGGCAGACCACTCTAGGATCTTTGCCAAGAAAGCCCCAAATGGGGTCATGAAGAGTTGAACGTGACCGAAATGACTGAACAACAACAGCAATAGCACCAAAAGAAGAATGTGCTCATCCACCCACAGGAGCATTTGCTCCACATCAGCATAGAAAGGGCTGGAGTAGCTACTCAGCTGCAACCTCTAAATTTGCCACCAGATGGCGCCGCGAACCTGAGCTATTTTAGAGCTGGCTCCACACAGGCAGGAGCAGGACCCGGCAGGTCAATTCCTTTGCGCAGGCGTGGAGGGGACCTCCTTTTGGCTCGTCGGGGCTTCAGGCTGGGTTGGTACAGCGATGTTCTGCAACCAGCTTGCATAGGGGGCGGATTGTTAAATTTACACCTGGAAAATCAACAAATTCTACAAATTAGGGCTTGACTGATGGCTTTGGCTAAAGCGATGGGGAAGATATTCATAATGCAGATTAAATTTAAAAGTGTGTTATGTGTATGCCTCCCCCTCCCCTGTCCCAGTCCCCGAAGCCAGGTCGTTCATCCTTTAGCAGCACCCTCCTGTTACACCCACGGAAATGAATTAATTCCTGGTATTAATCCACACTTCTTTGTCTCCATCCTGTTCCCCATTTTTAGTGACCTGAAAGGATTTTCCACTCACATGTAGACTAGAGTATATTTGCTGAACGAAAGGGAAGTCTGGGATTACGACTAAGGGTTTCTGTATTTAACTTTTCTCACCTCTCCTGATTTTCAAATGCTCATAAAAAAAAATCCATTTTATTTCATTTTTAAAATACATTTTTAGTTTGTCAAATATTTTTCAATTACATTTAGAACAATTTTAACGTTTTTTAAAATCCCGAGGTCCAAATTCTCTCTCTCTCTCTTGCCCCTCCCCATCCTTGCAAGAGCAAGCTATTGGATATGATTATATTTGTGAAGTCACGTGCATCCTTTTTGAAAGCTATTCCCTAGAACCCGCTCTCAGAGGCTCGGGGGGGGGGGGGGAAGAGAGCAGCCTGCTTTTGGCTAGCGAGCTAAGCAGAAACACTTCGGCCCGAGCTTCAGTGGGATCACCAGGGATGTTGCTATCAGTCAGGGGTGATCTCTGACATCTCCCAGCGGGTAGTGCTGGTCCAATCAAAAGGAAAGGATCACACCATCGCTTTGGAGTTGGAGTCCTCTTGTAGTCTCTGGCATCCTCTTGGTTAAAGCATATAGAGTGATGTCATTTCGGAGAAGGAAGAGCAATCACCAACCAACCAAAGCATAGAGATTTTAATGTGTGCACCTGATGTTCCCCTCCTCAGTGCAATGTGAATTCCTTAAGGTCATGGACTGTTTTGTTTTCATCTTCCTGTCTCCAGTACCTGGTATAGAGTAGGAGTTTAATTAATGTGTTAATTAATTAGTGTATTCTTTCACTGATAAATTCAAGAAAGCAGGTTGATTCTACTTCCTTGTCTCCTCCTTTTCCCAGATCGAGGACACAAAGAAGAGGATGGGATAGGTACAATTACCGAACAAACCCCAAATCATTTGCTTTTAGGTTTGGAACCCTGAGGCCATCCATTCTCAGGAGTGGGAGATTGCCAAATTCTCTTTCTTCTTCTCTCCCCCTTGCTTCTTCTCTGTCTCCTTCATAGAATTATTTTTCTTCTCCCCCTAAATCATGCTTAGTCTTTTTTTTTTCTTCTCTCCCTGCACTGTCTCCTTCCAAGATCTCGTTCCCTTCACCTATGACTTCCAGATCATAATTTTAGCTACAGCCTCCAGTTCTTTTCCTCCAGCTCCCTCCAGCTCTAAGAATTCTACCTTCAGGTCCCACTGGGAACTCCAACTAAACACATTGAAAACTGAACTTATCCTCCCTGTGCCAGTCCACGTGGATAGAGGAAGTCTTCTTACATGATTTCTGTACACTAATGAAATCAAGGTCTGGACTCTTCAAAAAATAATAAAAGATTCTCGGCATTAGTCAGTCAGATATGCCATATGCTCTCCATGTTGTGGTGTTACTTTTTCTTATGGCATCCTGTCAGGCAGTGCTCCTCTTGGCTCATTGCTAGCCTGGAGGTTTTCTATTCTTGCTGTGTTAACAGCTTCATTACCTTCTCTCCTTGAATTTCCCTTTGACTGAAGGGAGGTCAGAGTCCTTTTAGACCATCCTAGAGCACCAGGAGGGGAAATCCTGAGATGGAAAGTCTGAAGAAGGAAGACAGGGCAGTAGAATGCCTTTGGTTTTCCCTGTGTTTGCTGTACATTTCTGGAAGGCTGAGGATGTCATAGCAATTTCTGACTGCAGTGGCAGGCTTCATAATTTAAATTTTCTTACTTATCTATGCTCTGCTGATGCTGAACTTATCGACAAGAAAGGAAACAAACATTCCTTAAAGCGCTATAGAAATGAGTCATTTTGATTAAATTCCTTAAGGACAACTACGGGGGGGGGGGGGGGGAAAGTCACTCCAGTGATGCTGGTGGGTTTGGATTCCGCCTCTTACACTTATTACCTGTGGGCCTTTGTACAAGTCTTTTAACCTCCCTGACCCTCAGTTTCTTCATCTGTAAAAGAAGGACATTAGATTAGATGGTATCTGAGGCCATAGAATCATAGATCTAGAACCAGATCTAGAACCAGAAAGGACCTCAGAGGTCGAGTCCACCTTCTCTATCATTTCCTAGATGAGGAGCCTGAGGCAAAATGGATTAAATGACTTTGCCTATGGGGGCATACAGGAAGAACGTTGTAGAGGAAGGATTTGAACCTGGATCCTCTGACCTCAACCCAGAGCTCTTTTCTGCTGTACAACCAATTCCTTTTTGATTGGGGCATTTTGGAGTGTAGCACTGTTAGCTTTGAGTTGCCTGTTTTCTCTCCTCAGTCTCTCACCATAAGATAGAAGACGCTCAACATGCCGCTTCAGTTCTGCATTCTTGGTTGTTTGATCTTTTATCATATTTTGTCGTCCTTTGGATCTTTGTTCTCACTAATGGGGTCTGTCGGCCCTTTTTAAAAAGTCCAGGTCCCTGCCTAGGACAACCCACGTTTCCTTTTTCTGTGGAAGGACTGTACTTCTGGGAGGCAGAGACCCTTTGGCCCCTGGCATCTTTTTCAGAGGATTGTTCAGTTCTGAAGTTTGTATTCACCTGAAGATGAATAGCTCTGAGTGTGTTCTTCTGGGCGTCCAACCTTTCCTCCTGCTTCTGCCCTTTCTTGCTCTTCTAGACAAGCACCAGTATGATGTGGTTATTTCTTTGTAATTCCAGTAATAACTGAGTCTCCTCAGGCTGTCAGAAAGGTTTTTGAAGCAAGAAATAACAATAATAATAATAATAATACAAAATGCATTTTGTATGACACTCTAAGATTTGCAAAATATTTCACGTACATTATTTCATTTAATTCTTACAATAATCCTTTAGGTCAACCTCTGTTTTATATTTGAGGAAACTGAGGCTCAGAGAATTTAAATGCCTTGCCAAGGATGATATTGCTAGTAAGTAACTCAGGGAGAATGTGAATCTAGTCCTTCTTGACTTGAAGCCCAACTGAGCCCAGTCCTTCCTGACTTGAAGCCTGCCCTCTATCTACTGCCCAAACTCTGTGTTTCCTTGCCATAATGGATAGAGAGTCAGGTTTAGAGTCAAGAAGATCTGGGTTCAAGTCCTACCTTGGAAATATACTTAACTTTCAAGTACCCCTGGCAATTCCTTGAGACCGAAGAAGGAAGACTAGGAATTGGAAGGTCTTTTTTTTTTTTTTTGGAGGGGGGGAAGGCAAAGTTAATTGGGGTTAAGTGACTTGCCCAAGGTCACATGGTTAGAAAGTATGCCAAGTGTTTGAGGCTAGATTTGAACTCAGGTCCTCCTGACTCCAGAACCAATGCTCTATTCACTGTGCCACCTAGCCACCCCAAGATCTTTGGTTTTCCCTGTGTTTGCTGTACATTTCTGGCAGGCTGATTATGTCATCGCAAGCCCTGGGTTCAAATACAGACTGGGAGTTCCTAAAATAAGTGGAACCATAGGCCTAGATTCCACCTCCCACACCTCCAGTCTCCTGATCCAAATAATAACGGCTATCCTTTGCTGTTTCATGGAGGTACAATTATTTCTGAAAAGCTCATAGCCCAGCTTGGGTATACAAAAGCAGATGGCAACATTCATGGGTTTCTCTGTAGTTGGCCCATTTCCTCAAGGACTGTAATAACGGTAACTGGCACTTATAAATCACTTTAAGGTTTACAAAGTACTTTACAAACATGGCATTTGATCCTCACAATTGCTGTCATCATCTCCGTATTATGGCCGAGAAAACTGAGGCAGGTGGAAGTTAGGTGACTGGCCCCGGGTCAGACAGCTAGTAGGTGTCTGAGTCCAGGTTTGAGCTGGGGTTTCCCTAATTCCAGGGCCAGTGCTCCATCCATCAAGCCAACTAGCTGTCAGGACACAGGCCCGGAGAAGCATCTGCCTGTCGGATCTCAGCAGGGCTGTGTGTTTGATTGTCATTCAGACTTTGACGGATTGAGGGACTCTTCCATCACTTCTATGAATATCAGGTTGGATGGACACCACGAGGGAGGGAGAAGAGAGGAGCTCAGCCAGCCCTCCCCCTGCCCCATCCCTCCTGTTCCCATGGCCTCAGCCTAGGGAGCAGGCTGGTCCTGCTAGCGGCAGGACTTAAGGCATGTGCCCCAACTTCCTTCTCCTCATTGGGATCCACCTAAGGACCCACAGCTTGGTTAAGGATGGAATGGACTTCCAGTGATACCCACTTCTACATGGGGCCCTCAAATGTCATCTGGTTCAACCCCTTGTTTTACAGATGAGGAAAATGAGTCTCAAAGGAGTTGAATGACTTGTCCAAGGTCACACAGGTAGTAAGAGGCAGAACCATTTCCTTTAACTTAAATAACAAAGCATTCTTTCCATTATACCAAGTTCCCTCCTCTAATATATAGAGACCCTCTTACCAAATTCATTCTTGGGCAGAGAACCCTGAGCAGCTAGGTGGTGTCATAGTGTACAGAGCGCTGGACCTTGAAGCAGGAAGACTCATCTTTCTGAGTTCAAATCTAGCTTCAGACACCAGCTGTGTGACCTTGGGCAAGTCACTTAACCCTGTTTGCCTCAGTTTTCTCATCTGTTAAATGAGCTGGAGAAGGAAATATCAAATTAATCCAGCATCTTTGCCAAGAAAACCCCAAATAGGGTCACAAAGAGTTCAGTCTTTCAGACTGAACAACAGGGAAGCATGTCTCATATGAACTGAGGGAAAAATGAGAATTTTTCACATCAAAACCAGGGAATGTGGAAGAGGAGGCTAGAGACATCTAGGAGGGTGGTAGCTTCTGAAAGTAATCAGGCAGAGGCCAACTGGATTATGCCCATCTAACAGATAGGGATCAGTCACGGAGTAAGGAGGCCAGTAACTTGGCTGAGCCACCAGAGATGGCAAATTCAGGATCACAAACAGAGCCATGAGTTAATCTGCATTCTGTCTCCCTTTCTTGCTCAGGCCTATAGGATGCACTGCCACTATGTAGGGTCAGGAGGGTAAGTCTATCTCTTAGCCTTTGGGACTCTCCATCTGGGTCAGACTCAGGTTTTGATGGCATGAAATCCATGGGAAACCAGAAGTGGACAGGGAAAGAAGAGGCAGGCTGGGGAAGAAGGGGTGGTACTTTTGGGTGATGGAGGTGGGGTGGGAGAGAATCATGGGAAGAACCGGCTTAAATAGGATGGAGACTAGTGAGAGGCCTTTCTCAATAAGTACATTCAGATGAGTAGCTGAGGTTCATTTTTCAAACCAAATCAGCCCATATAATCACAGGGTTTGTTCTTTGGTTTTGGTATAGATCTATGATTTCATTGGGGTACAGAATTTCTAGAGAGGAATTTCCCTCTACCAATGCAGATTGGCACCTCCTTTGTAATAGAGAACCTGATGGTTGTCTGGGGCACTGAAGAGTCACACAGCCTGTATGTGCATACATATATATATACACATACACGTGTGTGTGTGTGTGTATATGTGTGTAGACATACACACATACATATCAGAGCTGGGACTCAAACCCTAATTTTTCCAACTCCAAGAGTGGCTCTTTATCCACTACACTGCCTCTCAACTGGAGTTAAAAAAATCAACAAACATCTGCCCTTTTCCTTATTGTAGAGGAAAGAGCCTTGGACTTAGTGTTGGAAGACTTGAGATCAAGTCTCCGTTTCACCAGGTACTTAATAACTGCATGACCTTGTCAAGTCACTGCTGTCTGAGCCTACTTCATTGGCCATAATGTGGCAGTGGTGATTCCTGATTGACCAACCTCCCATGACTATTGTGAAGAAAGCTTGGCAAGCATAAACCTATTTTTAGTATGGAAGATCCAAAGTTATCAGCTCTGGGGGCTTCCTAACTTCTGAGACATTTCAGCAGAAAAATTCAACATCAGCGACAGTCATTCAGATGATCTGTTAAAGGCTCTCACTCCATCTCTAGGCTTCAGATCTGAGTATTATTTAACAGTTCCAGACAAGGATGGAAGTAGCCCAGGACTCCAGTACAGACGTCAGTCCCTTGGGCTTTGTCTGTCAGTGCATTCTGCACATGGGCCAACCCCTTTACTTCTTCCCTCACAAGCCTGTGTGAAACACTGGACATGATCAGGCATCAGTAAGTTTTCAGTAGGTTTTTATTGAAATGTATTACATTAGCAAACCCAAACCCACAGGTATACATACCCGTCAGCACATACCACAGAATGTCACTATTGTATTATACTGACATCAAAACATGTGCACCGAGTTTTACTGCTGTCAAGCTGCGTTTCCCAAGGGCTCCCACAACTTTCTTGCAGGTGCCATCTCAGTACAAGGCAATGCCCTTCTCATTTAATCCAGTTATTCGACCTTATGTTTTTTTAGTATAGGGCACCTATTGTTCCTGTCTCCATCTATTCTGGAGTAAATACGGCTTCAAATGCATAGAATCTTGACTCTCACCTCTTAGGACAAAGTTGACAAGCTGCTTTCCATGTTAAGGACTATCGGAAAGACCCTTCTCCTCCTCCTAAGAGTTTCCTGTGCTATTGTAGAAAAATATTTTTTGTCTCTCACCCTCTTAGACTTTGTGCATAGTTTATTGGTGACCTAGAGCAGCAGGTCCTTTCTGACCCAAAGCCCCAATGGGTGGATTTAATATCTCATGTGAATCCTGATGGTCGGGAGCTCATCATGGCATGACCTTGGGGCACTTTAGATGTGAGCTCATCCTAGTGAACTTGTGGTTACAATTTTCAAGGTTGTTAGTGGGAATTTTCTTTTCTACTTTGGGCAGTAGTTCTTTCTGTCTCTTTATATGACTAATATTTTATTTTGTGGAGTAATTTTTTTCCTCTATTCTGTCTCTCCCCTCCTCCCTTTAGCTAGAGCAGTGACCATTCTACACCCAAGAGAGGGTGATGTTCTGAGACTCAGTCTAACCAAAATTTGTGCAGGAGGCCCCATTTCCTGAAAATCAGGTCCCTTCCCTTAAAGAACATCTTAGAACCTAGGGAGTTGGAAGTTAACCGCCACAACTTGCCAGTACTAGGCAGCCAGGTGGAGGCCCTGTCTTCCCTACTCTCTCTAGCCCAACAGCCCCTGACACACCCCTTCACCTCATCTACTCTCCACCCCCCCCCCCCAAAGGCAGAGCTGCAGCACTGGATCATGATGGTGCATAAATGTTGGGTGTGTAGTGATTTACCTGTGTCCAGATGCTTGCTTAGTAGAAACAAAGGATTCTGCCATTTAGGAGTCTACTTGGTGTCATTTGAGTGTTTGTGGTGCCTCTTGGGCTGAGCTGTTCAGCCACTGGAAATGTCCTGGTGGGACACATGCTGACTTCCTCTAGGCCTAAATGAGAGTCAGAGGAAGGAGGTGGCCAGTGCAGAAAGCAGGCAAAGCAGAAAGAGCTCTGGCATCCTGTTAATTATGTAAAAATAGCTCTTGAGAATTCACTAAAACCGTCTCTGGCTCCCAAGCAGCTGATTTAGAAAGAATGCTGGGGTTTAGAATAGATGATCATAAAAATCTTTAGGAGCTGGTGAATGGCCTTGCTGAGCTTGAGACAAAGCTAATTAAGTCCCACCAAGGTCATTGATCCTTCCCTTCCTGACACACACACTCTTGCCTAGCAAGCAAAGTGGTGCATTGATCAGAAATGTGTCAGTTATACTGCGCCAGCATTACTATCTGAGAGCACAGTAAGCCATGTCCATAAGGAAATTGTAGCCTGGAGAATTCTGGTCAAATGTTAGTTTTTTTTTTTCTCTCTCTACAAAGGTCCTGGCCCTGCCTATTTTAAACATTTCCTAATTGTATCCCTGGATACCAAATGAAAAAGGGTGGTGGTGGTGGGGCTGATTATGAAAGCAAAGCCCCCACAAAAGATTGCTCACAGCTCATTTGTATGAGAGCAGAGGAGAATCTGCCCCTGGTGCTATTCTAGGGCCAGAGGACAAGACCTTTGGGTTTTCTCAGAGATTTATATAATCATGCTTAAAATTCACCATTGTGTGGAGAGAAATGTGGGGACCTGAGCCATACAGACGCATTCACAAATCAGCTTGGTAATGACTTGAAAAAATCAAGCCCAATGCTGTTCAATGCTGTAAGGGCTTAGTGAATGAAAAGGAACACCTTCACTGAGTCCCAGATCACAGAATGAGGGTTGGTGTTCCCAAAGGAGATACGGAGGAAGGGGCACCCTGTGTCTGGGTGCAGAAGATGAGACAAAGTCTGGGATATGCACAGATTAGGGGACAGTATACATGGCTAACTTCAGAGAGTGGTGGAAGCTCCACATAAAAAGTGCTTGACTTAGTTGTGGCCCATGGCTAACAAAAGACCTGCTGGCAGAACCAGCTGGTTTTCTCTACTGGAGAACTAGATGCCACTGTAGGTGCCTGAAACTACTTGGAGACACCTGAAGGAAAACAGTGCTCCTTTCTGAACCTCTTGAGAAACGTGGGGATTTGCAGAGGGTGCCATGCCAAAGACTTACTGCCACTTCAGGATCCCCCAAAGGGCAATGTCTAGGTCAGACTATAGACAGATGGCTTTCTTGAATTGACCTGTTTTTCTACCTCCCCTTTTCCAGAGCATCTCAACCTCTTCCTAATGCAAGGATGGCTGACCTCACATAGGGGGAATGTAGGTAAGGCCAAGGAAGTTAAGTGACACGCCACATGGCAAGTTAATGGCAAAGACACAGGAACAGAACCCAAGCTTACTGAGTAAGTTACGTATTCATGCACAAAGACTCGAGGATTTGGTGGACCTCACTTTCCCATCTCCTTTCTGCCCTTCACAAATCAGGAAAGGACAATACCATTCCCCAAATGCAGATACAGACCTTCCCCTTCTCTCCCCTGACTCCATTTTGTTTTGGTCTTTATTCTATTGTCACTTTGCCCACAATGTCCAATGTAACCTTTTCAGTTCTCTCCCGAGACAGTTAGTTATGTGTGGTGGAGAGCTCCCTGGACTTGGAGTCAGGGGACACTGGTTCAAATCCTGGTCTGACACTTGCTGCCATCTGGCCTTGGGCAAATCATTTTTTTTTCCTGTCCCTGGGGATAACAACACTTGTAATACTTCCCTTAGAGGAGAAAAATGCTTTGAAAATCTAAAAGCATTATCTGTCATCATGTGATTTATCATTTCTTGTTATCCAGGAAATTGGTCCTAACCCCACTCCTATCAACTCGACATTCAACAAGCATTTATTAAGCATTTACTATTTGCAATCTGCTAAGCAATCAATGAATGGCGCAGGAATGTTTATGGTCAAAAAAACATTTTCCAGCCTCTCTCCCACAGACTTTCTCATGGCCGTGTATCTGACCTGTTTGAGCTAGCTGATTTTTAGAAATAAAGGGGAAACAATTTCACGCTTAAGGCAGCTGATGCCTGTGTTATCAGAAAGTGGAAGGCCTTTGTCTTTTTTGAATTTAAGCCAACCTTCTCTTAGGAAGAACCCTGGCATTTACTAGCTGTGAGATCATGGGGGAGTTGCTTAACCTCTTTTAGCCTCGGCTTCCTCATCTGTTAAGATGGGGATAGTAATATTTGTAGTGACTGTCTCACAGACTGAGTTTCAAGTGGCATATGCATATATGTGTATGCATATATATATATACACATATATGCCTTTTATAATCTTTAAAACACGACCCATTAGTTATTATTATTAGAGTTTGTATTTAGTACGTATTTTCTCTAAGGACTGAGTGGGCTTTTGAGTCCAGTAGTTTACAAATCTTAATAATATCTGGCCCTGGGGGGCTTCAAATACTGTCACTGGATTTCTAGGGAAGGATGCTACCATTTTCAAAGCTTAGATTTCTCTCCCTAACAGAGGTTGCCTTGGAGAATTCCTGCAGAGATAGCAAGCACATCTACTGGTCTACGTCTGCATTACATTTTTTTTCTAAAATAGACAACAGGGAGATTCTTGTTGGCATTTTTATAAAGGAGGAAGAAGGAGCTTAGAGAGGTTAAGTGTCTGCCTAATGTCATGCAGATAGCAAGGAGCAGAGCTTGGATTTTATACTTCTTACTCCAAGTTCAGGACTTTTCCCAACACCATGCATGCTGCACTTTGGGGATGAAATGTATATATACATATATACTCAGGTAGCTCATGAGGACCACAGTTAGTCTGTTGTGCCAGAAAGAACCTATCATTAGCATCAGGAGCCTGGGTTTAAGCCTACGCTCAAATGTTCTCTGGTCCTGTGGCCCTAGGCAAACCACTTTACTTCTGAGAATGTTTCCTCACCTAGACAATGGGATAATCATATGTGAAACTACTTATTTTACAGGATTGTTCTGAGGAAAGTGCTTTATAAACTTTAAAGTACTACAGAATGTGAGTTATTTTTACGTTTGGGTCAAGGTTTAATATCTCTAAGCATATAATGGAAGGGCTTAATCCTTGGATCATTTTGGAGGAGATGGAATCCCTGTCTTTACCTATTTTTGAATTTATTTGCTTTCCTTATGGCTGAGGGAGAAGTTAGTGATTAAGAATGCAGGTGGCACTCACAAGACTAAGTAAATCACTGGGTTTCCTGATTGGTCAAGAATGGGCCTGGGATTGCAAACTGGACCAATGAATTTGATTTAGGGAATCCTAACTCAAATGTAGTCACTGCAGTCAGTTGTAAACGATCCAGCCTTGGAATCAACAGAAGGCTGAGGGAGAACAGCAAGACCCAAGGCCCTTTTACAATATGAGTCCCCAGACCATGGAACCTCCCTGCTTCTCTGCATTAGAAATAGCTGCCTAGAGATCAGAGATGTCTAGCGATAAGATTCAGGTATGACCACTAATAAATACTGATTACGATCAATGAAATATCTCAAATGTAAGAAGAACATACAAACAGGACAGAATTAAATTCTTATGAAGCAGATAGGAAACAGCTCATTGAAAACAGCCAATTCTTCCCTTTTAAAAGAATGATGTTGGTCTTCCTTGTAAATGCATCTGGTTGACAATCCCACCAACATATTCAGATGATTGCATTTTGTGGGCAATATAATTCAAAAAGAATAAAAACATTTCTCTCTTATGAAGTTTCTGAGGGGATGAATTTCCTAGTTTGGGAGGAAAAAGCTAACTCCAGTACCACCACTGGGGGCCTTATAACTATAGCAGGCAGCCCTGGGATTTGCAAAAAAAGAGAATGTTTGCTGATAAGAAACATGCTCCCTTTATCCATGGAATGTCCTATTCATTCAACCAATTTCTTGATTCAGCTGTAGAATCCCTCTATAACTGTTCAAGGTACCCAGGGGCTGTACCAGGTGGTACAGAAGCAGAGAAAGGACATCAGAAAGAGCTCCAAGGTAGCTTCTTCCTCAGGAAGCTACTGAGACCCAGCAACTCATTTACTGGCTCCCCTGATAAGCACCTGTTGCATGGCTTAATCCCAATATTTTATGCCCATGGGGCCATAGTACTGGAGCCACTGAATGCCAGAGGAGGAAGCAGCTTTGCAGTGAGCCCTGGCTCAGGGGATACTACAGTTTAGAATACTTCAATATGTAAAGGGAGTGACAATTTTGTCAGTGTGGGTAACCTATCCCTCTCCATCAAGGCAGTCTGAAACCTCTTTTCACATTAATAGAGAGGGTCTTCATGGATGGCTGAGGCTGAAAAAAAATCATTACCTGGTGGCCAATTATCTGATGATGAGGCACACTTGGATAGGCTGATCCTGACTGTCCCTGGGAAAATGGGGTCCAAAATAAGGACAGTAAGAAAGCTAAAAATGAGGGATGATTGGAGTCAGTCTATTTCTTAAATAGCTTCCCCTCCACCACCCTCATTTGGATTCATTTCCTTTCTCCAAGCACAACTAATTTTCTTGAAGGAAATTCTTAAATAAGATGGACATATTTTCTGTTGTTAGCCACTCTGCTGGTGATACAAGAGCCAATTTGGTAACACTGCAGAACCAGAGAAGAGTCGTAGAAGGGCAAATCCAACTCCTGGAGAGGAACCATGCCCAGCTCTGTTCTGCCCTGCTCTGCTCAGAGGAATCTGTTCTTTAAGGGTTGGTGATGAGGCATCCAGTCCAGTGGCGTGAATGGCAATTGAGTTTTTCCTGGGCAAGAGTTCCTGTAGTCCAAGGAATTGCTTGAAGTCAAGAATGACACCCTTTAGTAACATGTCTTCACTGTTGATTTTTCAGGTCCATATGTCCAGTGAAGAATTCGATCTTTCTTTATGTGTCTGCACAGAAAGATGGCCACCATTTTCCACAAAACTGAGGCTCAGTTTGAAATTAGAAGTTAGTCTAAATAGCTCTCCTGAAAGAGCTCCCTAGGAACTGCATAACCAACAATTACTGAGAAACTGAATGAATAGCTGTCTTCCCCACCCAGGAAGGACCCAGTGAAAAAGAAACTGAATGGCTGCTCTCCCTTACCCCCTCCCTATAACTGAGCTATGACTGTTGTTGACTTTGCTCTGAAACTGCCCACCTACAAGGTCAAGCTTCTCTTGCCAAAACCATGTTTTATTTAAAACTTAGTTTATCAAAAATATTTCTACAGTAGATGGGCCATAATAAAAAGAAAGGGGAAAAAAACCAAACAAAAAGGAGTCAGACCACACCTAGCTCAGTAAAGGTAAAAAAACAACAACAAAAAACCAAACAAACAAAAGCGTTAATTCTTTCAAAGTCTGCTCTGCTCCAGCCTCAAACTGTCAGGAGTTATTGGAATTAGGTCAGGGAAGGCTCTTCTACTAAAGAGTATCACTTCACTTTACCAAGGATTTTGGTCGAAACCAAGGGTTTCATTTGAGTTTAAGTCACAGCCTCAACACATTATATGGAGTAGGGCACATGCTAAAAATGACTGGTTGCATATGGAAAACCAGCAAGTACCCCTCTCCAATTTATGCTCTTAGAGAGCCCATAAAAGTATCTCAGGCAGAGGAGTCCTTTCTTTGGGTTCCTTGTTAGAACTAAGTCAAGATGTACAGAGACTCAACTTTTCATTCACATAATGATACAAAAGCATTTGTAACTTCCCATACAGTAACTCTGATTAAAATGGAGAAGCAGATTAAACTATTATAGCAAAAGGTGCATAGATATGTTGGGTTGATTCGCTCATCAAAGGATGCTGGCAGTTATGTGTCAAATACACACATACATTATCTTTCTTGCCTATAACCTTATTGTTTTTGCTTTAAAAAAGCATTTCTTTTTTCTCCTGCTGGACAAAAAATACAAGATGCCTCCTTTCTGTATGTCTATGCATAAGCTTCCCTGCTCATCGTCCTCTGCTGTCTTCATTCTCATTCTCAGGACTGGCAGGAGGGAGACTGTTATTATACCAAACCAGACCCACGAGTGGTATTCATTTGGTGTCATACCAGAAAATGGGATGGTTTAACTCCACAGTGAAAAGAATCAGCTGACCATCGCTCATCCTGTGTGAGATCTGAGTTCTGAGGAACCAACCAAAAAGAACAGGGATGTTTGCCCCATCTCCCTTAGAATGTGGGCTGGCAGGCACAGCTGGAGTGACATTCCAGTGACTGTAAAAGTGACTTCATGCTCAAAAATGGAAGTTGGAAAATGAACATGTAGATGACTCTATCCTTCGTTGCTGGCACCCACCCACCCATCATGGCTCTAAGGACAGGCCATTTTGCCGGGAACACAGTTGGTCAGTCATGTGGCAAGGATAAAGGTACGTGCCCTTTCCCCAGTCCCTTCAGAACAGGCCTCATCACAGAAAGAGAATGGAGATCTGAGCAGCAGCTCATGATCCTCTTAATTGGAAAAAAAACCCCAAAACATCACCTGGCAAACTTGGGCACACAATGGAACTCAATCACAAGGACTATTAGAAAGGCAAACGCTACTCACACAGAGCAGTACATGCTTAGTAAAAAAAAGACATCTTTAGTACACAATGAACCCTGGGGAGCCAGGGCTAAGCCTCTTGTGTCCAGATTAGCTCATTCCTCTTATGAGATTGGACAACCTTGGAAGGGCAATGTGCGATGGTGCATTGTTGCAGGATAGTCCCATCTTGGGGGAACTTTGGATCTTAGCCTGGAAAGCCAACCCCCGCGTGGGAAATGCAGCAGCTCCTCCTCCAGGACAAGACACCAACAGAAGAATACAAAAGAAGAATGATCAGAAACCAACAAAAGAGTGACCCCAAACATCAAGGTTTCTTCATGTTTTGTTGTCATCATACATGTCCAAGGAAGGCTCAATCATGGAGAATTCGCTCTCGTAAACCAGGCTTCGAGGGGACAAAGAGTTCCGATGAAAGAAGTGCCCACCTAAAAAATAAAAAAAAGCAGAGCAAAAAGACTTGATCAGGAATTAGGTACAAATATCACAAGGTTAGAGGGGAAAAAGAGAAATGTGTTCTTGCTGAAGCATTAACGTTAGTTCAAATATCCATTTCAGCTGCTTTTCACATGGGGACAATACAGGACCTATCTATGCCAATACAGGATAAGTATATCTGATATATTTATGACCCAAAAGCTCATAAAGACTGTCTGCTAATGCACAGAAGGATTGTGATCTCTGTTGGAGGAGTGATCACACTGACAGAATCACAGATCCTTGAAGTTAATGACATGCTAAAAATCAATAAGTTAGGGGGTGACCATTTAGCTTTAGAAAAAGATTTACCCTTGCATCCCTTTAAACAACAAGCTTTTCTAGTGTCTTTAATGCAATTCAGTGCATAAATAAGGTTCACTCACGTCCCTTTTCTGGAACATATGGATGATGTAAAGTATAACACACATATGACATTTTTGTTTCACCAAGTAGCAACTCTCAACATGCTTCAAAGGAGACATCAGGACTAACACTGTATCTGTTGTCTGTTATCCTAATAACTGGGTGAGTGGGAGCACCAATATTGGCTCTTTTTATTATTATTATTTTTTAAAAGATGAAGTCTCTCTATCTTGCCCAGGCCAGTCCCCTCAGTGATTGGCATGGGAGCCTGGACCTGCTGTTTCTGACCTGGGTTGGTCTTCCTCTCTTTAGACAGCCCAGTGGTCTACTATTAGGGGCTCACTCTTTTAATGTCAAACTTTAGTGAATCCTCCTGATCGGCAAAGTTGAGAACTCCCACAATCAAAGAGACCTACCAGCATCAGTCCCCCCCCCCCCCCCGCCCCGCCCCGGTAGCTGGCACTTACGGGAGTGTGCCATTACTCTAGCTTTTCTTGCTTCTAGCTCCAGCTATGTTTTGCATTTTCTATCCTTCAGGTTACAAAGTAAGTTTATATAGAACTGAGAAGAAAAGTTCTTCAATGAAGTTTAAGGTCATGGTGGCCTCTCTTTTGGATCTATCAGAATAATCACTGTGCATGAACCATTTTCGCTCCTGGCCTAGACTGGGAGACTGCACACTATTAACTCCAAACACGGTATCAAGACATTTGCCCTTTTATAAAAAAAAAAGTTTCCACTAGCAATAGCAAGGGAAAAGTGACGTTTCTGTGCATACATTATTTAGTATATTTAGTATTCAATGTGATGAAGCATCAAATGCTTAACAATGATTCAACCTTTAAAAAATCTACAAATGTAGACTGTCCTTTTTCCAACCATGACACAAACATCAAACTGTGTCAGCCCTTCAAGATGTCTACTTTGAGGGATATGCAATCTCATCAGTGTGGGTAGATGTTTCACTGATGCATATTTTAACATTATTCTCTGCATTTCCTGTTCATATTTCTATAAATTTTCCACCGAGGGACCACTCAATGTGCTGAGGGTTTTCCTCTGGTCCTTTTAGTATTTTATGGATACTGTATAGTACTCGGGCTGTCCATTCTTCACTTTTGCCCTCCTACTTCCTTTTCTGATCATACACATCCTTCATGAAATCATTTACATTATTTCTCTTGTATAAGTCATCGTTGGTAATGTCTGAGAGATCATTAAACAAAAATTTGGAGTAAATCACTATATATCATGTATAACTTTTGGGGCTGCCTCCAAGCATGAGGTGCATCTTGGCTATGTCCACTAAGGCACTAAGGCCCAAGGGAGAGTGGTAAATACCTATAAGATACACTACCAGTTGTAAGTACTAGTTGGTGAGGACCAAAGCCAGGATCAATGTACATCTTCCAAGACTTTTATTTATTTTTTGGCATGCTAAACTTCTGAAACAAAGTCTAATAATGAAGATCTTATTTAGTAACCTGTACACCAATTGAGCACAACTGATGTGTATGAGAAGAAAATAATTTTCTTGTATTTCCCTGGGTTGGAGCAAGTGGATAAATTTTACAGGGAGAGGTAGGAGGTTTTTATCAGAAAGCACAGACTATTTTAGGTCCAAGAAAATATTGGAATGAGTACCGATCTAACTGAAGTTTTCATTTTTGGTTTATCTTAAGTAGCTTAGTTTTACAGAACTGCATAATGTAGAACTTACAATAAAATCATGAGGCTAGTAAGGCTGCAAGTATGCAAAATGCAAGTATGATTAAGTCGCCAGATTAGAGGCCATGTAGTGCTTCAACACATTGGCTATTTTGAGAATTTAGGGTCTTCATGAAAGCAATGGGCCCTTTTAAACTTTTAATCACTTAGATGCAGGGGTCCTGATAGACAATCTATAAATGGTATTTATTACAAATTTTGGACAATGAAACCACTAGCTGTATATACCATTTTCTTATTTCAGACTCTAAAATAAAAAAGAAATTGGCTACCATAGTTGATGATGCAAACTATAAGCAAGACTGAAGTTTGCATCCAGTGGGAGAATAGCTCCCATCCGGAATCCGTCATAGCACCGCTATGCATTTATCCAACTTAAAACATGAGGAATTAACATACAAAAACAGCTCCAGGACTTTATGAAGATCCGACATATCCTACTCTTTACTGAAGAAAGCAAGAAAAGAACATCATCTACCTCATCTTTTCTTCAGATATTTTCCCAGAGATTTCCTATTTTGGCACCTTAGGTAAATTCCTGACAACCAAAACCTACAATGAAATAAGGTAGTTTATACAGGACACGAGGATTTCCAGAGGTTTGAATCAATTGAAATCAATTGCCTTAAAAACTTCCACGGTTTCCCCAATCCCAAACACAAGGGATTTGCTACATTTAAAAGTCCCTTCCTTTGTGGGAATCTTGTATCTGATTTGACACCTCCCTTCCCCCATTACTACTTTGTTTGAAGGCACAGACTCTGCTGCACTTTCAAAATTCCATCAGTCTTTTGGAGCTCTTGGAGCTCACCTAAGCCCACACGAAGCACACAGCTCTATCTGCTTAGGTATAATATGGTTTGGGTCCAGCACTCTAGGGACTTGGCCTGAAACATGGTAGCTAAAATAAGTGACATTTAAAAATCAACATTCTCCTCTTAAACAGAGGCCTAGTTTAGTTTGGACCTTATTCTGTGAAGCCTTGTGGTTAGGGGGCCATCTAGGCCCCACCTAGGCATGGTGGTGATAGTAGCACTGTCTCGCCTGTATTTAACCTGCTGATTGCCCACACAGCCACGCATTTCATTCTTCTGGTCAACTTTCAGAACATAACTTCCTATGGGTGTGTTTCTTTTTCTTTTTGCCGAGGCTGAAAGGTTCAGTTCTTGATCCTTTCCCACAAAAGTTCAGAACAAGCAGAAGCTGGCAAAATAACAGTAACTCTATGTGATTTAAGGTTTACAAAGTATTTTCCCTCACAATTCTGTGAAGATAGGATACTCTCATTTTAGATGAAGAAATGCCTATACACCAAAGGGAAAAAAAAAGGATTTAAAAGGATTGGTTAGAGGAATTTGTCATGTATAGTCTAAAGAGAAGCCCTGGGGGGAAGATAACATGATTGCTAACTACCTGAAGGGCTGTCATTTAGAAAAGTGATTGTAGATTTAGAGACCTCTGAGGTCATCTAGTCCAACCCCCATCTTTTTTTTTTTTTTTTGCTTTTTGGAGGGCAGTTGGGGTTAAGTGACTTGCCCAAGGTCACACGGCTAGTTTTGTGTGTGTGTGTGTGTGTGTGTGTGTGTGTGTGTGTGTGTGTGTGTGTTAAGTGTCTGAGGCCGGATTTGAACTCAGGTCCTCCTGACTCCAGGGCCAGTGCTCTATTCACTGCGCCACCTAGCCACCCCCAACCCCCATCTTTTTAATTAAACATGAGGCCTAGAGAATTTAAGTAACTTATCCAAAATTACATAGGTATTAAGTGCCATACCCAGAATCTGAAACCAGGTCCTCTGCCTTTCAGCACTTTCCTCTATTCTATTAGACTGCCTTGGAGTTGTTTTGCTTAGCTCTGGTGGGTAGTACAAGAAGCCATGGCATAGACTGCGGAAGGAAAGATGTCAAGTTGGTGGGGAAAATTTTCCTAAAAACTGTAGCTGTCAAAGAGAGGAAAGGCATAGTGGATCTGCCATTCCTTGACGACTTCAACTGAAAGGCTCATGCCTACATGTCAGGGATACTGCAGGCCAGACATGACAAACTCAGCTAGAAATGTGCCACCTATCCATTTATGAAGATCCCTGTGGCTGCATACTGACTTTGTATTTTTATTTTTGTTAAATATTTCCAAACTGCATTTTAATCTGGTTCAGGCTGCATGTTTATCACATCTATTTTAGAGGTATTCCTGTAAAGTTAAACTGGATGACTCCAGAGTTGATGATCTGTGTCCTAGCAAAGCCATATATTTCAGCTGCGTATGAGCTAAGAAATCATTACAATATTTTCTTAATGTGATTTTAAATCTCTATGGTCACAATCTTATTGCCAGGTTATCAAACCACTTAGTGCAGGGCCCATATCCTAATTATTTTTTGTAACTCCACCATCAACAGGCACAGTGCTCTACCCTGATAAGTGAATTCATTTATCAGGGAAATGACATTTCATCCTCTCCTGATTCACTTTAGTTATCTGAAGCTGCTGGCTGGTGTAAAATGAACTTTTTCCTCCCTGTAACCCTATATGAATAACATTACAATTTCTCAGCATAGATACACCATGCAAGCGCAGCCTTTCCTGGGAAAGACTTAATTTTTAAAACACTGCATTTTGCAAGTATCTAGTCCTAAATTACGCTAGGTGAAAGTCTCCACAAGCTGGGCCTTCAGAGCAGAAACAATCTTATCGTGTTAAACTGATTTAGTTCTCTCACTTAAAAATGTTAATAATTATTGAACCTCACACATTTTGGTTCTAATTATAAGGCTGCCTTCTTAACTGATGGCATCTCATCTGTTCTGAATTAAGCAACAGTATTTGGATGTAGATTTTGGCTGCTGTCCAGAATTCCCATGGTGCCAATTCAAAAAATCTATCTCCATTACATTTTAAAAATTAAATTCTATCTCCCAAAAAGTTTTCTTGGCTACCTGAAAACTAGAATAAGCAAAAACTAAAAGCCTCATAACACATTAAAAAAATTTAAGAAACAGCTGTGATGTACTGGAAAGAGCACTGGGTTTGGAGTCCAAGTACCTGGAGACATAGGATCATGGATTTAAGAACTGGAAGGGACCTTGGAGGTCATCTAGTCTAGAAGTGTCAAACTCACTGGGGATGGGAAGGGCAGGAAGAGGGTCCCTAAAGTATCACCTACAGATTAAAATACAATTGGAAAATGTTTGACAAAATAAAAATTCAATACAACACAGAGCATTTTAATTTGTGGTTTTCTAAGTTGATATGCAGCTATATGGATGTTTCTATTTGAGTTTGACATGACTGATCTAATTCATCTCTGTTTCACAGATGGAAATAAGTGAGGCCCAGAGAGGCTGTGACTTGTGCAAAAATTACACAATAGTTGGCAATGCTGGATTCTGAGCTCTGGTTCCCAGATTCCAAAACCAGCACTATTTGTGTAACTTTGGGAAAGAGACTTCATTTTCCCATTCAAAGTCACAGACAACAGGTTCTAATTTCAATTTCTAATTCTGTGGCATGAAGTAGATGAAGTAACCCCATCTATTAAGACTTATGCCTTATAACTATAGCACTGAAGTTTTATGCTCGGACCTGAAGACAGGCCAAGCATATATATTTAAGGACTAACTTGTTTACCTCTTCATCTCTATTCAGATTCTAAAATTCCGGTATAAATACTTGAAATACTGTGAAAAGGGAACTGTTAGTCCTTCTCTGACTAGATCATTAAATATCATTGTTATCTTTATCAACAAGTCACCTTGCTAAGGTCTGGTTTTATAACTTATAATGAAAACAGTTCTCCATATGGTAGTGTAGGAGGGAGCAGTAAAGGGGATAACACCTTGGTTTTCCATGGAAATAAAACCAGGTGTAGGAAGAAGTCAGTTTGCTATTGACAATACTTCAAGAGGACAAAGCCATAGTGCCAATTTTCTGTGGTTACCAATGCAAATGGAAGAACTCTTGATTCCATCTGTATTATAAAGTCAAATGAATTCAAGACGGTCCATCAGCATCTTCTTGGTTGCCGTGTAATAAGAAGTACTAAGCCCCATCGTTGACTGTATTGATCATCACACCGTTACATAATTCAAGAGAATAAAAGGGAAGGCTGAAAGACCACTTGTGGACGCTTTAGAAGGGAATTTTAGGGAGGTCAGGTTGGGCTGGAAGGCCTCCAAGATCTTTTTCAACTCAGATTCTACGAAACTGGGGATATTTCAACTCTTTTAATCACCAAGAAGTTTCTCTAATATTGCATCTACTGGTATGAAAATCAATACAAAATGGTTCCAAATCAGACAAGGCAAAACCTTCATTTTCTTGAACAGTGAAACTGCGGATAAAAGTATGACAAAATACTGTACAAGGCTGGAAATTTCTATTACAGCTGATCACATGGTCACCATTTCTTTGAGTCATGCTTGGGACAAAGTAAAAGTGAAAATGCCCCAAACAGTAGCATAGATAGTCTCCTAAGATGGTCATACACACATTCTTTCACAGAAAAACTGAATTAGTAATGTCATTTTTCATACTGCAATATCTCAGAAAAGGTGAATAAAAGAAAATCCAACAGCAGCAGTTTTATTTTATTATTTATTTTAATACAAAGCTTTGGCATTAGCAATTTTATGAAAAAATAAAATGTACTAAAAATAAACGCTTGTGTGGCATGTTTGGTAAATGATGCGCATAAAAATAGATTGTCTCTCCAAAGCTGTCAGAAACCACTTCTTCCTTCAAAACCATTCTGCTCTGTGGGGTGAAAGGAGAGAGCGACAGAAGACAAGGATTAGTCAAAGAGTAGCTGACAACAATTAAAATAACAGAAACTGCCCAAGCTAAAAGTGAGGATGGACTACTAAAAGGTGTGTGTGTGTGTGTGTGTGTGTGTGTGTGTGTGTGTGTTTCTAGTACTAACCAGTAATAACATTAACTGTCAGCATTTCTTGGCAGATGATTATCTCTGAGTCTGAAAGCCCAGCTTCTTAATACCTTTAGGATACTTCAAAGATTTCCTGAGGGATTAGGAATATGATTATGAGTTTTATAAATATAGCATCATTTTCCATAATTTAAACTATTTGGAAAGTATATTCCTGCACAGAATATGTTTTGCTCTGTGTTCACATCATTTATACTCTATCTCCTGAGATGAACACTTGATCAAGTGGGTTAAAATTTGAATGGTTTGAGTGGCAAACAAATTTCTAGTCATACAAAGCTCCCCTCTAGCTATTCCACAGTCAGAGTTCTGTGTAGAGTTTAAAACACCCTTAGAAAAGTTTCCTAAGCTGATGCTGATGCTAATGTTGAGAAGGCAATGGAAAGAGGGAAGTCAGACCACAATAACCACTTTGCACAAACACTTGCCATGGGTTTGATTACTGTTGACTTTTTAAAGCCCAGTTCTAATTTAATCACTTCCTTATTAACACCCCTTCCCTGGAAAATCACTGACTACAGGATACTGTCTAAGCCCCTTGACTAGGCATTTAGGATTTACTGTACCCTGACCCTAACACATCTCCTCAGACTCATCTCCCACTCCTCCCTACATATTCTGGAGTTCAGTCAAACTAGGTGCTCTCTGAACATGTCTTGGGCTTTGGCTCATATGTTATTTTCTTTGGCCTGGAGTGCTCTGTCACTATGAATATCCTATCCAGCCTTCAAGGCCCTGGATATGATCTTTCTGATTCCTCTGAACAGTCTTTAACACTTTGTACCTCTCTTAAAGAATTCATCAAGTTTTGACTTTTACTGTTATTTGAATACTTGTCTTAATCCTTCTATCAGTCCTTAAAGTGAAAGTCATTTTTCTTTGTATAATAACACAGTACTTATCACAGCCTGGCAGAATAACAAATATGTTGAAATTTAACAAAAAAACTTTATTCATCAATTCCTCCACTTATGCCTTGCCATGATTCATGCT
Organism: Pseudocheirus occidentalis; assembly: GCA_028646575.1. Lineage (NCBI taxonomy): Eukaryota > Metazoa > Chordata > Mammalia > Diprotodontia > Pseudocheiridae > Pseudocheirus > Pseudocheirus occidentalis. Next base: position 53,513,699 of record CM053595.1, on the reverse strand, counting down.
AGTCTTCTCCTCTTTCTGAGAAGGATGCTGAAGAAAAATGCCAAAGAAGGTGACGCTTTTCTGACTAACTATAAGTATTTGAATACTAAAAGCTGAGGCTTTTTAAAGTAAGGACTGAAATTTGTAAACTTCCTCTGTTATGATGATACTGCTTTAAAATGAAAAATAAAAAAATATGAAAAATGAATAATGCAGTTATAACATGTAAGATATTTCTGAATACTCTGTTATAGTTTGAATGGCAAAGGAAGGACAATTACTGTCTGATAATTGGACAATATTACCTTTTACTCCCATCTTGTCATCACGTACATAGAAGAGGGGATTCTCTTTCACTGTTATTTCAAAGGGCTTGAAAAGGGATCACACGGTTTTCATGGGCCATAAAAGAAGCTTGGTGTTTTGAAGGGATTATATTCACAATTCTAAACTTTTCTAAGAGTAGAAAAGGTTCTATATGTAAAAGAGGCAGTGGATTCCTGCCCCTCCCTCCCCCACATCTGAGCCTGTGTTGGGTAGAGCTACCAAGTCAACCTTAGGATGCCCGAATCACTATGCTAAGGCTCTTAATACCACCCAACATTTTCATAGTATTCCACACTCTTTAAAGTGCTTTTACATAGATGATCTGTGTGGGCAAGTAAGTAGAGGGAAATGATTATCCATTTACCTCTCCATGACTGGAAGAAAGGCCGTGCTGTTTTTGTGTTTGTGACATGTGCGCAATCACAGACTCTTCAAACTGGAACGGATATTGGAGGTCTAATCCTTTCCCTCCCATTTACCTGTGTACTCGCAGGTCTGGGAATTCTCCCCCCCAGTTCACTCTGGCTGCCCTTCAGTAGCTTCTGTTCTCCTGACTCGCCCAGGCGCATGCAACTAATCTGTGTCAGGGGTGGGACTTGACTTTAAGGCTGGCCCTTGAATTCACTATGATAGGCCACCTCTCAGGAGGTTATTAGTCATATATAAAAAGGATAAAATATTTATTTTTTTAAAAATCTGTTATTTCCTAAGAGGAACCAAAAGAATGCGTGGGCTGATAAGTCTGGAGGGTTCAGTGGATAGAGTGCTGGATTTGGAATAAGATCTGAATTCAAATCCTGCCTCTTAGTTGTGTGACGCTGACTAAGTCATTTCACCTTTCTCAGCCTGTTTTTTCATCTAAAAATGGAGACAGCGACAGCACCTGCCACGATGGGTTGTTGTAAGGCTCAAATGAGATCTTATATATATATATATATACGCACACACTTTGTAAAACTTAAAGCATGATATAAACGCCAGCTATCATTACTTATTAAAAATTGTGATAACTGAATACTGAAGTAAGGGGAAAATCCTTCCCAACAGCTCTCTTTGAAGGTGGGATACTTAACCTTTCTTTCTGAAGTCCTGGGGAAAGAAACTAAATAATTTTAATAATCGTGTGTATCTCTCTCACATTACCATGCTTGTAGCCAAACATTAAGCTACCTTGGCTAAGTATTTTCACTACTGATGCCAACAGTTTCAAAATCAGAAGACTATTTCTGATACAAATGGTCAATTAAATTAACATTTTGGGCAGTTAAGTGGAAGCTATATATGATTTTCATTTTATTAAATTAATTGCTAATGTGATTTCTAACTGGGTGCTTAATAATGGGGATCTAAATAGGGAGATTTGTAACAGTGGGTTCCAGCTCTTCACCCAGAATTGTACAGGGCAAGCTGAAGGTGGAGCCCAGCCTCCAGGGTGATACTGATACTTTCTGTGTTCAGTCCTGTAACCAGCTACAAAGACAGGAGATCTCCTTTTCACTTTGCACACCTCACCCACTTCTGGCCTCAACTAGCTCTGTAATCATGAACAAGACACTTAATCTAAGTTTTAGTTTCTTCATCTGTATAACTGGCACAAAAATACCAGTAGTACTAAGGCTTACAAGGTTGTTGTGAGGCTTGAAAAGAGATCTTGTATGCAAACCTTCAAGCGCTAAACAGAAGTCTGCCATTATTACTATCACTGGCCTCACGTTACTCGGAGTCTAGAGATTCTGTCAAACACTCTGCTGAAATTAAGGTACAATGTTTGTTAAACGTTTTCCCCAAGCTACCAGTGTGATAATGCTACTGAAAAGGGAAAATAAATTCTATTCTCTTCTATGGTAAAGTATCTCAATTTCTGATGAATCTGAGAGGGACTCAGATAGCACTTAAGATAACTTCTATTGCTGGACATTGAACAAGATTAAAAAGGGAAACAGGGTGGGCATTATTTGTTCTTACAAAAGAATACATCTGAATGTTTACAGATAAACTTTTCCTGGCATTAAACTTAGGTAGGCGTTTACATAGAGATCTGTGGGCATCTGATATAGATAACTAACAACGGAGAAGGTCTTTGCTGAGTTTTACAAAAGACAGTTAACGCTGCTCAAATGTTTGATTCTCATAGTAACTCAGTGAAGCTGTTTGTGCATGTCTTTATGTGAGATGGTATCCCTTTACAACTTAACACACAGGCTTCACTGGTTGCAGTGGTTGAGAAAAATCTGATGGCAAAACCTTGGGTGTGTCCATTTTAAATGGGCTGGTCTTTGAGTAACAAAGTTTATGACTAGACCTGCAGGCAAAGCTTTTATAACTTGACAGATTTTGGGCTGTATTGCTATAGATGCTGAGAATTATAATAATCAACATTTGTATAGATCTTTAGAGTTTGTAAAGTGCTTTATATAATCTCATTTGAGAACCTAGAATCATCTGCCCCATAATAGGCCAACTAAGTAGGCCCTTTGTGAAGGCTGATTTCTAATCACTTAATTCAATATAGAAATTGATCTTGGAGGATTTAGAAAAATGAAAAACTACCACGAACATTGAACAGACACTCTTAAATATCAACTGTCTTTAGTGGGCCTTTGACAGCTGTTGGATGTCCATTGATTCATAATTAAATTTCTAACAATGTACAGATAGTCCTTTATTTCTCAAGTCGAGGAGACTATGCTTTGGATACCAGACATGGGGTAGGCAGTGTTATCATGCTGCTATTTTAAGTCTAGACAGAATCCTTACTCAAACAAAAGACTAATCCATTTCAGCATGTGTAGGCAGAAGGGGTGCCTGAAAGTAAACCTAAAACTTTACTTAGAAAAAAATGCTCGGATCCTTAAGTACTTGTACAATTATGTGGTTAAGATCTGAGACTTTTATACCACACAACAGTAAAGAAATGACCTTAGTTTGAAGGATGTTTTAAAAAGCAAGTGTTACTGACTTGCCTTATCTATAAGAAAACTTCAGTATGGCTACCATGGAATGTCTGATTTTAACTAAAATTACATCTTGTGGAGCCTGCCCAGCTTATGTGTTAGTTTCATATGTAATTCAAAATAAGCAAATTAACTGAACTGCTGGATCTTATTTAAGATAGTCTCCTTAAGGGTGTCGAGGTGGTGCAGTGAATAGAGCACCGGCCCTGGAGTCAGGAGGACCTGAGTTCAAATCAGGCCTCAGACACTTAACATAAAAAACTAGACATGTGACATTGGGCAAGTCACTTAACTCCAACTGCCCTCCAAAAAGCAAAAAAAAAAAAAAAGAAAAAAAGTCTACTTAAATGCTGGAAGATCCCTACCAAATAGAATTTCGGTTTTGATATAACTAAAGAAAATTTTCCTTTTAAACATTATAGAGAGCTTACAAATTCAACTGCTTAAGCCTCTTTTTTGTTGAAAAAGCAAAACCAGGTCAATTAGTATAGAGGAGGATGCTTATCTTCCTGATTGCTATAGCAGGATGGCATTCTTAAATCTAATTAATCTACTTAGTTGTTTAGATGTAAATGATGAAGGGGGATTAGGATACAGCTAACCTAAAATTTAGAGAAATTAGTTTTTATCCTAAACAACATGGGGCAAATGCTGTACAATGCCCAAATGTTGCTTTCATTTATAAATGAATCACATGGATGTCGGTAATAGTTTATATAGCACACCACTAATCACACTGAATAAAATAAAAATAACCTCTTGTTGCTGTGGAAGACAGCTCTTGGAAAATCATAGTATCTCAGAGCTGGAAAAAACTTAAAAGAAATTCTAGTTTGAATTCCTATCCAACACACACACACACACAACCCATTTATAATACCTCTGACAGTTTCTACTTGATTAAGTCCAATGACAGGAAACTTGCTTATGACTATTACTACTTGACACTTAGGTATACCTATAAAGTTTGCATCAGGTTTTACAAACATGATTACAGTTGAGCCCCACAACCACCCTGTGAGGTATGTTGTTCTATAGGTGGTATTCCCATTTTGGAGATTCTACCCTTAGTCTCCCAGCTCTGAGAGGGAAACCTTTGCTTTATCTTGCTGGGGCCTGCCTCCATTCCACCAAAACTTGGATTCCATTTCTGGGATCTCCAACTCTAATAGAAGTAAACCTTTGTTTTGTTTTGCCAGAACACAGGCCTCTCATCTACTTCCAGACCTTACCCTTCTGCCTTGTTCTCTGACTGCTAGCCACCTTCTAGCTCCTTTGTATGTGCTATCTTCCCCATTAGAATGTAAGCTCTCTGAGGACAGAGCTAAGTCTTGCTTTCCTGCATCTATCGCCAGTACTTGGTGACTGGCACAGAGTCAGCACTTACTAAATGATGGACCAATCTATCTGAAATTAGGTCTGGACGAGAATTTAGTGATCATCTAGTCCAAAGTCCTTCAAAGGGCTTTTAAAGGTGAAAAAACCCAAGGCTCAGAGAGGGGAAGGATTTGTCCAAAGTCAAAGACAGCAGCAAACGGCAGAGCCGCAATTCTAACTCAGATCTTCTAACTGCAATCCAGCACTCCTACTCTCCCACAAAACTGCTCCCAGCTCTACACTCTAGAGGTGGACAAAACGTGCCTAATCCCTTCCTCACGCTGATGATGGACCTTGAAGTATTTGAAGATTGTCCTGTCTCCCTTAGTCCTGGTTTCCCTAACATCCTTCAAGTCTCAGCTAAAACCCCACCTTCTACAAGAAATCCCTCCTGATCCCCTTCCCTCTGCTGAAGATCTCCAATTTATCCTGTTCACAGCCTGCTTGTATGTAGCTGTTTGCACATTACCTCTACTATGAGACTGTGAGCTCCCTGACAGGAGGGCCTTTTTCCCTTTCTTTGTATCCCCAGCACTCAGTCCAGTGTCTGGAACTCACTAGGCACTTCACAAATGTTTGCTGCCTCTACTTCTCTAGGCTACACGTCTCCAATTCCCTTGCCTATTCTTCCAGTGACATTAATCACTGACCCCCTAATCATTCCAGAGGCACTGGCATTTTCTCACTTGTCTTTTAGTAATGCACACACAAAATCATCAGTTACTTTTTGGCTGCTGCCTCACATTGTTGGCTCACAATATGCTTGTGGTCAATTAAAACCTTTAGGTCTTAACCACATTAACTGTCACACCCAGTCTCCTGAATTACTGATTTATGAACAGTGCTCATCACAGTTCTATTAGATATAGTGCCACAGGCATCAGTTTGAAAATGGTGCTTGTGTTATGGAAACCTATTTTCTAAGGCTTAAAAAATATCATTCATATTTTTCTTGTCACCCAAAAATGTAAACCAGAAGAACACCAACTGAACAATCATGACTTACTCGTTAGCTTTCAAGCTAGCTGTGGCTCTGATGATCATGTAGCAGAGAGTGAAGGCGCTGAGGAGGCCAAAACTGGCAATAATAAACCATTCTTCTGTTGACAAAGGAAAGGGAGGCAATCACTCGTGGGAGAAGGCTTATGTCAAATCGATGACTATATTTCTCTCAAATGCCATTGGCGGAGGCAGCGCAGGTGTAAGCCATGGCTGGCACAAGGAAGTGCAGCAGAAGGAAGTTTGCCAGAGAGTTACTAACTGGAAGAAGTTGTGGTGAGAGATACAAGGGGAAAAGGAAAGCAGGGCCCAGCCATTTCTGTCTGCCAACACCCCGAAGTTTGTGAGAAGGATATAGTAGTCACCAAACAGTGTGAAGTGAGAAACGCAAAATAAGGAAAAATATTCGTGGAAATAGATTTTTGTTAATTACAACTAAGTCAAACTGTCCAGCCAAGTTTCCGACTTTTCCCCTTCTTCGGTGTGAAAACTCCATGCAGTCACCCCCAATTAGAGAAGACTTTAGCTGCAGAGAAGAACAACTCCTGAGAGTGTGGTCCGTGGAGATTCCGCAGTCTGTAGCCTGAACTTTCCTTAGTTTTCATGATGGCATTATGACAATCTCTATTACTTTTCCCTCCTTATGCACACATTCACACTATTGAACAAAACCAACACAACATCTTGTTGGTGTTTCATCAAAAGCAGTTGTCATTCATCCCGATTATTTTGGTGAAGATTTTTTTTTGTTATAGGAAGCAAAAACTGATAAGGCAGATAGCCTGAAAGACATCATGTAAATATAAAAAAATTACCAGTATATGATCACAGAGTTGTTCAGAAAATCAAGGTGTGAGAAGGATTTTCTTTAAGCCATTTAGTATTTCTTTCAATCTTGTAAAATTCTGCATTTTATTGAAATGACATTCTAATACTCCTATACAGCAGAACCTCACTGTACATCTAGAGGAGAGTACAGGAGAGCCAGTCCAGATCAGTAAAAAGTTTCAAGCATGACATTCTCTTAAAGAAATGATACTTTATTATGTTTAAGGACATTCATTATTGGGCCTGGGTTAAAAAGGTGTTGCTTAGTATTGGAGACCTGCTCTAATGAATGGAAAATAAAGATTTGAGATGAGAATATAAATTGTCTGTATGTAAAAGTTGGTTCTATGGTACTGGATGATATACATAAATTTTTTGGTTAAACAATTTAAACATTCTCTCAAAATTTTTATTTGTATTATTAAACTGCTCAATAGATTCCACAGAAAGGAAAACTATAGCTTAGCTGTTGTTGTAATTCATTTGAAGTTAATAAATAAATATTAAATGCTTACTATGTGTAATATGCATTCCAAATTAGTAAAGTGAATTAATGACGTTTTAGTGAATTGCTAATTTCCTTTTTTCACTAGCTAATTTTTGAGATTAGGAAAAACTAATTTGATAGTTTTAAAAATGAAACAGTAATATTTAATAACACCAAGGAATTTAAGAACTTTTTTGTCTTTTGCATATGTAAAATATATAGATTTTAAGAGTTTGATTCTGTTTACATGATTCTGAATGAATTATACTCATTTGTGGGGCACAACTATACTAAAAAAATCAGCCCAGATAAAGCAAGTTTGCAGATGTATCCTAAGACTTTGTAGATGTATCCTAAGGTTATATGATGGTAGCACCACAATGTACCATGAACATATTTCATCTCTATCCTGCAGAGAATGATTTCATGAAAAAGTGCCACCTACAAAGTCACATACTTTTAGATAAACCTTTGTTGTCTTTATTGCTGTTGGACAAGTGATAATTTAAAAAAATATAGACTTAAAAACCCCTGTATATGACAATATAAGAAACATTAAAAAAACTCCATTCACTAATCTAGCAGTTTGTGATAAACACTAAGTCCTGCTCCTGTACTTTGTGATGATTGAATAAAGAATGCATCGGTATCAGGTAATGACACTACAAAATGATAGCGACAGTAAAAAACAAAACCTGGAACTTGGTTTTGGTAAGAATTTCTAGTGAGATACGCTACTAAATCAAATGCACATGCCTTATAGATCTGGATAGTTTAATAAAAAAAAATAGACTTTGCTTTATTCCTGCAAAAGTAATGGTTTCCTATCACATATTGTGCTGATAGACCTAAAGGAGCAACAATTTCGACTGAAAAAAGTGCACTCAACATATGGGGGCATATTATGAAAGGTGCAGAGGGAAGTAAAAGTGGTTCACAAAAATGATGTGTAAGGAGTGGGATACAAAAGCGGTTGTCTTGAGACATGGATAAGTTTTTTGTGATGTTAAAACCAAATGCTTTTCTGTTCTCTGAAAATTTGCTGTGACCATCTTGCTAATATTCAGGAAACTGTGAGATAATGTACTCAGCTCTGCTTAGCTGCCCAGCAGACTGCCTCTCCTTTTCTACTGAGAGGGCCTTGTAGAGAGCTGGCTCAAAGAGTTCATTGCTAAGGCACCTGTACCACTTCAAGTCTTCCAATTTGGAGACTTTTAACATCAAGCCGAAAATAAAGGAAAATAAATTAGTTTAAAAATATCAAAGCAAGAAACAACAAAAACTTCACTAATAATTCCCAAAGATACTGAGAACTCATATTATGTAAGTTCAAAGTACAGACTCCACTCTTTACTGTTGGGTCTTCTTTAAAACTCATTTTTGGAAATTTGAGGTAGCAATGCTAATATTTATAAACCATACCTGAAAAAAAGGAGGCTGGTGATATCCTGAAGTCATTTTTAGTTTTAATGATGTTTTTCACAACTTCTTTTTGAGAAATAATGATTTCAAAACATCAGCTATTCATATATGTATAGAACTTTATAACTTCTAAAGCACTTACAATACACATTAGCTCATTTGACCCTCACAACAGCCCTGTGAGGTAGGAAGACAAGGTATTATTCTTTTCATAGATAGGTAAGGAAACTGAGGTTCAGAAAAGTGAGTTGCCCAAGGTTAATTAATATGTGGTAGAGCTGGGATCTACCTTTAGGCCTTTTGACTAAGTCTACCATTTTTTCCACTACATCATTCACTCTGCCTCGTATTTATAAACCAACGATTGTTAGGGACAACTAAGACGTCTACATTTCATACTGCCACAATTAATTTCTGTATAGACTCAAAACTCATTCCCCATAGATTCAAATGAGTCTTAAAAGAATTTGTTATGCAAAGCATATACAGATGATCTGTTTCAATAAAAGCATCTAAAATTCCTCAAGTGATTGAAGACATAGCAACATGTATTCAAGAAACCCCAAGGATACCTGAATTGTCTTGTAGGGCTGTGCTATGTTAAGCTGAGGTTCCTGAATAGTGAAGGAAAAGCACTCAGCGCTTTTAAGTGAAAGATTACCACTTACTTGTTACTGCAATGTTGATTTCTCCTGTTCGAGGAGTGAGCTCCCCATCCTGAGGAAGTTGAGACATCCCCGAAGTGCGCAGTGGCTCAAGGCCAAGGGAGCTGTCACTGGCAAGGTCACCAAGTGCTGATCTTCGATTAGCAGCTTGGCTTCTGGTAAGCCTTTCCATGTCAAAAGCTACATTATCAGTACATGGCAAATTTGGCTGAAAAATATTTTCAGATTAAAAATTACATATATTTATTTTTATAAATATGAATAAAATAAAAAATAAAAAATAAATCTTAAACAGGGTTTTAGAGAATCAGTTTCTAAGTTATCTGATGGGAAAAATATTCTCCCACCAACTTTTTTCATGTTTTCATCATTCTTTTCTGTAAGAGAGATTTGAAAATAATAAATTCTTTTAAAAGACCTAAAAAATTTCAACGAAGGCACATTACTACAAAGTAATATCATTATGCACTGCAGTACTGATAAAATTAGTTATTACACCTTTCTAAGATGGTTACAGACTTTTTGGGGGAATAAAACTAGAGTTCTGGCCCAAAGGTAGAAAAAAGAAGCTAGAGTCTTCATTACAGAGCTGAAACCCAGTGTGAAAAGAATTATACTAATTTGGCTAAATTATTTAATTTGGTAGTGAATAATAAAGTATCATTTAAAATATTCAAATTCATTCTATTATTTCTTTAACAATGTAGATTTAAAGCAATGATTCATTTACGGGGGTTAGACAAACAACTATCCAAAACAAAAATCATAATGTGAAAAAGAATTCTGAGTGAGAAAAATAGCTGGTCCAAAGCCAAGGTAGTGGAACGGGAAGATGCTGAGCTTGGAATTGGGCATGACCCGGGGCTGAATCCTGCCTTTGATGCTGACTGTGTGAATAGGCTTTCTGAGCATCAGTTTCTTAATCCTTAAAACAGGGATACAAAGCCTGTAGCAGCTGTTACAGGGCTGCTGTGAGGATCAAATGCAGCAACACGTGTAAAGTGCCTTCCAAACCATAAAGTGCTATATAAGTGGGCTCTCATCATCGTCATCATCATCAATAATCATTTCATATATTCATACATATAGTCCATGAAATACCCCATCTTGTACCCATGCAACTGATTTTTTAGACCTGATCTTATCATTTTACATTAATCCCTATTAAATTTTATCTTACTGAATTTGGCCCATCATGCAAATGATCTAAAAATATCTCTTGATCCTAAATTTGTTATTTGATGTGTCAGGAATCCCCCATCAAGCAGCCTATCATCTGTAAGCATTTCAACTACATCTTTATCCAGATCATTGATGGATGCCCTGAATAGAGTGAGGCCAGCAACAGATGGAGTCCTGGTATATTCCACTAAAGACCTCCAATGACGCTGACCTTAATCCATTAATTACCATTTTGGGCACAGTAAATTTATCTGTTTTCAGTTTGCATCTTTCCTTTTTCCCACAAGAATATCATGATATCCTGTCAGATCTCATGGAAATCCAGGTATCCTATGTCTGAGGTTTGTATTCACCTAAATCTAGTAATCCTGTCAAGAAAGGGAATGAGGTTTAGTTGGGCACGACATGTATTTAATGAATTCAAGCTAGTTCTTAGTACTTTTCGATTCATTTCTTAGCATTCACAGACTATTCTTTAATAGTACATTTTAGAATTTTGGGATGAATTACAGTTAAATTACCAGCCACCTGGTTTGAAGAACCCATCTCATCACACACTTGTAAGGTACTGTAACATAATTTTCAAAAGACCATCTACAGTGGCCCAACAATCACACATCCACAAGTGCTCACTTCTCTGAGGTACACTTTAGATTCTGATGACCTAAATGCACCAAAGTCAACCAGGTACATTTGATTCCTTGTTATCATTTTCGTTGTACACACTCCACTGCCTTTTCTCCCTCATCTGTTGTCCTCTGCAGTCATCCTGATTTTCTTTTCGCTCTTTCTTCCACTCTCCCAAACCCCTCCCACCACACAGATGCGTAAAGAGCCCTTCTTGTCCTTAACATTCACTGCAAGCCTTAACTTGTTTTGGGCTTTGGCATTCTTAATATTTGTAGAGAACCATGCTGCTTGTTAATAAATCCTTAGTTTTCTGCTCATGCATTCATTTTCTATACACAGTTTTTAGGAATGTGTATTAGTTGATGAGTTCCTGCTGCAGCTACACATATCTCTTAGGTAACTCACCTTTTTCTTCTTCAGATCAACTTGTTTGTTTCATCAGAATTTTGTTCTTAAGAACACTCCTCTTGAGCCAAGTTTGACAAAATTTTAGGACACAAGATGCTATCTGAACTCTTTGAAATTGCCATTTCCTGGTCATTCCAATGTCACACTGCCTACTTCTACCAGAATCCATACTTGTGTTCTTGGAACCCTGGGCTTCGGTGAGCTTTCATCTTGTCTTACCAGGTCTTGGGTCTATCATTATACTTCCCGGCATCATGCTGCCAGGAAGTTTGCTAACCTCCAGCTTCCTCCCCTTACAGACCTTGGACTTCTGCCCCTGGGCAGGATGCTGGGCACTGATTGGTAAGCTTTTACTTTATCTTACTGGGTCTTGGGTCTACTATCCCACTTCTTGGCAATCTCCAAGCCATGATACCCACCCCCTCCCACTTCCTTTTTGCTTTCCAACTCTTGTTCCTTTATATGTGTTGTCTTCCTCATCAGAAGATAAGCTTCTAAAGGGCAGAAATGATTATCTTGCTTTCTCTGTATCCCCAACACTCAGCATAGTTTCCTAATAACTGCTTATTCATCTATTCTTCTAAAACCTAGGGGGAAAGCCAGATGCTTGGCATTCCCCTCTTTATTTATCATGAATGTTAAGGTGGTGTGGCTGCTTCCTTGTGAGTTTTTCATTATTTCTCTTTTGGAAATCAGTGAATTTGTTGGTCAGAATAGTGGTTTTCCAACTAATGTTTTCTATTCTTTAAAAAATAAAATCATTATTGATGCAAGTCAAGACTTTGTAGATTTTTTAAGGAAAATGAGATTTTTTGACAGAAGGCTGATTAGCAGCAAGTTTTTGCTACTACTATCATGCCTCCTTATTTGTGATGTTCCCTGAACTCGTCCCTAGTCTCCTTCTGGTCAGGTGACCTGAAGTATACTTTTACCACAACATTGCTTCTGTTTTTCCCCCTAATTATATTCATGCAAATTTTCCATTGTCCTTTTCCTTTTTTTAGTTTGGGAATTTTCTTGCAAGACTATTTATCTTCTTGACATACATTATTCCCTTATTGCTTTCACTTAATTATGTTCCCTTTAAAGTATTCCCTTTGATTGCCAGATCTTACTCATGAAATCACACCCTTCCAAGGTTCAGCGATGCCTATGAGACTGAATTTCAGCTCCTTTTACTAAGATTTCTAGTTCAATCACCTAAACTCTATTTGTGTACTTGAGGTCATGAGTATTTTTACTGTCTCATTTCTTGGATATTGTTTTCTCTAAATTACTATACCTTCCCATACCTGCTAAAACACTTCTTTGTCTCTTTAACATTTCCTTGTGGCAACCCCATATGCTTAGAGGACTGTGGGTTCTTTTAAGAGGGTTCACGCACAAGTAATTTAATATCATGATTCTCTACATAATGCTTAAATACAATTGTGCAGGTTTGCCACAGTTTCTTTGTACCAAAACCTTTTTCTTTTTCTCCTTAAGTTACTGATAAAATGTTCACCAGTTTAGGGTTAAGGTTTTTGCCAGAGACTTTCTTCCAAGATTATGTCAAACCATTAATGGCTGCTTTTTGTGTTTACTTATTCCACCTAACTGTATTGTCTAGGCCACATGACTTCATCACGTTCATGAGAAAGCACAACAGATTTTGAAGAACGCTTTGCTAAAAATCTAGATAAACTGTACTTATGACATCTTTCAAGTAATAGATTACCTGTGCCTAAAATCTGTCTTCTCATTTTATTTAATGCTTTATGTCTATATGCTGACAATGGTTTAACTCAACACACAAAAATGTTTCCTGTGTTAGAAATAAGAGATCCACTTGACTTGTTTTATACTTAAGAAAAATAAATTTACTGCAATGTACAAACTTGCAAAGCCTGCAGAACTGGTTTCTCAGATATCTAAGGTCAATGGGTTTCTACAGATATTACAAGAGATGGTCTCCTACCCTCCAAATATAACTGAGTAGCTAGAGGAAATAAATATTGAACAACCTGACTGTTAAGATAAAAGTCTTGCTTGTACCACAATAATCGGATCTATCAGTTAAAAAAAAAAGGAAATAAGGCTAGTCTGGCATGACTGTTAATGCTGGCTTTGTAATCATTTCATCCTTATCTGAATGTTCCCTTTAATGAAATATTCTAGGATCCTTTCAAGAATCAAAGTTAGCCTCACTGTCTAACAGTGTGTAGACTTCACTTTCTTCTCATTGAGACACTGGTTCTTTTTCAGTCCTCTGGTACCACTTGTGTCCATCATCTCTCTGGCAGGAGGTAAGCAATAAGTATCATCACAGATACTCTGGAGACACTGCTAATCACTGTACTGTTTTCTTATACAATGTTGTTCTTATATAAATTGTTGTTCTAGATTTACTCACTTCCTTCTGCATCTGTTCACACTACTCAGGATCCCCTTACATTGTCTTTTATAATTTCTTATGG
>CM053595.1:53484047-53499485 GCA_028646575.1 Pseudocheirus occidentalis | reverse complement strand
TTGGCTTTTTGGACCTCTTTTGCCATTTGAATTAATCTATTTTTTAAAGTGTTATTTTCCTCAGCCAGGTTGTTGACTCTCCTTTCATGATTTTCTTGCATCATTCTCATTTCTCTTCCCATTTTTTTCTCCACTTCTCTTATTTGGTTGTCAAAATCCTTCTTAAGCTGATCTGTGGCTTGTAACCAGTCTACATTTTTCTTGGAAATTTTTGGTGGGGAAGTTATGACTGTGTTGTCTTCCTCACGTTCCATACTTTGGTCCTTTTTGTCCCCAAAAAAGGAATCTAAAGTTGCATTGCTGGGTTTGCTTTACTTCCTTTGCCTACTCATGTTACCAGTCAATTACTTGACTTTTAGGTTCAGTAGAACTCTGCTTTAAGAGAGGAAAACTCTGTCCCAAATTGCTGGGGGTTTTGCATCTGCCGGAGTTATTAGGAGGCCACCATTTCTGCAGCCCTCACCAGCTTTGGCTCACTGAAAACACACCTCAGGACCACCATCCAAGACCACAATCTCAATTCAGGCAGCTCAAGGCAAAAGCACTTAGCCTCTGAATGATCACTTGGCTCTCCTGCTATCTGCAGGTTGGGAGCTTCTGAAGCAGTCTGGTGGAGGTGGCTGCAGGGCTGCCATTTCGGCCACTTCTAGCCCTGGGCCAGTTGGACTGACCCTCTCCCCCAAATTTATCCGAGTTCCACTGACCTTTCACTTAGTCCTTGTTTTTATGGGTTGGTAATTCTGGAAAACATAACATCTACTGGTGATTTGCGTTCCAGGTGCAGCTTTTTCTGGTGGTTCTGGGGCTCCAGCTGCGGGTTCATGTGGTGCTGGTCTGGGCTCCCAGCGCTCTGCAATGAACCCCTTCCCTTCTGCCTGCCAGGCTGCCTTCAGCAGGTACTTTTTTACGCTGTCATTTTGTGAGTTCTAGAGCTTTAAAATTTGTTTACAGTCATATTTTATAGGTATTTGAGGTGGTTATGGGGAGAGCTGTGGAGTTTTGCTGCTTCTGTGCCGCCATCTTGTCTCAACCCCTCCTCATAATTTCTTATAAAACTATCCCTATCTTATAAACATGCATTATGCCTCATAATTGAGAGAGTAGAATATTATATCCTAATTATAGCCATTTATATAAATATTTAATTTGATATTTTAATGGATATAGGAGCTCATCTGCTTTGGTATTGCCTCCATTAATGCATAGGCATTTTATAAATAAATACTTGTTGATTGCTTTTAATTCTTTGTGATTTTTGTTCCTGCCGCACTATCAAGTCCTCTGCAAGGGGCCCATGTAATAAACTAGGCAGTATGAGGCTCATATAACTTAAATTACTTAGCAAAATCAACTTTAGAATTCTTGTAAAAATATAATCTTTCCACACTAGAATTTGGGAAAATCTCATTGTAATCACAATGTTAACTAAGTCCATGGTTCTCACCTCCAGTCCCCTATCCAGATTCCTCTTGGAAGAATTGTGGGAAACATCAGTGCATACATTGCCTGGAAAGGTTTTATATAATTAGTAAACACTTTAGGGACCAGGACAGATTAAAGGTGAACCAACCCTTCTTCCTGCAAGATAGACTTTCCCCCTCTTTCTTCTTTTTCTTCTTGCTTCCCTTCCCCTTCTTCTCCTTTCACTTTGGGGGCAGATATTATCAAGTCAGGGGTGAGACTTTTTTTTGTAGGAAGAAGAAATGTGTAAAATCAGGAGGGCTAGGGAGAGGTTCCTTTCATTTAAAAGGAGTGTGGAGGTGGCGGATAGTCCAAGATGATGCCAAGGACAGAGTCCACCGGGTACAGGTTGCTTAGGACTGGCTTAAAGGAAAGAGAAGAAAAACAGCCCATTTTTCTTTTGGGTGGTGTAGGGCAGAACTCTAGAGAAGGAGGACAGGCAGGAATCCAGGGCAGGTGCTTTGTCTAGGAATGAAGAAAATACAATTGACTGGAGATTCCCTTGTGCCATTCTTAGAGGGGATATAGGACTGATGAAGCTTTTTAATTATGATAAGAGGTAGTCTTTCTATTTGTCAAAAAGGCTTTAATAGAATCGATGAATGACAAAGAGGGAAGCAAGCATTTATTAAGCACCTACGGTATGCTGGGCATTGTGCCAAGTACTTTATAAACATATAATTTGCTCCTCAGAGTAACCCTAGAATGTAAGTACTATGAGTATTCCTATTTTATAGTTAAGGAAATTGAGGACAACGGAGGTGAAGGAATTTGCCCAACTCTGAGTTTTTTTACACCAAGTCTAAATTTGCTCCTTTGAAAGTCTCACTATCCCTCCTAGTTCTTCTCTCTGGATACAGCTGGATCAAGTCTAGTGCTTCTTTCATGTAACAGGCTTTCAGATTCTTGACATAGCATTGAGGAACAATTTGTAACTCACGGGACAGATGCCCTAGAGATGACTATCCCAGGTTTAAGGTGCTCAAAATTATAGCTCATAAGCTTCCACTGATGTGGTTTATTTTTTGTGGTTAGCCAGAGGACGCAGTTAAAAATAAAGAAATGACAACCTCAAGTAAGGAAAGGAGTGACTAAATATTTCTCCTACAAATGTGGCAGTGTACTCTTCCATAAATGAACCATCATTGTGGGAAAAGCAGATATACATAGGAAATATGCAAGGAGAGGTCAAGCCTCTGGCACTGCAGGACTACTGATTTCATCTAACGATATTATCATGCTGTTCCCACCAGGCTGGCTCCCTCCTGAACCTCTTTCTTCATCCTCTCCCTTTCTGTGGCTCTCAGGATGTATATAGTCTCTGCTCAACTCTACTCTGCTTGAGGCTGTATGAATGACCACTTTTTTTCAAAACCTCATATATAAGCTCGGTCACTTGACGCATAGGTCTGGCACTTTAACTAGGATTTCCTGAGTAATGATGGCCCAAGGGTGACAATCAGTATCCACAGGTCTACTGGCACATCATTATAATCTAAATGTGTGGCTGATATTTGGAGGGCTATCAGTCTCCTATGAGTGCTCTCTTTTCCACAGAGGCCTAAAAACTGGCATATTAGGTTGGAAATAAGCTGCCTATCAGTCCAGCCTGACCCAACTGCCTGAAGAGAAGAGTATCTAAGACCAGGATATACTTGGTTAAGTTCTCTGACTCTCCAGTGTTTCCCAAAATCCAGTTCTATCCCTTAGGATCATAACTGAACTATTACATAGCTCTGACAGTCTCTGCTATAGTTGAACAGATTCTTCTTTTCACCATTTGTCTAGGTAAGTGTCCATTGCTACTTTCACCTGTTCACCAGGAAGTTTGACTAACTCTCTTTTAGGCCATCCAGTTTACCTCTCCCATTATTTTACATTTGGAGAAACTGAGGTCCAGGAAGGCTTGCCTAAGTTGATAGAAGTCTCCACTCTTTAGGGTCTTAGAAGCCTTCTCTGCCTCTGTCTTATATACTCTTGTTCATTGATTTTTGATTTGTAAGGGGTCACTGTGAACATGGGAGGGAATCTTCACGAGAAGCAGTGTTACAGAGGGTTGGAACACCAAAATTATAGAGGTAGCAGGTTTGGGGATCATAGAAAGAGTTAAAGTATTGGAGTCCCTTTACCAAAGTCCCAGAGGATCTTTGGCTAGGCTTTCTGAAACTAGCCCTGAGGCTGAAATAGGTGGGGATGACAAACAGATGAGGGTGGGGTGGGATTTGTAGTTAAAGGGGAAGGAGTCAGCATGAGAAGCTACTGCCTTGTAGGCCCAAGAGTACATTCTGGTTTGGGCAGCTTCCCTGAGCCTCCTGAGTACGTCTTGTTGGGCTTGTCAGAGCGGAAGGTGGGAATTGCTCCCTGATGCCCAATCAGAAGGCTGTAGTTGGATTGGAAATAAAAATCATATTAACTTAAATATAGTTTAAGATTTACTATATGCAAAACCCTCAAGTAATTCAATTCAGTTAAGCATTTATTAAACACCTACCATTGTGCCTATGTGCTAGGGATATAATAATGAAAATGAAAGTCCCTGTCCTCAAGGAACTTACATTCTATGCACTGGGGGAAGGGAGATTTGTGAGTAGGGGTGGGGGAAGGGACAACTGGGAAGAAGGTTGTAGGGAATTCATATGTATACAGATAAGTAAATGCAAAAATAGAAATAATACAATATATATAATATATAATAAATATGTAAATAAATAATAATTGTTGTTTGGGACAGGGAAAGCTAACAGCTGTGGGAATTAGGAAAGGCTTCTTATTGGAGGCAGCATTTGAACTGAGACATAAAAGTGTTTAGAGGTTTCAAGAGGCAGATATGAGGAGGGAGAGCATACCACGGTTAGGAACACCTGTGTAAAAACGTTAAGTGGAGAGATGCAATGTCATGTGTGGAAAATGTCAATTAGACCTGTTTTTCCTGCAGTATCAACTTTGTAAAGGAAAGTAATATGAAATGTCTATAGAAAAATATTGGAATCAGATGATTAAGAACTTTAAATGCTAAACAGAGGAATTTGTATTTGATCTTAGAGATGATAGGGAACCACTGGAACTTAAAAAATTTTTTTTAGTTTTCAGTCAATGAAAATGAATTCTCTTTTCCTCCTACCTCTTCCCCTATTGAAAAAGAAAGGGAAAAAAACCCATAATAACCCTGTTACAAGTATGTATAGTCAAGCAAAACAAATTCCAGCATGGGTCATGTCCAGAACAATATGTCTCAGTCTGTATTCTGAGTTTATTCTTCTCTCAGGAAGTGGGTGGCATACTTCATCATGATTCTTCAGAACTGTGGCGGGTAATCGTACTGAGGAGAGTTCTTAAGCCTTTCCAAGTTGTTTGTCTTTGCCATGTTGTTGTTATTGCATAAATTATTCTCCTGAGTGTACTTACTTTACTATGCAGAAGTTCATATAGATCTTCCCAGTTTTCTCTGAAACAAACCTCTTCATCATTTCTTGTAGTATAGTGGTGTCCTATCATATTAGTCTATTATAACTTGTTTGGTCATTCCCTAATTAAGGACCAACCCCCTCCTTTTCCAGTTCTTGACCACTCTAAAAAGAGCTACTATAAATATTTTTGTACATCTTCAATACAAGTTTGCTTTGCTTGGGACCAATTCGTTCCTTAATATTTTTCTTCCAGTCATTTTTCATTCATATCTGACTCTTTGTGACCTTGTTTAGGATTTTCATTGCAAAGATACTGGACTGGTTTGCCATTTCCTTCTCCATTTCATTCGACAAATGAGGAAACTGAGGGAAACGGTTAAGTGACTTGCCCAGGGTCACACAGCTAGTAAAAGTCTGAGGCCATCTTTGAACTTAGGAAGATGTCTTTTTGACTGCAGGCCTGGTACTCTATCCAGTGTGCTACATAGCTGCCCACCTTAACCTACTTTACCTCTTATTCCCCTCTCTTGCTTTCCCTCTGTTTCTGTGTTAAGCAAAATATATTTCAGTATTCATCTTTTTTGTGTGCATTCTTTCCTCTTATTACCAGTTCAGAAGAGAGTGAGGTTTAAGTGATACTCCAATTGCTTCCTCCTTTTTTATGTAGACTTTTATTTGTACATTCCAATTACATGAAATAATTTTCCCCATCCTACCTCTTTTTCCTTCCCACTCCCCCAAAGTGTTCCTTTTCCAGTCCCTTTCCATTCTTCCTTTAAGATAAGCAAAATATAATAGAACCATTTCTAGGCTTTCTGTTTAATTAGATTCCTTCTATGCCCCCTGATGATGATAGGGTTCTCAGGAGACACATGAATTATTAGAGTATTAATATTTTTTTACTTTTTATTGTTTGTTTATGTTTATCTTTTTATGTTTCTCTTGATTCCTGTATTTCCACTTCAAGTTTTCTACAAAGCTCTGATCTTTTCTTCAGAAATGCTTGGGAACCCTCTGTTTCAATAAAGGTTCCTTTTTTCTTTTGTAGGACTATACTAATTTATTTCTAGTAAGTTATTCTTCAAGCTCTCTGTTTCTTTATTGTGGTATCTGCTAAATCTTGTGTGATCCTGATTGTGGTTCTTCATACTTGAATTATTTCTGGCTACTTGCAGTACATTTTCTCTGACTTTCAAGAACTGAATTTTGGTATGATGGTCCTGGAAATGTTCATTTTAGGGTTTCTCTCTGGAAATGACCAGTAGATTATTTTTATTTTCATTTTCATTTTGGCCTCTGGTTCTAATACAATTTTCTTTTATGAATTCTTGAAATATGATGTCTATGTTCCTTTTTTTGGCCATAGCTTTCAGGTAGCTCAATGATTCTTACGTTGTCCTTTCTTGATCTATTTTGTAGGTCAGATGTTTTTCCTATGAGAAACCCGACATTTTCTTGCATATTTTTCTAGTTTTTTTTACTTGGTTTTAATATTTCTTGTTGTCTCATAGAAATCACTAACTTTTATTTGGTCAATCATAATTTCTAGGGAGTTTCTTACTTTGAAAAGATTTTGTACTTTTTGAACTAAGTTCTTAATTCTCTTTCTAATTTTCTCTTCCGTAGCACTTGTTTCTTTTCCAATTTTCCTCTCTAGTTCTCTCTCTTAATTTATTAAATTATTTAAAATAAAAACCCTCTTGCTTCATCTCTTCCATGAGTTCCAATTCAGTTTGTGTGTGTGTGTGTGTGTGTGTGTGTGTGTGTGTGTGTGTGTGTATGTGTGTAGGCTTTGTTTGTAGACATTTGAAGTCATTCTCTTATTCTGGTTTGTAGGTTGAGTATCCTTGTCACCTTTATAGCTTCTTATAGTGAGATTCTTTTTTTATTTGTTTATTCTTTCAGCCTATTTCCTGATTTAAGACTTTTTTTGTTAGGCTGGCCTTCGTGAATGTCTAGAAAGAATGTCTGGGCTGACCTTTTGTCCTTCTTGCTACTGCTTTCTTGGAGATATTGAGTATTTTGTTATTCTAGGATCAGTTCAGGCCAGGGACCTGTAAGCTTTCAGTGCTCCCAAAGTGGTGTGATCTAGTGTAAAGTCTGATCAACGTCCTCCTGGTTTGAGTCCTGTAAGTTTCTGTCCTGGGTTTGGGTCTGAGCAACGCACCTACGAACTTTCCCTGTTTGGAGGTCTGGTAGTTCCAGTCCAGACTGCTTAACTCAGTCACTCTTAGACAGCTAGACAACTCTTCTAGTTCAGAGAGACTGAACTGCTGCCTTCTTTGGTCTGGAATTCCTATTTTAGTTACTCCTCTGTAGGCTTCCAACTGAATTGGAGCAGGAAATAAGACTCTGATCTGCTTTTGTGGTCAGAGTTACACAGCTGTTGCTCCCTTTTGAACTTGTTCCTGGTTCAGGACATAGCCGAGTGCCTCATACACTCCTTACTGTGGACTGCCACCCCTAGGCACAGATCTCCTCAATCTGTCCTTTATCTGTGACCCAGACCTGGTATGTGAGCAGCAGAATTGTCCATTTCCACCTTTTCCTACCCCTGTAAGAACTGGAAGCACTCTGTTGCTGGATTTGGAACCTTTTCTTGCCCTAATGCACAGCCTTCCTCTGGGCTATAATAAAGGCTCTGTATGGTTATTCCTCACTAGACACCCAGCGTCCACAGACCTCTCTACCTATCTGTATAAACCTGAGCTGGAAAATGAATTATTGTTATTGTTTACCCTGGATTTCTCGACTGGGACTTGATCTGGTGCATTTTCTCAATCTGTTTGTAGGATTGTTGGATAGTCACGGTCTGACCTGTGCTTTATTTTTTTAAATATCAAATCATATAAATTATATTTATATAAACAAGCAAAACAAATGCATTTGGCCATGTCCAAAAATATGTATCTCAGTTTGTACCTCAGTCATATAGTAGATAGCATGCTTTTTCATCATCACAGACTATGCTTTAGGGACATCTATTTGGCAACTGTGTGGAAAATGGTTTAGAGAAAGGCTATAGGAGACCAGTTAGGAGTATTGCAATAATCACTAATGAAAAAACATTTCCTGGCTTCAAAGCATCTACAATCTAGTAGGGAAAATAAGACATGTATAGAAATGACAGTAATGCAAGCTAGAAAATGAATCAGTGCATAGAGCTAGTTCAAACCAAGGGCCATGAGACTTTGAAGGAAGGAAAGATTACTTCTGGCTTGGGGGTATTCATGAAGGCTTCACGAAGAAATTGCTATGTGAGCTTACTTTGAAGGATGGAGTTGATTTCAATAGGCTAGAAGTTCTTAACCTGGAACCCATAAGCTTTTTTTTTTTTATGAACTTTTTTCTTGGTAAAATTTTTTATTTTTAAATTTTAATTTAAAAAGAAAAAAAATGCCACGTACATAGCAGACCACAAGAAAGGATTAAATATAAAACAATACATTTCCATTTCAAGAAAACCTATATGATAAATACTATACATTGTTTTCAAAATTGACCAACTTTTCTTTGCTTCCTTGTTGTTGTTGTTGTTTTTTGTTCTCTGCTATGCACTTTTTATTTTTTTTCCCCTCCCACCCTAAAGAAGGCTACAATTAAGCATGGAGATACATACATACACATATGCATAGATATTTATAAGCATAGACATATATATATATATATATATATATATATATACACAAATACACCCACTCCCACCCCCCCACTTCCCCCCCTACGTATAAGACCACAGTATGCTTCTTCCTATCATCTGTTTATCTGAAAGTAGCTAACATCTTCCTTCATAAGTCCAAGTCTTTCCATATTTTTCTAAATCAACCAGCTCATTTCCTACACCATAGCAATATTCTAGCCTAGTGGTTCTGAATCTGTGAGTAGCAACCCTTTTGGCGATCTAAAGACCCTTTCACAGGGGTCACAGGGGTCACCTAAGACCATTGGAAAATACATATTTCCCAATGGTCTTAGGAACAGAGACACCTCCAGGCGGGTATGCCCACATGCAGAAATGCCCACTAATGAGTATTAAAGGGTCGAGGCATTAGGAAGGTTGAGAACCACTGTTCTAGCCCACTCACATCCTCTCTGAGAGATTGTCTATGAAAATTCCCCAATTTTCTGCATTCCTTCTATTCTTGGCTGCATAGGTTTTATTTACACAAGAAAATTTTAATTTAAAATAATTGAAATTATCCTTTTTATACTTTAACAATGCTCTCACCTCATAATATAGTTTAAGGCCTAATACTGTTGAATGTACTTCCTTTACACCTTTTTTCTTGGTTTCTTTGAAGTTCCTAACCTTTTGTTCTGTCAAATGCACTTTGTTATTATTTTTCTAACTTAGTAAGATAATTTTTACTAATAAATTGTCAGGTAAAATTGTCATTTAAAAAAATTACATTGCCTTTACCTACCCATGAAAAATAAATATTACTTCAGTTATTTAGACCTGAGATTATTTGTATAAAAAAGTGTTTTTATGTTTATGTTCATATAGTTCCTGTGTCTGTTTTGGGAGGTATATGCTCTGTTATTTTATACTGTCTAGGCATTTTAAATGATCTAAAGCTATATTGAATAACATTGCTGACAAACAGTATAGTTGACCTATTTTTCACTTTTGATTAAATCTATTTTAACAAGTTCCAAAACATTCAGTTAATACTTTCTAAGCCCCAAGTAGGGGAGGGGTAGAATATATATCAAATGAGATAGTGCTCACAATAAAGGAAAGGCCCATGCAGTGTGCAGGCTAGGACCTGGGCTTCTCAATGGCAAAACAACCATAGTAGCCTCAGCCACAGCAACATCAATGTCACTCTTAGGTAAAAACTGTACCAACCTTGCCATACTGCATGACTTTTTGGTTCATTTTCATACAAATCTCTCTATCTTTCCATGAAAAGGTCTAGGATATGATTGGAACATTTATGTATTCTAGAAAATTATTATTATTATTTTATTTTTGGAGGGGGAAAGGTAGGGCAATTGGAGTTAAGTGACTTGCCCAAGGTCACACAGCTAGTTTTTGTGTTAAGTGGCTGAGGCTGGATTTGAACTCAGGTCCTCCTGACTCTAGGGCCAGTTCTCTATTCATTGTACCACCTAGCTGCCCCCCAAATTATTATTAATAACAAGCACACTCGGGGCGGCTAGGTGGCGCAGTGAGTAGAGCACCGGCCCTGGAGTCAGGAGGACCTGAGTTCAAATCCGGCCTCAGACACTTGACACACTAACTAGCCGTGTGACTTTGGGCAAGTCACTTAACCCCAACTGCCCTCCAAAAAAAAAAAAAGCAAAAAAAAAATAACAAGCACACTCACTCTGCTTGTACTGGAAAAAGTATCTCTTTTCCCTGCCGGATTTGGCTTCTGTTCTTTCCACTTCTGATTTGTGTATTCACAATAAGAGAAACTCAGATTGGATAACCATCTAGTTTTTGTTTGTTTGTTTTTTGAGACTAGGTCTTCAGTGGTCAGCTCCACTAGTGATCAGTGTTGGAGCCTTGACCTGTGCCAGTTTGTTCCTCCTTAGGCAGTCACACCCACCCCAGGGGCTCACCATATTAGTACAGGACTTAGTATGAGACATCTGATCAGCTTAGTGAACTATGGCTCAGAATTACAGAGCTCAAGTAATCCATCAATCTCAGCCTCCTCCAGTAGCAGGGATCACAGGCATACACTACTACAGCCTTTTGCAACCCCCTTGTTTCCACCAAGTTGGACAGGAAGTAGTAGACAGGTAATAGAATTAGGCTTTTCCACTCCAATAATGGAGTCTTAAAAAAGTTGGTCAACCTAATCTGCTCCCAGTTCCTCCCTCCCATTGTAATTCATCTGAACCTCACTGTAATAGTAGGCACCCTAGCATACTCAGGATGGCTGCTAGCACAGGTTCTTTGATCTGCTTTTCTAAAGGAAAACAACTCAAAAAAGGTCAACAATCTTATTTTAATCAAACATGTATATCATTTGCTTAGGTTTGGGGAAAAAGTCAGCACTGTGAACTTCAGAGAAAATACAAACAGAAATTACAAACAGACAAAGAAAATAACACAGTTCAACAGACCAACAGACAGGGCTTCTAGCTGTCTGACCATTACATACATACATAGTTAGTTACCAGAGAGAAAAGCACTAACATCTGGGTTTTCAAAGCTGGGATGCTCAATGGCTACCCAGATCGATCGATGAATCTATCTATCTATCTATCCATCCATCCATCTATCTATCTATCTATCTATCTATCTATCTATCTATCTATCCATCTATCTATCTATCTCACACACACCCTTCTTCAGGGTCAAAGGACATCACAGCCTTTGTGACCTCACTGCCTAATTACAAAATAACAAAAGGTGGGAGTTTTCCTGAAAAACAAGCCTCTCCTAAGCAAACTTCTCTTGTTGGGCTCCAAGTGAGCCCATCAAAGTGCAAGGAAGATCTTCAAATTCCCTAGGCCTATTAAGGGGCAGGGAAGATCTTCAAATTCCTTTACCATTATACTCACCCACATCTGGACACTTCCTCTGTCCTATTTACAGTCTTCACCATCCTCCCTTCTAGCTGCCAGCCATCAACTGGCTCTCTATTCTAATGGCCCAGACTGCAGTCCCAGAAGCAGATATATGCTGGTAAATGTTTATCCTTTCTTTCCACCAAAAAGTGTACACAAAACACACTTTTGAGTTTAATCTTCATGATTAACGTTTTCCCTATCACTTCTGTAAATCTAGACAATCAACAGAACAATAAAGTCCTAATTTGTGGAGTTTGCTAACTTCTGAGGTATAAATGTTCACACAGAAAATTTAATAAGCAGTTTTTGGGATCCAGCTCAAGCTAGTTCTAGCATATCCCTTCCCAGAAGTCTCAATGTCCTGATTGTTGGTTTCACATGGTACCTTGGGTTTTGTAGTCTTAGGAGGGCCTTCACCTTCTCTGCAGAAATCCTTTCACAGTAAACACACACACACACACACACACACACACACACACACCACCACCACCACCACCACCACCAGCACCACCACCACCACCACCAGCACCACCAGCACCACCACCACCACCACAGGAACTTGTATAACCTTGGGTAATCCCAGATATTTGTGACCTACTAAGTTTCCATGGTAAGTTCTGTAAATACAAATTGATTTTCCTAAGGCACAGGTCTACCCATGTAACTCCCCTGGGTCTCCACTCCCCCCCCCTCTCATCCCCTTCCTCAATTCAATAAACTCCAGTGGCTTCCTGTAACCTTTGGGACCAAATGGAAAATCTTTGGTCTGGCATTTAGAGCCCTTTACAACGTGGCCTCTTCCTAACTTTGCAGTCTTCTTATGCCTTAATGCCTTATGCCTTCTTCTCACACTGTATGATCTAGTGACACTGGCCTTCCTGCTAGTCCTTGAACATAATGCTTCATCTCTACAGTCTGACCTTGTGCCAGACTGTCCCCCAGGTTTCAAATACTTCTGGCTTCCTACAAGATTCACATCAGTTCCTATCTTCTGCAGGAGCTCTTTTCCAGTCCTTACCACTGATAGGGACTTCCCTTTGAGGCTACCTTTCATTTAACTCTATATATCTTAAATAGACTTATGTATTTCTCATATTAAAATGAGAGATCCTCGAGGATCAGAAACCATATTCTCTGCTTTTCTTGGTATATTCAGCACTTTGCAAAGTGCCCAGCGCATTGTAAGTACTTAAATGTTTTCTGGATGACAGATTGACTCCAGGGAAAAGGTGGTCTACAGAGACAAGGGCTGTAATTTATCTGTGTTATGAAGAACCTAATACTATTGGGAAAGAAGGGAGCCTGGGGTGAGGACAGTGTAGAAGCAGCAGCACAGACAGTCATCCAGAACCTTATTCTTTTGTCTTCAGAGTTGTTCACCTAACCCAGTTACCTCAGCTGGCATTTGGTGGCACCCTGAAGCTCAGCTGTGTGAATGGCCCATGTAATCTTTGATGGATTTGAGTTTTATAAGAGAGGGCTGCACTTACATGAAGTACCCCAGATTGCTTGTAATCAGTGATACTTCTGATGGAATCCTAATAAGGCTGCTCCCAGCCCCAATATTCTAATTTCATTATAGGCCTGGCCCCACTGAGCAGCAGACTCACTGCACCTACCTAGCCACTCCCTCCCTCCCCCATTCAATATCCTAACTTCTTCATATATGCCTCACTGCTCACTAGAACAACAGGTGTGGCCTTGAACTCTTAGTTCCCACAGAAACAGCAGGTGTGTCCATGTGATGGGGAACCCAGCTACTGCACCTAGCCACTACTCCCAAACCCATTCCCACAGAAACAGGTGTGTTCTTGTACTCAACCACAGTCACATCATCCATCTAACCCAAGACAGAACCACAATACATAACTCTCTTATCTTGACCAGACAGGACCACAATAGTTAGTCAAATGGAGGGCAGCATGACCAGAATGTTTAATCACTGAACCGTAGATGGGATTCCTCCTCCATTACCTAATCTGTTAGCAAACTCCCCCTGCCTTTTTAATATTAACCACATTCCTATATTCAATATAATTTTGATTGTGTAATCAGCATCTTTACCCTATAAAAAACCATCTTGCTCTCTCTGAAGCTACTAGTTCCTCTTGGAACTTAGCTGGCTCCATGAGAGGCGTCAATCTCAATAAATGCCTATATTTGGATTAGAGGTGGTCTGACTCTGAATTCTTTGAGACGGTTCCACCACAACATGTCATGAAACCCCAATAGTTTTTTGGTGGGCAGAGCCCCCACCACAACAGTTTGGATATCCTTGGATTTAAACTGCAAAACTTCCATGTCATTGTGACACTGGAGACATTTGAATACCAAGGGAGTTGTGGCATCTGTGGGCTTCAGAGATGAGGGGATTTGGGCACTGGCATGTTAATGACCGGGTAGCTGTGGTTACCTGATGCAAGTAATTAGTTTTTCATTCTCCACCTTGTAAGAGATCGGTAATTGTTCCTACCCAGAGACCTTTTAGGGTAATGAAGTCACTTAGCACAGGTGGAGGCCCTACCAGAAATATCTAATAGTCATGGAAATATGTGACTAAATGTCAGGAAACAGATCAGGACAGCAAAGAGATTTGGGAGTCATATGTATAGTGATGACAATTGAAGTTAGGGGAATAGCTGAACTCTTTATGGGAGAAAATGCTTTGCATATTTTAGACATTTAGTGAATGTGTTTTGAATTGTAATTAAAGAGAAGAAGGTCATCAGTCTTGAGAGAAACCCCCATCCAGGGAGCAGGAGAAGGAAGAGGAACCTCAAAGGGAATAGAGAAGTGGTTAGAAAACACATGATTATGTTATTGCATACAGGAAAGGCCTTTAACAAAGTTCAAAACCAGTTTATGCTAACAACCCTACAAAGCATAGATCATAGGAAGGCCGTTTTTTTTTAATGTGATAAAAAGTATGTCTCAAATCAAAGGTCAACATTAGCCACAATGGAGAAACACTAGGTTTCCCAGTAAAAATAAAAATAAAGATGATCCCTTTCCCCACTATTATTTGACATAGTTCTATTAATGCTAGCAATAGTAATAAGACAAAATAAGGAAATTAAAGGCACACATATCGAGAAAAGAGAGATAAAACTGCTTATTTGCCATCGATATGATAGTTTACTTAGAAAATCGGTAAAGAAACTAGTTGAGACAATAGCTTTAGAAAAGAAGCAGGACAGAAAAAAAGCCTCACAAAAATCAATAGTATTTCTATGTAGCAGCAGCAAAATCCAAAAGAAAAGAACAGAGAGAGAAATGATTGGAGGGGTCTGAGGTGAGCAGAGAGAGAGAACTGTCACAGAAGCCAAAGGCAGAGTCACCCAGAAGGGACTGTCATGCACTTCAGAGAAGCCAATGAGGACCCTAGAGGACTAAGAAAAAGCCCTCATATCAATGATCAGGAAGATGCTGGTGGCTGACAAGATAATAGTATCAGCAGAATGTTGGGAATGGGAGCCAGACTGGCTAAAGAGAGTGGGCAGGGAGGAAGCGGAGGTAAGTAAAGTCTACCCTTTATAGAAGCAGAGCTCAATGGGGAAGGGAAGGAGAGAGATGGCTGGCCAGCTTAAGAGAGTAATAGGGTGAAGGGAAAGGGCTACCTTTAGGCTATTTATCCCCTTCCAATTGCTGGTGCCCCTGAAATTACTTTGTATTCACTTTCCATATATTTTGTTTCTGATATTGCAAGGGCTTACCAAAGAGATCTGTGGTCACTCAAAGGATTTTAGACTATCATCCATTCTGTAAAGACCAAATGGATGAAGAATATCTATTGGTGAGATTTTTTTTATTACTCTTATTTTATAGCAGCTATTTATTTTTTTTTATTTTTTAGTTTTATTGACTTGTTTGTTTACTTTTAGGTTACAAGATTCAGTTCCAGAGTCACTTGAGTTTCAGATTTTTCTCCCCTTCCTCCCCACCCCCCACTCCCGCCATGGTGGCATACAATCATGTATAGAATCTGCAAACTCCTTCACATTGTTCAATAGTCTGGTTGTATAGGTGTTATAGCCAATGG
>CM053595.1:53404328-53483547 GCA_028646575.1 Pseudocheirus occidentalis | reverse complement strand
GGGAGGGGTCTTACAGTGGGATCAATGTTCTGGGCTGGGGGGTAGGGACAAAAAAGGGGAGAAAATTTGTAACTCAAAACCTTGTGGAAATGAATGATGTAACCAAGAAAATAAATTAAAATTTAAAAAAAAAATAAATTCTCTCAGTCTTCACCTTCAACAGATCTGATATTAGCCTTCCTACCAACCCCTGCTTTGGCAGCACTTTTCTTGGTGGTTCTATCTTCCTAACTGCTTTTTCCTCTATTTACTTCACCAGTATCTCCTTCCATTCCTGCCCCAGAGCTGTAGGTGTTTTCCACAGTCTTGACCTGGGACTTCTTCCCACTCTCTCTCATTTCTATGGCATCAACTGTTACTTTTCTACAAATAACTCCCAAATCAACATCTCCAGTCCCAACCACATTCCCAAATTCACATTTACAACAACTTACTAGATGTATTTACTTGGATTTCTTACCAGCGTTTACTCTAGTTATTGAAAACAAAACACTAGACCATCAACTAACTTTCCCACAAATTAATTCCTCTGTCTGAAATTTCTATTTTTATCACTGGCATCATGATTCTCTTGTTCAACCAGGTTTGAAATAATCTTTGATCTTTCTTTCTCCTTTATGCCTCTTTTCAACCATTCAACCAATTGCCAAGCCTGTCAATGCTTCGCTTTTCCCAGCATCTCCTGAATCCATTCCTTCCTACTGATTACTCCCAACACCACTTTACTTTTTTATCTTTTTGGAGGGAGAAGGCAGGGCAATTGGGGTTAAGTGACTTGCCCAAAGTCACATGGCTAGTAAGTGTTAAGTGTCTGAGGCTACATTTGAACTCAGGTCCTGCTGACTCCAGGGTGGGTGCTCTATTCATTGTGCTACCCCGCCACCCCCCAATACCACTTTTAATCATCCTCACCTCATGACTGGGATGGGACCAAGAAAAGAGGCAGAGAGGGCCTGCCTATTCCTCATAAAATGCAGCCTGGCAGACTGGCCACAAATCTGTCTGTTCTAATCTTCCATTCAGCATGGGTTCTTGTTCTGCCAAACATGATTGCCTTGGGGAGCAGTAAAAGATGGCGCTTATTTGTGGAGAGACAGATGGAGAGAAATACTGATGGTGGAAGATCACAGAGTGTCAGAGCTGAAAGAGACACTCTCTACTCCCATTTCCATCTCTTGCTCTGGGCACAGTTAGCAAATCAATAAAGCCGCTGATTTTGGAAAGGGCGTGTTAATCAGCTACCTTACGGATCAACTCACCACCTCTGTGACTTCTCATTGGCCTTTCCACTCCCTCTGATGTGTTGTATTTCCTTATTAGTACAGTGTACTGCCCTAGTGTGCCATACACAGTAACAGCAATTGTGATGATAATCAGCTGAGAAAGACATAGCTGCACTAATCAATACAATGTCCATGACCATTTCAAAGGACTCATGATGAAAAATGCTATCCACCTCCCAAAAGAAAAGTGATGAACTCTGAGTGCAAATTGCAGCATACTTTTTACCGGATTTTTCTTGCTCTATTTATTCACCCATTTATTTGTGTCCATTTATTTGTATATTTATTGAAGCATGGTTAATGTAGAAATATGTTTTGCATGACTTCATATGGGCATAAAGGGCAGTGTATCTTTTGCCTACTCAATGGGTGGAGGAGGGGCAAATGGAAGGAGAGAGTTTGGATCTGAAAATAAAACTAAACAACTAAAAAAAAAAGGATATAAACTCCTTGAAGGTAGGACCTGTTTCATTTTCATATGTGTATTCCCTGCACTTGGAACAGTACCTAGCATATAGTGTTTAATAAAAGCTTTTATTTTGTTGTTGTTTTTTGTTTGTTTGTTTGGTTGGCTTTTTGGAGGGCAATTGGGGTTAAGTAACTTGTCCAAAGTCACACAGCTAGGTAAGTGTGTCAAGTATCTGAGGTTGGATTTGAACTCGGGTCCTCCTGAATCCAAGGCTGGTGCTCTATTCACTGTGCCACCTAGCCACCCCAAAGCTTTTATTTTTTTATTTATTAATGTTCTCCCTCATACTTTTCTTTCCAGATAAACATCCCTAGATGTTTCAACAAATATTACATGCTAGCATTTGATATGTTCTTTGGTCCTCTCACCATCTTGGTTTATCTTCTTCTGGATCTGTTTCATTTTGTCAATATTATTCTTAAAATGTAGCACCCAGAACTGAATTTTAGGTATGGTCTGAACAGGGGAGGTTATAGCTTACTGAGCTACCTCAGAAACTGACAGTAATGTGTACATGCTAGGCATTTAAGAAATTCTCATTCAATCTGAATAAGACATTAATCAGAGAAAAACAACATTTTCCAGCAAAAGGCAGATGCAAGGTGTAATCATTTGAACAGTAAAACTCAAAACTATAGGAACATAGATTCACAGATTTAGCACAGAACTAAGAGACTAATTTTCATAACAACAACATTGTCAAGTCAAATTACGAAAGACTTAAGAACTCTGATCAATGCTATGATCAACTGCAGTTTCAGAGAGGCTCTAAGTTATCTACTTCTTGACACTATACTTTTTTTTGCTTTATAATTTTTTTGGTGGGGGGTTTGTTTGGTTTTTGTTAGATTCAAGATGTAGAATGAGACATGTTTTTGGATTTGGCTGGTATTGGAATTTGTTTTGCCTAACTATGCATATTCCTTACAAGGGTTTTATTTGTTTTTTTCCATTAAAACGATAGGAGGTAAGAGGGAGAAATAAATAAATGCCTTATTTAAAAAAAAACCCAAACACTAATGAGAGGATTGAATTAAAAGGGTTTTCTCTGAAACTGCTCATTATTCATTTCTTATAGAACAATAATATTCTCCATTACATTCATGTGCTATAGTCTGTTTAATCATTTTCCATGAGGAAGGCAACCTCCTTGGTTTCTAGTTTTTTGCTACATAAAAATATCTGACATAAAATTTGTACACATGTCCTTTTCCTGTTTATTTTATATTTTGGGAGTATAGGCCTAGTAGTACTATAGTTGGGTCAAAGAGTTTAGTGACTTTTGGGGCATAGTTCCAGAATAAACAGACATAGTACTTTAGTGTTCATACTTTTCCAGACCCTTTCCAATGTTTATAATTTTCTTTTTTAAGTTGAAATTTAATTTTTTCTCAATTACATAAAAATAAAAAATTTTAACATTTATTTTTTAAAAATTTTGAGGTCCAAATTTTCTCTCTCCCTCAATTGGTTTCCCTCTCCTTGAGAAGGTAATCAGTTTGATTATATGTGTAGTCACGCAAAACACTTCCATATTAGCTATGTTGCAAAAGAAAACAAAGACCAACCCCTGCCCCAAGAATAACAAAGCAAAAATAGTATGCTTCAATTTGCATTCATATGCTATCAGTTCTTTTTCTGCAGGCAGAGAGCATTTTTTACCCTAAGTCCTTCAGAACTGTTTTGGATCACTGTATTGCTGAGAATAGCTAAGTCATTCACAGCTGATCATCCTACAATATTGCTATATATACTGTTCTCCTGTTCTGCTCATTTTGCATCAGTTCGTGTAAATCTTCCCAGGTTTTTCTGAAAGCATTCTGCTCCTTTCTTATAGCACAATAGTATTCCATCACAAGAATATACCACAACCCATTCAGCCATTCCCTTATAATGTTTACCATTTTTGCCAGTCTAATAGGGGTGAGCTGAACCTCAGACTTGCTTCAATTTGCAAAATTTCTTTAAAGATGAAAAAAATGCAGGCCTATGTGGATTGCCCAAAGTCACAAAGGTTTTAGAGGCAGAACTGACATCCAAGTCCTCTAACTCAAGAGCCAGTGGATGTTCTGATATACTATGCCACCTTCTTGTTGAGCCCTGATGAGGCAGCCCTTGAGGATCAATAGTCCAATTCATAGTTTATAGGAGCTGAGGCCCAGAGGAGTGAAGGGACTCACCCAAAGCCACAGAGACAGAAAGTGCCAGAGCCAGGATCTGAAGTAATAAAATGTTATTAATTTGAATTATAGGGGAATACAGTTTGAATTAACCTTAATTACAGAATATGATTTTCAAGAAAAAAAGTGGGTTTTTTTTTAAACTTTCAAATTCATATGTTAAAGTGAAAGCAATGAGAAATCCCTGGGGGAAGAATATAGTTTAATCAATGAATGAGAATGAACTGTCTACACATAATGGGTACCTTTTGAGTATCTGGAAATAATTTTCCCTATTAAAATAGGAGATATCTATTTCAAGTTTGAGTATAGTGTCCCTTTAGAAAATATTTCTCCCAAATTGAAATAAGGTTGTGACTTTGAATCAACCCAGTTTGAATTATTCAATTTAACAAAGGACTTTATTAAATGTCTTTTATTTGACAGGCACTGGATACTAGGGATACAAAGACTCCAAAAAATATGAATGCTATATTCTTATTAGCTTTCACTCACAGAAGCTACAAGTTATTATGACAAATTTTATTTATTAAGACAAATTTTTGTTTCAATTAAACTTTGAAGTCTTAAGTAAAATTATAAAATGAAGAAATATTTGGAATATGTCCAAATATACCATACAAAATTTAGAATAAAAATGGCACATTTGTTTACAAATTTCAGTGTGTCCAGAGCTTACACACACAGACACACAGACACACACACACATTTTGTAACAAGGTAAATCTGCAATTTGCTTTAGAATTTTGGTACAAATGAACATTAAGAACAGTTGCTAGTAGAGGAAAAGTAAGTACAAGGTATAAGATATCATAGTACTAACAGTATAGGATAAGTATTTCTATATTTCAAAGTATTTCTTTTTCATATGTAGTATACTTGTAATCCAAATATGTTAAGCCAGACTACAGAGGAATACAAGTGACTTTTTTAGAAGAAAAAATTAAAATAGTCAAATAATTTATTGAAAAAGAAATTAATGGCATATTTTAAACTTTAGGTTAACAAGTTAAAATAATGATCAGTCTATAATCTAAGATTCAA
The DNA here is from genome assembly GCA_028646575.1 of Pseudocheirus occidentalis. Classification (NCBI taxonomy): domain Eukaryota; kingdom Metazoa; phylum Chordata; class Mammalia; order Diprotodontia; family Pseudocheiridae; genus Pseudocheirus; species Pseudocheirus occidentalis. Next base: position 53,478,571 of record CM053595.1, on the reverse strand, counting down.
GATCTCTTCTTTCTGAAGAGTATCTATGATATCTTTTTATACTGAATCCCCTCAGCATAAATATATGATATACACTAAATGTTTATTTATATACTATCTGAAAATGGATCTCTAGTTTTTTTTTATGCATGATGACTACAAAAGAATGAGCACATTTTCAGCGTAATAAGTGCATAATGGAGAGTGCTGGGTTTGGAATCAAGACCACCTGGGTTCAAATCCCATCTCTTAGGCTTATTGACTTTGTAACCATGGCCAAGTCATTTAACTTTGCTGAGCCTGTTGCATCATCTATTGAATCTAGAGAGTGGTATGACAGATGATTTATTTCTTCCTTCACAGGTTTGTTGCAAGGGTAAATGATTATACATGTAAAACACTAGATTATACATTTAGAACACTAGTTTTGATGTTCTTCATATCATACCTTACCAGATGATGGGTATATATTTATATCACTGATCACTGAACTGCATTTTCTAACTTAAATTCCAGACCAAAAAACCCTCTTCTGAATTTCACGGAAATCACTCTGTGATAATGAATTTTAATGTTTCAAAGATTCATGGATAAAATGGATACCTGATTATAACAAATCCTGCTGCTCTTTGGGACCAGCCTGTTGCAGAAGAGAATCAAGATGCAAGTCCCATCTTGTGGGACTACCTTATTCTTTATAATGTCATCATCTACAAAAAAATGCTTTCACAATGAAAGCTTCACTATAACCAGGGCCTTCTGGCTTTCTGTACCCCGCCCCCCTCCACCCCACTGTCACCTCCCCCAGATTCTGTCTTCTGCCCTAGGACCTAATGTTATCCTTCTCATTTGTATTTCCAGAAATTCCTTGACCTTCCATCCCTTCTAGGCTTCTGGAATACAGCACGATACAGAAGAAAAGAATTCTGGATCTATGAATCAGATGATTTGACTGTTTGAATCCTGGCTCTGCTTTGACTGCTAGGAAAATCAATTATTCTCTCTCAGCCTCAGTTCTTCATATCCATAATTAAGGGGTTGGGCTAGATGATCCCTTTCAGGTCTATATTTGTGATAAAGTTAGACATGTTTAACCCTCCATATCAACAAAGGAATGTTTTTTGTTAATAGTGAATATATATTTGGACTAGAATCAAGTCGACATTTTTTAGGGGGATTTGGAAGCTGACATATTACCATGGTACATTCAATGGATTATGGGTAGTTTCTGCATATTTTTTGACACTGAAATTTAGCCTTTGCAACTATAACTTTGATATTGTTCTTTGAGGTTTTGTGCTTTACATGATATCTGGAAGAGTGAAGAGCTCTAAAGGGCCTTCAGTTGCCTATTTACCTCTCTGAGCTTAAAAGTGAGCAAACTAAGAACTTGGTTCACATAAGTAACCCCGTAAGGAAATCAACCTTAGGCTCTATGACCAAGACAAGACCTGAAGAATGTCTAAGCAGTTCTCTCTTTTCAATGGTAGCAGGGGAAAAGATCACAGCATAAGTTCTGACATGGTTTGAAGCAAGTAGGAAGAGAATTAAGTTCTCTTATCTGCCCAACAATTCAGGAAAGCTGACTCTACTTGGAAAAAAAAAGGAGTCAGAGTAGGCTAAGGCCATTTCAATGATATTAATGGCAGCTAGGTGGTATAGCGGAATCAAGAAGACTCATCTTTTTTAACTCAAATCTAGTCTCAGACAATTATCAGCTGTGTCACCCTGGGCAAATCACTTAACCCTGTTTGTCTTAGTTTCCTCATTTATAAAATGAGTTGAAGAAGGAAATGACAGACCACTCCAGTATCTTTATCAAGAAAAACACAAACTGGGTCATTAAGAGTCGGATGTGACTGAAAAATGACTGAACAACAACAACAAAATGGCAAGAGAATTGATCCTTTGGGAGAGCTAGAGACTTGTACAAAAAATTTCTGAATGATACAATGGAGCCACAACTTGAAAGGGATATTTGTCTGAAAGGACATATGATCTCTTTAAAAAATATAACAAATCAAACTAAAACCATAACAAAAGTATTTTTGCACACCAAAACAAAAATTAATCTTCATTTATTATTTGACATTATAAAATTTCTTCATATCATACCTTATCACCCTTCTTTACCGTTCTCGTTGTCAATTTGCTGATGGCTTTCTTGGCTGCATCTCCAAGGCGACGCTATACAAATTGAAAAGAAAAAGCAGGTATTAAAATGTCATGGCTTCAAACAATTTTTTCTTTTAAATAATTTAATTTGTTCAGGTACTAACATCCTGCCTCCCTCTCTCTGCCACATCATTCAGATCCCAGAGTATTCCACATTTAGAAATGGGCAGCAGCCAGATTCTAGGAGCCAGATGGAGACAGACAGCAGCTGTGGCAGAACGGATCACTTGTCCACAACTGCTGTGACATCAGGCATCCCAAAGAAGTCAAACATTTCAATGGTATTAAGAGAATCAAGTGTCAAGAGTTACCACTGCATATAGGTCTGTCTGGATTTTTTTAAATTCAAAATACCATGCCATGTAAAATACTTTTTCTTTTATATTATAAGAACTACTAACACTTTCCTAAACTCCATGAATTTTACTCACTTTCACTGCAAAATGGTGACACTAATCACTATTATATAAATAAACCTTGTTTTAGTAAAATGAACCTAACACTTAGATTCTTTGCCATTCACTCTATGATTTCTAAAAAACTGTATGTGCCCTTTCTCTAAGAACATTTTTTCCCCCACCTCTTAAGATGCAGTGGACACATCAACAATTTTCAGCTGAACAATCATACTTGTTTTAAGTATGTATGTAAGTAAGTATGTTTTATTTCTGTAGTACTGTTCTCTCTTGGGTTCCTTTCAAATTTTTAAATTTTTTTTTGTCAGTTTCTTATGCCTTATACATTGGATGTTGTCCAGGAGCCTTTATACTAACCCTCCTGAAAGAGATCATCTACTCTTGTGGGTTTAACTATCTTTATGCAGATGATCTCTCTGACCTGAAATTTACTTTCTAATTTGAAAATATCATGAAATGGATATTCTACTATAAATCAGAAACTCCTGACTCTGCTCTCCAGGGTATTCTGCTTCATTGTCCTCTCTTATTTCTGCTATATTCCTATCCTCACTCAGAATCCTTTTTTTTTCCTTCGTCTGATTCTGAGCTAAACTTATCACTCACAGACCACTCTGTCTCTTGCCTTCTTCTGTCATTCCATATCACTCCAGGGAACCTTTCCTGATCAATTCAGAGCCACATGATTCTATTGTACCTAACCTATTCTATCTAGCTATATATAACAATTATTGTTCTTCTAAGTATTTATTCTACTCAATCTATTTCTACTGTAATAATAATAGCTAGCATTTATATATTGCTTCAAGGTTTGCAAGGTACTTTGCAAATATTGCCCTATTTATTTCTCACAACAACCCTAGCGAACAGATGGTATTATTATCTTCATTTTACAAATGGAGAAACTGAGGCAGAGAGGTTAAATGAGTTACACATAGTCACACAGCTAATGTCTAAAGCTGGATTTGGACTCCGTTTTTTTCTCTATCCACTATGCCACTTGTTTATGTTGCCTTTGTATTGGAAAGAACATTAACTTCTCAACTGCCTGTATCACAGTTACACAAGTATATAAAGGATATTAATTAGGCTTTCATAGAATTGAATAAATTAGAAAAGGAGAAATATAGACAAAGTGTCCTAGGCATAGCTGATGAGGAACAGAACACTTTCAGCCAAGGGGATTAGAAAAGGTAGCATCTATACTTGATGGAAGGTAAGGAATTTTTAAGGAAGCAATTACATTCCAAGAATTGGGAGACATATTGTGGAAATACACGGATGCCAGTGATGACACGTCTAGTTTGGGGAACAGCTAGTAGGTTACAATTTGACTGAAATAGATTAGATGGAAGAGAAGAGGGTGAAATAAAAGGTAGGTGAATGCTAACTCTAGCACTTTTAGACAGGGGAGGGGAACCTGTGGCCTCAAGGCCACATGTGGCCCTCTAGATCCTTAAGTACAGCCCTCGGACGGAATCCAAACTTCAAAGAACAAAGGGTCGCACTTAAATAAAGACTAATAAATATAGCAATAAATTTAGTATCTTAAATAAGAAGCTTTTATTTTATTCATGAGGTAACTGAGAGCCAATGAAGATATTTGATCATGAGAAAGACATGGTGCCTTAGTAATTTTGGCAGCTATGTAAACGATTGTTTGGAGAGAGATTAAAGGGAGACCAATGAGGGGGCTATTATAATAATGTGGGTGAGAGGTTATGAGAGTCTGAAATACAATAATATCAACTGGAGTAGAAAGATATGGATGTATGCATAGGCTAAAGAGCTTACAGAATGACTGGCTATGCGGGGAGGAGAGAGGGAAGAATCAAAGGTAACGTAGGTTTTAGACGTGATGGAGGTACTATCAACAATAAATGCTGAGTACTGTGATGTTGGCTGTAAGCTATGCAGGTGGAGCTGTCCAGCATGCAACTAAAATGTCAGGAATAGAGTTTACAGACAGATGGGGGATTTTATATACATACATACTCTTGCATGTGTATGCACACATATACATATGTACACATGCACACACACACACTTACATACAGACACACCCCTCAGAGTCACCTTGAAGAGATGATAATGGAATTTATGAAGGAAGAGTACCAAAGTGGAGAGAGAAACAGACAGGGCTCTGTGGGGACATACTTTTTAAGGGAAGGATACAGATGATGACCCTGGAACATCTCAGCTCCTGACAGGATGTGAGACTCCCTGGAACACACTTTCTCCTGTTCAGGCCTGCCATGAAGTGGGCTTCCTGAGGCGCCCCAAAACACAGACTATCATAAGGGTGGAACCTTGAATCTTCTAATACCTGCCTTTGGTGATGTTCTCCTTATCCACTGATACTCTGCCTAGAATCAAATGCTAATAGTTATCACACTCTTATCCCTCCCTCCCCATTCCAGAGATACTAAACCCCAATTGCCAAAGAATTCCACTCCCTAACTCTTGCTATCTGTTCTGTCATTCCTGTCTGCCACAACCCCTGACAATCTTCTGTTCACCCCCTGCATTTGTGCCCTCTAGAATGCCTGTTCAACAATTAAACTTCCTCTTATGGTGAACCTCATTCTTGCTCCTTCCTTCTTCTGGCACTCACTAATACCTGGCTCCTTCTGGAGGATACTGTATCCCACGCAACACTTTCCAATAAGGGATGTACTTTCTCTTATGTCCCTGAATTCATTGATTATGGCAGGGGAGTCGGGATACTCCTAGCTCATCATTGTACTTCCACACACTTTTATCACTATTGTTCAGTAATCTCTTTCATGTAGTTCACTGAGGTTCACAGTATCCAAATTTATCTTTCCTATCCAGGTGCTGGTTGTTGTTATCAACTGACAACAACCATCCTTTCCATAACTCCCTTTGCCTCAAGAAATTCTTCCTTATTTTTCTCAATTCTTACTATAATATTAGGGGTCTTCATCATACATAGGGAGGTTCCTTCAAATATCCTGAGTTCTCAGTTCCTCAATCTACTCAACTCCTTTAAACTCCATTCTACTTCCATTCCACACAAAGATGGTCATACCCTTGAAGTGTTCCACTTCTATGTTTAAGAACTTCAAAATTCCTTTATGTCATCATAATCTTTTACCATTCCATTTCTTTTTGTATTGGGCCCTAAACCTGCTCTTTCACCACAACTTTCAATCTCATTACCTCTCAGTACTTTCCCAGATCTCTCTGCACTGGTTATACTGTCCTCCTCCCCAACCTTGATATCAACCCCGGTTCAACTCTACAGTATATTCTACCCTTGAATTCCTTACCAATATTTTTGCCAAACCTAATATCTACATCCTTCGCTCCTGCTTGCATATTGCTGAATGAAATTACAAAATCATGCTGACTGGGTCAGTGGATCGTTGCAAGATTGTTGCTTTCTAATCTCAGCTGGGCCCTCCCTGGTAAAAGGAAATGCTTCAATTCCTTCTTCATCAATTTTCTATCCCATTTACTGAAGTAGCTATTTCAAACCTTCTCTTCTCTAACTGAGCCTTTCACAGCACTCCTCCCCCAGGTCTCTCAACGGAGGAACATGTTTCATATTTCACCCTCCCCCCCCAAATTAGGATGGCACAGACAAAATCCAAGAGCTGTCTCTTCTATTTTTCTCCTTTATCTAATATTCCTTTGGCCCAATCCCCTACTCATTCCAATCTCTGATGAAGAAGTGGCCCTAGTCCCTGTAAGTGCTAATCTCTCTACATGCACCCTTGAAACGATCTTCTTTTCTAGCCCCCATTCTTTTCCTAATCTTCTTATCTATTGGCTCTTTCCTTATGGTCTATAAACACGCCCATGGCCTCCTTCTTTCTTAAAAATCAGAGCCTACCATTTCCACTAGCCACCAATCTATATCCTTCTTTGCCTTTTATGCTCAACTCCTTGAAAAAGACTCCTTGGTGCCCTCTCTTCCTCTTCTCTCACTCTATTCTAAGTCCTCTGCAATCTGGCTTCCAAATCCATTATTCAACTGAAGTTGCTCTCTCCAAAATTCCAGTGATCTCTTTTTCTGCACCAATGATCTCTTAATCACCAAATCTAATGTATTTTTCAATCTTCATTCTTATTTACCTTGCTGTAGCAATTGACACTGTAGATAAACTTTTTTCCTGGATAATTTCTCTCCTTTCTGGGTTCTCATGACACCACTTTTCTCTTGGTTCAACTCAAACCTGTCCCTTTACAGTTTCCTTTGTTGGATCTTCATCCCTGTCATACTTGATAATTAGGGGGTGTCTTCCAAATTTCTGTCCTGAGAAGTCTTTGCTTTGTATATTATCTTACTTGGTGATCTTATTTTCCATGGCTTCAGCTACTGTTTCTATGCAGAAGATGGCTAGATTTATATATTCAATCTTTGTCTCTCTTCTGAGCTTGTATTGTGAGTACACAATACAAGTACTTAGTGAAGATTTTGAACATGATGTCTCAGAGGCAGCTCAAATGCACCATATGCCAAAACAGAACTCTTTATGCTCCTCCCCCCTTGCCAAACCCACTCCTCTTCCAAAACTCCTCATTACTGTCAATGACATCACTATCTTCCCAATGACGCAGTTTTGTAACTTTGGTGTCATCCTCAACTTTTATTCTCGCTCCACAAATTCAATCAGTTGTAAAGGCAAAGATGACAAGATTTGGCAGCATATCCTTTTCTACACTCACACAGTCACCACCATAATTCACCTTCTCATCAACCCTATTTTTGACTTTGTAATGGTTTCCTAATTGGCTTTCCCTCTGTAAATCTCTCCCCACTCCAATCTGCCCCCACCACCAAGGTGCCAAAGTAATTTTTTTCTAAAGCACAGGCCTGATCATGCTACCCTTCTACTTAAACTCCAGTGATTCATGTCACTTCTATGGTCAAAGATAAATCCTTCTATTTGGCACTTAAAGCTCTTTACTAGCTGACCTCTTCCTACCTTTCCGGTCTTCTTATATATTATCTCCTGTATATTGTACAGTGTGGCTGTGTTGGCCTGCTTGCTGCTCCTTGTATGACACATACCATTCTCCTGTCTATGCTTTTGCCTTGACTGTCACTCATTCCTAGAATGCCCTTTATCACCACTGCCTCTTAGAATTTTCTAACTTCCTTCAAGAATTACCTCAAATACTACCTTCTGCAGATCTCTCCTGCTTCCCTTAGCTGTTAATTTCTTCCTCTCTATGATTACCTTCCATCTATACTGAATGAATCCTAGATGTATGTATTTAATATACATGGTGTTTCCCCCATTAGAATGAAAGCTTCTTGATGGCCGGGATTTTTCTTCTTTTTTGTATCTCTAGTGCTTAGTATAACACTTAGCTCTTACTAAGAACTTAATAAATGCATGTGGATTGACTGAATTAGCAAAAAAATCTCTGAAACCCTGAAGAATGGTTAGGTAGGTAGGAGAATCAAGAACACTGTCATAGAAATCAAAGGAATTACATCCAGGAGGAGGTAGTTAAGTGAGTTAAATCTACAAAAAGGACAAGGATGAAGGCAGAAACATGATTGGCAACATTTCAGAGAACAATGCCAGTGTAGCAGAATCAGGTTGGTTAGTTTTGGTGGGGGTGAATGGCAGTCTTGGGAGACTTTCTAAGTGCACATGCTTTTAGGCAGCAGTGAAGGAGCTAATTTGATAGGAAGAAAATGAAGACAGAGAAAGAGGGAAAGATCAATGGTGCAAGCTACTGAATGAGACAGGAAGGGATGGGACCAAGGACATAAGTAGAGATAGATGTTAGCCCTGGAAAAAGAAAGTGCTACCTCATCCTCTGAGACAAAAGCACAGAAAAAAAGAACAGGAAATGTCTAGAGAGGGTTTGAGACTGGAAGATCATGAAAGCCTCTATTTTCAGTAAAGAAGGAAGCTAAGTCATCTGATAAGTGGGGAGGGTGAGGAAGACACTAGAGGTCTAAAGAGAGATGGTATTCCCCAGTTGTTCTGGGGAATGTGACAGAGACAAATAAGATGACTGTCATCTAGCAGTAAGAGCCCATCAAGTATAGCCAAGATGAATTTTTAGTGGACCCAATTGGCATGATTCCATGATTTCTTCTAGTACAGTGGTTCTCAACCTTCCTAATGCTGTGACTCTTTAATACAGTTCCTCATGTTGTGGTGACCCCCAACCACAACATTATTTTTGTTGCTACTTCATAACTGTAATTTTGCTACTGTTATGAATCATAACGTAAATATTTGATATGCAGGATATATTTTCATTGTTACAAATGGAACATAACCCACAGGTTGAGAACTGCTGTAAATCTAGCAGCTTCATTCAGCTACTTGGGAATGAGTGGAGAAGATGGAAGGTGGGGGAAATCCAGGATCAAAGAGTGGTGGAGAGTGAACTGAAGGAGGAAAAGAAGACAAGGAAATCAAGGGCAGAAAACAGTGACTTGTTAAAATGGTTAACTGAAAGGTAAAGACCGAAAGGAAGAAAGTGAGGCCAGAGCAGAGGTAGGATGGAATGGGAGAACAGGTGGAAATTAGGGGATCATGAGGACAAAGACCATGTTTAAAAGGCGGGTAGAAGGTGGGTTGAAAAGTTTTAGGTGACAATGAGCATAAGGTATGGCCATTCCTTTCTGGTGGGGTGGAGATGGAAATCTTGGGGGTTGACAGGTGAAGTTGGAGATCAGGGCATTTGAAGGGTCACCAACATGAATACTTTAGTTAAAACATTCTCTATGTGACTGATGTTGTAGGATAAAGAATATTTAATGTGCATTACTGTATAAAGGAATGTTGATTTCAGCAGTCAGAAAATATTTAACTTGAATAAAGCTGCACTATAAATAAAGATTATCTTATGCTAGCTATAAAAACTAAATTTATTTTTAAATAGGAAGAAAAACACTTAGATTACTCCAAATGTTTACTGCAGTAGTAACAATTTGTTCTAAGTCAATTTAGAATGGCTATTTACCAGATGGTCAGTAGGAGAGAGAGGTCATTCTGAATGGAATAGGCATTGTTTCTGTAGTTCAGAAAGCATGACACCACACAGAAACTGACTCTGTGTTTACACACATATAAATAATATATATGCAGGAGCTAGTTTTTTTTTCCTTTTTAAACAACTTAAGAGATGTCATATCCAAGGCTGTTGCAAATTATCTTCTTAAATGAACTTTGACATCTCCCTTCCTTCTAGTGCAGTGGTTCTCAGCCTTCCTAATGCTGTGACAGTTCCTCATGTTGTGGTGACCCCCAACCATAAAATTATTTTCGTTGCTACTTCATAACTGTAATTTTGCCACAGTTATGAATCGTACCGTAAATAACTGATATACAGGATGTATTTTCATTGTTACAAATTGAACATAACCCACAGGTTGAGAACCGCTGTACAGTGTGTCTGTATCTTAAATTTACTCTGTATCCACTTTTATACATACACATCTCCGCTGATACAATGGAAGGATGGAACGGTTCCGTTTTAGTTTTTGTGCTGCATTGCTAGTAACTAGCACATTGCTTGTCACACAGGATCATAGTTCCAGAGCTGGGAAGGACTCAGAGACTGACAAATTCCCTCATTCTACAGATGAATAAATTGAGGCCTAAGAAGGTTAACTGACTTGTAGCCCAAGGTCATAGTAACTGTCAATGACAGAATTTGAATGTGGGTCCTCTGATTCCAGAGTTAGGGCTCTCTGTCAGGAAGATTGAAGGTCAAGTCTGACCTCTGACATTTACTAGCTGTGTGGCCCTGGGAAAGTCATTTAACCTGTTTGCCTCAGTTTTCTCATCCATAAAACTTACCTCATGGGGTTGCTGTGAGGATCAATAAGATAACTGAAGTGGTTAGCACAGTGCCTGGCACATAGTAAGTGTGGTAGGTATTAGTTTATTAATTTTACTATCACGACTATTACCATGGCACTAATAAATGCTTATTGATAACTACCTATCATTTTTCTTAATGTGCAGCTCATTTTCTACATAGTAGTTATCGACAAAATATTTATTTGAAAGAATGAACTGCAATGGATAGTACTGTAGACCCTTATTTACTCACTAAGAATCTGCAGAACATCATTTTCGTGGCTAATGAAGAGGACAAAAAAAGGAAAATAAAACTTCTTTGCTTGAGTAGTTTAGAGTGGAATTTTAGGATAAGACATATGGATGTCAAATGACTAGAGAATAATTATTGAAGGACCAGAATTTAAGAATACCTGGGAAGTTGTAGACTTTTTTTATCCATAAGGCAAAAAAATAGGGATAGGATGAAATTTATTTCAAAGTAAATTAAAATAGTTAATATATCACTTATTAACTATAATTAATATATAATATAGTAATGTATACAATTGTAATATCTGTAATTATTTGTATTTAAAGCACATTTGCACAATATGAGAAATAATACAAATTACAAACTTTTTTGTATCAATCAACACACCTGGTTCTTTTAGGGTTATAAAGCAACATACAAGCAAGTAAAGTACTTTATGATGAAAGCAAACTCAATGACTTTCAAACGGCTAAAAATCTCTACATACCCAAGTAACAAAACCAAATACACTTTTTCATGCCAAAGGTAAAAACCAAAATGAATATATAAATATATGAGAGGAATCTTTAGGTATTGATAGTAAATTATTCTTATCATTCAATGAGCAAATGTTTTGATACTACTTATTACATATGAGGGGCAACTTGGTAGTAGGTGGTGCAGTAGATGGGCGTGGAGTCAGGAAGACCTATCTGTGTGAGTTCAAATCTAGTTTCAGATACTTACAAACTGGGTAACCCTGAGCAAATCACCTAACCCTGTTTGTCTTAGTTTCTTCATCTGTAAAAGGAGCTGGAGAAAGAAATGGCAAATCACTCCAGTATCTTTGTCAAGGAAATCCCAGATAAGGTCATGAAGACCTTCTGACTGAAATATGACTAAATAACACACATGACAAAGTAAGGCAGGGACTACTTTCATAGGCATTACAGGGTAGAAGAACAGGATGAATATGGGCACACATAATTGTAATAGAAATCAAGATATAAAAGTACAGTAAGTCAGGTACAATGAGCTATGAGACTTTTAAAAGGGATGAGATTATTTCTGATTTTGGGAAAATCAAGGAATGCCTCAAGAATAAATTGACGTGGAAGCTGGAAAGTTTGAATAGGAACTAAGCAGGTGGATCTAGTAGTTAAAAAACAGCTTGTACAAACAAAGTCAGGAAAACATGGGTTATGCGGAAGGAAGAGTGATTATCTCAGTCTGGTCAGACACAGATACCCTGAAGGGGAGTGGTGTTGGGAGCTAAGGCTGGAAAGCGCTGATGGGGCCAAAGTGTAGAGAGCCTTAAGTGTAGACAAAGGAGTGTGAATTTTATTTGATGAGCAATAAGGAGTCACTGAAAGTCTGAAAAGGGAAATGTGTTTTTAGGTGGATTAATCGGGCAGTTTTGAAGAATGGAGACTGAAAACAAGGACTTTAGAAATATTAGTTGAATGGAACTAAAGCCGGTATTAACTAATTGCCTCATACAAGAAAGAAGTCAAAATTCCCAGGGGTTTTCACGGGATGACTAGATGTATGCTTTCCATTTATAATTTTCCCTAATGAGAACATGAAAATGTTTTCTTCCCAACTTGATAGAAAAAGTCCATTTTCAAAAGAATTCTCCCCTTTTCTCCACATAGATAAGAAAAACTGATTTTATCTCACTGAGTTGCAGGATTGTTTCTAAATTCTCTGAATATCACACACACACACACACACACACACACACACTCACACTCACACACTCACTCGCCCCTGTGTGTCGTATTCTATCCTTACCAAAAATGTTTGAAACTTCTGTTTAAGTATATTCAAAAAATATTTATTTGAAACCAGGATTTAAAAATCCCTTTCATCAAGAGGAAATTAAAAGTGCAGTCTTTGCAGCCTCAGTAACAGATAAGAGGAGATTTACTTCCCTATACCAAAGGATACTTTGGGACACTTTAGGAAGAAAGACACTAGAAACAAAATCATAAATAATTTACAAACAGAAGAAAAAAATGAAAATTTTAGAAAACCAAGATAAATTTCTAGAAAAAGTTATACTGTTCATCTTTATATCTAAAATTAGGAAAACAAATTACTTAGAGACATTTAATTTTACTTCAGCCATTATCTGGTCTATGGTAAATTTTAAAATCTTTATCATAAAGCTTTCCAACACTCTTATAAGAAGTACAGCAAAAACATTCAACCTGAACAATGAATTAAATCACCAAAATTTGTTACTTCTACTTCCATTTTATCACATACAAAATGCTTTCCATTCTCAACTGGGTTGCAGTACCTTTATGTGTTTTTCTTGACCTGCTTCCCTCCTAATTTCATTTTGCAGTAGGTTTGGTATTAAAAAAAAAATGTGCTTCACAATGACATTTTGTCAGGGGAAGTCTAGCTTTGAACTCACTTCTCCCACTGCTAACAGTCCTGGCTTCTCCTTTACAATACCCAAGTGTATTAAACAGAGTCTAGCTGCTGCCACTTTCTCATTAAACTTTGATAAGCTAAGCTTTTTAAACCACATAAAAATTTCATCATCTTTCTTCTGACCTTTGGAAAAACTAAGGAGGGGAAAAGGTCATAAAATTACTTTGCAGTGGAATGGTAGGGCTTTCAAACAAGTCTACAATTGGTTGCAAAACAAATGCCCTAAAATAAATTCTGTACTTTTGTGGCCTCCACCAGATGGCAATTATATTTAATCCTTCATCATCCACAGGCACCACACTGAGTGCTAATTAAAGTACTATCATAGAATGACAGACTCCTGGGACAAACCATGAAGTTTTTTTAAAGCTCTTTGGGATTAACTGCATCCCACCCACTGTTTTGGGCTTCTACTGTTGAGACAAAATTTCCACCTCTGCTCCTAGTAAATTTAGTTTTAGAGAATTATTCTGCAGAATTAGAGCTTCCCACTCTTCTTTGTAGAATTAGAATTAAGTCACCCAAATCCTCCATCCAAGTTGATGGGAGGCAGGAGCAAACTATATGCAACATAGTAAAACAAGCCCCTCCACGCCTCAGTAGATGGTCAAAATGTGAACTTCCATGGCCAAAAATGTTTATCACCTGGTAACCAATCTAGTAAGGAGACTCTCTGAACCTAGCTGTGTTTAGATGACAGGTACACAGTGATCCATCACTGAGGAAATATTTTTAACACTTTCCTATTTGGTAGACCCTGCTACATCTTGTGCTCCATTGGAACAGCCTCTTGCGAACTCTGGGTTGCCGCCATGCCATATGAGGTATCACAAAAGAACTTTTAGTAGTACCTAAAAATATATCCAAGAGAGGCTATTGTCTTTAACTTTTCTAACCAAAAGAAAAATCACCTGCCCCAACCTACTTCTAATAAATATGTTATCTATTGTGAAGAAAAACAAAAACAAAATATGTATATTTTCATAGATAAAAGATTAAAATGGGCATTAAAATAGTTTCTGATCTTCTATGACAAATTTAGGATACATCTTAATCTACCCACAACTGATGAAGTATCTAGGAACGAAGCACTGCCTGTTTGAATATCTTTTTATCCATTTACTATCCCTACCTTGTGAAATGCAGTTCTTTTTGACTAACCTTTATTTCTAAGCTGACTGCTTAGATTCTGGAATGCTATGGGAGAACATATCTTTCTATTTAATGTTAAGTGTCACTTTTATGGTAGATTGATGAATCCACTCAAGATATAAGTTCAAATTTAACCCCTACATGAGATTTTAGACATGGATCTTCAGGTCTGATTTTGGTTGGATCTTTTTGAAAACTTATAACCTCTATGCTGTCTGTTAGTTTCCCCAAGAAAGCTCTTCATGACTATACCCTCCCCATATAACTTTCATATCCATCTCCTTTTATATACTTATGGTATTCTTTTTTTTTGGAGAGGGGAAGGCAGGGCAATTGGGGTTAAGTGACTTCCTCAAAGTCACATGGCTAGTAAGTGTTAAGTGTCTAAGGAAGGATTTGAACTCAGGTCTTGCTGAATCCAAGACTTTGCCACGTAGCTGCCCCTCTCCAAACTATTCTGCTAAAATGCATGGGTCAGGGATGGCTACGTGGTGCAGTGGATAGAGCACTAGCCCTAGAATCAGGAGGACCTGAGTTCAAATTCGACCGCAGACACTTAACACATACTAGCTGTGTGACCTTGGGCAAGTCACTTAACCCCAACTGCCCTGCCTTCTCTCCAAAAAGGAAAAAAAAAAGCAGAGGTCAGACAATACATACCTTGCTCAAAACCTTAAGTACCACTTCATTACACCATTGGGTAAGCCACAGATGTCTTTGCTTGACATGGAAAAAATCTCTGTTTAATCTGAATTCAATCCATCTTCCTAATCTTATTTTACAGTACCACCTCTAGCCTCAGTCTTCACCCCTAAGACTTCCCAGAGAACCCTGCATCAGCTCTGAGTCCAGGTCACCTGCTTATGGTCTTTATCTTTGCTCCAGGGTGATCTAGCAGCCATCCCAGGATCACATCTACCTCAAATTGCCAGGTCCTACCTCCTGTCTGTACTCTCCCAGGCTATATCTTCCCATACTCTGCTCTGCTCTGAGCTGGGCCTCCCAGGACATGATATCTTGACTTGCCCTGAGTTTAGATTTCAAAGGAGGGCCTTGAAAAGCAATCACTTGCTTCTTTCAACAGACTCCTCACCAACCACTGATTACTCTGCCAGTGGTTGGCATACTTCCATCATATTCTCTCCCCCACAGTGATTCTGACCCCTCTGGCTATCTCTATACAAACCTTGTTCCCGATTCCCCACTGTCTCTTCTCTTACTCCCATTCCCCTCAACTCTACCCTCCAAATATCCTTTTCCAGATCTACCCACCCCTTTCATTGTGCTCTCTGGAATACCTGCACTATAGTTAACGAATATGGCTTCATCTTAAATTCTACTATGTTGTTACTGCACAGATTTTCCTGGTTCTGCTCTCTTGACCAAACCTGCATTGTCAATTTACTAAAGTCTTCCCAGGTTTATCTGAATCCATTCCTTTTGTCATTTTTTATGGCACAGTAGCATCCCTTTTTATTCATATGCCATAATTTGTTTGGCTACTCCCCAAATGATGGGTACATCTTTAACTTCCAGTTCTTTGCTACTTCAAAAAGTGCTGCAATAAATATTTTTGTACAGATAGGCCTCTTCTATCTTTAATCTTTTTGGCATACAAGCCTAGTTAGCAGCTGTAGTGCTGCTTGGTCAAATGGTACTCAGTTTGGTGACATAGCTCCAAAATGTTTTCTAGATTCACCCCTCCACCAGCGCACTTGTGCATTAATGTGCCTGTTTTCCCATAGCCCCTCCAATATTTATCATTATCTTTCCCAATCTGATGAACATGAGGTAGAACTTCAGAGTTGCTTTAATTTGTATCTCTCTATAGTAATTTGGAACTTTTTTCCATATGGTGGTTGATATTATATTTCAGAACTCCCTCTTCATATCCAATCACTACACATAAAATGGGAAATGGTTCTTACGCTTTATAAAATGGAATCAACTTTTTTTTTTTGCTTTTTTTGGAGGGAGGGAGAGGAGGCAATTGATGTTAAGTGACTTGCCCATGGTCACACGGCTAGTAAGTGTTAAGTGTCTGAGGTTGGATTTGAACTCAGGTCCTCCTGACTCCAGGGCTGGTGCTCTATTCACTGTGCCACCCTAGCTGCCCTGGAATCAACTTCTTACAGATCTTGGAAATGAGACATTCAGAGAAATCTGCTTCAAAGACTTCTTCCTAGCTCACTGTTTCCCTCCAAATAAAAGCTGTACTGATTTTTCCTAGACTCTACGATTAAAGGAATGATTAAAGGTTTCTGACAATTTAGACAGGAAAAGCGTGCAGGCTAATACCCACAAACAAAAGAAACTACCCGATCCTGACTAAAGGAGGAGGGAACAAGAAAAGAACAATAATCGAGGGGAGTATGCATAATGGGGGACAGCTGAACTGTGGTATATGAATATAATTGAATATTACTATACTACAAAAAAAATTGCTGAAACCAGAGAATCCTAGGTCGTATAAACCGATAACAATGTAAAGTCAGCAGAACAAGGAAAACAACTTGTACAAGCACAACCATATTGTCAAGAAAAAAATTTTTTTTGAGGGAATTAAGAATTCAATTCAATGCAATGACTAACCATGTTTCCAGAGGACCCATGATGAAGCATGTTACCCATTTCATGACATAAGGGTGCATGGACTCAAGATAAAGAATGAGACATACTTTTTTGGACATATTCACTTATGGATTTCTATTTTTTGACCATTCATATTTAGTAGAAGTGTTTTTTCCTCTAGTTTTTTTTTTTTGAGGGCAATTGGAGTTAAGTGACTTGCCCAAAGTCACACGGCTAGTTTTTGTGTCAAGTGTCTGAGGTCACATTTGAACTCACATCCTCCTGACTCCAGGGTCGGTGCTCTATTCACTGTGCCACCTAGCCACCCCCTCCTCTAGGTTTTTTTAATGGGAGGTAGGGGAGGTTGACAATAGTGATGTTCCCATGCCCCCCACCCAAAAGAACCATTGAAATTTTTTTTTAAAATGCAAAGAAGACAACAAAGGAAGTTCAAAAGGAAGCAAAGACAAGCAGGAGTGTTTTGAAAGTAATGTGTGGAAATAACTTACAATATGAAACAGAGATTCATAGTTTCACCAACAATTCTTTTTTTGTGTTATACTCTATATGGAAATGTGCTTTTTTGGTTTAAATTTGGAACTGAAAATAATATAAAATTTAAAAGGGAAGTAGAGAATCAGGGTTCAGCTTGGACAGGTTATTCCAGACTAATTTTTTCCCCCTTGTTTTGGACATAGTTATTAGATTGGAGAATGAATGAAAAAAACATTAAACACTTAGCATGTGCTAAAATGCTTAACATGTGCTAAGCACTGATGACACAAATACAAAAGCAAAGAAAGTCCTTTTCTTCAAAGAGTTCACATTCTAAGGGGAGAAGGAGAAATCACACCTAGTGGAGTGGTATGGAATGAAGGAGGGGCACTTTGGTCCAGAAAGTTACAGGGGAAAGTGAAAGGGACTCTGGAGTAAACAGCCTGACACACTCTATCCAGTAAAAATAGTAGAGGTGATTTGTTCATATTATAGTTCATGGTTACAGAACTGTAAAGGGATGGAGCATGGTTTTGGGGCACTTCCTTCATAAAGCCCCCGAGGAGGAAATGCAGTGAAGCACGGGGGAGGGTTTCCTCAAACAGCATCCAAGGCGAGATAGTTATTAATCACTGAGGATGTAGGACAGAAGTTCCTGAAGGGCACATTATTTCTGGAAGTACATGGGCTCCAGGGACTTTCACTTACACCTCAGGTTTAACTACTATTATTAGAGAGCATGACAAAAGAAATGTTTATATCTGTGTGGCATTTTAAGCTTCCACATCCATTACTCCATTTGATCTGATTCTCAAAAGAGTCCTCTGAGGCAGAAAGGGAATGAATGTTATCCCCATTTTGTAAATGAGGCAAATTGAGACTCAGAGATACTAAGTAAGTTGCTCTGGGCTTTGGATTAGTAAAAAGCAGAGCCAGTAGTAGAACCAAAGTTTTATCAAGTTGTCTTTCCATTACATTATACTTACTCTTCAACTACTAGCATGGGAGCTGCCTGAATCTAAGTGATATAACAAATTAGGCAAAAAATGTCTTCTTTTCTTTTTAAAATTTTTTCTTTTTTTCTTTTTGAGGGGGGAGGGCATTACAATTGGGGTTAAGTGACTTGCCCAAGGTCACACGGCTAGTAAGTGTTAAGTGTCTGAGGCTGCATTTAAACTCAGGTCCTCCTGACTCCAGGGCTAGTGCTCTATTCACTGCACTACCTAGCTCCCCCTGTTGATTTTAAAAAATAATTTATTTTGCCTTTTTAAAAAACCTCTTTAACACTTCTAGGAATCCTTCTTGGTTTGTGTTCAATCTACATTTTTCTTTGAAGTTTTGCTCATTATATGTTTTCAAATCCTTGTCTTACTCCATGTGTCTTGAGCTTCCCTGTCTCCACAGTAACTGCTTTTTATGGTAATTTTTAAGCTCATTTTTCTAGGCCACTTATTGACTTTTTATATTATGTTGGAATCCTCACCTCTGGGGACAGAGTGGGGATGTCTGGCCTGAGGTTCTTTTATATCCTTCTGCTACTTTAACAACTCAGTCTGGCAGCCTGTAAGTTTTTGGTGCTTCTAAAGTGGTAGGATCCTGAGAGAGATCTGTTTATTGCTCTCCTGCTTTGCATTCTGTAAATTCCTGACTTAGTGTGGGTCTGCAGGATGGTACATTGTTGAGTTTCCATAGGCTGCTACTGAACTATTGGCTCCCTCTAGGTTTTGGTCTCCTGTTGTAGTTTATTCCACTGTAGGCTTATATATAAGGTTAAGGTTAGAACTGAGTCCCCACTCTGCTCTTGGGCTCAGAGCCACAAAATGATCTTTCTGGAGCTCATGCCTTGCTCCTTAAATGGATAAGGGCCTTGTTCCCTTGCAACTACAACTACTCCTCTGTCTTGGAAATGGATAGTGAGTGACAGAGCTACCAGTTGGCACTGTTCCTGCTTTCAGTGCTAGTATAAGGGTCCTCTAGGATCTCTATCTGTCCAGGTGTTCAGTCCTGGTGCTAGGCTGCTCCTACTGTAACAGGATGCTGTTACTGCCAAATGTAGCTGTTCTGCTACTCTATGCTTCTGGCTAAACCCTATCACCCCAGTGTTTACAGACCTGTCTATATTCCTAAGCTGTCCTGGGTTGGGAAAATAACTCAATGTGACTTTCTTCTTGGCTTTTTACAATCAGAATTTGGTTTGATACATTTTTCGGTTATTGTGTTGGGTGTGTTGGGAGAGATCAGCAAAAATGCTGGCTTCCACTTAGCTCTCTTGACTGTACTTCTCCTACCTGACTGATCTTCTTGTAGGATCATCATTTCAGTCCCATTCCTTAACCCTGGATGTTCCCCAAAACTCTGTCCTCTACCCTAGTCTCTTCTATTGGTGATTCCATCAATTCCCATAGATTTGATTATTTTTATAAACTTTGTCAAGTTTATATATCCAGCCCTAATCTCATTTCTGAACCTCAGCTTTACAACTCTAACAAACCTAGTCAAATATCTCCAGATATCTCATGTTTAAAAATAGAACTCACCTTTCCTTTTAAACCAATCCCTCCTCCAAACTTTCCTATTTCTGTTGAGGACACCATCAAGTGTCCTTTCAAGTCCCTCAAGTTTGTAACCTCAGTCATTCTTTACTCTTTTCCCCTTCCCCCTCCCACTATAAGACTTGTTGATTCTACCTCTATGGCTTCTTACATATTTTCCATTTTTCTATTCAGTCATGAACCCAGATCTGGTCCTAATCACATTCTGCCTAGATTACTTCAATAACTTCTGTTTCAAAATCTATTCTTTATCTGAAGCCATCCTCCACAAAGCTGTCAAAACTGTCCTAAAGCAAAGGTTTAATGATGTTATTCCTCTCATCAAAAATCTTGGGCATCTCCTTGCCTTTAGGACAAAATACAAATGCCTCAATCTGGTTCCAACCTGCCCATCCAGGATTAAGTAACATCACTCCCTTTTCCACATTCAGTGTTCCAATCAAATTGTCTCACTGAGTGTTCCCTCCAGAGGTAAGGATCCTCTGGCCTTGAGGCCACATGTGGCCTTCTAGATCCTTGGGTGGGTTTTTTTGACTGAGACACGTTTTACGGAACAAATCCTTTTGTTAAGGGGATTTGTTTTGTGAAGTTTGGATTTAGTAAAAGGGCTGCACTTGAGGACCTAGAGCAGTGGTTTTCAACCTGTGGGTTGTAACCCCTTTGGGGGTCAAACAACCCTGTCATAGGGGTCACAGGGGTCGCCTAAGACCATCGGAAAACACAAATTTCCAATGGTCTTAGGAACCGAGACACTGCTCCTCTATCTGTCTCCAGGTGGGTCTGCCCACATGCAGACATGCCCACATATGAATATTAAGGGGTTGTGGCATTAGGAAGGTTGAGAACCACTGACCTAGAGGGTCACATGTGGCAGGTTCCTCACCTCTGCTGCCTGTACTCGACAGTCCACCTCTGCTCTCTATTTTCTTACCTTTGCAAAGGCTGTCCCTGCCCAACACTCCCCCTTCCCCAGATGCTCCTTCCCATCTTGGTTCAGATGCCACAAAGCCTCTTCTGATTGCTCTAGCTGCTGGTACCTGATTCACTCCCACTTCACCTTAGCCTCTTAGAGCCTGGCTCAAATAACAGCTTCCTGAGGCCTCTCCAGAACCTCCTTGTCCCACACAAAAAGCACCAAGTAATTGACTTTATATGTGCTTATTTATATAGATATTTTCTCCCCTAATAAAATGTAAGCTCTCTGAGGGCAGGTACTTTTTTTTTTTCTTCTATACTCTCAGCACCTAACAGGGCCTGGCACATAGTTAAGCACTCAATAAATGGTTATTGATTGATTTCTCCTGAATTATCTTATATTTAATTATCTGTTTGCATTTGTATTCTCTGATAGGACACAAGCACTTGTCAGGAGGATTTTTTAAATTTGTTTTTGAAACGCCACATTTTGCGCATAGAAATTTTTTAATATATGTTTGTTAAACTGAATTCCTGATGGAGTAAAAGATCTGGAGTTTGAAGACCAGGGTTCAAATCCTGACTCTAGTCTTTACTAGTGGTATGAATTCCTCTAAGTTATTCTGAACTTCATTTCCCTTGTCTGTAAAATGAAGAGGTTGGACTCGATTATTTCTAAGCCTTTACAGCTCTAACACTCTATAAAATCTGATCTTTTTCTTCAATGTAAGGCTAAAAAGTAGACAACAAAGAAAGGAGAAGCAACAAGTGTTTTGCATGACTCAACCTTAAATCAATGAAAATTTTCCATGTTTTAATTTAGTAATTGCTTGGAGGTCAAATCACTATGTCTAGACTTAATATGGAGCCAGATAAGACTTATGAGGTTAAGTTTTATAATGAATCAGTAAATTATTTTTAATGTTAAATTCTAAGAGTTGTTGATCTATTAACATTCTTGTGGATTCAGAACTCAAAACGAATACAAGTTATTTAATAGGGATCTTAATAGATTAAATTTACAGAGTTTTAGGTTTAAGGTTTACAAAATGCTTTGATGTCAAGGAAATTCTGCAAAGAAATATAATCTGGGTGGCTTATTTCTTTGAAATCTCATCTTCATATTAAAATTAACACTGTTTCTATATCATAAGTAGTTTGGTATAGAGAGTACAGGATCAGCCTTGGAATCTGAAAGGAAGATCTGAGATGTGCACTGGCTGTGTGACCATGGAGAAGTCACTTAAATTCTCAGTGCCTCTTTAGACTATAAATTATATAGAAGGGTTAAAAAAATCTTTATCATGTGTCCATCAATTAAGGAATGACTAAAAAAAATTGCAGTAAGTGAATGTAATGGAATATTACTGTGCTGTAAGAAATAATGAATGTGATACATACAGAGAAATACGAAAAGATCTACATGAACTGATGCATAGTGAAATAAAAAAACTAGGGAAAAATATCACAGTGACTACAACAATGTAAATGGAAAGAACAACTAGTATAAAACAATCAAAAAATGAATGCGGCGAAATTTTATAAAGAACAAGCTTGGCCACAAGGAAGAAATATGAGAAGATGACTCCCTTCATGTTTTTACAAAGATGATGTCCATGAGTGTGGAACAGTGCATACAACATCCAAATTTTTTCAAGGTATTAATAGGTTTTGCTGAAAATTTTCTCTTCCTTAAAAAAAAAAATTCTTTGTAATAACGGATGACTCTCTTGGAGGAGGAAAGAGGCAGGATACAAAGGGAAAATCAAAGGCAGCGTAAAAACAAATGATAGCAATAAAAACATATTTTAAAAATAAAATAAATTCTTGGTTTTAAAAAATCTTCATCAGTTGAGAAAGTCTCCATACCACAAATTCCCCCTAATGATAAAATCACAGATAAATAACCCAATTACTGGGTATTTCTCCAGGCACAAAGATATTTTTTGTTGACGTCTGAAGTTATTTACATAAGGCTATATAGCCTGAATAAGGGTGGCAAATTTATTTATCACTTTGCAACAAATGTTTTTATCTCCAAATTAATTTCTAGTATGAAATAATATTTCAATGATCAATTTCAAAACCAATACTAAGTGAGAAATGCTTGTTATGTTTGGTATAAACTGCTTGCCTTTATATACATTAGCACTTATTTTCTAATCCTTGATTAAATTTCATGAGAATTTATAACCCAACTTCAACATAAATTTACATAAATTATAATATATAATAGTTCAGCTGAGGAGTGGTAAGAAAAATTAAGTCAGAACACTTTTCTAGCTATGTTAATCTTTATGATCTGTTTGTCTAGCTAGCTAGCTATCTCTGCACTAAATTCTACTTCGACATGTTTCTATGGCATAAAGGTGATCTTGGGCACTTAAGGGGCTATATCAATGAAATGCAAACTCTGAAAGGTTCTAACAAGCTGGAAAGGCTTTGAAGTTAGACTCAATGATGTACCAATTCTAATCTATGGAGGAACCTAAGTGCAATGAGGCTCATTATCAAAATAATGACCACCAAGTAATGAAGTTTTTGGTCACAACTCAGAAAGATGGTTTAATGTATTCAGGAACAGCAATCTGCAGTAGTGGAGGGAATCTGCATACTGATGAATTCATGGAACTCAAAGTACTAAAGTGAAGATAAGTTATGCTTAAGAATCAAATTATGATTTTTGTCTAGAAATTAATCAGTGATTATTATAATTTCAAATTTATTGAAATATTTCTGTTTTAGTATCAGCATCCTTTAAAAATAGGTAATTTTGAATTTTTTTCAGTTACAGATGCAGAACAATTGGTGCCTAGGTAGTAAAAAAATTAGTATTCTTTGCCACATAACATGTTTACATGGAATACTGCTCTCAAGCATTAATCTTGTAGAGAACTGGCAGCTCACCTGGTTCCTGTCCCGGGCATTTGTGTACCTGATCTTCTGTATGAAGTAAAATATCAGCCACGCTGAAGAAATAATCATCAAAACAATAAAGGATATTGACACGAAGACTAGAGAACCACGGCTGAAATTCTTTGCTGGTATACGAGTCCCAACAGCTATTGTCATTTGTACAGAGATGTTCTTCTCCAGGTAACTCAAAATGTCTTTACCCCTCAATTCTGTAATCATCACAGCAACGATATCTCCAGTTCCTGCAATATAAAAAGATGTGTCACTGAGCTGACATCTAGACTCAACATCCAATTATAAAATAAACAAGAGCAATTTAAATTACTCTGCCATTTGCTGTCACCCTTTATAGTTTAAAATGTCAGACTAAATATTCAAAAGGACTGAAACTGTGATTAGTGTATTCTACTATCAGGAGGTAGTTTTATATTTGCTACCAAAGAAAATAACTGAATAGACAGGAAGAGAATTTAGACACTTTTGAGAGTAGTAAAGCCCATAACAGGTAGAAAGCACTGAACTCATCAAGGAAACTCTTGTCAACTGGACTCTGAAGCCAAACTATCCTGAACTACTAGAATCGTGGTTCAGTTTTAGGAGAAATAATACTCCAAGCTAGAATCACAATATCAGACTAGGAAGGGACCTCAGAGGTCATTTAGTACAACTCAAACTTGACTAGGCATCTCCTCTAAATTATCATCAACAAACAGCAATGAATCTTCCACTCAAAAACTACAACAATATGGAATCTACTGTCTGCTGAAGCAGCCCATTCTACTTTCAGACAGCTCTAATTGTTAGGAAGTATTACCATATATCTACCTGAAATCTAATTATCTGTAACTCATATTTACTGGTCTTAGTTCTGCTCTCTTAGACCAAACAAAAGTCTAGACACCAGGGGTTCTTAACTTGAAGTCTGTAAAAAGACAGCTGTATCTCAGTATAATTATTCTCCTTTGTAATCCTATGTATTTTATTTTATGTATTTAAAAAGAAAATAAAAAGAATATTCTGAAAATATGTTCATAGGCTTCACCAGATGGTCAAAGAGCCTTTGGTCAAGATCTTCCACAAAAGCCCCCAAGATACTGCAAATACTCATTTTTATTTTAAATTAAATTTTCTGTTTTCAATTAATAAATTTGTCTCCCTTCTTCTAACTGAAAAATAAAGAAAAACAAAGCTCTTACAATAAATATGTATAGTCAGAAGGAAATACACTAATGTATTTTGTATGATGTATCTTGTCTTCCTTGTATTTCTTCTTTCCTCTCTTCAATCCCTAAAAGCATAATGTACCCCCCAAGACTGCCTTTTTATTTACTCCATCAATACATTTAGATTTTGAAGGGATACTTGATTCTTCTCCTCTTATTAGAATGTCAGCATGACATCATCAAATAGCTCCTTCTGACTATTCAAATGAATTTACTTGTCTAGGTTTTCCTTGATTCTTTTTTTTAAATCTCTGCCCCCCCTGCCAATTTGTTAAATTTTTTTTAATTTTAATTTATTTTCTTGGTTACATCATTCATTTCCACAAGGTTTTGAGTTACAAATTTTCTCCCCTTTTTGTCCCTACCCCCCAGCCCAGAACATTGATCCCACTGTTAAGACCCCTCCCACAATCTGTTCCCTTTTATGCCCTCCTCCAACACCTCTCTAGCTTTCTAGCAGGGCAGGGAGCTCCTCCCTGCCCCCATCCCTGTATGTATTATTTCCCAGTTGCATTTACCAATTTGTTAAATTATTTATTTTTAGTTTTCAACATTTACTTCCATAAATTTTAAATATTTTCCCCCTTTCTCCCCAAGATGGTCTGCAAAGTGATATGGGCTCTACACATACATTCCTATTTAAACACATTTTCACATCAGTCACGTTGCATAAAAGAATTATAACAAATGGGAAAAACCATAAGAAAGAAAAAAAAGAAAACAAAAAAGAAAACAGTCTGCTTCACTGTATTCTGACTCCATAGTTATTTCTCTGGATGTGGCTGGCATTTTCCATCATGAGTCCTTTGGAATTGTTTTAGGTCTTTGCATTGCTGAGAAGGGTTATGCCTTTCAAAATCAGTCCTTTCAGTCGGTGGCTGTTACTGTGTACAATGTCCTCATGGTTCTGCTCCCCTCACTCAACCTCAGTTTATATAAGTCTTTCCAGGTTTCTCCAAAGTCCACCTGTTTATCATTTCTTATGGAATGATAGTATTCCATTACATTCATATACCACAACTTATTCAACCATTCCCCAATTGATGGGTATTCCCTCGATTTTAAGTTCCTGGCCACCACAAAGAGAGGTGCTTTAAATATTTTTGTACATGTAGGTATTTTTCCCATTTGTATGATCTTTTTGGGATACAGCCCTAGAAGTGGTATGGGTCAAAGGATATGCACATTTTTATAGCCCTTTGGGTATAGTTCCACATTGCTCTCCAGAATGGTTGGATCAGCTCACAGCTCCACCAACAATGAATTAGTGTTGCAACATTCCCACATCCTCTCCAGCATTTATCATTTTCCTGTTTGTCATCTTAGCTAATCTGGCTGGTGAGATGTGGTACCTCAGAGTTGTTTTGATTTGCATCTCTCCAATCAATAGTGATTTAGAGCATTTTTTCATATGACTATAAATAGCATTAATTTCTTCCTCTGAAAACTGCCTGTTCATATCCTTTGATTATGTATCAACTGTTCCTTGATTCTTATATTTGTATTTCAAACTTGCTACTCAGTTCTGGTCCTTTCAACAGAAATTCTTGAAATGTCCTCTATTCCATTAAAAATCATTTTCCCCTAATATATTTATATTCAGATTTACAGGGTATGTTATTTTTTGTTGTAAAAATCCACTTTTTTAACTTCTGGAATATTGCATTCCCAAATCTCTTCTCATTTAGGGTAAAAGCTGCCAGGTCTTGTGTGATACTAACCATAGGTGTTTTTAGTACTTAAAACTGTTTCTTTCTGGAAGCTTATGTTATTTTATTTGATGCAGGAGTTCTGGATTTTGGCTATGGCATATGACTTTTCTTTTTAGAGATTCTTTCTATTTATTTTGTCTTCAGGTTCTAATAAATATATTCAGTTTTTATTTATGATGTCCTAAAACCCAATTTTTTTTTTAAAATTGGTTTAAAGAAGTCCAATGATTCTTAAATTATCTTTCTTTGATCTGTTTTCCAAGTGTCTGTTTTGGATTAGATCTTAGATTTTCTTTTGTTTCCAACCTTTTGATTTTGTTCTAATATTTCTTGCTGCCTCGTGGAGTCACTGATTTTGTCTGATCTATTTTAGTTTTCAGGGAATCTGTTACTTGGGTAAAATTGGCCACTTTCTCTTTTAAATCATTTATTCTACATTCATTTCTTTCTTCCAGAAGCTTTTATTTCATTTTTTAATTTCTTGCTTCATTTCATGTAGTCCTTGTAGAAAATTACTTTTTCCCCTTTGAGTCTCTACTTGCAGTTGTTACTGTCTTTCTCTTTTGGGATGATCTCTGGTATCTACAATAATATTTTATCCTGGTCAGTATCTTCTTTGGTTCACTCATCTATCCAGTTTTAGTTTCTGAACTGAATCCTTATACAAGAGTCAAGTTTCATCCTCTGCTTTGCTTTTGGATTAGTTAGTCAGCCCTACTTCATCTCATTCCGGGTCCCTGGGGTCTTTGCACTGACCTCTGTCTTCCAGAGTTAGGTCATCCTGGACCTCTGAGAGGCTCAGAGCATTGCTTCTTCAGGGCACTTTATTATGCCTCAGGACAGAGTCTGAGACTCTGTGCACTGCTATACTACAATGGTCACTGCTACTATACTTGACTTCCAAGCCAATTCTAGGGTTTTCTCTGGGTGAAATTCATGCTATCCCTTACCTGCTGTGTCTGGAAAGAGAACTTTGTAAATTACCTACGTCTCTGGCTACTCTGGGAGATTGCTTCTTTATCTGCCAGTGCTGCTTTGCTATCAGCCCCCTTTCCTATTGGCGATGTACAGTCTTTTGAATGCTTTTTCTGGGTGCAGTTCTGGTATAGAAAAAAAATCGCACAATCTCTTATTGGATTTCCTGATATTATTAGGTATGGTGAGAATTTCTGATTTTTGTTGGAGTAGTTATATAGGAGCTGGGTGGTCTACTTCTCTGGTCAGGCATCCATCTTTGCTGGAAGTTGATGACTAAAATACTGTTAAGTGTAACAGCTCTGAAAGGCTTCAGAACTTTGATCAAGTATACTTAATCATGACCTTAAAAGACTCATGATGAAACATGTCTGCCTCTCCTTGGTAGAGACATGATGGATTAAAATGTGCAGAATAAGATACATATTTTAGACTTGGCCAATGTGTTGGATTTTTTTTGCTTGATTATACTTGTTCCAAGGAAGAACTTCTATTTGGGAATAGGTGAATTTCTGTATAGTGATAGAAATGTGAAAAAATTTTTAAAAGAAGGAGAAACCATCAATGAAATAAGAATATATGTGAGAAAACAAAAAAAATTGAGAGGTACATAAACAAGTGGGGTAATTACGTTACTACTTTGTTAAATTTAATATACACTTGAAAATAAACTGTATAGCACAGAAACCTACAATTTCATAAATAACTTTTTTGTGTATGTGTTGTTTGTAAACTGAAATGTCTGCCAGTTAGTCAACAAGCCTTTATTAAGCACTTACTATGTGTCAGGCAATGTGCTAAAATCTGACTACAGATTGAAAAAAAAAACCAGTTCCTTGTCCTAAAGAAACTCAGATTCTAATGGCAGAGACAGCTTGAAAATAATGTACATATTAAAGTTGAACTATTTACATTCCCAAATGGAAAAATGATCATTGTAATTTATGAGACTTTTCTCAATGTGAGGATAGTTGAAGGAAGCATATATATGTATATATGATTGATATATGTATATATATATATGTATGTATAGGAGGGTATATGTATATATAAATACATATGTGAGTATGTGTATATGTATGTACATGTATACATAGACAGAGGGCACAGGATCAGTTGAACAGGAAGGGATGGTATCTAAAAAATAAAATTAAGAGGTGAGAGGAATATATCAGGGAAAGAGAAAGGGAAACATAGAATAGGGTAAATTATCTCACATAAAAGAGGCAAGAGAAAACTCTTACAATGGAGGGGAAGAGCTGGGGGACAAAAGGGAACAAGTCAACCTTACTCACAGGAAAGCATAACATAAAACATTCAATTGGGTATCTTACCCTACAGAAAAGTAGGGGGCAAAGGGATAAGGAGGGATGACAGAAGGGAGGACAGATTGGGGAAAGGGGTAGTCAGAAGCAAAGAGTTTTGAAAAGGGACAGGATCAAAGGAGAAAAAAGAACAAATGGGGGGTGGGATAGGATGGAGGGAAATATAGCTAGTCTTTCACAACATGACTACTATGGAAATGTTTTGCATAACTACACATGCATAACCTATATTGAATTGCCTGTCTTTCCAGTGGGGGTAGGTGAGGAGGTAAGAAGGGAGCGATCTGGAACTCAAAGTTTTAAAAACAAATGTTTAAAAAAATTGTTGTCACATACAACTGGAAAATAAGATATATAGGCAATGGGGTATAGAAATCCATCTTGCCCTACAAGAAAGTAAGGGGGAAGGGGGTAAAAAAGGGATGGGGAGGATATATGAGAGGACAGACTGGAGGAAGGAGTAATTGGTACGCTTGTCATCTTGGGACAGGGGGTAGGGGAGTGATAGGGAGAAAATCTGGAACTCAAAATGTCATGGAAACGAATGTTGAAAGCTAAAAATAAATAAATTCTGAAAAAGAAATACATAAGTTTGGTTAATTTTAAAACCAAATAAAATTACACTAAAAATTATAAACTATTTTCCCTAATGAATTTAGACGGGAAAAATACTAAAAACACACATTAGCCAAAAGAATACAGCAATACATTAGGAAAATTATTAATTATGATGAAACAGGGCTTAAACAAGGCAATAGAAGCTAGATCAACATCAGAAAAACTGCCAACACTTAAAAAAGAAAAAAAGCCCTAATAACATAAGACAAACAAAAAACCCTTTTAAAAACCTCCCTGATTTATACTGATAAATATAGAAAAAGGGCGGTTAGGTGGTGCACCGGCCCTGGAGTCAGAAGGACCTGAGTTCAAATCTGTCCTCAAGACACTTGGCACACTTACTAGCCATGTGTCTTTGGGCAAGTCACTTAACCACTTAACTCAAATTGCCCCCCAAAAAGCAAAAAAGAAAAAAAAGGATAAATATAGAAAAAGCTTTTAACAAAATTTTAAGACTAATGATAAAAACGAAAAATTTTAGTTATCAGGGGATTTTTTTCCCCTCAACACATAAAAGATAATCTCTTTTTAAGCCAAGAGTCACCATAATATGCAATGGAAAACACTAAAAGTATTCCCATTAAAAGTAGGTACAAAGCAAAACTTCTCATTCTTACTGCTTTTATTTGACATAATACTGCAAATTTTGGCAACTATAATAAGCCAAGAAAAGATATTCAGAAAATTAACATGTAAAACAATAGGTTAAAAATACCATTACTTGCAAATAACATGATAATTTTTCTAGCTCAAACAAAATATTAAAAGAGAAAACACAAGTTCAGCATGCTGTAGGATTAAACCATAAAATCAAGCACATTCTTATTTACTTCTAATTAAGACCAAGACAATATTAAAAAATAGTTCTCTTTTACAATAACAATAGAAACTATCAAACATTTGGAAATTAACCTACCCAGGAACACACAGTGTTTAAGGACAACTATAAAATTATAATGACCAAAATAAAAGAGGACATAGTTAACTGGAGAGACATACATTATTCATGGATGGATAAGATTAACAGTAAAAATGATAATATTCCTCAAATTAATTTGTATAAACATATCTCCATATAATAAATATCCATCATTTTGCAAGATTTTATGAACAGGTCATATTCTAAAGTGGTGCTGATGTCAACATCTATTCCTCCTTGCTTGGTAAGTGAATTAAATGATGAAGGGTAGGGAAGGGAATGAGTGAAAGTGCAACCAGTGCTCAAAATGGTGATGAAGGAGGCTGTGTCATTAGAAAGCAACTTGGAATTCTATGCAAAAAGTTTCTAAACCGTGCATATCCTTTGATTCAACTATGTCATTTACTGAGTCAAGTCTCAGTAAAGAGTCCAAAAATGTAAAGAATGGGAAAGGAAAAAAAATTAGTATGAAACTTAGTTTGTTACCTATGGAGGAGGCATTACAAAAAACACAGTGGAAGAAGTGGTCAGCTTTATAATGGGATGTTGGGAGAGCTGGGTTGAGGAGGATGAGGATAAAGGAGCATGGAGAAGAGTTTGATTAATGACAGCCAAGGGTTCAGAATCACTGGGATAGGGAGGGTATGACTGGGTGGTAAGTTGTTAAATAATGAAGCAGTCTGGTCTGGTAGCTTATCAAAATCCCAATTAACTAAAAAAAAATCTTTGTGGCAAGTTTTTTGATAAGGTCTCAATTCCAAAATATTTAAGGAAATAATTCAAATTTATAAGAATAAATAAAAGCCATTCAAAACAGGAAAATGATAAATGTTGGAAAAGGTGGGGGAAAACTGGAACACTAATTCATTGTCAGTGGAGTTGTGATCTGATCAAACTATTCTGGAAAGCAATTTGGAACTATGCCCCAAGGGCTATAAAAATGTTCCTACTCTTTGACCCAGCAATACAACTTCTAGGGCTATATCCAAAGAGATCATAACAAATGGGAAAATGACCCACATGTACAAAAATATTTATACCAGCTCTTTTTGTGGTGGCAAAAAATTGGAAATTGAGGGGATGTCCATTAATTGGGGGAATAACTGAAAAGTTGGAGTATATGAATGTAATGGAATACTACTGTGCTATCAGAAATGATAAGCAGGTAAACTTCAGAAAAATCTGGAAAGATTTATATGAACTGATACTGAGTGAAATGAGCAGAAGCAGGAGAACACTGCTCACAGTAACAGCCAGTCTGCAATGACTGCATTGATAGACTTGGCTCTTCTGAGCAATGCAAGGACCTAAAACAACTCTAAAGGACTCATTATGGAAAATCCATCCATATGCAGAAATCCATCCACTCCATATGGAGTCTGAATGCAGATTAAAGCAAATTAATTTCTTTTTTTGTTTCATTTTATGCTTTTCTTTCTCATGGTTACCCCCATTCGCTCTAATTCTATACAATAGGACTAGTGTGAAAATATGTTTAACAGGAATGTATATGTAGAGTTTATATTGGATTGCATGCTGTCTTGTGGAGGGTGAGGGGAGGGAGAGAAAATTTAAAACTTATGGAAGTGAATGTTGAAAACTAAAAATAAATAAACTAAAAAAAAAGAATAAAAGCCATTTCCAAATTGATAAATAGCTTAAGGATATCAACACAGTTCAAAGAAACACATACTCTTTCTGTGGTCATATGAAAAAATGGTCTAAATCATTATTAATTAGAGAAAGATAAATTAAAGCAATCCTGAATCCATGGAAAAGATGACAAAAAAGGAGAATGATAAACTTTAGAAGATTGTGGGGAAATAGGCACATTGACTCACTATTGGTGGACTTGTGAATAGGTATAACCATTCTAGAAAGCAACTTGGAATTCTATGCAAAAAGTTTCTAAACCGTGCATATCCTTTCATTCAACGATACTATGGCTGGGCCCATAGTGAAAAGAGATCAAAGAAAGGAAAATGTCCTTTATGTACAAAAGTATCTATAGCAGCTCTTTTTGTGGTGTAATAAAATTAGAAATAAGATATCCAACAACTGAGGAACAGCTGAATATGTTGTGATACACAAATGTGATAAAAGTACTACTGTGCTGTAAGAAATAAGAAAAAGACATGGAAAGATTTATGTGAACTGATTTGGACTGAAGTGAACAGAAACAGAACAATTTTCACAATAAGATTAATATTATGAAAGTGAATAACTTTGAGGACTTTTACAAACCAATAAAAAGTAAAATGATAAGCAGGAAACAATTTATATGACAAGAAAAGTGTTAAAAAAAACTCTGAAGGCTGTAAGAAGTATGATTAATAGGAAAATCATTCATAATTCCAGAAGACTGATGATGAAACAGAAAAAAAGACAAGTAAAGGATCTAAGGTACAAAATAAAATATATATATTTTTGCATATAGTCACCAGGAAAATGCATTTTGTTCAACTATGTCTATTTGTTAAGTGAAAATTTTTTCTTCTTTTTTTTTCCAATGAATGGGGGCAAGGGGAGAGATACATGTCTGTTCATTAAAAAAGAGGGGCAGGGGGCTGCTATGGATGTGAAATGTGCCATGAACTTTTAGAGAGGTCACTATAATATTCATTTTACTTATCTATCTTGCTTTATTACAAGAAACCTCTCATGAAGCAGGAATAATCTGTTTATATATATTTTTTGTCAAGAAAACCTGGGGAGACTTGTATGAAATGATACAAAGTGAAGTGAGCAGAACCAAAACAATGTACACTACATTATCCAGCAATATTGTTATGATGATCAACTTGCCTCTTCTATATGAGATGATTAACCCCATTCTTTCTCTCCCTGTCCCTTTTCATTCTAATCCTCTCCCACCTCAGAATTTCACCATTTAAAGTATCATTACTTCCTATTCAATTGATCCTGTGCCTTCTATGAACATACATATATATATATATATACATATATATAAATATATATATATATATACTCAGATATGTATTCATATGCATATATATACCCTCCTATATAGACATATGTGTAGGTATACGTATATATACATTTGTATTCCCTTTGCTTATCCTCATACTGAGAAAAGTTTCATAAGTTACTATTATCCTTTTTCCATGTTGGCATGTAAACAGTTCAACTTTGAAAAGTTCCTTATGATTTCTTTCCCATGTTTACCTTCTCATGCTTCTTGTATTTGAGTGTCAAATTTTCTTTTCAGTTCTGTTTTTTTTTTAGCAAGAATGTTTGAAAGTCCTCTACCTCACTGAATGACCATATTTTCCCCTGGAACATTACACTCAGTTTTACTGGGTAGGTGATTCTTGGTTTTAATTCTAGCTCCCTTAATCTCCAAAATATCATATTCCAGGCCCTTCAATCCCTCAATGTAGAAGCTGCCAGATCCTGGGTTATCCTACTTGTGTTTCCACAGTATTTAAATTGCTTCCTCTTGGTAGCCTGTAGTATTTTCTGCTTGATCTGGGGACTCTGGAACCTGGCTAGAACATTCTAAGGAGTTTTCTTTTGGGGATCTTTTTCAAGAGGTGATTGCTGAATTCTTTCAAGTTCTATTTTGCCCTCTGGTTCAAAAATATCAAGGCAATTTTCCTTGAGAATTTCTTAAAGGATGCTTTCTAAGTTCTATTTTTGATCATGGCTTTCAGGTAGTCCAATAATTTTTAAATTGTCTCTCCTGGATCGCTTTTCCACGTCTGTGGTTTTTTCAAGGAGATATTTCA
This sequence comes from Pseudocheirus occidentalis, assembly GCA_028646575.1. Classification (NCBI taxonomy): domain Eukaryota; kingdom Metazoa; phylum Chordata; class Mammalia; order Diprotodontia; family Pseudocheiridae; genus Pseudocheirus; species Pseudocheirus occidentalis. The sequence goes on along the minus strand of CM053595.1, from coordinate 53,444,397 downwards.
CACTGACTTCTATTTTTTTTATTTGTTTGGATCTGTTTAATAGTATCTTGATTTCTCATAAAGTCATTTGCTTCCATTTGCTCCACTCTAATTCTGAAGGAGTTATTCTCTTTAGAATGCTTTTGAGATTCTTTTTCCACCTGACAAATTCGACTTTTTAAGGCGTTCTTCTCCTCATTGGCTTTTTGGGCCTCTTTTGCCACTTGAGTTAATCTATTTTTTAAGGTGCTATTTTCTTCAGTCAGATTGTTAACTCTCTTTTCATGATTTTCTTGCATCATTCTCATTTCTCTTTCCATTTTTTCCTCCACTTCTTTTATTTGGTTTTCAAAATCCTTTTTAAGCTGATCTATGGCTTGTAGGCAACCTTCATGTTTCTTAGAAGCTTTTGGTGTGGGAGTTCTGGCTGTGTTGTCTTCCTCCCGTTCCATGGTTTGATCCTTTTTGTCCCCAAAAAAGAATTCTAGAGTTCTTACTTTGCTTCTTACTTTGCTTCCTTTGCCTGCTCATGTTGCCAGTGAATTATTTGTCTTTTTAGCTCTGTGGAACTCTGCTTCCAGAGGGGAAAGGTCTGTCCCAAATCACTGGGGTTTTCACAGCTGCCGGAGCTATTAGGGGGCTGCTGCAGCCCCCACCAGCTTTGTCTCACTGAAAACGCACCCCAGGACCACCACCCAAGACTGCAATCCAGATCCAGGCCACTCAATACAAGAGCACTTAGCCTCTGAACGATCGCTTGTCCCCCCTGCAGTCTGCAGGCTGGGAGCTCTGAAGCAGCTACATGGAGGGGCTGGCACAGCTGCTGCTTCTGCTGCTTCCTTGCCCTGGAGGCAGTTTGGCCAGACTGCTTTTCTCCCCCAAATTTAGCTGAGTTCTACTGACATTTCACTTAGTCCTTATTTCTTCTGGCTTGATAAATCTGGAAACTTCCACAGCTGCCCCTGATCCACTCTCCTGAAGGCTCCAGCTGCAGCTTGTCCTGGCCACCCCAGGGCAAAGCCATGGTTTCAGGCTGGGCTGGTTTAGGCTCCCAGAGCTGCAATGAGCCCTCCCTGCCGAGCTGCCTTCAGCGGGAGATGTGTTTTCTGTGTTTTTGTGTGTTTTGGAGCCCTAAAATTTGTCTGGAGTCATATTTTATGGGTACTTGAGGTGGCTATTAGTGAGCTGCAGCATTTTCCTGCTTTTATGCTGCCATCTTGACTTTGTCCCGCCCCCCCCCCCCCCGTTGCTTTCTCAATAGGTAGAAAGAAGGAGGGATAGAATGTAGAACTGAAAACAAAAGTAAAATTTAAAAGAAAAGGGAATATGAGCTCTGCCAGGGCAAGGAGTGTGTTTGCCTTTTTTTAATATCCCTGGTGCACCAGTCCCCCCAGGAGCCCTTGGGGATCTCTGAGACCCTTTCATATAAGGCAAAAACTATTTTAGTAATAGTTATTAAAACAAAAGTTCCTTGGGTTCCTTAATTAAAACATTTTTTTTAACAGTTGTTTTTAAAACTTTGATTTCCAGATTCTTTCCCTTCTTCCCTTCTCACCCACACCCACTGGGAAGACAAACAATTCAATACAGGTTGTACATGTATAGTTACACAAAATGTTTCCATAATAGTTATACTATGAAAGACTATATTTCCTTCCATTCTATCCCACTCCCCCATTTATTCTATTTTCTACTTTGAACCTCTCCTTTTTCAAAAGTGTTTGCTTCTAACTACCCTTTCCCCCAATCTGGCCCCCTTTCTATCATCCCCTCTCTTATCCCTTTCCCCCTTACTTTCCTCTATGGTAAGATACCCAAATGAGTGTGTATGTTATTTCCTCCTTAAGCCAAATTCAATGAGAGTTGACTCATTCCCTTTCACCTTCCTGCTCTTCCTCTCCATAGTAACAATTTTCTCTTGCCTCTTTTATTTGAGACAATTTACCCTATTCTATCTCTCCCTTTCTCCTTCTCCCACTATATTTCTCTCACCTCTTAATTTTGTTTTTTAGATATCATCACTTCCTATTCAACTGATCTTGTACCCTCTATGTATACATGTTGTAATGGTAATCAATTTTTTGGATATTTAGGGCTACTTAGCCCTAAGTATTTGATCTACTTAGCCCTTGTATTTGAAAGTTAAATTTTCTGTTTAGCTCTTGTTTTTTTCATGAAGAATGCTTGAAAGTCCTCTATTTCATTGAATGACCATATTTTCCCCTGAAGCATTATACTCAGTTTTGCTGCATAGGTGATTCTTGGTTTCAATCCTAGCTCCTCTGACTTCCAGAAGAATATCATATTCCAAGCCCTTCCATCCCTTAATGTTGAAGCTGCTAGATCTATTCTATCTTGATTATGTTTCCACAGTACTCAAATTGTTTCTTCCTAACTGCTTGTAATATTTTCTCCTGGATTGGGGACTCTGAAATTTGGCTATGATATTCCTAGGAGTTTTCTTTTTGGGATCTTTTTCAAGAGGTGATCAGTGAATTCTTTCAATGTCTATTTTGCCCTCTAGTTCTAGAATATCAGGGCAGTTTTCCTTGAGAATTTCTTGAAGGATGATGTCTAGGCTCTTTTTTTTATCATGGCTGTTAGGTAGTCCAATAACTTTTAAATTATCTCTCCTGGATCTATTTTCCAGGTCAGTGGTCTTTCCAATGAGATATTTCACATTGCCTTTTATTTTTTCATTTGTTTGGATCTGTTTTATAATATCTTGATTTCTCACAAAGTCATTAGCTTCCATTTGCTCCAATCTAATTTTGAAGGAATTATTCTCTTCAGTAAGCTTTTGAAATTTCTTTTCCATCTGGCCAATTCAGCTTTTAAAGGCATTCTTCTCCTCACTGGCTTTTTGGGCCTCTTTTGCCATTTGAGTTAGTCTAATAACACCTTAAGTGTTATTTTCTTCAGTATTTTTTTGGGGGTCTTCTTTAGCAGGCTGTCGACTTCCTTTTCATGATTTTCTTGCATCACTTTCCTCTCTCTTCTCAATTTTTCCTCAATTTCTCTTACTTGATTTTCAAAATCCTTCTTGAACACCTCCATGGCCTGTAACCAGTTCATATTTTTCTTGGAAGCTTTTGATGTGGAGTTTTAACTTTGTTTTCTTCTTCTGGTTTCATGCTTTGATCCTTTTTTTGTCCCCAAAAAAGGATTCTCTGGTCTGACTGTGCTTCCTTTGCTTGCTCATCTTGCCAGCCAATTACCTGACTTTTAAGCTCTTTTCCACAGTAGACCTCTGCTTCCACAGTGGAGAGAGCTGTGTCCCAAATTGCTGGGATTTTCACGGTTGCCAGAGCTATGAGGAGGATGCCCTCTCTACATTCCCCACAAGCTTTGGCACACTGGTGTTCCTTACCCCAGGACAACCATCCAAGACTTGGACCCAGATCCAAGCAGGTCAAAGCAGGAGCAATTACCCTGTGAATGGTCAAGTATCCTCTGAAAGGTCGATTACCCTTTGAATAGTCGCTTGGTCCCCCTATGATCTTCAGGCCAGGAACTCTGGAAGCAGCCATGCAGCAGCAGCTGCAGCCACTGGGCCTCCACTGCCTCTCACCCTGGAGGCAGGGGCTGGACCATGCTCCACCATCACCTAGTTCCAACAGAGTTCCCCACAGACCTTTTAGTTTCTCTTCGGTGTTTCTGGGTTGAGAAGTCTGAAAACTGCCATAGCTGCTGGTGATTCACTCTCCTAAAGTCTGCTCTAGCCAGTCTGAGCCATGGGTTGGGGCCACCCTGGGTCTGGGCCCACACATTTCATGCAGGATGCCATTTAGTTCCCAGTCTGGTGCAATAGCCCCTTCTTGTTGGCCTGTCAGGCTGCCTTCAGCAGGAGATTTGTTTCTCTTTGTTACCTTGTGGGTTTTGTAGCTCTAAAATTTGTTTAGAGTTATTATTTTTTTTTTACTGGTATTGGAGGTGGTTGGAATAGGAGCTGAAGCAAGTTCCTGCTTTTACTCCAATATATATAATTTGTACTCAATTCCAAAACACATTGATAAAACTGAAAGTTAGCACCCCCCCAACTTCATCAAAGAGATGAAAATTAAAATTAAAATAATTCTAAGATATATATATATCCCACCAAATCAGCAAAAATAATTAAAAGCAGGAAAACTCAAAGCAGTAGGATCTTATTCATTGTTGGCAGTTTATTACCTCTCTGTTACTACCTTTATTACCTATCTAAATCCTCTGCAATCTAGCTTCTGACCTCATCACAACTGAAACTTCTCTATAGTTATGAAGAAGCTCTTAATTGCCAAATCTAATAATATTTTTCTCAATCTTTATTCTACTTGACTTCTCGGAAGCATTTGACACTGCTGACTAACCTCTTCCCACTGGGTTTTCATGACACTGCTTTTAGTTTTCCTCTCACCTATCTGATTGGTTAAAGGTTCCCTAAGTGGATTATCATCATCCATTATACCCACTAACTATGGGTGCACACCAAGGCTCTGTGTGAGGTTCTCTTTTCTTTTCTCTACAATGTCTTATTTGATAACTTTACTAGTTTCCACTGAAGTGTTTATCATCTTTACCCAGATGACGCCCAGATTCTGTTTAATATATGCTTACTACTGTGCTAACTATTGGAGGTACAAATAGAAAAAGTAAGACAGTCTCTGCTTTCAAGTAGCTCACAATCTAATTGGAAGGTGGAAAGGATTAATGGTTGTTGGGGTGCACTGTGAAGCTGGATGAAGGGCAATATCTGAGGTTCTGAGGGTACAACATCAGGGTAAATAAGGTATAGTGGTCTAAAATGTAAGGGGCCAGTATCCCCAACATAAAACTGTTGGGAATTGGGCAGCACTCCAGAAGGCAAAGCAGAGCCTCTTGGTTACCTTTTCTAAGGGTAGGATAAGGGGAGAGAGTCAGTATTCAGCCAGGAGGGGATGTATAAGAACTGATGGAACATGGCCAGTAGGAACTGGGGTGGGAAAGGGAAAGGGTTTTCTAGTATCTTCACTTACTGGGCTCCTGGATATCCATTGGAATATGAGTAGCAGGTGGTGGACTGAAGGACAGAAGGAGGTCTTAGCTACCTGAAGTACTTACTCCTAAGTGTCTCTTCTGAACCTCATTTCTGACACACTAGCTTAGATATTTTTAGCCAGATGACCTGCAGGCATCTCAACCTTTAACCACTCCCACTGCCCTTCCTCAAATCCAATCCTCTTCTGAACTTTCCTATTTCTGTCAAGGGTACCACCAACCCTCTAGTCACCCAGGTTCACAACCCTGGTTTCATCACTGTTTCTACTGACACAAAATTTCACAGTCATCCCCTTCTCTACACTTTTATACAGCCCCACCACTTTAGTTCAGGCCCTCATCTCTTACCAGGCTATTCCAACAGACTTTTGATTGGTCTCTTTGCTTCAAAAATCTTTCCCTACTCAACGTTATTCTCTACACAACTGCCAAAGTGATTTTCCTAAAGTAGACAGTATTCCTCCTACTCAATATAACTCCAGTGTCTCCTTATTACTTCTATGGCTAAATAAACTTATCGGTCCTGTTTCTAATCCTTCAGTTTTCTTACACATTACTTCCCTTCACACATTCTATGATCTAGCCATACTGGTCCAGAACTTACCGTTACTCATAATACTCCATCTCCTTTTCCATGTCTTTGTATTGGCTGACCCTTATGCCCCAAAATGTTCTCTCTTCTTACTTTTTCTATTTGTACCTCTATTATTTAGCACAGTAGTAAGCACATACTAAACCCCAAATAAATGATTATTCATTCATATATGAATCTGGGGGTCATCTGGGTCTTAGAATGCCTCCTATCCTTCAAGTCTCAATGCAAGGACTAACTTCTGCAAGAAGTCATTCCTGGTTCCCCCAAGCCACTAGTGGCTGCCCATACAAGGTTACCTTGTGTCTGCTTTTATATATCTTGCATGTACACAGTATACATGAATACATATACACACGTATATGTAAACATTGTCTCCTTCAGTCAATAGAATAAACACTTCTTCAGGGCAAAGATTGTTTTTGTCTTACTTCTCTATTAAATCAATCAATATGCATTGGGACTGGGGATGCAAATTTTAAAAAATGAAGCAATTAACTCCAAGAGAACTTTTCCTTTATGACCTCTCACAAAAATATTATTTTAAAATCTATCTAACTCATCTTTTATATTGTTCTAGTGGGATACTGCACCTTCAGAAAAGGCAGAATTCTAACTCTGTATAGTTCAACCTGCAATTTCAACCAAAAAGAGAATCAGGATCAAGGGAGTACAACAGAGTACTTCTATACTTCCACAGATTACAATAATAAAAATTATCAGCACTATTAACTGCACTGGTAGAAGCAATTAAAATGGTCTGTTCCACAGTGATTCAGCTTAGAAAATAAAATATAGGTTCTTTCTTAGTTCTGAAGAAAATGGGGAAATATAAGGTAATTCAAGGCCCTATGAAGATCTTGTAAGGCACTACACTAATAGCCACATAAAAAATATATAATTTTAGTGAAGACTGGAAATAGTTGTTACCTTTTATGGCTGTGAGCTCTATTTTAGAGCAGACAATTTGAACATATTACTTCAGGGAACGAAATACTTAGCAATATTACAAAATCAAACTCTATGTGCATTATTAAAACTACCATGATCCACCATATTTAAGTGAGTATAAAATAATTTTTTCAATTCTAACATTAAAATTTGACAGTTCTGAAATTAGAACTTCTATGATAATTTTGGTAATAAATTAGGTTAAATAGGATCATAATGGATTGCTCCTTAATAAAGAGGTTTTATTGCCACCCACCAAAATAAAAAGTTCATTGGCTCAATAAAGCAAACAGATGATACATGGTCAATGACTTTTTTGTTTCTAATTCTTCTTTAAAGTGATGTTTAACCCACCGTTAAAACGCTCTGAGGTACAGGGCAAAGGTAATCTTTTCAAATATTTAAAGACTCTCATATGCAAGAGCAAGTGGTCATTCTGTTTAACTTCAGAAAGGCATAATTAGGAACAATGATGGGGAGAGAGTAGGGGAAGAAATAAAAGGCTGCCAGATTTTGGCTAAATATAAACTAGAGTTCCATCTAATTCTAAATCTGAGCCAATGAATTTTTAAAGAATTTTTAGAGCTATCCAAAAGTAGATTGAGAGTCTATATAAATGAATTCCCTAAAAAAGACATGTTTAAGCAGGCCCCATAAAACCATCTATCAAGGATGGGTTGAGAAACATATTTTGTATTCTGTGCTCAGTCCTGGTGAGACTCATATAGAAAACAGTGTTCAGTTACACATGACACATTTTAGGAAGGATATAAGGAAGCTGGAGAAGGGTCAGAAAAGGACAAGATGACACTGAGAGGACTTGAAACTATGCCTTATGACGACTGGTTGAAAGAATTGGAGATATTCATTCTACAGAAGAAAAGATAAACAGTGGGTAAACGTTGCAGAGGGAGAGTCTTGCTCAATATAAGAAAAAAATTCCAATTGAATGAGATGGTAAGCTCATCACTGGAGGTCTTTAAGCAGAGGGTGGGTTATCACTTCTTAGGAATAATCCAGAAATAATTCCTGTTCAGATAATTTTTGGTCTAGGTGATCATTCAACTAGGTTCCATGGAATTTTGTGATTCTTTGATTACAGTAGCAATTTGAGGCATATCAATTTTAAAATCATCTGCAAATAGGAGCATGTGGAAAAATGTCATTGTAAATAAAGAATCCTTCTGTTTGGACTCTGCACGAGAGCCTCTGCCACACTGGCAAACCTCTTAGTTGAACATATGTCTTCCTGTTTTATGACTTGCTTAGTGTTAATTCACTGCAGGTTGTCTCCCTAATCACACCTGTCACAGGCTTTGGTATTATTCAAGCATATTTGTGGCTCTTTTTGTTTAAGGAGTCTTTGAAGGCACATTTTGTTCTAAGTCAAAAAGTCTTTTAAAATTCACAAACAATAGACAAAGTGAGATCTTATATTTTCTAAACCTTTTAGCCAGTCAATCAAAATGTTCTTTTAAAAAGTTTTCTCTATTTTTTTTGCAATAGTGGTTGTAGTGATGGAAAAGAGAAGGAATAGGTTAAAAACAGTTTTCCATCCTATCGGAATATTCTCTCCTCTCTAAAATATCTTGAAAACTGATCTCAAAGTAACTTTTCGGAGTATTTCCTTCAGAACAGACTTCTGTATATATATGTTCAGGTCCATCTACTTTTCCTGGGTTCATCTTCTTCACTGCCATAGATAGTTATCAAATGGTATATCTACTACTGAAAGTCTGAAGGTTCTACTGCTATTACCAATAAGAAATAGAGAAATACTAACACATCTATTTCTTTTCTAAATTCAATCTTATAGGGGCGGCTAGGTGGCACAGTGAATAGAGCACCGGCCCTGGAGTCAGGAGTACCTGAGTTCAAATCCGGCCTCACACACTTAATACAAAAAACTAGCCGTGTGACCTTGGGCAAGTCACTTAACCCCAACTGCCCTCCAAAAAGCAAAAAAAAAAAAAAAAAATTCAATCTTATATTTGGCAAAAAATATATACAAATATGTATAGTTATGGAAAACAAATTTCCACATTAACTATCAAAAAAAGAAAGAAAAAGAAAAAGAAAAATCAACCTGCATTCTGAGTCCATCAGCTTTTTTTGGGGAAGGAGACAGCGTGTTTCATTACAAGTCCTTTGGAACTGTGTCCGGACAATAACTGGACCAATCAGAGTTACTAAGTTAAAGGTGATTATCTTTACACTACTGTTGTTACTATATAAACTATTCTCCTGGTTCTGCTCACTTTAATTTGCATCAGTTCATATAAGTTTTCTCATATTTTTCTGAAACAAGACTCTTTGTAATTTCTTACAGCACAATAGTATTACATCACCTTCATAAATTATAATTTGTCCAGCCATTCCCCAGTTGATGGGCTTCTGCCTCAGTTCCCAATTCTTTGGCATTTCTATTTTAAGTTTGTCTGGTGTCCTTCAAGTTTCATCTATAAATGATCTCAGGCTAATCTAGTTAGATGTCATGCTATAAGTTTCCTACATGCTCTTTCCCTCAAATGTTCTTTGCTGTTTTGTAAAGATTATATTTCATCATCATCATCAACATCATTATCATCATCTGTAATATTTGCAAGTGAAAACTCAAGAAGGAGAATTAAGGTTTAGCCCAAAAAGTACAAAAACTCCCCTATGCAACAAATTAAAATGAAAGTAAATTAAATACATTAATTAATTTAATTAAATTAAAATGAAAAATTTAAAAAGAAAATTAAAATGGATCTAAGAAAAGTTAATGACCCCACTAGCCAATAAGAAATATTAAAACTAAGTCCAAAGACTGAAAAAAAGAAGAAAGTGTAATGTAGCTCATATAAAAAATAAATGACCTAGAAAACAAATCAAGGAAAATTATTACTGGACTACCTCAAAGTCATGATCAAAAAAGAGCATGGACATCATATTCCAAAAAATCATAAAAGAAAACAGTCATATCTACTAAATCAGAGGGCAAAGTGAAAATAGGAAGAATCTACCAAGAATCTACCAATCACTTAAGGAAATAAATTCTCAAATGAAAACCTCCAGATACATCACAGACAAAATCCATAGCTCTTAGGTCAGAGAATACTTCAATAAGCCAAAAATAAAGAATTGGAGTAACAAAGAGGGAAAATCATGATCACATGTGATTTAGCAGGGGTAGGGGAGCTTGGAACACAATATTCCAAAAGGCAAAAAACATACAGATGTGCAACCAATAATAGCTTACTTTAATCAGCTTAAAACTGAGTATAATCTTACAGGAGGGAAAATAGACCTTTAAGGAAATCAAGCACTTCCAATACTTTCATTAGGAAAAGACTGAAACTGAGGAGAAATTTTTAAATACAAGGAAGTCAAGAGAAACATGAAAAGGTAAATTCAAGTGAGCAACAGGAAGGAACAAAACAAAGATAAGTGTTTGTTTTCTAGTATGAAGAAATGAAACAAGTGTCCCTTCAGAATCCCAATGGAATGGTGGTTATTGAAAGAGTTAAATGCTTAAGTGCCTAAGAATCACTGTTTTGATGATCTTAAAAGAAGGGAGGGAAAAAGGAATACACAAGAAGAAGGTGAGGAAAGGTAAGGGAATTTATCTCACATAACTGAGGTACACAAGTGAAAGATATACAAATAGGGAGGATGATGCAGTGGGAACAGGTGACAAATGAACCTCATGTATATCTGAACTGATCAAAGGAAAGTAGAACATCCACACAGAGTTGGGTAGAGAAATATATAAAACTCAATAGGAAAATAGGAGCGAATATGGGGGGGAAAAAAGGGAAATAAGAGGGAAGGCATATTTAGGGAGTGAATAGTCAAAAGCAAAACAAATTCTACCAGTCGGTTCTCAACCTGTGGGTTGTGACCCCTTCGGGGGTTGAATGACCCTTTCACAGGGGTCACCTAAGATCATGGGAAAACACATATTTCCAATGGTCTTAGGAACTAAGACACCGCCCCTCTATCTGTCTCCAGGTGGGTCTGCCCACATGCGGATACACCCACATACGAGTATTAAAGGGTCCTGGCATCAGAAAGGTTGAGAACCACTGCATCTAGCCCCTAAGGGTGGATTATGAAGAGAGGCTTAAAGGGAAAGAAACATCTTTCTGTGATTAAGCACTGGGCAGGTAAAGAACTAGGAAGCAAAACCAGACTGCATCTCTTCTTTCACATCTCTCTCCTTTTGTTAGGAGGGGTCAGGGAGCAAAGAGCATAAAGGAAGGGAAAAGTATAAAAGAACAGGATGGAGGGAAAAACATGATGAACAAAAATAAGTGTGACTGAATGGGGGTAAACTCATAAAACAGAAGAGGATAGCAGAATGGATTAGAACGCAGAATCCAATAATATACTTTTATAAAAAATACACTTTACACATAAAAATTCACACAGTTAAAATAAGTGACTAAAATAAAATCTTCAGCTGAACTTAAAAAAAGCAGAAGGAATCAGAAAACAGCGAAAATAAACTCAATTAAAAGAGATACATAGGGAAATTATATTATGCTAAAAGGCATCATAGAAAATTAATATCAAGGGGCTGGTAGAGGGCGCAATGGCCCTGAAGTCAGGAGGACCTGAGTTCAAATCCAGCCTCAGGCACTTAACACTAGCCTCTGTGACCTTGGGCAAGTCACTTAACCCCAATTGCCCTACCTTCCTCCCTCCAAAAAGCGAAAAAAAAAAGAAAATTAATATCAATACTTAAAATATATTCACCAATAACATAGCATCTAAATAATCAAAGAAAAAACTAAATTATAGGGAAAACTGATAGCAAAACTATGATAGTAGGGAATTGCAATCTAGCCCTTTCATACTTAGGGTACTCTAACAACAACAAAAACAAGAATTTAGAAACTTCAACAGAATTTTGGAAAAGTTATATATCATGGACCTTCCACAGTTATTGAATAATCATTTATTAAGCATTTAATATGTCCCAGGTACTGTGTAAGTATAGTATAACTATTATCTCATTTTCAAATGAATGAGAGCAGAAAGAAATATACATATTTCTTACCTGTACTTAAGCACCTTCACAAAAACTGATTAAGACAAAAAAAAACCAAAAACCCTTACACAGAAAAACAAGGATGAAAAGACCTTTATCAAAGAAACGTTTTGTAAAGATTTCCTCCTAGTTAATTGTTTTCCCTTCTAATTTTAAATATGATTTTATTTGAGTAAAACCTTTTTAATTTTATGTAATTAAAACTGCCCATTTTATGTTTTGTGATCCTCTGTCCCTTGTTTGACCATGATCTATCCTTCTATTCATAGCTATGAAAGGTACTTCCTTGCTTTTTTTTTTTTTTTTTTTGCTTTTTGGAGGGCAATTGGGGTTAAGTGACTTGCCCAAGGTCACATGGCTAGTTTTTTGTGTTAAGTGTCTGAGGCCAGATTTGAACTCAGGTACTCCTGACTCCAGGGCCGGTGCTCTATTCACTGTACCACCTAGCCACCCATACTTCCTTGCTTTTTAAAGATATAATCTTTTAAAATATCAGTTTGGAATTTATCTTGCTATATGGTGAGAAGGATGGGATATCCAGATGCTGGAGAACCTGCTGCCTTAGAGGCCACATGTGGCCTTCTAGGTCCTTGGGTGTGGCCTTTTGACTAAGTCCAAATTTTACAGAACATTTAGGTTTAGTGTCAGAGATGTATTTAGGACCCACACTACTACATGTGGCCTTGAGGCTGCAGGTTCCCTACCTGTGGACCTAATTTCTGCCAGACTACTTTCTAGTTTTCCCAGATTTGTTGAAAATTGAGACCTTAACCCAGGAACTAGCATCTTAGTGTATTAAACTATATGGCACTAAATTAAAAATAAAATTTATTTTTCTATATATTGTATAATCTGATTGATTTATCTATTTTTTAAATCAATACCAAATAGTTTTGACTGTTACTGCTTTGTAGTATTGTTTGAGATCTGGTACTATTGAAATGGTCAGATATTCTGTAAAATTAGAAATCAGTAAGCCCTGTGTACCCAAGCTGAACCAAGAACTAGCAGGCTCAGAAAACTTGGAATGCACCCAAGATAAAGATCAATAGGCACAGCCAGTGCTGGGTAGGAAAAGGCACTCAGGTAATCCATCTTATTTTTCTTCTGCTACGTCCCTAAGTCTGCATTCCCATGCCCAACCCTTTATTCGCTCCCCTGGCTTCTGTACCTAACTCTTTATTTATCAATAGTGGGGTGACTACAATCTCCTGGTTCCCATGTCCAGCTCTTGATTTATCAATACTGAGGTAATCACAATCTCCTGGTTCCCATACCCAACTCCTCATCAATCAGTAAGGTATTTACACTCCCTTGACTACAAAGAATAGAACTCTGTACCTGGATATCATCTAGCTGTAGTAACAAATCAATTAATAAATCTTAAGACAATTAGGAAAAATGGTATAAAAGATTCTGTACTTCTGCATGTCGAGGCTGCTCTCTATCTCTTCCTATCTGGCTTATGAGATAGCCCAGCTGTTAATTCAATTACTATTAAAACTCCTTAAACTTTTATTTGGACTCTGTTCACTGTTAAAACTTGCCATTTCATGATTACACTTGTTTCCTTCATACTTTTCTTTTTTACATTATTTCCTCTGAGATGCTTGATCCTTTGTTCCTCCAGATGGATTCTATCATTTTTTCCCCCTAACTCTACAAAGTAACCCCTTGGCAATTTGATTGATAACAGTTTAGGTGGCCCAGGGGACAGAGTATCAGGCCTGCGGTCAGAAGACTCCTCTTTCTGAGTTCGAATCCAATCTCATTTACTTTACTAGCTGTGTGACCCTGGGCAAATCACTTAACCCTGTTGGTCTCAGTTTCCTCAATTGTAAAATGAACTGAAGAGGGAAATGGCAAACCACTCCTGTATCTTTGCCAAGAAAACCCTAAACACAGGCAAGAAGAATTGGATATGACTGAAAAATGACTAAAGCAACAGAAAATGTGACTGATAAAGCACTACAAGTAGATTACATTAGATATATAGGTTTTTTTTTCCTTTTTACTGGTGTGGCTTATTCACATGAAATTAATGTGTCTCAAATTACTGATATCTGTTTCTGTACTGAGAATTCTGTAATTTTTTCATGTAATTTCTACGTTTCTTGGTAGATAGGTTCCCAAATAGTGTATTCATTCTACAGTTAATTTGAATGGAATTTCACTTTTAACTATTCCTGCTATGTTTTGCTGGTAACATAAAGAACTGCTGATGATTTATGTGGTTAAAAAATATCCTGTAACGTTGCTGAAGTTGTTTCCATTAATTTCTTGTTAATTTTTTTTGAGTTCTCTATATAAACTACTATGCCATTTTTGCTTTACCTTGATCTTACTGAAAAAGCCTCTAGTTTTTTTTTTTTTAATCTGCTGCACATAATGCTGGTTTTTGATAGGTTCTACTTACCCAGATTAAGGAAAGGCCATTTATTTTTATACTTCCTATTTTTTTTTTTCTTTTTAGAGGGCGGGGAAGGCAGGGCAATTGGAGTTAAGTGACTTGCTCAAGGTCACACAGCTAGTAAGTGTTATGTGTCTAAGGCTGGATTTGAACTCAGGTCTTCCTGACTCCAGGGCTGTTGCTCTATTCACTGTGCCACCTAGCCACCCCAACTTCCTAATTTTTAAAAAACAGAAATGGATGTTGGATTTTGTTTAAAAGCTCTTTCACCACATATTGATATACTCACATGGTTTTTATTATTGATATGGCCTACTGTGTCTACAGTTTTCCTTAGAGTAAATCAACTCTACGTGCCTGATATGGTTTAAATATAAAGATCATATCTGTATCACAGAAAAGATTGGAAAAATTCTCTTCTTTCCAGTATTTGCAGTTTATGTAACATTGGAATGAATGTCTCCTTGAATGCCTGATAGAATTCACATATAAATCTAAGTAGTGCTGGTTCTCTAACCTTTACCCCACTGGAGTTTATGGCTTTTTTCTTCCTCTGATACTGAATTGTTTAAATAATGCATTTCTTCTTCTGTTAGACTTACAAATTTTGGATGCCCTGAGATGATATGGGTATTTCTTTTCCTGACTTCTGTTTTATTTCCCCTCTGTGCAGGTGGGAATGCTAACATCATTAATCCTAAATAGTAAAATCCAATGTGAGTCTTGCTAGCAAACGAAATTCCACCGTCTGCTTAGATGAAAACAGTTCACAGTGCTTCTGGGACCAGACTGAAAAAATTCCTAATGACGTTGCCACTGCAATTAACATTCATTTAAACACCTTAGGGATTGATCTTTGCAACCTAGCTACTTGCATGCTATGATAAAATTAATCTGATGCACCGAGGAACAGAGGCTGAGCAATATATAAATTCTCAATTCTGGAAGTTTTCAGCAGGCTTTTCGTGATTCTAGCAAAGCTACCAGGATGGGTTATTATCTACAAAAGGAATGGGGATTTCTTGCAACAACTCTGACTTAACAGATGTGAAGTTACTACACTGATTATTTAATAACCATCTCAATATTTGTTATTTCAAATGAATGCTGTCCCTTTTAAGAGAATATTCTTGGGGGGAATTAATTTAATAACGCTACCATTGCTCAAATAAATTTTAATGCCCCATGGGGGGCACAGCATATAGCGTGTTGGACTTGGAATCAGGAAGATTCCAATTTGAGTGCTACCTCAGACATTTACTAACTACAATAAGTCAATTAATGTCCCTGAACCTCAATTTCCTAATCTGTAAAGTGGGGATAATAATAGCACCCATCTCATATGATTACTGTGTCAAATGAGATAATGTGTGAAGCATTTTATAAATGGTAAAGAGTTATATAATTGCTAGCTATTTTTAACTACCTGGTAAGTCTGCCACAAATTCCTTCAATATCCCTCAGTAGTGGAAAAAAATCTTCATTTTTTTAAAAAGTCAAAATGCATTTTTTAGCCAAGTCTGATGAATATGCTGGGTGAGCAACATGCACCTTTTTGGGTTGGGCTGAAGAGGAAAAGTGACTATAAATGAATAAAAATGATTCTCTCTCTGGTAGAATTTTCTATACATGAATTTCAAAAACATTTTTGGCAATGGCAGCAATATACTTTGCTGATTTTTGTTATTATTCAGTCATGTCTGACTCTGTGACCCCATTTGGGGTTTTCTTGGCAAAGATACTGGAGTGGTTTGCCATTTCTTTCTCCAGATCATTTTATAGAAGAAGAAACAGAGGCAAACAGTTAAATGACTTGCCCAGGGTCACCAAGATTAGGAAGTGTCTGATGCCAAATTTTTAACTTGAATCTTCCTGACTCTAGACCTGGTGCTCTATCCTGTGCCACCTAGTTGTCTATACCTTGCTGATAACATCCCCCTAATGTAAGGCTCAGAACTGGACAGTATATTACATGAATTTGTAAGGATATTGTGTTCTCATAGCTGCCTTTAAAGCCTCATCAATAAATAGATCCCAAATATCTTTGATAGTCTAATTAATAATAATAAAGGAGGTACTACTTTCAGCATGGGTAAAGATTCATTTGCTTGAGGGAAATATTAAAAAGGGAAGGCTGTATTGGCTACTTTTAATCTGAATTTTTTTCCGACAGGACTAGACCAGAGTATTAAGGCTGACTTATTTCATATATTTATAAAAATCCCCAACAATCTGCATCTATCAGACGTAACAAAAACAATTTGAACTTAAGTTTTGGGTTTTATTTTTCTCCAGGCTTCCATGACACTCCTAAACATTTTTAGCCACATCCTTTCCACTTGGACTTGGGATATCACCTCTAATTTCTTCCCACAAGAAAACTGTCCTCAGAACTTCCCTGGGTCAGTTCTGGTCTTACCTTGCTAAGTTTTAGACCCCCACAGCTCTCCTTGGACATTCAAGTCAATCCATTTCATCTATTTCCTAAAGCCCTCTCTGCCATATTGTACCATTCCCCACCTCAGCCTCCAGTTCCCCTTTATATGCTGTTTCCCTCCATTAGGACATAAGGTCTTTGAGGGCAAGTACTGCCTAATCTTTTATTTGTATTTACTATGCTTAGAACAGTGTTCGGCATATAAATAAGAATGTAATAAACATTCTCTCTCACTCTCTTCTCTCTCCTTCCCACCCCCCTTATAAAATTTCATGTTCTCAGGTACAGTCCATCATTCTGGGCTACCACTAAGATTCTATTATTGAACAAATAAGCAATCTTCAACTGCATGTTACCTACAAATGTGAGAATCAGAGAAGCAGAAAATATTGAAGCTGAAAGGAAGCTTACAGACTGTCCAATGACATTATTTTGCAGGTGAAGCAAATGAAGTCTAGAGAGTTGAGATTTTATAAGAAAATAGCAGAACTGGGACCTTAACTAAGGTTTTCTGATTCTAAAGCCTTCAAAAAAAACAAAACTATGACTTGTCAGCTATATATATACCATGCAACTCAGGAAGGTTCAAGTGACATGACACCACCTGGAACTTTAGGCAGAAAGTACCTAACATTTTACTTACTGTGTGGTTCTAGAGCTTTTGTATATTATCATAGCTCAGTAATGTTATGAATAAATTTCAGGTTCTGTTTGTTTGAGAAATGAAGAAAATTCTTCTAACAGTCAGAAACAAGGATGGGGGACTACGGGCACGAAATATTGCATGTAGTGGCAGAGAAAGCTGGGGTTTGGGTTTTACTTTCTGTTTTCCTTCTGTTCTCGTTTTAACTTATTTCAAGGAATGAATTGCTAGAGAGAGGAAGGAAAAGGGATATATTTTTAAATAAAGGTAATGTAAAAAGACAAATTAACTATAAAAAAGAATAAAATGAAATTAACAATAAGCAAGTCATTCTACTATCCATTTTTTTAACATGCTCATTTTAAGAAAATAGGACAAAGGTAATTACTAATTAGCAGAGAAAAAGTAATTATCTTTTTTATATATTTTGCAATCTTTTCACTTTTGGTAGTTTATAAAAAGCTTAGAACCCCTTTGTGTAATGTCATTTCTTCTCCTTCAAAAATAAAACAAACTATCTATAGAAGGCTTTCTACCTCAGGAACTTGGTAAGGAAGTTGATTTATTCTTTTAAATGAGCTAAAAGGATACTAAGAGGCAATAATGTATTGGGATACCAGTATACAGAAATGATGTTATTGTGGAATACATATATTTTATTGTATATTTCTCTGAAGTATATGTTTTTCTTTTTTAAAAATAAATGATGAAAATCTCTACAGACTCTACAGGACTGAGATATAGAAAGAGCTGCAAAGAAATTTTAATTTTAGCAAAAATTTTGCCATAATTTCTTCCAAATAGAAGTAGTTTGCACAATCTAAGAGAAGAAACCTTTTATTTGAGGCAAATATACATTACTTTCAACTCTCCACAAGTCAGTACAAAATATGTTGCCCTGTAGTTTCCCCTTTGTCTTCCCCACAAGAAGACATTAAAAATAATTTATTCTGCTAAGCTAAAGTAACATGCAAAACCACGGAATGAGCTGCCTTCCTGTCAATGATGTCACTGAGATTGTCGGGAAAGATGTCCTTTGCTCAACCAAAGGACATTAATAAGAAGGAAGAGAATCTAGTTTTTAAAACAGTGTTAATGGAAGAGGGCTATGACAAAAAGTGAAAATTTTTATGTAAGAAATGTATATGAATCTTTAAATGTAAAACAGCAAATTATTTTAACGTTAAATTTTCTCAACTATAAAGCAACCAACCCACTCCATGAATGACATAATAGTTGTTTTTACCTCATATGCTGATGGAATACAAAATAAATATGTCATTGTTTGGGCCCTATTTGTCCTGTTTTCTGGAAGTGTCATAGCAGCATTTTGACAACCTCAAGGGCTTTCCAGGTTGGGTAACATGTTTTGAGGTGACTGAGTCTTCTCTGATTCTGGATTAAATCCTTGAGGTGGGGGGGCGGCTAGGTGGCGCAGTGAATAGAGCACCGGCCCTGGAGTCAGGAGGACCTGAGTTCAAATCCGGCCTCAGACACTTAACAAAAAAAAAAAAAGCCGTGTGACCTTGGGCAAGTCACTTAACCCCAACTGCCCTCCAAAAAAAACCAACCAAACAAACAAACAAAAAAAATCCTTGAGGTGATCTCGAAGACCTCAAGTGATTCCAAGTACCATTTACTATGCAATCTGTCTGCAACAAGTCAATGCAGTTCTCAGTAAGATAACATGAGGATACATCTTGTGACAAGTCAGCACAGATCCTCTTACTGTCTTCTCTAAAATCTTTCACATTAAGGCATAAATT
Organism: Pseudocheirus occidentalis; assembly: GCA_028646575.1. Classification (NCBI taxonomy): domain Eukaryota; kingdom Metazoa; phylum Chordata; class Mammalia; order Diprotodontia; family Pseudocheiridae; genus Pseudocheirus; species Pseudocheirus occidentalis. The sequence goes on along the minus strand of CM053595.1, from coordinate 53,425,568 downwards.
TCAGTGGAAAACCAACGTGATGAATTCACTATCCAATGCAACTTTAGGAATACGAAGTTGTTTCTCCTTCCTAAGGTCCCTCTATTTTGTAAACTTACTTGATTCATTAAAGCTGAAGTGGTGTTTAATAGTTTGGGAAATCACCTTTCAAACAGCTATTTCCAAGGTGTTCACCAAAGCATTTTGATCACCCACATTCATAGTTTAAATTATTACCTTCAATTACTGGGCGCCTTTAAGTAAAGGGCAGAGGGATGACCCTCTTATTGGGGATATTGTAGATAGGAGTAGATGACCTCTTTGTTTTCTTCCAATTCAGATTCAGTATCAAACACGGCCATCTTTAGGGGTCCACCTCAAGTTCAACCCCTGAATAAAGTTTTCTCCTAATTTCAATGCAAACTAGTCAAATCCCAGCCCACAAAACTCCTGAGTGTGGCCCATGTCAGATTATAATGCAACTGGAAAATACTTAACAAAATAAAAATAAAATAAAATATGCATTCTGCAGTTATTCTGACACTACTGCTTTAAGCTACAGTTCAAGTTTTAGGATTCTGTACTTCTCAAATTCACAAGAAGTCCTTGCTTCCCCATCATCTTATGCAGAGGTTCCCAAAAATATTTGGCCTACTGCCCCCTTTTCAGAAAAAAAAAATAGTAACCTCCTGGAAATCTACTTTCTTTAATGCTTTAACAGTTTCTTTTTTGAAATTTGTATCATTTAAAAAATATATAAAAGTATATTTTTAAAATGATGCATCTTAAGTTGAATAATTTATTGTAAATTTGTGGTTTTTTTCTTCCATTGAAATTCTGATGATGTAATACTGTGCCATGTAACCATACGGTATCGTATTGTAAACAAGTCATTACACTCACATATTCCTGCTGACGCATGCTGGACTTTCTGACAATGCATAACACACCAGCCTGTCAACACTTGTTTGTTAAGACCTGTCAGCAAACTTGACCACTGATCAGTCATAATTTGTATTTTCTGTGTTTATTTGGAAAACAATGTAAGCACTATTGTTTTAACTCTTTTACACAACAGATGAAACATTTACAATTCTTCAAAATTTTCTTCTCTTCTTTCCATATGCGTCCACTGCCCCCTTATTTTTATTCAACATTCCCCAAGTGCACCTCAAGCTACTACTGTGCTCCCCCACCTGTGATCGTTCCAGCACCCTCCAGGAGGCAGTGTCACCCACTTGGAGAACCTATGTACAGCAGCACCCAGTTAACCACTTAATTTTTCTCCATTAATTTCATGTGTTACTTTTGCCTCTCCAGCACCTAGAATCTAAGCAGAGGACGTGGATGTTATTCTTCTTGTATAGCCTACATAGTGCCTATCAAAAGCACTGGGTACTGGCACATAACAGTTAATCCATAAAAGGAATGACCAAATGTATTTTTGAATCAAGAACAAGCAGTTGTTCATTATGTGCCAGGTATAGTGGCAGTTGCCGGGGGTACAAATACAAAAGTAAGAGTCCTTACCTTTAAGTTTATATCTTAATGGGGGGATACTAGGCACAGACACAGAACTAGGGCATAGGGAAGTCAATTTAAAGATAGGGAAATACAAAGATTGTGAGCAGAACCACAGGGCAGTCAACTGCCACTTTTTACAGTAGCATTGACTCAATTACTGTTTCTAGAATAAGCATAAGAATTAGTTAAGTCTGAGAAAAGTTAGGGAGAAATCATGACAGAAAGGCAGATGGCAAGACTAGAAGGTCCTGGTTTCCTGAGGAATGGTTGGATGAGATGTGAAGCATAAACATGAGTCTAGCTTGATACAGCGGGCAAGGGAGTTTTCATTCACTCACTCACCAACTGGACAGCTCACCTGAGTACATGAACATTAGGGGGCACAGAGAAGCTCTTGGTCTGTGGAAGTCTGGGTCTGGAGGGTTTCTCTTCCTAGTATGGGAGGGTAATAGTAGCTGGGCAGATGGCAAGATGCCAGCACAGGGTAGGCCACTCTGGTGGATGGCTAGGAAGGATGTGGAGCATGTTTGAAATCAATTAAGCTTGTTTGGCACTAAATACTTTTGAAATAAAGAAAGAGTAAAAAAAAGAGAGCTGAGGGAAGAAGGAAGACAAAATAGCTAGCTGTAAATAATAAACACAAGGATCTTGCTGGCAATACCCAAAAGGAACTGATTTTAGTGGTTAAGACAATATGCAAGAGTGATATCTCTCAGTATTAAAAAAATGACTTATATGCTAATGAAAAAACAAATGAGGATATGTATTGCTTATTAACAACAGCCCAAGGAACAAACAGTTTTTAGTTTATACATGGGACTTCATTATTGCTGCTACTTCTCTCTAGTCTCTAAAAATAAGTATATAAAATTTTAAGAAACAATCAAGATTTTCTGATTGAGTTTTCTATTTTCTCTTAATTCATGCCTTGGATAGTTTATCTGTCATATTCTCATGAACGAAAGCACATTTCATGCCATGGAATAAAGTGGGGTTCTACTTTTTAGTTTTCTCTCAATACTTTCAGGAACATATCTACATTACTAAAATGAAGCAGGCATATTTAATATAGTTTTTAAAAATCATAGATCTCAAAGCAGCGCGAGAATTAAGCTGAAGAATGATTTTAATTCAAACTCATGCAAAAAGTGCCACTTGTAAATTTAAGGGGGTTTAAAGATTCACCAGGTGCTATAATTTGGAATTAAAGCAGAAACTTTCTTGTGATTATCATCAATAAACTAAACAAAGCATTAAGATGAGACAACATTTAGTATGAGAAATCTAGTGTCTATATTTATGCTTTAGCAAATAACTACCCAGAAACCTGATATCTGATTAAAGTTCATTCCTTTAGTGTTATTAGCTTTCCAGTTTCAGATTTCTCTAAAGGTAATACTGAATTTGTGGTGAATTATCAGTCAGCTGAGGACTAGCCTTGGCCAGTTCAGTGAGATTCATCATCAGAAGGTTGGCCACAAGATGATACATTTATATTCTGGCATAATAATGGATAAAAATTATTTTCTGTGGTAGAAGAAATTGCAAACTATATATCACATAGCTGAAAAAAAATGTTTTTGAAGCACTTTAAGTAGTGGAAAAAGCACTAGATTTGGAGTCAAGGGATCGAAGTTAAAAGCCAGTATTTGCTGTTTGGGCCTCAGCTTCTTCAACTGTAAAATAAGACTCAGACTAAATGATTTTTAAGGTCTTTTAACTTCAAATTCTATAAAACTCTGCAAGTACAAGATAAAAAATCAACAGAAAGTCAAGTTTTAACACTGACCTTGGTAAAGAACGACTTTTTTCTCCACAATGGCAGCCCCCCCAAATAGCTAAATAAACTCACCTAAATAGCGTGGGCAAATATTCTACAAGAAGAATAACTATGGAATACACACTATACGGAAAGACTAAGAACCGCAACCATCTTGAGCATTTATAATTTAAACACCTTAAAATTTATGACATTTCCAGTTTTTAGGATCTAGTCAAACTGAAGAAAAATAAAAGCATGCATTAAGATTATATTGGTTGATCTGTTAGAGACAAGGTAGTTTTAAAAAAGTGATCATTTTAAAAACAGTCTATAATAAATCTTGGGATATGTGTGAAAACTTGAAACAGTTTGTTTTACTTTGCTGAAATCTGTGTTCTTTTTATTATGTGATAATTTTTGAGCAATATTATCTTAGAATTATGATCTTAATTATCATGTCCTTAATGTCCTAAGAGGGAAGAAATGAAGAACTACTAAAAAGAAAACATACATGCTACTTGGCGACCAAATAATAACTACAACTAAATATACATTTACAAATGGAAGATTATGTTCAAAATTTACAAGTACTGTATCTTCAACTATGGTAAGGTACAAACAAGAACAGTAAGAGAGAATGATTTGGGGATGGAGGGAGAGAGAGAAAAAACCATTTAAGGGAAAATACTTCCATTTTTATTTACCTTGGTGAGTCATAGTGACTGTCTCTTCATTAGATTTATTGTTATAGATGACTACAGCAACAGCATTGTGGAAAGCTGCCCGTGATATTTTCTCTTTAAATGTACAGTTTCCTCTCTGCAGCAAAGCAATCCATTGTTTGATGTCAGGTGGGACATGGAAACGAGTTTGAGGATCGCAGCCCAGATGATCTGCAACTTTAAAAAAAACCCAAAAGATATTTCAAAGATTTGGTCAAAGTTTAAAAACAAAATGAAATGAGTCATTTTCTGGCCAAAGTTGACTATTCAGCATATACTTTTTTTTGAAAAGCTTCTGAGCATTATATACACCAAAAGTTAAATAGGTTTCTTACTTTTAATACATTCTTTCATTTTTATGTAACACTCAAAGACCCCATGTTATCAAAATAGTGAATCTGTGCTTGAGAATTTTGCTCACTGACATTTTCAACTCATTCAAGTGATGATGCAATGTCACACTGGAAAACACACATCACACTACACTAAAATGTTTCAAACACATGGGTATCATTATGCACTCATACTAGGAAATAAGTAGTAAAATATAATTTTTGTGAAAAATTAGGACAAAAACTACATGATTAATTAAATTAATAAACTTTTAATATGTAACCTATCTGTAATACTTAAAAATGATAATTTCTTTCTTTAAAATTTTCTCATATTTACCACTGGAAGAGGAGGAAGAGTCTTTTATTGACATCAGTAAATAACTAATGTAACAAAGTTCAGGCTCTTTAAAATTCTTCGCATAGTATTATATGGTCAAAATTATCCAATGTAATACATAAGATAGTTTTATGTAAAACATCTTTACAGCAAAAGGTAATACTGTGAAAAATGAATTATTCAGCATTGCCTGTAGTTTAGGATTCATCTTTCTTTTTTTAAAATTTTCTTGTTTACATCATTCATTTCCACAAGATTTTGAGTTACAAATTTTCTCCCTATCTTTCCCCTACCCACCACCCCAAAACAGCCATCACACTGTATAACCCCTCCCCCAATGTGCTCTCTCCTATATCCTCCCCCATTGCCCCTATGACTTTTCGGTAGGGCAAGATACAGGCACTACCCCCAGTGCCTGTATATCTTAATTCCCAGTTGCATGTAATTATTAATAATATATATATACACATACATATGTATATATTTTTAACATTTGATATAAAACTTTAAATTCTAGATTCTTTCCCTTCCCCCTCATCACCCACCCCCACTGGAAAAACAAGCAATTCAATACAGGCTATACATGTGTAGTTACACAGAACATTTCCACAATGAACATATTGTGAGAGACTATATATATAATTTATAGGAAGGAGACTCTTCTTCCTATCCTGCCCCTCCCCTTGTTGTATTCTCTACCCTGTCCCTGTCCCTTTATAGAAATGTGTTCTTCCAGCAGCCCTCCCCCCTCTCCTGCCCTCCCCTCCATCATCCCACCTCTCATCCTCATCCCCGCTACTGTCCTGTGTGCCATGGGTCCTTCCTGTCCTGCCTGCCGAGCTGCTTTCAGCGGGAGATGTGTTTTTCTGTATTTTTGTGAGTTCTGGAGCCCTAAAATTTGTTTAGAGTCATATTTTATGGGTATTTGAGGTGGCTATGTGGGACCTGTGGAGTTTTCCTGCTTCTCTGCCACCATCTTGGTTCCACCCTACCCCCATTCATCCTTCTAAATGAAAGGTCTTGATACATAACTGAAACCAAAGAAAGACTCCTTATAATCCTTTCCCTGCCAAGTAAACTTAAGGTTTTTCCTCCAGAAATTCAATCTTAGTCAAACTGAAGAAAAAGAGAAGTATACAATAAGATTATATTAGGTACCTAGAAATGTAAAAAAAAAGATTATATTAGCTGACCTGTTAGAGATCATTTAAAATGTGATCATTTTAAAACAGACTATACTAAATCTGGGGTGGGGGCACAAAAACTTGAAACAGTTTGCTTTACTTTGCTGAAATCTATGTTCTTTTTATTATGTGACTATTTTTGAGCAATATTATCTTAGAATCATGATCGTAATCAGTATGTCCTAAGAGGAAGAAATTAAGAACTAATTTCAATGGCTGTTTGTAATTGGGTTTTAAAAAAATTAAACTTGAACAGATTCTTGATTTCATTGGTGTAAAACACTGATGCAGATCCCAGCCCTCTCCATGTCTTCTCATACTTTTATTCTCATCTTAACTTTCCATAATCAGTCTACAAAGGACCTACCTAAAGTTCTTGGGATCATTTTTTGATAAATTATTTTAATAATGGGGTATCAGGTTGTCCATCTGTTGTCTCTCATCACTACATAATTCACCTGCCTCTTTTTTTATTCAAAAACATCCTTGAGATGTCTTAAATACCACTTTGATTCAAACAAAGAGTTATTAAATGTCTACTATGGGTAGGGTGATGGGGACACAAACATTATCTTAGAACACAATCGCTGCCCTTAAGGAACTTACAATCTAATTGGAAGCAGGGAGGGGAAAAAAGGCAATATAGCAGAGGGGAAAGAACACTGGATTTGGAGTCATGAATAACTGAGTTCAAAACCTGAATGAGTTTATTATCTGTGAGCACAGGCAAATATGCACCAATCATTCAACCTCAGTTTCTTCCTCTGTACAATGGAAATAAAACCTTTAGTACTTAGCCTACAGAGTTGTAGTGAGGTTCAAATATAAAAGTGCTTTGTAAATGTTAAAACAACACTATAGATGGCAGTTATATTTAAATTCACTAGGAAACTGGTCACTGGGTGAATTCTTTGACCACAGGATTCCATGAAACAATTCAATTATTATTACCACAGAAATAAGTACTTAATACAGTGAAGTGTACAAAACACTATGAGAAATATGAGGGACAGACCATATCGTCAAGAGAGTATGATCAGATAATATGCTAAGGGAGAGGGAGTAGCTAAAGAAAGGTGTGTTGAAATTATATCTTGTTTTGGTTCTCCTGTCAACCACTCCCAACCCCTAGTTAGTACAATAAGTGAGTCTATAAGTAGTTGGTATGAGGTAACAATAGTAGGAAATAGAATACAAAGGGGAACATAGAAGTCACTTACAAACTGTCTCATAAATTAAGATAGCTTAGAAGCCATTTTCAACTGCCTCATAAATTAGCCAAGGCCACATCCTGAGACTATGGGCTAAGAGAGGGGAAGCCAGCTAGGCCCCAATGTGACAGCCTCTTAGTTCTGCTAATTGCCCTCAGTCTGTAAGTCGTAGATAAGCTCCAGATACATGCAGTAAAACCTTATGTAAACAAGGGAACCCTAAGATAATGTTGGTAACTTTGAGGTAATAAAGATATATGAATAAACTAAGCCTAAGATGGCATGGATAAGAATTAGTCCCTCCCTTACCATCAAAATCCTTTCAAACTGGCACCTCAGACTCATGTTCCTCTCTCCCCATAGTACTCTTCCACCTGCTATGGGTCCATGCTGCCCAAATGCTCTCATCTCTGAGCTGCAGTTACCTAAGTGATTCTCTGTGTCCCTTTCCCTCCTGTTCTCTTCTCCCCCTGCCCCCCAATCCCTCTCTACCATCCCATCCTCCATCTCCCACTCCATGCCTTTGGCCTCTGTATTCTATATGCCTTAATAAAGTGTTACTGATGAATTACTCCCCTGCTTGCTACCACCATGGTCTTTCCCGGTGAGTGTCCAAAGAATTGAATGTGTTTACCCAAATCCAATGAGACCCCTTTGCTGTTCCCTTCTTTTTTTTTCTTTCCTTAATATAAATTATTTATTTTCTTGTTTACATCATTCATTTCCATGCGATTTTTGAGTTACAAATTTTCTCCCTGTCTTACCCCTACCCCAACCCCAAAACAATGATCCCACTGTAAAGCCCCTCCCCTGATATGCTCTCTAACTTTCTGGTAGGGCAGGGAGGGTCTCCCTACCCCAGCCCCTGTATATCATAATTTCTAGTTGCATGTATTGCAGAGCTTTAAATTCTAGCTTCTTTTGGTTCCTCCCTTTGCCGTTCCCTTCTTATAGCTCATGAACTGGGGGCCCCCCAGGGCTGAAAGTATCTGTTCATAGCCACCCGGATTACTGACAAGCATGGCACTGTGAATCCAATCCAATCTTAGACTGACAGAGAATCTCATGTCTCACTCCCCCAAGAAGAACCCCCTCATTTTAAGACTGTAATAAGGCAGTCATTCAGAAGGAAAGAATTCCAACATGTAGAAATGTAGAGGGAATGTTTCAGGCAATGAGGAATCAGGTGACCTGAGCAAAGATTAGCAAAGCACCAGATTAGACTGGAGAACAATTAGCTGTCAAGTTTGGCTAAAACATATGTGTGAAGACAAGTATCATGAAATGTGACTGGAAAGGTAGGCTGGAACAAGACTATGGACAGCTGTAAGTGCCAGGGTACAGAGTTTGTGTTTTTATCCTTTAGATCAATTGGTGACTTCCAAAGCAGTCTGAAGACCTTGGAAGTCTCCATGACCTTTACAGGAAGTCTGTGAGGCAAAAATTATTTTTATAATAATACTAGGACATTTTAATTTGTCTAACGTGGTAAATATCAATAGATTTAAGCCACATAAACAAAAGCTCTTTGGGGAGCCCTCAAAAAATTTTAGGAATATAAGTGTTCTTGAGATAAAAAAGTCTGAGAGCTGGTGATCTAAATAACAGACATCAATATTTGTCTGACATTGTTAGACATAAATATCAAGACAGATTGGAAAATGTAGAATCTAATGGCAAGGGCATGAGCTACTATGACATACTCTAGATGAGAGGCAAGGAGTCAAGTCAACAAGCATTTATTAAATATGTACTATTTGTCAGGAACTGTGGTAACCCCTGGGGATATAAAGAAAGGCCAAAAAAAATCCCAAAAAACAAAAACCAAACCAGTCCCTGTCCTCAAGGAGCTTGGGAAAAGAACTCTTTCTCCTCTACGAGGAGAGTTAATGGAGGAAACAACAATGTATGAACAAGATATACACTGTATAAATAGGAAATAATCAACAAATAGAACTAGAATTAAGAGGGATTGATTTTCTGTAGAAAGTGAGATTTTTTAGCTAGAATTTGCAGGAAGCCAGGAGACTAGGATAAAGATGGAAAGTATTGTAGGCCCAAAGGGCAGCGAGTGAAAATGCAATCAGGAAATGGAAGGTCTTGTTCAAATGAAAGCAAGGAGGCCAACATTACCAGATTAAAGACTACACATGGTGTGTGTAGGGGTGGGTGTGGGAGTATAAGGTACAATAATTCCACCTTGGAATGGCAGGGTGCAGGTTTGGCTCTGAATGTCAAACAGAGGATTTTATATTTGATCTTAGAAGTAATGGGGAAACATGGGAGTTTACTGAATAGGGAGGTAAAATGGCTCGATCTGTGCTTTAGGAAGATCAATCTGATAGCTGAGGGATGGATGGATGTAGTAATGGGGACAGACTCGAGGTAGGGAGATCAATCAGAAGATTATTGTTATAGTCTAGGAATAAGGGAATGAGTCTACATCAGAGTGGTAGCAGTATCAAAAGAGAGAAGGTGGCATAGATAAGAGATGTTTCCAAGGTAGAATTGATGGAATTTGGCAACTGATTAGTTATGGGAAATAAGAAAGGATGAAGAGTCAAAGATTACCTTGACTGAGAGCCTGTGTAACTGGGGGGATGATAATACCCTTGGGTAGTATTATTATAGTTAGAAAAAAGGAAGGGTCCCTTAAGAGAAAAAACCATTTCAGCAAAACTGACACCAACTGGGGTGAACAGTGTGTACAACATTCCATCACACACATAATCCCTTATTTCTCCAATAGAAAGAGAGAAGTTTAGTTTAGTTATACTCTTTAAATGATGCAGGTTTCTGGGCAGACTGAGCCAGAGAATAAATAAACCTGCTAACTGAATATGAATGAAAAAGAAAGGCAGCCTTGAGGTACTGCATCTCTGGTCCTTTTCTCTAGCACTGGTTGCCCCTCCTCTCACTCTCTGACACCTTCCTCCTCTGTAGTCCAATCATACTGGCCTATTTCCTATTCCTCATACACAGTGCTCCATTTCCCATTTCAGCACCTTTGCACTGGCTGTTCCTCATGCCTGAAATATTCTCCCACTTTGCCTTCTCCTTTTCGAATCCTTCAAGATACAGTTCAAATGCTGTCACCTTTAGAAGACGTTTCCCAGGTCCCCCTCCCACTTTCCCCAGTATGCCAGGTCCCCACCCACCCTCTCCCCTGGAGCCAATGTTTTTGCTGCTCAGGTTATCTTGTACCCATTCTACGTGGATCTTGTACATGCTATATGTGTACTTTTTGTCTCTCCCATTAGACTGTAAGCCATTTGAGGACAGGGCCTACTTTCCCTTTTTCTTTGTATCCCCAGTGCTTCGAAGAGTGTCTATCACAATATGCTTAATACATATGTCTTGATCAATTCCTCCTGTCCCTTGAACAATCTCTCTCAGACTCTTTTGCTTTGTTTACAAATTTTGTGAAAATATATTTGAAATTCTCCAGATCCTTGACATCAGCTTTGTTTTCATCCTTTGAGGATGGCACTTCTCAAGGCAGACTTGTATTCACTGCATTTTGTAAAAGCTAAAAGTTTTTTGTGGTCTACAAAGAATTATTTTTGAGCAGTATTGTTAAAGTCATTAATTCTATGATAACTGTATCTGTTTACAAATAAACTTTGGACTCTTAAATAAATAAAATAAATCATTTTATTACTCCTAAAAAAAGGAAAAAAGAAAAAAAGGGTTTCAGGAAAAAGTAAGTGAGTTCAGTTTGGGACATGTGGTATTTGAGATGTCCAACACACAGTTGGAGATGTGTATTTGGAGGAGATTAGGCCTGGACAAATAGATGTGAGAATCAACTACATAATGATGATAAGAGATCCATAAAGACTAATGAGATCATCAAGCAAAATAGTTTTTTTCTCTTGCCTTTTTTTTTTGGAGGGGCAACTGGGGTTGAAATACTACTTAAAGAGAGAAGAGGACACCCAGGAGAGAGTTCTAGGTAGCACCATGGTTAACAGTTGAAAACTGTATGAAGATCCAGCAAAGAAAACTGGGAAAGAGCAGTTAGAGAGGGAGCAGGAGAAGCAAGAGAGCAGTGTCATAAAAACTTAGAAAAAACAGAACTATGAAAGAGAAGAGAGTGATTGATGAACAGTGTCACTGGCTATAGGAAAGTCAGGAAATACAAAAATTGAGAAAAGACTAGTAGATTTGACAATTAAGTAATCACTGGTAATTTTGAGAGAGAGCAGTTTCAACTGGATAATAAAGTTATAAGCCAGATCGCAGAAACTTAGGGAAAAAGTGAGAGGAAAAGAAGTAGAAGCACTTAATTTAGATGGCCTTCTCAAGGTGTTTAGTCACAAAAGAGAGAAGAAATATGAGATGATAGCTGGCAGGAATGAACAGAGCAAGTAAGAATTTTTGAGGATCTGAGAAACATAGGAGTATTTATAGGCAGTAGGGAGGCTGCCAGTAAACAGTGAGAGACTGAATGAGTAGGGAAGATAAAGAAGGAAACCTGTTGGAGAACAGTGGATGGAATGGGGTCATTCATGCATGCACAGAATTTACAAGAAGAGCTACTTCTTCATGTGAGATAAAGATGAAGGAAGAGATTGTGATGGAAGGCACCTGGGGGATGTGAGCAGAAGATGGGAGAAGAAGGAACTCTCAGTTTTTTCAGTGAAATATTAGGCAAGGTTCTCAGCTAATATGGTGGGGAAAGGGGAAGGCATGAGATTTTTTGAGAAAGGATGAAAAGGTTTGAAAGTCACTATGGTGAATGAGATAATGGATCAATTAGGTAAGTATAAAAGGATTACTTTATAGCACTGAGGGACCAGTTGAGACGATGTGACATCAATTTGTAGTGGACCTGGTTCAGCTACATTAAGCAACACATGAATAGGAGCAAAGGCAGTGGATTGTGGGAGTAATCCTAGGCTATGACTTTGCAGGGCAAGATCACTGATAGGATAAGGAGGAGAGTATAGAGTTGAACTGCTTCACCAAGGAGTCAAGATCAGGAAGAGAGAAAAATGTAGCTAGTACAAGAGTGATTGCCTGGGAAAGAACTGAGGAGGTGGAGTGACTGGAGGTCACAGTGAGGATGATGAACATGGTTAGAGGCTTGCAAGGCAGTGGAAGAGCTGGAATGATAACAGATTGTGATCAGATAATAAGGACATTTCAGAGTTCATAAGCATGCAAGTAGAATACCTATAAGGGCTGGTACTGTCAAAGGCATGACAATCTCTGTCTGGAACTGAGGTGGGATAAAGGGGTAATTCACGGAAGATGAATAAATTCAAGAGAGCCTGAATTAACGTAGAGGTAGTGTGAGTAGACAAGACAGTGTAGAAGAAAGTCAATCAGAAAGGAATAGGATTTCCGTGAACCACTAAGGACTCAGTTGAGGTTACATAGTATAAATTGAGGGCTAACAGTGGAGTCAAGATGGCAGAGTGAGAAGCAGCGATTTTTCTGTAACTTCTTTACAACCTCCTCCACAATAACCTAAAAAATATGCTAAACAAAATTTGGATTGGGAAAGCCAATACAATGTTACAGTGAGTCATTTTTTTTCAGCACAGGGCAGCTCAACAAGATAAACAGGTCTAGGGGCTGGTTAGGAGCATAGAGTAGCAATGCAGGAGCAGGTGAAAGCAGCAGGGGGCTGTGGTGACAGCAGCAAAGCAGCCCAGCACCCATGGATGGCAAGAGATAGAAGGAGATTCCAGGGGACTCCTTTACTAGCATTGGAGCAGGAATGGGTGCCATCTGGTAGCTCTGTTTCCCATTACCCAGTTCTAGGTCATGGTTCCAGGGTATAGAGGAGCAGTAATGGTTTTGAGGAAGCATGGGCCTTATTTCCTCAGGGGGGCAATAAGTTCCAGAAACACAGCTGTGTGGCTCTGAGCCCAAGAACTGAGTAGGGACTCAGTTCTAACCTTAACCCCACACATAAAGTTGCAGTGGCATAAACCAAGGCAGGAGACCAAAACCAACAAGGAGCCAGAAATTTGGTTTCTCTGAATCTGCAGAATGTTCCAACTATAATCAGGATCTCAGAGATAATCAGGAAAACTACATTTTGCTAAAATGTACTCACAATTAATTAATGAATATATGAACAGTGAACATATATGCACCAAATGGCATAGCATCTAAATTCCTGGATTAAATGAGTTATAGGAGGAAACAGAGAGTGAAACTTCAATAGTGGAGGAACCTTAATTTACCCCTCTCAGACCTAAATAAATCTAACTATAAGATAAACAAGAAAGTTAAGGAGATGAAGAATTATTTATGTCGGAGTTGCTTTTATTACAAAGTTAGTAATAGAAGCTAGACACACAGGATCTTCTCAAATGGTCTTTCTATTTTGGACATGCATTGCATTCCAGACACACACATGCCAGTCAGCTGACAAGCTAATAATTAAATGCGAGGTTTAAAAACGAAGTGCTCAAATTCACATACACATGCAAACCAAAAGGCTGGTTAGACAACATGCAAAGTTTACAAACAGTAAACTATTTTGTAGCAGACAGGATTTTATTCTTCTAAGATGTCTAACAATAATTCTGTTGATGTAATTTATTTGCAAAAGGCTATCATTTTTGACTATATAATTCATACCAGGACACTAAAGTTTGAATGAAGTGAATGCAGTATTCTCATCTACATATACACACATGAATAACCATATCAGACATCAGTTGTTTAGTGCTAGTGTAAGAGGAGTCCTTTAAAAAGTGCAGTACAACGCAAAGTGAACCAATTTCCTTTTAAATACTCATATGGCAATAAAAAACTTAGCATACATGTTAATAAAATCAACGTACAAAAAAATTATCCAGGTAACTGTCTAATAAAATCAGTCAAACTGTCTTAAGGGTATTACCTGTCTCCTCTCACATTCCCCCCAAACCCCCACGCTGGCAAACCTTTTTGGGCCTTTATCATATCAGAAATAGTAACACAATTTGCATTAATTCTAGAAAGTCTGACTTCTGACTAAACTTCTATTTACAAAACTATAGTCATCCACAAAAGTAACTAACAAAAGGGAAGACTCAATCCAGCTAGAGTCTGTTGGTTACTTCTGAATTTGGCTTTTTAAAAAGGGAAAAAAAGAAGCTTTTAAATACTAAAATTGACACTAAGTATAGACATTTGTGGTTACAGTCACTAGACATCAGGTATCTCTCTTTGTATATGAATAATATCACATTACATTCTAAGCGGAGTAATTCTGATCTTTATGCTAGAGTGGCCACACTGGGAAATGTCAAAAGAAGCAAAATTCACACACTCAAGAAAAAGTGGCAGGAATAATCAGAAAGCTGGCAACAGGATTCAATTTGCCCTTTGTGTGTAGTTTGTATTATTGTTGAGTGTCCAATATGTTAAATTTGTAATTTACTTTACTGTTCATAAGCCTAGAGATGAATAACCATTACATAGCTTTTAACCTAGAAGCACGCTCTGGGTCCTCCACCTACCTGTCAGCTAGTGATCTCCTTTACAATCACAACACTCAATGACAACTTCTATAGCAAGTGGATTATGAAATACAGAAGTTTAGAAACTGATTTTTGCCTCTTGACCTAGTAGCCTGGTTTGGTCTCATTATTGAAGAAGGACATGAACCCCATTTAGATCTCAACAAGAAGAGGACACTCAAAGACCAGCATACCACTGGCTCAACCTGGTAAAGGGAATTCCTTCTGGGCCTTCTTGATGGCTTGAATGAATTAACACAGCCTTGAAGATTTCCAGTTGGCAAAGAGATGCAATCTTCTCATCAGCATCTGCCATTTGATGCTCTATAAAAGTGGCATATGGCAGATTTGTGGACCAGGGATTCCATCTGTTTATGAAGGAGGGACAGTTTTGTTTATCCCACTGAATTCAAATCCCCAACCTTCTCACTTATTTAAGTGATTTAGGAGGTAATTCAAATTACCCATAAGAAATGGTATCAACTGCATTTAAAGATATTCTAATCACCTGCTGGCACTGTAGATTAATGAAGTTATATTTACAGAGCAGCAGGGATTAGTCTGTGATGAGATCCAGTCATTTCTTTTCGCTGTTTGAATGGTCAATCTCTGTTAGCAGCCCTATGCCCTGAACGGCTGTATCCTCTGTGGGCAGGACAATGAAAATGATCTCCTCTACAGCTGTTTTAATGGTTCTAGGCACAGTGTATGGGGCTGTGCATGTTGAGGGACCACAGAATCTGACACATTAGGGTTCTGCCTCCAGCCCCTGACTGAGCCCTGTGCCCACTGCTGCCACACTCATGCCCCTGTGGACTGGGACCGGCATCATGGGGCTCATGCCTGCTGAATTCACTGAATTCTGTAGCTACAGCATGGCTGGCCTCATTACTGACCCCTGATGCCGGCCCAGGTCTGGGGCTGGCTGTGCTGATGAAGAGAATTTTAGAAAAGTTAGACATGACAGACCTCTGAAAAATACTGAATGAAAATAGAAAGGAGTATGTTTATTTATCATCTGTACATGGCACCTTCACAAAAACTGATTGTATTATGGCATAAAAACCTCACAGACAAATGCAAAAAAGAAAATAGCAAATGCATCTTTTTTTAAAAACAATGCAAGAAAATTATGTTTGATAAAGGTTCTTTGAGGCATATATTAAAAATTGTAAACTAATTTAATTCTAAAGAATGAATAGGTCAAAGAACAAATCATAGGAGCAATCAATAATTTCATTAAAGATTGTGACATCAGTGACAGAACATACCAAAATTTGTAGGATTTAGTTATAGCAGTGTTTAGGGGAAAAATTTTATCTCTAAATGCTAACATAAAAAAAAGGGAGAGAAAAAAACAGATAAACAAATTGGGCATGCACCTAAAAGAAACTACAAAAACAAATTAAACCACCTCAATTAAACACCAACATAGAAATCCTGAAAACCAAAGGAGAGATTAATAAAACTGAAATTTAAAAATCCACTAAAGTAATAGATAAAACTAAGATTTTTTTTGAGGAAGCCAATGGTTTATTTATTTTATTGGTTAATTTGATATGAAAAAGAAAATCAAATTAACAGTATCAAAAATTAAAAGGACAAATTCATAACCAATGAAAATGAAATAAAGGCAATTATTAGGACCTATTTTGCTCAGCTACATGCCAGTGAAACCAACAGTCTAAATGAAGTAGATGAACATTTAAAAAATATAAACTGCCCAGATTAACAGAACAGGAAATAAAATACTTAGATAATCCTATCTTAGAAAGCAAATTGAACAAGCCATAAACGAGCTCACTAAAAACAAACAAACAAAAAAGGACTAGATGGGTATATAAGCAAATTCTACCATATATTTAAAGAACAATTAATTCCGATACTTATAAATGTAAAGGAGTCCTACTAGATTCCTTCTACAACACAAATATGGTCTTAATACCTAACTAGGGAGAGCAAAAACAGAGAAAGAAAACTACAGACCCATTTCCCTAATGAATGCAGAAATTTTAAATAAAATATTGTGAGGGAGATTACAACAAAGTATCAAAAAAAGACCATATACTATTTTTTTTCCCAAATTTTATTCAATATCAAACATATCTCTACAGTTTTTACTGAGGAGGTTGACCACGTTCACGACCAAATCCACCTCTAAACTGGAATTCTGTTGCTGACCCAGCCCCAGCCTCAGCCTTCTTGTCAGCACCAGAAGGAGCAGCACTTCGTCTGTATGTGTCTCTGTCAGCTTCACCCAGAGTAAGTCGGGCAGGTCGCTCACCCTCTAGACCTTTGGGCCTTGGTCTTCCTGTCTCTGGGCGACTTCTTCGAAGCGTGGCAGGCACAATCTCCGGGGGAAGGTGAAGGTAATCCCGGAGGTACTGAATGCCCTCATTGGTGAGGTACCAGTAGAAATGCCTCCATGCGAACTGCGCCTTAACATAGCCACAAGACTTTAGAGACTGCATGGCCTTTATGACATGAAGATTGGGCACATTCTTGTCTGCCAGCTCAGGGTGCTTTGGCATGTGAACATCCTTCTTGGCTACCATCACTCCCTCCTTAAAAAGGAGTTCATAGATGGCAATTCGGTTCTTCTTGGGCATCAACATCTTGGCGGCGGCAGCAGTGGCTGCTCTACCAAGACCACATACTATTACCAGGTTATATTTATACCAGAAATGTATTGTTGGTTCATTATCAGGAAAACAATAAGCATAACTACCACATAAATAACAAAAAAATCATGATTATGCAGAAAAAACTTTATAAAAATACAATACTCTTTTCTGTTAAAAACACTAAAAAGCATAGGAATAAATGGAACTTTTAATTTTATTTTTTATTAATTAATTAATTTTTAGTTTACAACATTCAGTTCCACAGTCCTTTGAGTTTCAAATTTTCTCCTCATCTCTTTTCTTTCTCCCCCTCCCTACAAATATTTTCATGTTAAACTTTAGTCAGGTTGTAAAGGATTATAACCAATGGAATGAACAATGGGAAAGAGGAATCAAAACAAAACAAGAGAAAGAAAGAGAGCAAGTACTTTGCTTCAATCTGCATTCAGACTCTGTAGCTCTTTATCTGGGTGTGGATATCTCTTTCCATCAGTCTTTTGGAGTTGTCTTATAACCTTATATTGCTGAGAGGAGCTCAGTCTATCAAAGTCAGTTGTCACAATACATTGTGTCTATAATTGTGTACAAATTTCTCTTGGTTCTACTCTTCTCACTTAACAGCAGTTTATACAAGCCTCTCTAGGCTATTATGAAGTCTGCTCCTCATTTCTTATAGCACAATAGTATTCTATTACATTCATATACCACAACTTGTTCAGCCATTCCAATTGATGGGCACCCCCTTGATTTCTGATTCTTTGCCACCACAAAAAGAGCTGCTATAAATATTTTTGTACATACATGTCCTTCTCCCACTTCTACGATCTCTTTGGGTTTACAACCTGGAGGTGGTATTGCTGGGTCAAAGGGCATGCAATTATTTATAGCCCTTTGGGCATAGTTCCAGATTGCTCTCCAGAATGGTGGGCTCAGTTCACACCTCCACCAACAATGCATTAGTGTTCCAATTTTTTCACATTCTCTTCATATTTATTATTTTCCTGTTTTGTCATCTTAGCCAATCTGACTGCTGAGATATGGTACCTCAGTTATTTTGATTTGCATTTCTCTAATCAATAGTGATTTAGAGAATTTTTTCATATGCTTATACATACCTTTAATTTTGTCCTCTGAAAACTGCCTGTTCATATCCTTTGACCATTTATCAATTGGGGAATGACTTGTATTCTTACTTGACTCAATTATTTTAGAAATGAGGCCTTTATCAGAGACACTGGTTGTAAAAATTTTTTCCCAATTTTCCACTTCCCTCTTAATTTTGGCTACATTGGCTTTATTTGTACAGAAGTTTTTCAATTTAATGTAATCAAAATTATCCATTTTGCTTTTTATAATGCTCTCTAACTCTTTTTTGGTCCTAAACTCTTCCCTTCTCCATAGATGTGACAGGTAAACTATTCCTTGCTCTCCCAGATTGCTTTTATACCTTTTATATCATCTTTTATACCTAGATAATATACCCATTTAGACTTGATTGTGGTATACGGTGTTAGATATTTGTCTATGCCCAGTTTCTGCCATACTATATTCCAGTTTTCACAGCAGTTTTTGTCAAATAGTGAGTTCTTATCCCAAAAACTGGGGTCTTTGGGTTTATCAAACAGTAGATTACTATAGTCATTGACTGCTGAGTCTCATGTACTCAATCTATTCCATTGATCCACTACTCTATTCCTCAGGCAGTACCAAGTAGTTCTGATAACTGCTACTTCATAAAACAAATTAAAATCTGGTATGGGAAAGCCACCTTCCCTAGCATTTCTTTTCATTAATTCCCTAGATATTCTGGACCTTTTGTTCTTCCAAATGAATTGTTACTATTTTTTCTAGCTCTATAAAGTAATTTTTTTGGTAGGTTGATTGGTATGGCACTGGAACTTTTCTTAAAATAATGAATAGTTACCTATCTAAAACCAAGAACAGGCATTATTATTATTAACTAGAAGCTAAGATCAGAGATGAAGCAAGGATGTCTATTAACATCATTATTATTCAATATTGTACTAGAAATGCTAGCTAGAGTAATGAGACAAGAAAAAGTTATCAAAGGAATATAAGCACAGGCAATAAGAAAACAATCACTATGATGGTTTACTAAGAGAACTCTAGGGGCAGCTAGGTGGTGCAGTGAATAGAGCACTGGCCCTGGAGTCAGGAGAACCTGAGTTCAAATCCGGCCACAGACACTTAACACTTACTAGCTATGTGACCTTGGGCGAGTCACTTAACCCCAATTGCCCTGTCTCCACCCCTCCAAAAAGCAAAACAACAACAACAAAGAGAACTCTAGAGAGCCATCTAAAAAACTAGTCAAAACAATTAACAATGTTAGCAAAGTTGTAGTATATAAAATAAACCAACACAAATCATCAGCATTTCTAATAATTACCAACAAAACCCAGCAGAAAGCTATAAAGAGAAGTTATTTAAAATAACTACAGACAGTACAAAAATACTTGGGGGTCTATCTGCAAAGATACACACAGTAACTACATGAACACAATTACAAAACATTCTTCACACAAAGATATAAATAACTGAAAATATTAATTGATCATGAGTGGATAAAATCAATAGAAGACAAATAATAATACTACCTAAATTAACTTATTTATTTGGTGCTATTGCAAACAACCAAAGAACTACTTTATAGAGCTAATAAAAATAAAATTCAGTGGAAGAACAAAAGGTCAAGAATATTAAGAGAATTCATTTTTAAAAAAAGGAAAGGAAGCTTGAAAGTAGATAATAAAATTGCAATCATGAAAACAATCTGATACTGATAAGAAATAGTGGTTGATTAATATAACAGATCAGGTACACAACACACAGATGCAAATGAACACAGTAATCTTGTGTTTGATAAACCCAAAGATCCCAGTTTTGGGGGAATGAACTCATTATCTGACAAAAACTGTTGGGAAAACTAGGCAGTACACTGGCAGAAAATAATATCTTACATCCTCTACCAAGATAAGCTCAAAATGGGTACATGATTTAGACATAAAGGGTGATATAAGCAAATTGGAGCATGGAAGAAGTTTCCGTGTCAAAACTATGAAGAGGAGAAGGGTTCATGACCAAATAAGAGATAGAAAAGGTTCATGAGAAGTAAACTTGATAATTTTGGTTATGTAAAATGAAAAAGTTTTTGTACAAACAAAACCAAGGTGTCTAGAATTAAAAGGCAGGAAAATGTGAAAAAAAAATTGCAGTAAATTTCTCTGATAAGATCTCATTTCTCAATTATACAAGGAACAGAGATAAATTTACAAAAATAGGAGCCATTCTTCAAATGAGAAATGGTTAAAGGATATGAGCAGGTAGTTTTCAAGGGGAGAAATCAAAATTCTCAATAGTAAAAATGAAAAAATGCTCTAAATCACTAATCATTAAAGAAATGCAAATGAAGCAACTCTGAAGTACCACTTTGCACACATCAGACTGGCTAAGATGATAGAAAAAGGAAATGATAAATGCTGGAGGGGTATGTGAAAATAGGCACACTAATGTACTGTTGGTGGATCTGTGAACTAGTCTAACCATTTTGTAAAGCAATTTGGAACTATGCCCCCAAAATTAATATGCTGTGGACAACCCTTTACCCAGCAATACCACTACTAAGTCTATACTCCAAAGAGATCAAAGGAAAAGGAAAAGGACCTGTATGTACAAAAATATTTATAGCAGCTCTTTTTATGGTAGCAAAGAATTGGAAACTGAGAGGATGCCCATCAATTGGGGAATGACTGAACAAATAATGGCAGATGAATGTGATGGAATACTATTGTGCTACAAGGAATGATAAAGGGACATGGTTTCAAAAAAACATGGGAAGACTTATATGCACTGATACAAACTGAAGGAAGCAGAACTGGGACAATCATTTACATAGTAACAGTAATACTGCAAAGATATAGATATATTGTTTTTTTTTCTTGGTTACATCATTCATTTCCACAAGGTTTTGAGTTACAAATTTTCTCCCCTTCTTTCCCCTACCCCCCATCCCAAAACATTGATCCTAACGTAAAGCCCCTCCCACAATCTGTTCCCTTTTATGTCCTCCTCCAAC
>CM053595.1:53372274-53403828 GCA_028646575.1 Pseudocheirus occidentalis | reverse complement strand
CTCTAATTCTGAAGGAATTATTCTCTTCAGAATGCTTTTAAGACTCTTTCTCCATCTGGAAAATTTGACTTTTTAAGGCATTCTTCTCTTCATTGGCTTTCTGGGCCTCCTTTGCCAGCTGAGTTAATTTGCTCTTTAAGGTACTGTTTTCTTCAGTCAGGTTGTTGACTCTCTTTTCATGAGTTCTCGCATCATTCTCATTTCTCTTTCCAATTTTTCCTCCACTTCTCTTATTTGGTTTTCAAAGTCCTTTCTAAGTCGATCCATAGCTAGCAAACATTCTTCCAGTGTCTTGGAAGCATTTGGTGAGGGAGTTCTGACTGAGTTGTCTTCTTCCCGTTCTATGCTTTGGTCTTTTTTGTCTACAAAAAAGGATTCTAAAGTTTTATTGGTATTTTTACTTTGCCTCCTTTTCCTCATGTTGGCCAGTCTATTAATTGCTTGGTTTTTTAGCTCTGTGGAACTCTGCTTCCTGGAGGGGAAAAGCTCTGTCCCAAATTGCTGGGGCCTTCACAGTTGCTAGAGCTATTAGTGGGATGCTGCAGCTCCACCCCCAGCTTTGGCTCACAGAAACGCACCCCAGGACCACCACTCAAGACCACGATCCATATCCAGGCCGCTCAGCGCAAGAGCCCTTGGCCCTGAACAATCACCTCAGCCCCCCTGCTATCTGCAGGCTGAGGGCTCTGAAGCAGCCCAGTGGAGGCCGCTGTGGCTCTCAGCCGTTCCTGCTGCTACAGTGGCCTCCCACTGCTTCCTTGCCCTGGGAGCAGTTTGGTCAGACCCGCTCTTCTCCTCCCGAGTTAGTAAAATCCACTGACCTTTCTCTTAGCCTTTTTTTCTTCTGGCCTGATAAATGTGGTAACTGTGCCTCCAGTGCAGGGGATCTGCTCTCCTACAGACGCGGCTCCCCACCCGATGCCCTGGGGCCTGACCCGGCCGGGGTTTTGGCCACAGCTCCCAGACTGCTGAGAAGAGCCCCACCTGCTGAACTGCCTGTAGCAACACATGTGCTTTCTGTCTTTTGGAGAGTTTTGGAGCTTGAAAATCTGTTTAGAGTCCCATTTTATGAGTTTTTAGCGTGTTTGTGTGGGAGCTGTGGTGCTTTGCTGCTTCTACGCCGCCATCTTGGCTCCGACCCCAAGATATAGATATATTGTAAAGATATATTATATATTATGAAAGACTTAGTAATTCTAATCAACATAATGACCTGCCACAGATCCAACAGACTCATAATAAAAATGCTATTCACTTCCAGATAAAGAATTGATGAAGCATTATTTCTCTCTCTCTCTCTCTCTCTCTCTCTCTCTCTCTTTCTCAGCATGGCTAATGTGAAATTTTGTTTTGTATTACTTCATATTTGTAATCGGTTTTGTATCTCCTGCTTTTTATGGATGGGAGGAAGAAGAAAAACTGGAACTGAAAGTAAAATAAAATTGAACTTTTGAAAAAACAGAATGAATTTGCAGTAGTTGCAAACAGCATGGTAATTCCAGTTGCTGTTTCAGAAGGAAGAACAATAATGATGATAATGGTGACAGAATTAAGGATTAGAAAAATGAGGGGATAGAGAAAGGACAAAAGAACAAGTGATTCATGGATATAGCATATTAGAGAAATAGGGTCAAGACAATAGAGGAAGGGAAGTTTATTCACATCAGAGAGGGATCAAGAAGCAACAATGAAGGAGAAGCACAGTTGGGAAAACTAAAATATTAGAAGACTGACTGGAGAAAGAAATTTCAACAATTATATCTTGGAGACAGCAGTTTCAGATGAGGTTTCAGGGAAATTGTGACTACCACTCCTTGCTGGACATGTCAAATGGTGGTCCCATTCAAACATGTGTCAAAAAATGGAACTTATTATCTTTCCCCAAGCTCACCTCTCTTCTGAACTTTTCTATTTCTATTGAGGTAACACCATCCCCCCTTCTAGTCTCCTAGTCTTATAACTTTAGCACCATCCTCAAATTCTCATTTTTCCTCACCCCACATTCCCTACTTCATCCCCAGGGAATACAAAAGGAATATATATATATATATATATATGTAAGATAGTATTTGATTTATTAGAGAAATGCAAATCAAAACAACTCTGAGGTACCACATCACACCTAACAGATTGGCTATCATGACAAAACAGGAAAATGATAAATGGCAGAGAAGATATGTGAACACTAATGCATTGTGGGTGGAGCTATGAACTGATCCAACTATTCTGGGGAGTAATTTGGAACTATGCCCAAAGGGCTATAAAAATGTGCATACACTTTGACCCATCAATACCACTTCTAGGTCTGTATTTCAAAGAGATCAGAAAAACTGGAAAAGGACCCACATGTACAAAAATATTTATAGCAGTTTTTTTTGTTGTGGCAAAGAACTGGAAACTGGGGGAAGCCCATCGATTGGGGAATGGCTGAACAAGTTGTGGTATATAAATGTAATGGAATACTATTGTGCTTTAAGAAATGATGAGTGGCAGACTTCAGAAAAACCTGGAAAGACTTATATGAACTGATGCTGAGTGAAATAAGCAGAACCAGGAGAGCATAGTAACAGTCACAGTCTGTGATGACTGACTTCAATATACTTAGCTCTTCTCAGCAATGCAAGGATCTAAGACAACTCCAAAATGGAAAATACTATCTATATCCAGAGAAAGAACTTTGGAGTGTGAATGCAAATGGAAGCATACTATGTGCTCTAAAAAAATTTTAAATAAAAAAATGCAGTGTTTGCCCTCAAAGAACTTAAAATCTTGTTAGGTAGGTAAGTGGAAACAGACAACAATATAAGAAATTATAGGACTGACTATCAAAATGAGTGGTATAGACTAAAAAGTCTTAGAAGGCTGGATAAGTGAGAAATTGTGTAAAGGGAGGTAATAGAAGTGGCTAAAGCAAAGGGTTAGTTTGGAAAATAATAGGAGATTCCATTGAATTGGAAAATGAGAACAGATTACCAAGAGCTTTTAAAAAGTAAACTTGAGGAGTATGAACATTTCCACGTAGGTTAGGAATCAAATGTTATCAAAAGGTGTGTACTGCCTAGGGTCTCAAATGGTTTCTTTCTGTATTCCAGAATGGGTGGAGTAGAATCATATGAGGCTAAGAGCTGAAAAGGACCTTATCCATTGTTTAGTACATAGGTTCCCCAAGTGGGTGATACTATCTCCTGAGGGGTGCTGGAACAATGGGAGGGAAGGCAGTAGCAGCCTCAGGTGTAATTGGGGGGGCATTGCATAAAAATTAAGGGACAGTGGAAGCATAGAGAAGAGAAGAACATTTTGAAAAACCTTTCATACATGTTTCATTTGTTGTGTTAACAGAATTAAAG
Organism: Pseudocheirus occidentalis; assembly: GCA_028646575.1. Classification (NCBI taxonomy): domain Eukaryota; kingdom Metazoa; phylum Chordata; class Mammalia; order Diprotodontia; family Pseudocheiridae; genus Pseudocheirus; species Pseudocheirus occidentalis. The sequence goes on along the minus strand of CM053595.1, from coordinate 53,400,481 downwards.
GTAGTGATTAAATTATTTTACAAATAAACATACAAAATGCCATCAGTGGTCAAGTCCATTGACAGGTCTTCAGGGGACGGGCAGAGCCAAAATGGTGAAGTAAAAGCAAGAACGTGGCTGAGCTCCTCCTCCAACCACCTCCAATATGTGTAAAATACGACTCTAAACAAATTTTAGAGCTATAGAACCCACAATGTGACAGAGGGAAACTAATCTCCCACTGAAGGCAGCCTGGCAGGCCAACAGGAAAGATCTATTGCACCAGACTGGGAGCCAAGCGCAGTCCTGCATGAGCCACACAGACCCAGACCCAGAGTGGTCCCAACCTGCGGCCCAGCCTGGCTAGAGCAGACTTCAGGAGAGTGAATGACTGGCAGTTGAGGTGGTTTCCAGACTACCAAACCCATAAATGCCAAAGAGGAAGTAAAAGGTTGGTGGGGAACTCTGTTGGAACTGGGTGACATAAGAGCACTGTCTAGCCCCTGCCCTGGGGTGAGGGGTGGCAGACACACAGTGGCAGCAGGCATGGCTGCCTCCAGAGGTCCTGGCCTGCAGATTGTAGGGGCACCAAGAGACCATTCAGAGGGTAATTGCTCTTGCTTTGGCCTGCCTGGATCTGGGTCCCAGTCTTGAGTGGAGGTCCTGGAGTGAGGAACATCAGTGTGCCAAAGCTTGTGGTGGCTGTACAGAAGGCGCCCTCCTCATAGCTCTGGCAACCGTGAAAACCCCAGCAATTTGGGACATAGCTCTTTCCACTCTGGAAGCAGAGGTCTATTGTGGCAAAGAGCTCAAAAGTCAAGTAATTGGCTGGCAAGACGAGCAAGCAGAGGAAGCATAATCAGACCAGGGAATTCTTTTTTGGGGATAAAAAGGATCAAAACATGGAACCACAGGAAGAAAACAAAGTCAAAACTCCTGCATCAAAAGCTTCCAAGAAAAATATGAACTGGTTACAGGCCACAGAGATGCTCAAGAAGGATTTAGAAAATCAAGTAAGAGAAGTGGAAGAAAAATTGGGAAAATAAATGAGAATGACGCAAGAAAATTATGAAAAGAGAGTCAACAGCTTGCTAAAAGAGACCCTAAAAATACCGAAGAAATCAACACCTTGAAAATCAGACTAACTCAAATGGCAAAAGAGGCCCAAAAAGCCAATGGGGAGAAAAATGCCTTAAAAAGTTGAATTTGGCAGCTGGAAAAGGAATTTCAAAAACTCACTGAAGAGAATAATTTCTTCAAAATTAAATTGGAGCAAATGGAAGCTAATGACTTTATGAGAAATCAAGATACTATAAAACAGATCCAAACAAATGAAAAAAATAGAAGGAAATGTAAAATATCTCATTGGGAAAACCACTGCCCTGGAAAATAGATCCAGGAGAGATAATTTAAAAATTATTGGTCTACTTAAAAGTCATGATCAAAAAAAGAGCCTAGACATCATCCTTCAAGAAATTCTCAAGGAAAATTGCCCTGATATTCTCAAACCAGAGGTCAAAGTAGAAATTGAAAGAATTCATTGATCACCTCTTGAAAAAGATCCCCAAAAGAAAACTCCTAGGAATATCATAACCAAATTCCAGAGTTTCCAGGTCAAGGAGAAAATATTACAAGCTATCGGAAAGAAACAATTTGAGTATTGTGGAAACACAATCAGGATAACTCAAGGCCTAGCAGCTTCTACATTAAGGGATGGAAGGGCTTGGAATATGATATTCTGGAAGTCAAAGAGGAGCTAGGATTAAAACCAAGAATCACCTGCCCAGCAAAACTGAGCATAATGCTTCAGGGGAAAATATAGTCATTTCAAGCATTCTTGATGAAAAAACCAGAGCTGAACAGAAAATTTGACTTTCAAATACAAGAAGCAAGAGAAGCATGAGAAGGTAAACAGGAAAAAGAAATCATAAGGAACTTATTAAAGTTGAACTATTTACATTCCCAAATGGAAAAAATGATAATTGTAATTCATGAGACTTTTCTCAGTATGAGGCTAGTTGAAGGGAATATATGTGTGTGTGTGTATACATATATATATGTTTACATATATGTACGTATAGGAGGATATATTTGTGTATAAATACATATGTGAGTATGTGTAAATGTGTGGCACAGGATCAGTTGAATAGGAAGGGATATCTAAAAAGTAAAATTAAGAGGTGAGAGAGAAATATAATGGGAAGAGAAAAGGAAAGATAGAATAGGATAAATTATCTCAAATAAAAGAGGCAAGAGAAAACTATTATAATGGAGGGTAAGAACAGGAAGGTGAAAGGGAATATGTCAACCTTATTCTCATCGAATTTGGCTTAAAGAGGGAATAACACACACTGATTTGGGTATCTTACCCTACAGGAAAGTATGGGGAAAGGGATAAGAGGAGGGATGATAGAAGGAATGGCAGATTGGGGGAGAGGATAGTTAGAAGCAAACACTTTTGAAAAGGGAGAGGGTCAAAGTAGACAACAGAATAAGTGGGGGATAGGATAGGATGGAGGGAAATATAGTTAGTCTTTCACAATATAAGTGCTATGGAAACGTTTTGTGTAACTCACATGTACAACCTATGTTGAATTGCTTATCTTCCCAGTGGGGGGTGGGTGAGGAGGGAAGAAGGGAAAGAATCTGGAAATCAAAGTTTTAAAAACAAATTTTTTAAAAATTGTTTTTTTACATGCAACTGGGAAATAAAATATACATGCACTGGGGTATAAAAATCCATCATGCCCTAGTATAAAGTTAAAAGGGGTATGGGGGAGGATATAAGAGAGCGCAGATTGGGGGAAGGTGTATTCAATAGGCTCACTGTCTTGGAGTGGGGGGGTTGGGGAAAGATGGGGAGAAAATTTGTAACTCAAAATCTTGTGGAAATGAATACTGAAAATTAAACAAAAACTCCAGAGACCATGCTTTAAAAAAAATAGTCCTGGGAGCAGAGCCAAGATGGCAGTGTAGAAACAGCAAGGTTTCACAGCTCACACATAGCCACCTCAAATATCCATAAAACATGACTCTAAACAAATTTTAGGGCTCCAAAACTCACACAAAAATACAGAAAAACACATCTCCTGCTGAAGGCAGCTTGGTGCAAAGGACAAGCTACAGCTGGAGCCTTCAGGAGAGTGGATCAGCAGCAGCTATGGTAGTTTCCAGAATTATCAAGCCATAAGAAACAAGGACTAAGTGAAAGGTCAGTGGAATTCAGCTAAATTTGGGGAAAAAAGCAGTCTGGCCAAACTGCCTCCAGGGCAAAGAAGCAGCAGAAGTGGTGGCCCTGCAGCTGGTTAGACACTGCTGCTTCAGAGTTCCCAACCTGCAGACTGCAGGGGTGCCAAGCAATCATTCAAAAGCTAAGTGCTCTTGTTTGAGCAGTCTGGATCTGGACTGCAGTCTTTGGTGGTGGTCCTGGGGTGCATATTCAGCGAGCCAAAGCTGGTGGGGGTGGCAAAAAACAAAAAAATGGAGCCCTCCCAATAGCTCTGGCAGCTGTGAAAACCCCAGTGATGTGGGATAGAGCTCTTCCCTCTGGAAGCAGACTTCCACAGAGCTAAAAAAAATCAAGTAACTCACTGGCAACATGTGCAGGCAAAGGAAGCAAAGTGAGAACAACAACCAAACTCTAGAATCCTTTTCTGAGAAAAGGATCAAAGCATGGAATGGGAAGAAGATAACACAGTCAGAACTCCCACACCAAAAGCTTCCAAGAAACATGAAGGCTGCCTACAAGTCACAGAGCATCTTAAGAAGAATTTTGAAAACCAAATAAGAGAAGTGGAGGAAAAATTGGAAAGAGAAATGAGAATGATGCAAGAAAATTATGAAAAGAGAGTCAACAACCTGAAGAAAAACAACACCTTAAAAAACAGATTAACTCAAATAGCAAAAGAGGCCCAAAAAGCCGATGAGGAGAAGAATGCCTTAAAAAATTGAATTTGCCAGATGGAAAAAGAATCTCAAAAGCTCACTGAGAATAATTCCTTCAGAATTAGAGTGGAGCAAATTGAAGCAAATGACTTTATGAGAAATCAAGATACTATTAAACAGATCCAAACAATTGAAAAAATAGAAGGCAATGTGAAATATCTCCTTGGGGAAAAAAAAAACACTGATCTGGAAAATAGATCCAGGAGAGACAATTTAAAAATTATTGGACTACCTGAAAGCCATGATCAAAAAAAGAACCAAGAAAGCATCCTTCAAGAAATTCTCAAGGAAAATTGCCTTGATATTTTAGAACCAGAGGGCAAAATAGAACTTGAAAGAATTCAGCAATTACCTCTTGAAAAAGATCCCAAAAAGAAAATTCCTAGGAATGTTATAGCCAGGCTCCAGAGTCCCCAGATCAAGGAGAAAATATTACAGGCTGCGAGAGGAAACAATGTGAATACTGTGGAAACACAATTAGGATAACCCAGGATCTAGCAGCTTCTACACTGAGGGATAAAAGGGCCTGGAATCTGATATTCTGGAGATCAAGGGAGCTAGGATTAAAACCAAGAATCATCTACCCAGCAAAATTGAGTATAATGTTCCAGGGGAAAATATGGTCATTCAGTGAGGTGGAGGACTTTCAAACATTTTTGCTGAAAAAAAACAGAAGTAAAAAGAAAATTTAACACTCAAATACAAGAAGCATGAGAAGGTAAACATGGAAAAGAAATCATAAGGAACTTACCAAAGTTGAACTACTTACATGTCAACATGGAAAAACGATAATTGTAATGTATAAAACTTTTTTCAGTATGAGGATAAGTAAAGGGAATACAAATGTATATATACATATACGTACACATATGTCTATGTAGGAGGGCTTATATATGTGTATGAACACATATCTGAGTATGTGTATATTATGTGTACGTAGAGGGCACAGGATCAATTGAATAGGAAGGGAATAGGTGTATGTAATGACTTGTTCCCAATATGATACTATATAGTTACATGACATTGAGTGCAGGAAAACCCCCAAAAATGTTAAAATAAATGATTAAATTTAAGACGTTTTTAAATATATTTTTGAAATGATGCAAATTTTAAAAACCAAAAACTGTTAAATGGCTAAAAAAAGTATTTGGCAACATCCTAAGGCAAAGGCCAAAGAATCAGAAGTTTTGGATTCCAATTTAAGCTGTCCCAATTTACTTAGTAATCATATGACTCCAGGCAATTTTTTTTAAACTTCTCAGCCTTCATTTCCTCACCTGGAAGATAAGGATACTAATACCTGCTTGGGCAAATTCACTGAGTTATGAAAATCACTCATTCTTGAAAGATAGATAATTACTTTTACTGGGTATGGGAGCCTTCTAGATGGATACAGTGGCTCATGAAAGCTCCCTCACACAAAGACAGTATCCAATTTAAACATCGTCAATCAACATTTATAAATGCCTTGATGATTCTACTTCCTAAATAACTTTTGTCTGTACCCCAGATTAAAATGTCACTGGGAAATGCTTAACAAATTAAACAAAAATACAACATTGATAATGATAATGTATGGTTTTTCTAAGTCAATATTTCCACACACACATTCCTCACCCTCCCAAATCCTCTTCTGTTTGAGCTTGAAACCACTGATCAGGGATCAGTATGGTGTAGATCACAACACAAGCCACACTAGGTCAGTCAGGACTTCCATCACTGATTCTCTTCCTATAGCCTACAAGTGATCCCTGCTTCAACATTTTCCCTTTTCAGTTCATCTTCCATACAGCTGTAAGCCGCTGGTATTTGTAAAGCACAAGTCTGTGCTTGTCACTCCACTGTTTAACAGGATTCAGTGGCTCCCTCTAGGATAAAACGAAAATTTCTGTTTAGCACTTAAAATCCTTCACAATTTGGCTCCCATACATCCTTCTTGGTTATACATTCTCCTCCACCAGTCCCATACACCGACTCTATTCTTGAGCCCAGGAACTAGTTTATTTGCTCTTTCCCCCTTACATCATTCCATCTCTCATCTCTGGGCAAAGGAAAAGGCAGTCAGTCCCTTATGCTTGCCATGTTTTATATTACTTCCAGATATCCCCTCTTGTTAGGGATCCCTTTCAATCATTCTGTATTTCTTTTGACTATTTCCTGCATTTACTTATCTATATATATAACCTATACTATATTAGGTGCTGGACATACAAAGATAAAGAAAATTAAGATAGTCCTTGACCTTAAAACTTGTCACAACTGACAGAAATTTGACTTAAGTGCACCTTTTAAAAACAAACAGTTTATGGAGTGACTATCAGTCACTTTCAGATGGGAAATCATTTTAATTAGTCTAACAAGACACCACACTTAGCAGGTCTGATATATAGACAGTTTTTTCAGAAGTCATAATTGATCTTTTAGGCAATGTTTTGATATACATTTAATAATCTTTAGTGACTTCAGTTATAAGTAGCTTTTAGGGGGGGTTGTGGAGATAGGGGACCTGTAATGTGAAAGGTCCAATAATTACTGCAAGGATGATCTTAAGGAAAGATAGCCATTTTTGGTCTGTAAGGCTGAGATACCAATAATTTTTCTGAGGATAATCTTGGAAGAAGCTATTATCTTAGAGCTGGAGTCAGGTTGGGACAGGTCCATTCAGTTTTTGAAAAACTGTTGAATTTATAGCATGCTAAGAGATCACAGATGGCTATACTTCAAAGATAATTGTAAACAAAAAAAAGTCACAATATACCACATTTCATGCAAAAAAATGTTTCTTCTACACAAGAAAGGAAACAAACCTTCTAAAATAGGGGTGGCATTTTCATTTATAGTATGTAATAGTTAATAAATATAGCGACAGGTCTGATACATGCTCTAAAAATATGTCAATTTTCTATAAACCTGAATAAAAGATAGCTAAACTCTTTAATTCAATTAATTCAATTCCCAATTAGAAAACATTAAATATTGAAATGTGAATCTGAGTAACTAGTCTTAAAAAAAGACAATTACAAACTCCACAAAATTCTTAGTAGAAAAAGCTACCAACATTTGCACTCAGATCTACATAGTCAATTACTAATTGTTTACAATGCTAAAAACTGTTTTACAAGGCCTGTACACATACCATAAAACTATAGTGATGACCAAGACCCTACATTTATTAACTATTAGATACTAGAAATACAAATGCAGCCCCTATTTTGGAAGAGTTTCCTTCTTGCTTCTACCACATCTAATTGATTGTCTAGTCTGGTCAAATTCTACCTCCAAATAATCCCTCCTATCCCCACCTTTCTCTCTTTTTACATAGCCACAACCCTAGATCTCACTCCTTCAAATCCTTGTCACGTTTCACCTAGACTATTTTAATAACCTCCTTAAAAGTCTCTCAGCTTCTGCTTTCTTCCTTCTTCATTCAGTTCTCCACACAGTTTCCACCACAATCCTGACCTGAATGTCATTTATCTGCTCAAAACCCTTCAGTGGCTCACTGCTGCCTTTAGCATAAAATACAAACTCCTCAATCTAACACCTGAGGCCCTCCATAATCTTGCTTCATCCCACTTTTCCAATCTAATTTCACATTGCTCACCTTTACACATGGTATATTTCAGCCAAACTAGATGACTCGCTCTTTTCCCAACTTGATCTTCCACCTCCTATCCTCTATGAATTCACACAAGGTTTCTTCTATGTTTGGGATGCAATCTCTCACCTTTACCTTTAATAATCTTCCAATGGGGCTTGACCACAAGAAACTTTCCCTAACAGGACCCTTGTTGGTACTTTCTCCTTCTTCACATTATTTTGTATTTATTTATCTTCATACATAAATACCATACACAGCATCCTAATAGAATTTAAGGAGAACTTAAGGGTAGGAACTTTCTTGTTTGTATCTTTCTATTCATAGCACCTAGCAAAATACCTTGCACATAGTAGGCATTTAGCAAATATTTGTTAAATGAAATGAAATGATATTTATATATCAAATTTGCAAGGAACGTAATAGTATGAAGAGGTTTATTTCAAAATTAAGCTCAAATCTACTGATATGCCCAGAAAACACAAATGCATCTAGAAAAAACAATAATTTCCCTTGGAAAAATCCTTATCAAAATCAAAGTATGCCCATACCAAAATTTTATATATTTCAAAGCATCTACTATTTATTTTAAAACACAAAATACACAAGGAAGGCGAATTAGTATCTTTATTAGCATTAAAAATGTTTTAAAATGCACTCTTCTAACAAATCATTACACTTTCTTATTCAATGTTTCACCAAGAAGAGAAGGCTAAAATATCATCTGTACACCTACAGTGCTGAACATCTCAAGCTACACTGCAAGGGCCATAGACAATTGAACAATGTCAGCAGGTTTCAGCATCAATAGCTGTCCATTATCATCTGTCATCTGTACTTTGGTACTGTACATCACAAATGGATTTTGATTGTTTTTCACATGCTTAGAACTCAAATTTATCAGCTGGATATTCTCCATGACATAATGAAAAGCAACTTAAGAATGATTTTAAATGATGGCTAATACAAATCACTTTTCATGAAGAGACAATCAAATATAATTTCTATCATAATTGATATTTTATATACTTTGTAGAAGTGATTTTTAAAATGCTTTGGGATAATAGTTTAATACAAGAAAAGATATTAATCAAGATAAATGAAAATCCCATGCCAGGTCTGTTATAACACATTAGAAATTCTTCAGCACAAACAGGGGTTAATTATGTATTAACTACTCCTCAACAGTGGAAATACAATACTGAGTGTAAAAGAGATCATTAAAGCCAGATTTGCTTATCTTCTATGTTTTTATTGGTATAGAATTGTACTAGAACATGAAAAAAATATTGGGGCATGGGGAATTTTTACTGGCTGTAATCCTTACAGATTTACAGCAGCAGACTTGGGAAACACTTCACCTCTTATTTCCATGTTTTCACGTAAAACAGACAAATCTTCTAGCACTGACCTTACTAGACAATTTGGTTTGGCCATTTTTCTGTCCCAGCAAAACTCAGGCCCCTACTGGAAAGGGTACTGAATTTGGAGTGAGAGGAGAGAGGCTAAAATTCTGAACTCTGATCAATTCAATGACCTGCTCCATAATTCCAGAAGACCCACAATGAAACATGTTACCAACTTCCTGAAAATGGTGATGACCTCAAAGTGAAGAATGAATTATATATATTTTTTCAATATGGTCAATGTGGGAATTAGTTTTGCTGGACTATACTTGTTTTTTTTAAAATAAGGTTTCTGCTTTCCTTTTTTGGGGGGAGGAAGGTGCTGGAAGGGACAGAAAACAGATTTCTATTAAGCAAAAAAATGAATAAATTTAATTTAATAAACAAAAATTTCACAAATAAAACGTAACAATAGGGAAAACAAAACTAAACTAAATCTACAATCTAAAACCTTAGGAGCCAGACCACAATGAAGCTAACAACTTTATCATGACATATAGTATATTCTACAACCCTAAGAGAAACTTATGAACTTCAATCTTCTTTCTCACTTACATTCAGATTTTACTATCATGTTAACTTGAAAAGATAAATCTAAAGCACTGAGAGAAGCACTCCTTGTGGTCAGCAGAGAGGTCTCTCCCCGTCCAGCTCTCCAGGCTACTTAGTTGCCCTTAAACTTAATATAACTCACCTACAACTGAGAAGAAGCTGGCAACCAGAGTTTTGGCCTAGCCCTAGAAGGCCCAGAAAATACCCTAAGATGTGCTCAGATCTCTGAGACTTTGCACAGGACAACTTATAACCCTAATGTGAGTCTCATCCAAAGGCTAGGAAACAACTTGCTATAGCAACATGCTGACCTTTAGAAAATCTTTTTTTCCCCCTTTCTTTGAAAGCTGAGAAATTAATTTTAGGCCTGGATTTCAGGTTGGCTCTGAAGACTACAAGAAATAAATTTGTTTACTCTACCTTAGTCCACTTGGCACTCATTTTCTCAAAAGAATTCCAATAACCAATTGGTTTTCTTTTTTTTTTTTTTTGCCAACTGACTCTACATTTTTACTGTTTGCCAAAAAAAGGAGAGATTGTGTGAAGACAAATCTTGTAGCGTCTTTCAGGACCCTAAATACTAACAGACTGCTAGTGTATATAGTGAATTAATATAGTCATTCTGGAAAGCAATTTGGAACTATGCCCTCAAAGACACTAAAATGTGCATACCCTTTGACACAGCTCTATACCCTTACTAGGCCTATGCCTCAAAGAGACCAAGAAAGAGGAAAAGGACCCATATGTAAAAAAAAAAATTGTAGTAATCCTTTTTGTATTGGCAAAATACTGGAAACTAAGTGGGTAGCTAGTAACTGGGGAATGGCTGAATAAATTCTGCTATCTGAATGTAACAGAATATTATTGTTCCATAAAAAAATGATGAAAGGGAAGGTTTTGGAGATCCCTGGATATATTTGTCTGAATGGATGCACAGTTATGTAAGCAAAATCATATAAGTAATTTATATAATAATTAAGCTATAAAAATAAATAACTTTAAAAGATTTAAGAACTCTGATCAACGCAAAGATCAACTACCCAAGTGATGAAACTTGTACCCACCTTCTGATGGAGTAGTGATGGGATTCAAGGTTCAGAAGAAAATAGTTATTTTTAGACAGAGACAACATGGGAATTAGTTTTATTTTACTATGTATATCTGCTATTTTCTTTTCAATCAAGGGGGGAGATGGGAAGGAGAGAAAACATATTTTTTAAACTGAAAATAAAGTTTTAAACAATGGATCTGATGCAACACTTTGTTCTGCATTCTCTAATACACTTAGCTATAATACAAAATGCTACATATCTGCAATGCTACATAATTTTGTCTTATCCCCTTGTCAAACTCTAAGTATAAGGATGCAAGTCTTTTCTAAACTTTATACCTCCTCCCTCACCTACCACAGTACCTGACGCACAATAAGCTATTAATAAATGCTGCTTGAATGATGGAAAAGAGAACAAAGAAACTTCAAAGTTTCTAACATTGTCACAGAATCAACTACTCAATCAACAAGCATTTATGAATCATGCTAATAATGTGCCCAGAAACTGTGCTAGTAACTGGGGATACAAAGACAAAATTAAAACAATACTTGCCCTCAAGGAGCTTACATTCTATCAAGGGAAACAACATACACATAAATAAGTATATACAAAATAAACATAATGTGAATTTGGGGAAGAGTAGGTAGTCTATTTGGAGATCAGTAAAGCCTGCATCAAGAAGGTATAACTTGAACAGAGCTTTGAAGAAAAGAAAAGATTTTACAACGTGAAGTTGAGGTAGGAGCACATTCTAGGCTCTGGGGATAGCTAGGGCAAAGTCACAGAGCCAAAAGATATAATATCCTTTACAAGGATAGCAAGGAGGCCAGTTTGGCTGGAACATAAGGTTGTATGAAGGAAAGTGATGTATAATAAACCTTGAAAGATAGACTACCAAGATTGTGAAGGTCAGTCAGTCAATAAGCATTCAGTAAATACCTACAAGGTGCACCGAGCCAAGCATGGGGGATATAAAGAAAGGCAAAAGACAGTCTCTGATCTCAAGGAGCTCACATTCTAACAGGTCAATCAACAAACAAATAACTATGTACAAGCAAGCTATATACAGGATAAACTGAAAATAATCAACAGCACTAGAATTAAGAGAGATTGGAAAGACTTCTATAGAAGGCAGGGTTTTAGCTGGGACTTAAAATAAGTCAGGGAAGCCAGGAGATGAAAATAAGGACAGAGAGAATTCCAGGCATAAAAGACAGCCACTGAAAATGCCTAGAGCCAAGCAAGAGATGGAATGTTTCATTTAAGGAGCAACAAGCATCATTGGATCTAAGGTGAGAGTAAAGAAGACTAAAAAGATGTAAGGGGGGAAGGTGAGGGGGCTTTGAATGCCAAACAGAGGATTTTATATTTGATCCTGGAGGTGACAGGAAGCCACTGAAATGTACTAAGTGGAGGGGGTACGATGAGAGAGGATGACACAGTCACACTTGCACTTTTAAAAAAAAATCACCTTGGCAGATGAAGGATAGACTGGCATTGGAAGACACTTGTGGCAGGCGGACTATCCAAGAAGCTGTTGCAATAGTCCAGTAGTAAGGTACTGAGGGCCTGAATTAGAGTAGTGGTCAGTGTCAGAGGAGAAAGGGGGGCATACCTGCAATATGTGCCAAAGGTGAAATCGATAGACTTTAGCAACAGGTTGGATATGGGGAAGGGGTTGAGGATGATGCCTATGCTGAGAGTTTGGGGGAACCAGAAGGATGTTAGTGCCATCAAGAGTAATAGGGAAGGGGTGGCTAGGTGACACAGTGAAGAGAGCACTGGCCCTGGAGTCAGGAGGACCTGAGTTCAAATCTGGCCTCAGATACTTAACTAGCTGTGTGACCTTGGGCAAGTTACTTAACCCCAACTGCCCTCCAAAAAAAAAAGAAGCAAAAAAAAAAGTAATAGGGAAGTTTGGAAGGATGGGGGAAAGTTTCAGGGGAAAGAATGTATTCAGTTTTGGACTTGCAGAGTTTAAAATGCCTACAGTGTATCCATTTTAATATGTCTAACAGGCAGTTGGAGATATAAGAGGAGACGTCAGAAAGGTAGGAGAATCAGCAGAGACTAGTGTCCTGAAAACCTAGAGAAAAGAAAATATCAAGGAAAAGAGAATGACTGACAATGTGGAAGGCTGCAGAGAGGTCAAGAAGGATAAGGACTGAGATAAGATTATGGGCAATTAAAAGAATATGGGTAAAAAAAAAAAGAATATGGCTAATCTTGGAGAGAGCAGTTTCAGTTGAATTTATGAAGTCCGAAGGGAAGTCTCTGCATTTTATCCTAGAGGCAATGGGAAGCCTAGAGCTTTTGTTTTTGAGCAAAGCAGTGATATGTTCAGATCTATGATTTAGGAATATCACTCACTTCGGAAGCTGTGTGGTGGATAGATTACAGAAGGGAGAAATTTGAGATAGGGTGACCAATTAGGTCTAGGTTAGAATAAGGCCTAAACTAGGGTGGTGTGTGAATGGAGAGAAGTTCATGGATGCAAGAGATGTGGTAGATGGTGAACCCATAAGATGGGCAATGGTTAGATGTGGAAAAGGTAGGACCGAGGGAGAATGCAGAGTTGAGAGTAGCTGAGGTTACTGGAAAGATAATGCTACTCTTGACAGAGAGGGAAGTTAGGAAGACAGATAGGTTTGGGGAAAGAGATAATTAAATAGAAAGCAGTTGTTCCTAGCATCTGTGCACTAACTCCATACCCAGAATTGTAGAATTTTCTGAAAGGGACCTTAAAAATCACCTAGTCCAACTCCTTCATTTTACACATGATGGTATTTGCATTTCTATTCACTGCAAAAACACAAATTTTATTGAGGTGTAGAATACTTCCGGGAGTTGGGTGACATGGGGCCCAGTTTTGCTCTGCCAGTAACTGCTGTGTGACCTGAGGCATTTCACTTTAATAAATATTTTTTAAGTGACTATTAAGTGCATAATATTTTGTTGGTAGGAGACAAAACTTCTTAGCCTCCCCTGTCCTCAATTTTAAAAATCTAAATTAAAGGAGTTAAATTAGGTAATCTCTAAGGTCTCATTAACCCTAACAATGTAGGGTTCTAAATAGTACAATTAAGTTCTATTTAACATGCATCAAGAGATCAAATCAGCCCTAGTACTCACAGCTCATCAGCACTCCTGCCCCTGCCACTCCTCTGATTGGAAGGAAGACACAACAGAACTCTTCTCACCACATCTACTTAAGGAGGGTGCCCAGGCCAGCCATATTTTCATTCTCTAGTCAGTTATATATACTCTTTGGATTCTCTATCATGCCCCTAGGCCTATTTGTATCCCTATCAATTCGAACAGTGCCTTGGTACATTGGATTAATGTTTACTGACAGACTTCTGATGGGTTTCCTTGCAGTTAGCCTCTTCTTTCTCTAATCCATACTTCACACTGCTGCCAAACTGATATTTTTAAAGTGCAGATCTGACTATTAAACTCTCTTGCTCAAGAAGTTCCAGTGACTCCCCATTTTCTTTGGGATAAAATATAAATTTCTTAGACCATTAAAGTTCTTCATAATCTGGATCCAACCTAACTTTTGCAGGCTGACTTTACATTAAATGACTTCTGTTCTGGCCAACTTGCTGTTCTCCACATATGGCATCATATCACTCATCTCTATCTTTGAAGAGGCCATGCCCCATCGATGGAATGCTCTCCATCCACACTTCTTGGCATCCTAGAATCCCTAGCTCTCCCCAGACGGGGGTCATAAAAACTCAGACACAATTGAAACGACTGAACAACAACAATAAAGTTATCCAATGGTCATTACCTCGGACAAACTGAGGCTTGGAAAAGACCCTCATTTAGAAAGGCCAAAGTCATCCACTGCATGCCAGACCATTTCCAGTTGTCTTGACTTTTTTCACTTGCCAATGGACTTGAATGACGCTGGAGGAGAGAGCTGACAACTTCTGGCATTTCTGCCTCACTCAAATCTAATTCCTAAGCAAATTAAGACATCACCTTTGTGATGTCACCGGTCCTCTTCGAGAAAATGAAGAACTAAGGGCAGGACATACAACAACAATTTCAGGCTGCCTCAAATTTTGAAACTCATTAATTAAAGCTAATAATGGTTAAATACACAAACTTTTCCTTATTTTTTCTTTCAAATTTTGTTAGATATGAATTGTTGACTAAGGAGATAACTTGCCATCATGTTTGTTTTTAAAACAGCAAGATAAAAGACTATACTGCATTTTAGAGAAGTCCATAGCTTTAGGAATACAATCACAAATAGTTCCTAAATCACAAACACTTACACTTACTCAGTCTGCTCTGCCCACAGCCTCCATCCTGGCTCCAAGGAATAAAAACCTTGTAGCTTTTTACCATGGGTTAGGAAAAAAAGGAAAAGAAGTGGCAGTGAAAAATAGAAGTCAATTAGGATGGCTGCCCCCCTGGAGAAAAGACTCCAAGAAAGTTGATTTACCTGTGATTTTGCCTCAAAATAGTCTTTTCCTGACTGAATTTATTCCAGTTCATTTAGTTATAATCTTTGAACTCACTATTTTAATGAGGCAGTATATTGGAAATGGTATTTAAAAGTCTGAGAACCTGTATTTGAATCTTGGTTCTGTTATTTACTATTTCCTGGTTCCACTCTTTACTTGTGTGACCCTAAGGAAATCACAACCTTTCTGGGCTTCTGTTTCTTCATCTATAAAACAAAGTGGGCAGGGAAGCGCAGAATAAGTTGTACTGAATTATCTGAAATGGCCCTTTCAATTGTATATAATACCTGAGGCAAACAGGTATCCTCTTATATAACCAGAATTAAAGAGCAAGCACTCATTCACTGATGGTTGTAAGATTCTAAGATTTCTTTCCTCCTAATCCCCAAACTGAGACCAACTATAATATCAAGGGAATGAAAGTTCCAGGCAATAGCACCTCTCCACACCTCTCCCCCAAATGGATCGGAGTCACTCTACTTTGCATCTGCAGTTTTTCTTGGTCTAAACTCCACCCAACAAGAAGTCCTTCCCAGGATAAAATGATAGCCAAAAATCTCATTATTGTGTTTTATTCAGCCCTAGATACACTCCATAACTTCCCAAGTCCCTCAGCCTCCTTTCCTTCCAGGTTGTTCCCACTCCACACAGGAGGTCTGGAGGGTGGAGCACTCAACTGCACCCAGAATTTCCTTTTGGAGAGAGAACAGAACTTGGACCTTCCATCTGCAGCTCTGGGAAGTTACAAGATGCTCTTGGGCCAAGTATGCTCCACTACTTTCTAGCATTCTTTTGTGTGTCATCTTCCAGCATTAGACTGTAAGTTCCTAGAGGGCAGTGACCATTTGTATTCCCAGCATTTGGTACAGTGCCTGGCACCTAGTTTGTACTTAATAAATGTTACTGAATTAAACTGAATTGAACCATTAGCTCAAAATTTTCAGGGTTTGGAAGACTCCTAGTCAGACAGACCTTCAGGTTATTATTACCACTGAGTGCAGGTGGCACTTACTGTGCCCTCCATCACCGTCAAAACTCTTTTAGTCTTTTGTCATTATCACAGTCTCGGGTAGGTGCTGAAACTTCTGAAAATAGAAGAAGCACCATTACCAATGCCCCCCCAAATTACTGGTCTGGTGTCTTTTTCAGTTTACACTTGAGAGTTATAAAGGCATGAAGTGGCTAAGTGTTGCTGAGGATGAACGGCCTCTTCTACCCCATGTCCAGCCTGGGAGTGCATGTAAATAGCAACTATTTCTGTTTTGGCCAGAAATCCTGAGGATTCTCCCTTCCCAACTGATTTTTTTTTCTTTTTTTGGTGGGGGGGGGCACTAGGTAAAAGAGGCCATTCTTTGCCTCGTTTCTTACCTTTAATCACTGAATGGGCATTGCTTCAATCAAACTGAGACCTATTAAAGACCTTAGCTTAAAATGGCCAAGGTCTCCCACTGCATCCTGGGTCATCTCCAGTTTTCCTGATCTATATCTCACCACTGGGCTTTGGAGAAGAAAGTAAGGCTGGAGACTTTGCACAACCCTCCCTCACTTAAATCCAATTCACTTGCAATTCATGGCATCACCTTCCTGATGTCATGGTCCTCTTCAAAAAAAAAGGACAAACAACTATTTTCCAGGAACTAACACCTCAAAGAGAGTTATGGAGAGGGAGAGAAGAATGAAGTGGCTGCCCCACTGAGTATCATTCCAAATTAGAAGCCTCCCAACTTCCCCTACTATCACCCCCCTATTTGAATCAATTAGCATATCTTCTGTCCTATAGCTAGGGCTGCTAAGTGGCACAATGTATAGAATACCAGGCCTAGAGTCAGGAAGACATCTCCCTGAGTTCAAATCTGGTCTCAGATATTCATTAGCTGTGTGACTCTGGGCAAATCACTTATCCCTGTTTGCCTCAGTTTCCTCATCTGTAAAATGAACTAAAGAAGGAAATAGCAAACCACTGTAGCATCTTTGCCAAGAGACCAAAAAGGGTCACAAAGAATCAGACGCGACGGAGATGACTGAACAATTGTCCTGTGGGTAGCAGACTCCCACGAATCTGGTTCTCTTAGTTCCTGTGATTCTGGGTCCCATCCAGCAAGGCAAAAACATCTTTTCCCTGCTACCTTTACCTCTACCCCGTACAACTTAGCCCTTCTCTTCACATTCCCACTTAGTCCTTATGAAACACCTTTATCTTAACAAAATTCTCTTCATCCTAGAACTCTGCCTTTCAAACTCTCTTCACCAGTTTGTGGAAACATGGCTTTCTCTGAAAGATATTTCAGTCCTGACCACCATCTGCAGTGTTAGCTGCTTGTTCTCTTATGCTGGGACACAGTGGCCCAGAAAGAGTTGTTCGACCCTTTTCTCTCCACTGCTGCTTCTGTTCCCTTTCTCTGCTGCCATCACTCAGCAACATCTTTTTCCTTGAGGGTCTCTATCAGCCCACCAGGGTTCCTGTTGCAGTCATCTATCTACTGGCTTTCTTAAAAAAGACAGTTCTCTCAAACATATATATATATATATATATATATATATATATATATATATATATATATATATATATATGAACCCTATATTTAAGGGCTTCAACATTCACACTGAGATCCCTTAAAACACTATAGTTCATCAACCTCAACATCAGATCCTACATTTTCACTCCATATCAATCAACCACATGGGCAGCCACACAGATTTCACCATTTTGCAAAATAACTTTCAATCACAAGATACTGATCATAACTTCTTGTCCTTCCACCCTACTCTCTGCCTCACTCCTAGTACTACCATAAGTCTTAGCAAGACCTTTTGTATCTTCATTCCTTTTTGTTCCCAGAGTTCACCAGTTCTTCTTTCCTCTGAAGTCTTTTTTTCATACATCAACTAGGCACTATGTTCTATTAAAGTGACTCATCCTCTTTTTCCTCTTTCACCATTCATACTCTTCCAGCCCTCAATCTTTAACCATTCACACCAGCCCTTCTATGCTGTATTAGAGGAAATCACAAAATGGTACTGAGTATATTCATTACAAATTCACATAAGCTAACTTTAACTGGGGTCTTACTGATATACAAGAATCCATTTACTTTTTTTGGAATAATTCTCTATTGTGATCTGCACACTCACTTCCAAACATTCTCAAGCAGACAAAGTTACCTCCTCACTTTTTAAAAAAGATCTCTCCTTTCACTTTCCTGAAAAATCAAGGTCATTCACTTTTAAGTTCATCTCTCCTGCTCCACAATTCAAAACCTCTGAGGAAGAGGTGATCCTACTTGTCAAGATAACAACTCTTTTTTGAGCTTTGTCACCATAAACCTGCTCTGGGGTCTGTCTCTCCATCATTAAAACAAACAAAAAAACAACTTTCATTCCCTCAAGTTAGCCTTACAGTCTTTGGAGCCTTCCTCCCTCTCACTGTTAAACTCCCAGAAAGTCCATGCTCTCAGCCTTTTCTTTCTTAACATCCAGTCACTTCCTATAACCCATTGTAACCTGGTTTCAACCCCATCACTGCTTACTAAAGATGTCTTAACAGCTAAATGTGACAGCCTCTTTTCATTCCTCATCTTTTTATCTCCCATCTGCTTTTAATACTAACATATCTTCCTTCTGGATAATCTCTTCTCCCTTAGCTTCCCTGGCACACTACTTTTCCTCTGGTTCTTCAATCTTTTTGATGGCCCTTCCCAAATATTCTTTACTGTATTGTCATCTACCTCCCATTCCATAGCAGAAACAACCCCTAAGATTCTGTTCTAGCATCTTTCTCCCCATTCTTTCCCATGGGTTCTATACAGATGACTCCTAAAGGTATATATATCCTAATCCCTCTTCTGAATGCCATTTTCACATCTTGAACTGCCTCTTGGGCATCTCTACCTGAATGTTCTGTTCACATCTCAAATGGCATTTCCAAAACTGAATTAATTTATCATCTTTCCTGCTAAATCCAGCATGCCTTCACAATTTCCTTATTTCTATTGAGATCATCACCACCATCTTTCCTGTCATCCATGTTGTTACCTTGGAGTCACTCTTTCTTCTTCCTTATTCCCCATATTCAATCAGTTGCCAAATTTTGTGTAATCTATCTCCATAACATTTCTCCTACTCCTGCCCTTCGCTCTATTCACTGGACCACACTTCTATTTCAGGCCCACATGTCCCCTCAATTGGGACTTCTGTAATGTTGTAATGTCTCCCTGCCTCACACAGCTGCCCAAATAATCTTCCTAAGGTACAGGTCTGACCACATTATTCCCCTACTCAAAATTCTTCAATGGTTCACTGTTGCCTCTAATGTAAAATAAAAAATCCTCATTCCAGAACTTATGGCTCTTCACAATCTGGCTCAAAACTACCCTTCCCTGCATTATTTCACATAACTTCCTCCCTACATTCCAGTCAAATTAGAATAGCTCTTTCCAAACCATGCATTCCTTCCCCTGCCTCCATGAATCTGCACAAGCTGTGCACTGTCCCTAGAATAAATGAAGAAGTATTTATTAAATGCTTATTGTGACTCAAATGCTGTGTCTGACCTCCCTACCTCACCCTTTCAGAATTCTTGTCTTCCTTCAAGGTTCAGCACAGGTGCCATTTCCTCCTAAAAGCCTTTTTCTGAGCCATCAGCTGTGAGTGCTTTCTTCTTTCTCAAATAATCTTCTGTTACACAGGTACATGTTGTATTTACCCAGTAAAATGTAAATGAGAGCAGTTCTATTTTATTTGTGTCTTTGTACCCTCCAGTGCATAGCAGACAGAAGACACTTAATAAATGCTAGTTGAACTTAACTAAATTGACTAGGAAGAGGTAAAGAAGATGATTTGTGAGCATACTACACTTAAGGAGGCATACTAGAAGGGCAGCACAATGACACTGGGTAATGAGGGCAGAAAGGAAGAAGGTGGCTGAGGAAATTTATTTGCTAATTTACATTTTCCCCCCTAAAATGGCTGTCAGTACTCAGGAGAAGAGGGAAAAAAAGGTTCCTGTTCTCAGGGCTCAGTCTACTATTTTTGGTAATAGGCTTTGGTTATGTTATGGGTTAAACTCTGAAAATGGCCTAGGATCCTAACCAATTCTGAAAAAGAATGTACAATGACTGTAATTTTACCTAGCTGTATTTATATCTGTGTCATATTAACAATATCCTATTTTTATTTCTACTACAAAAACATAAGTATACAATGTGCTCATGTTGGACCGGGAATCTTAAACAAGTAACTCCTGATATATTACATACATACACATAGACATATGCATATATACATCCATCAATTCATCCATCTACAAACAGCCACCTGAGAATGGCTGGTTGTCACAAAAATCTCTTTTCCCTCTCTCATTCCTGATGCTTGAAACTTCTTGCAAAAGAGGCAATTTTAGGTTTGATGTGAGGAAAAACTTTTGGATAATTAGAGCTTTCAAAAGTGGAATAAGCTGCCTGGGGAAGTAGCAGGCTCCCCCTCATTAAAAGTCTTCCAGCAATGGCCAGATGGCCATATATGCTGTATATATGTTGTGGGGAAGATATCTGAGTATGGGCTGGACTAGATAGCCTCTGAGATTCTTTCCAACTATTTCTGTAAAAATAAAATCCTCCCATCCCTAACAAAATGTTATCTATATACATCAAATCAGCCAACCAAATCTATCTCTCAGAATCAGCAACTGGGGAGAAATTTCCTCTAAAAATCAATATTAGAATTTTAAAGTATTACAAAACTGGTATTCGGCCCCCTAGACTGTCTATTTCAAGACAATGAAAATGAGATTAAAAAAATACACTTTTCAGTCTCATTAAGTGGAGGCTGGGTTAGATCACTACTTTTCAAAAGTGTGTCCTTCATAACCCGTACTTTGCAACTTAATTTTCTGAGGAAAAACTCTCTTAGTAATCTATTTCTCATATTTGGCTGATCCAATATGATACGAAACTTTTCCCTAAATGTTTTATCCACTCAGTCACCTGCTCTATAAAAGGAGAAAGCTGTGCTAGGTCTATGATTCTATGGATTATTCACTCAGCCTGGATGAGTCAAACATCAGGATAAGGCCAAAAGGCTTAAATAGCACTACATACAATTACTCAAAATACCTTTTAGGGGTGGGGGTTGGTAGGCATGCCTGGCATCACAAAACATGGCTAAAGAACTCCTGCCAGATAATTCTCTACTTCATCAAACTGAATCTTTAAGAGGGCTGTAGGAGCCAAAAGCAATTCTGAAAATGTCAAACACCACCCACCCCTTAAGAATTTATAAAGAATGGGAGGGTAGAAATGGCTAACGTCATGGTCCAATTTAGCAGAGCATTAAGCCCCTTATTTCAGACCTGCTGCGTCTGAAATGTGGTTAAGAGCCCATCCATCATGACAGTTTTCTTCCTCTCTCCAAAGACCTCCTTTGTCTCCTCGGTCCCTGCCTGCACACAGGCAGCTCTCACAGTGCTGGCAGCCCTTGCGCTTGGAAACTGGCCACCGAACGGAAGCTGAGCCCTAACTTTGATTCCTTACAAATACTGCAGATTTACAGAATCCTAGAATATCCCAACTGGAAAGCGAAATTTAGAGATCATCCAATCCAACCTTCTCATTTTGAACAATTATTACCCCAAGGAAGGGCAATAACTTGTCCAAGGTCATTCAGCTGGTACAGAGCAGACCCTGGTACTCGAACTCAGGTCTTCTAACGCCAAGCACAGAGCTCTTTTACCTCTATCCCATGCCACCAAGTGAGAGGGCCTAGCTGTCGTTTTAAGCGCTTCGTGGGACTTTGGGCCAGGTGCACACTCCGACAGCGCCAGGGGTTGACTTCTGATACTCGATCAGTGCTTCTTGCCTAAGCACACCTGCAAGCCCCAGACGTGATGAAGCTAAAGAGTCAAGGCAGTCACTATTTATTAGGCGCCCACTGAATGCCAGGCAACTGTGCCAGCTGCTGAGCTGGTAGTGGTGAGGAGAGAGGGAGCCCCGACCTTTGCCCCACTTACCTCCATGCAGCGGCAGGGGAGCCAAGACCTGGCCCCTGACTTCCACCTTGGGAGAGTCGAGGCCGTAGCGGCCGCGGTCGATGCGGAAGGTCCAGGGGCCGCCCCGGCCGGGCTCGTGCACGGTCACGTTGATGAGCGCCGTGTAGTACTCCTGGCTCGCGATGTCCGCCCCAGCCGCGCACAGGCACCAGTGCAGCACGGCCAGGAGGACCAGGCCAGGCCGCCGGGCCCCCCTCCAGCGGCCGGCCATGTTCCGGGGGCTCGGGACGGGGCCGGGGACGAAACCCGGGCTCGGGCCGGCACAGAGGAACCGCGCGGGGAGGCCGCGCTGCGGACAGGCCGGGGCGAGTCAGTGCGGCCCGCGGGGCCCGAAGCGGCTCGGAACCTCGGTCGGCGGGCCGGGCCGGGAAGGGCAGGCGGCAGCAGCGGACGGGCGGCCGCTTCTCAGCGCGGCTGCTGCCGGCCCATTCCCCCGCCCCGTCGGTCAGAGTGGGGAGGGCGCGCCGGGGCGGCCCGCTTCCCCCACAACAGCCCAGGCACGGATCGGCGACAGGTCCATTGAGCCCAGGAGGGCGACGAATCGGCGGGGCCGCTGCGGCGGCGGCTCCTCCCTCCGCGCCCCGCCTCACTCAGTGCCCCTGCCCCTGGGCGGCGCAGCAGCGACTTGGGCTGCCCAGGGCAAACAGCTCCGACCCCGGCTGCTCAGCGCGGCTCCGCTCAGCCTCAATCTGGAAGGCGGGATCGGCCTGGGAGGAGAGCGGAGGGGCGGGGAAGGGCGGGGTGCTTCTGGGGGCGGGGCGGCAGCGCCTCCTCTCGGGATTCTCCAGAGGAAAGCGAGGTCGGGGGTGAGTGAGGAGCAGGGACTAAGGCGCGGCCTGCGCAGCAAACCGGAAGACTAAAGCGTCTCGAGGACCGGCCGGAGGCACTCCTGTAGGGAAGCAGGGAGAGCAGGACCAAGGCGGGGGGTGGAGCTCCGGTAGCCTGGCCAGCTCTAGACGAGCCTCCCCGCCCCCAAGCGCAGAAACCTGGCGCGCAGGCGCAGTGGCCTAGACCTGCCCTTGCCCAAAGCCACGAGGACTCGTGTGAAAGGAGTGCTTCTTGCAGGGATCGGAGATAAAAGTACCCCAAGTTTAGAGCCAGCGTCCACTGGTGCACAAAGCGCCGCGTGAGCTGGTGGAACTGATGAAAGGGAAGAGAAGGGACAGAGAGGTTAGGATATGAGGTGAGAGGCGAAGAGTAAGCAGCTGTTACTGTGAAGTGATATAATGGATATCTACTTTGAAGCTTTGAGGATCCATGTTCAAGGTTTTGGTCATCTGCTTACTAGTTTTAACCTTGGCCAAGTGGATGAGTCTTTCGGTTTCAGTTTACTTATTTGTAAAATGAAGACATTGATATGGAGGTGATGGAGCGGGATGCTTTCCAACTATAAATTCTATGGTTCTCCCAGTGTGGAGTGGCCCCTCACTAGCTACCAGCATTAGAGAAGTGCACCACACACACACACACACACACACACACACCCTTCTAGGGCAGATTGGATGGATTTCTTACCTTTCACCCCACACAGGCATTCTGCCAACCCAGCTTGTCCCATTTAAGTAAAAAACATGTGTTTAATTCAGCCAACCAAAAATGGCTTATTCTGCTTTTCCATGATCTTTGCCAATGTTGGCGACCAGATTCAGTAAATGTTAGTTGAGTTGAAACATTTGCTGTTAATGAGAATGTTGACTGGAGGTTAAACAAGTCAAAGATAGGGAAGACAATTCCCCTAAAAAAACTTGGGGGTTTTAATCCCCAAACCCAGTAGATTCAAAATAACCCTGCTCTCAAATAAGCTAATACAATCTTAGACTTCCTTAAAAGTGGGCAAGCTTTTATCAAGTGCTATTGAGTACCAGCCACTGTGCTAAGAGCTGGGGATACAAAAAACTCCAGAAACAATCTCCACCTTCAAGTTCCCATTTTAATGGAGGAGATAATAACTAGGTACATTCAAGATACATAGATTGGCAAGGTGAGCACTGGCTAGATCTGGGAAGCTTTTCAGCTCCTTTCTGGTTTGCTATATGCCTAAATTAGCTGCTGGCCATTGCAACATATTGAGGGGCCCTTGAGTTAGGACCCACTATCCAAGAGCATATAAGACCTCCAGAGCAATGTGTCTGCTAGCAGTCTGTCATTGAAAGAATGAGACTACTCATTTATATTATGTTCTAATTGTAAGTGACCTGGAGAGGCCCTCAAAAAAGAGGTATGTGGAGTCACATGGGGTATTAAAAAAATTTTTTTTGAAGTACATATTTTTAAAAGTTGTCTAGTGATATGAACCAAGTACTTATAAGTCTTAAGATGTCAGACATTCCAGTAGGGTGTGTGTCTTAGGCTTCTGGGTGGGGCCAAGGTAAATTAGATAGTTGGCCTAAGTATAAGGGAGGTTGATCAGGAGAGTTCTATAATTTAACTGGATGAACTTCCAGGGGAGTGAGCCTTTGCTTTTGAAAGCACCTCTTCTTTTGGATTATGGACATGGTCATTGTCGAATAAAAAGAAAAACACAATTCTTGATTAGGTCTAATAGAGTGAGATTGCCTCAAGTGAAAACAACTGGTTGGAAGTAGCTTGACTCTTTATGGAGACCAATGACTAGAGCTGCCCCCAAAATGATTTGGTTGATCAGAGTTCTAGGGAGGCTAATCAGAAGAGTTATCTTGCTGTGGTGGCCTATAAAAGAGAAGTGACAGGCTGCCATCATTCCTTTTTTGATCTTTCCCTCTTAGGGTGAAACTTGCTTCCAGTTTAGGAGAAGCCTATGAGTGTACCTTCCCACTACCAGGAGCTATTAATGGATTGAAAATAGGTTTTTCTGATCCAAAAGATGGAAGCTTCAAGGGTGCTTCAAGAGGAGTCTTGAGTTAGAGAGTTCCTGAGCAGCATGCATGTTGGAAAGAGAAGACTATTCAAGTGGTCCCTCCAGCTGGAGAATCGATAAAAGACATGGGGAAGCAAGAGAGCAAACCTTTGCTTCACCTTGGTTTTCACTATTCTATAGTAAGTTATTATAGAACTTTATGATTACTATAGTGAATCATTATGTAACTATATAGTTATATGATTATATTATTACTGTAGTGAGTTATTATATTGTTAACTATAGTTACATGGGGTGTAGGGTAAAGAAGCCTGTACAGCAACCCTAAAATGTGTTTGCCTTCTGATGAAGTCTAATCACACAGTAGCACTATGAATTTGGGAGACACTGGTGGGTTAAGATCCTGTGGAAGAGAGGAATTTCATCAGAATATTGAGGCGTTACCCTTCTCACAACTGCATTTTAAATTCTCTTCTTAGGGGAATTTATGGACTACTTTGAGATCTTTACATATTATATGAGTCTTTTGTGTCCTTCATTTTCTGTGGGGTAAAATAAAAATTGGTCTCTTTCTGATATGCATTTGTTACTCAGAGGGTGTGTGAGTGTAAGGACCCTGTTACATTTCTAGAAACCTACACATAAGCTTTATTTTTTTGGTGATTTTCCTGAATAAATTCTGGGTGGGGATCTAATGAATGAGAAAAGATATTCATCTTTTAGGGCTATTCCTCCAAGCAAAACAGATTTGTGTGATATCAAACCTGGGGAGCAGAAGGGAAAGTACTAGGTTGCATATTCTATAAGGAAGAATTACTTTCTAATAATTAGAGCAATTAAAAAATGGAACGCTTTGCTTTTTAAGGTTCTGAGCACAAGATCACTAGAAGTTCTTAGGGAATAGATGATCTTATAGAAAGGATACCTATATTGGATGAGAGGTTAGACAAGACTGACCTCTAAATACCTTTCAACTCTGCTATTCTTTGATTCTATGAAGACAGTTTCAGAAGGGAAACTTATAAGGGGAATGAATGGGAAGCAGATGACTGAGTTAATCATCAGGAGATACACAAATTTTGACAGAACTCTGACCCATATACTGTGCTAATTGTTAGATGGGAGATAGGGAACTGAAAGCTAGGGTATATTCTAAAACAGAAGTACTAATTTGTTCCATTGGAATTTCCCAGAGCAGATGGGATCCCCTGAAGCCTTAAAAATGGTCTTTTGGCACCCTTTATCTCACTGTAAAGATCACTTCACCCAACAATGCCTGGAGGGAAAGCTGAAAGTCATCCTCTATCAGTTGCAGAGTGAAACAGCAGGAGAGGCCTGGGAGAAATGAAAAAATAACTTATGTAATTGAAATTACAAGAAAAACTTAAGGATAAGGGAATTTAATTACCTGAATTGGAGCCTGGCCAGAATACCTGTCTTGTCTGTGTCTTATTTAGGAATGGTATAAATGTTCCAAGAAACTAGGTCCTTTCTTCAGAAGAACCCAAAATAAAGCAGAGGAACCATTTTTCAGATTGCTAAAAAAATTGAAAATATGAATTAAAGTATTAATTTTCTTAAAGCAAAACAGAAAAGAAAGCTAGTGATTCAATCTGGCAGCCCAAAGTAGAGCTGTGATGGTAAATAGGTTGTTATATAAATATTACTGTAGAGAATATATTCTTTGATGATTTAACAACTAGCCCTGGGGAAATGACACTTAAGCTGTAAATATTTGGTATCCTTATTTCTGGGACCTCTACTATTATTATTTTTAATGTCTCACAACAACCCTACCCTTTCTGTGACCACCACCTGCGCCTAGATCATTATCACAGAATTTTAAAGTTGGAAGAGGCTTTAGTGTCTATCTAGTACAACCATGCTGAGGATGTCTCCTTGCTACCTGAGAGTCATCCAACCTCTGCTCAAAGACCTTAGAAAATATTATTTGCCAACTCCTAGTATCAAGACTAAATTTGTCTCTTTGAAATTTCTACCAATTGTGCTATTACTTCTCCTCTGGGTCAAATACAACAGCTCTAATCCTTATACTACATGACAGCCCTTCAAATACTTGAACAAAGTCATCTTTGTTTCCTTTCCTCCCCTTCTTATTCTTCCCTTTTCCAGGTTGAACATTCTAAATTTCTTCAGCCCATCCTTAAATGAATTGGAAACAAGGCCCTTCATCAGAGTGGTTATCCTCTTCTGGAGGTGTTTCTCCTTGTTAATGTCCTTCCTAATCTTTGGCACAGAGAACCGAACAGTGGGTTTGTTCCAGATGGGATGTGAGGGACTACCATCCCCTTATTTCTGGAAGAACGCTTCTAAATGCATCCCAAGTTCACATTAGTTTTTTGTCTGCCATATCATACTATTGGCTCCTGTTGAACCTCCAGTCCACTAAGACCTCCTGATCTTTTTTCAGACAACTGCTCTCTAACCTTTTCTTCTTTATCTTGTACTTGTGTAGTTGATTTTTTAAAAAAATACAATATAATATTGTACATTTATTTCTGTTGAATGTCATCATCCTAGATCCTATTTAATCATCACAGGTCTACTTTGGATTTCAAGATTGAATCATTAGCTTTCTTTTCTGTTTTGCTTTAAGAAAATTAATACTTTAATTCATATTTTCAATTTTTTAGCAATCTAAAAAATAGTTCCTCTGCTTTATTTTGGGTTCTTCTGAAGAAAGGACTTAGTTTCTTGGAACATTTATACCATTCTTAATCTAGAATGTCATCATGAACCTAAATGCTCTACTCTGTCAAGATCTTTTGGGATCCTGACTCTACTAGGCGGTTTATTAGCTATCCTAGATTTGTATCATCTGAAAATTTGATAAGCATTCCATCTTTTTCTCTAAGTCATTGATAAAATCGTTAATCATCACAAGGGCAAGCACAAATTCCTGGTACACTCTCCTGGAGGCCTGCCAAGTTGATATTCACTCCTCTTCGAGTCTAGCCATTCAACACATTCTAAATCCATCTGATTGTATTATCATCTGGTACATGTTACTTCATCTTTTCTACGAAAATAACATGAGATATTTTATCAAATGCTTTGCTAACATCTAGGTAAACAATATCTACAGTATTCATTTTATCAGTTTAATAACTGTCAAAAAAAAAGGAAATAATGACCTGACCATGATGCTGCGCTCTTTTTCTGATAGCCACTTCCTTTTTATTTTTTTATTTATTTTTATTTTTACTTATTTATTCATTTATTTATTTAAATTTTAATTTATTTTCTTGGTTACATCATTCATTTCCACAAGGTTTTGAGTTACAAATTTTCTCCC
>CM053595.1:53342480-53371774 GCA_028646575.1 Pseudocheirus occidentalis | reverse complement strand
TCCCACTTCTATGATCTCTTTGGGATACAACCCCAAAAGTGGTATTACTGGGTCAAAGGGTATGCAATTATTTATAGCCCTTTGGGCATAGTTCTGGATTGCCCTCCAGAATGGTTGTATCACTTCACAGCTCCACCAACAATGCATTAGAGTTTATTGGTGAGATTTCAACATGTATCTGAATAGACGCTCTATAGTGTTTGTCCAACAACATGCATATCGCGGACAGATAATAGACTGTGAGCTGGACTTGGAGTTGAAAAGGAAGAGGAGATTAGAAAACTGCAAAGCAATTGACAACTGACCCCAAATTTTCTATAACATCTAAGGTTCATTTTTTCTTTCTCTCTTTTTTTTTTTTGAGGAGGGAAGACAAGGCAATTAGGGTTAAGTGACTTGCCCAAGGTCACACAGCTAGTAAGTGTGTCAAGTGTCTGAGGGTGGATTCGAATTCAGGTCCTCCGGACTCCAGGGCTCTATTCACTGTGCCACCTAGCTGCTCCAGGTTCATCTTTTCAATGCAGGCATTTTACCAGTGTTGATGAATGGTAGCAACAACCAGAACACCAGTATCTGAAAAACTAAAGATGAACATCAAACAGAAGGCAACGGAAAGGCCCATGGGTGCTTGCAGGCTACAACATATAACCAATGAGGAACTCCAGAGAAGAAGAGGAGTAAATGATGTCATACAAGAATCATATGATAAAAAGGTGGGATGGTCATGCGGCAAGAGTAAATGATGGCATGTGGAAGGCCAGAATGCTTTACTGTCACTCTCAAGATGTAAGGGGAAAATAAGGAAAACTTCCTGTGTGTTGGGTGGACTCTGTGAAGAAGTCATTTGGGGAAGACATGGGTGAGAGTCACACGGGATGGGTAGGCACAGTTGGGTCATAATCTGCACATGGAAAGGAACTCCCGAATGAATGAAATAGCAGGTTCATTTGAATACTTGTTTCCCTCCCCAAAGAATGTAAACTCCTTGAGGGCAAGAACTTTATTATTTTTGTCTTTTACCTAGTTATAGGTGTTTGGCTAATACTTTATGATTGGTTAAAATATTGATATTGGAGACTGAAGCCTCAGAGACTGGAGAATCTTCACCTAATGTAGCCTGATGGCCTGACTCTGCCTCTGGCCTTATTATCAGGGTTGCAGCTGGGGATCAAAGATGCTCTGAGGTAGCTATAATCAGAGAACTGGCCCGGAAGTGGGGAGCTTAAAACAGGGTCATGGTGGGGACAGAGGGGAATCGCCACTGCTTACTACTACTACTACTGCTGCTACTACCACTACTGCTACTACTACTTCTACTACTACTACTGCTATTGCTACTACTACTACTACTACTGCTACTACCATTTATAAAGCATTTTAAGGTTTGTAAAGAACTTTACAAATATTATTTTGTCCTTACAACAGTCCTAGGAGGTGATATTTTTTAATAGATAATGAAACCGAGCTAGACAGAGGTTAAGTAACTTGCCCAAAGTGTCATAGCTGGTAAGTGTCTTGGGTCAGATTTGAACTCAGTTGTTCTGACCCAGGTCCAGGTCTCTCTGTCCATTGTGCCATCAACCTTCCTCTACTACAGCAGAAGTTATGACTAGAGGGCTGGAATATGGGGTAGATTATTTCTTTTTTAGATTTTTTTGTCTTTTTGGAAGGGCAGAAGTTTGACAATTGGAGTTAAGTGACTTGCCCAAGGCCACACAGCTAGTAAGTGTTAAATGTCTGAGGTTGAACTTGAACTCAGGCCCTCCTGCCTCCAGGGCTGGTGCTCTATTCACAGTGCCACCTAACCGCCCTGGGTTAGATTATTTCTAATTTGTATTATAGGTATTAATGTAAATGTTTTGACCTCCTGACAAATTATAAGTTTCTTATGGATAGGGGTTATCATTTATATTTTTCTTCATTCTTATTATTAACCAACAATAACAAATATAAACATTTCTATATTCAAAGAACAGAAAAAGAGACATATGAAATGGTGAATCTCTATTATATAGCTTAAATACATTTAATTCAACAATGTAGTACCAATACTACCTTGATTGTGTCCACGTCTGAATTTTTTTCTGTTCTCTGCAGTTTTCAATATTTAACATTTTAAAATGAGGGACTGTTTCAGCTGAGGTGCCTTCCCTTTTACACTTCTAAGATTCTATAATCAGATTTAAATACATTTGGTTATCTACTTAAGTTTCATTGAACTACTGTTCTACTGTATAGTTTGACTTGAATACAAAATCTGCCAAATATCATTTAAATGAAAAAAAGTTTCATTAATGTTCTTCTTTTTTTTTGTACCTCTATCTTTGACCCCCTCTCCTCCCTGCTCTTCTTCCCTCCTAGAAAATAAAAACCCTCTCTTGAAACAAATAAGTATAGTTAAGCAAAATTAGTTTACACACTGACCATGTCTGAAAATACACATTTACAGACCACCTCTTCTTTTTCAAGAGGTGGGGGAAACATACTTTGTCATCAGTCTTTTTTTTTCTTTTTGGAGGGGGAAAGGTAGGGCAATTGCTGTTAAGTGACTTGTGCAAGGTCATACGGCTAGTTTTGTGTTAAGTGTCTGAGGCCGGATTTAAACTCAGGTCCCCCTGACTCCAGGGCTGGTGCTCTATTCACTGTGCCACTTAGCTGCCCCTTTATCAGTCTTCTGGAGTCATGACTGGTCATTGCATTGATCAGAGTTCTTCAGACTTTCAAAGTCATATTTTTTGCATCATCATGGTTGTAATGGGCCTGGTCCATGAGGGCCAAGTACTTAGAGCATGTGAAATATATTATTCCTGCTGCTAATCCGTAGTGAAATAAAACTTATCCAGAGCATCCACTAATTAGTTACTGCTGCCAGTCATCAAATCAACATGCAGAGATAGTCATCTGTAGATTTTATTCATGTATGTAGACTTATCTGTATAAAAATTCAGAGAGCCCAGAGCATCAGCTTCAGTAACCTTATATAGAATGTGAATACATAAGTAACATAAAAAATGCAATTTTGTAGAAAGCAGGAGGGGAAGAAAGTTAAGGGTAGACATGTCTGGAAACAACAGAAGGGGGCAGGTAAGCACACTTGCCAGATGGTCAAAACAGGAGCTATGCCATCTTTCCCAGACTTGATTGTGCAGGTGTTATGACCTTCAGACTTCTAAGAACAGTGTTTGGAAGCTCAAATAGAGATGAGGGTAGTGTCCTCTTCTTATCATAGTTGTAGCAAGAAGTCTGAACCAGAGTTTTCGTTCCCATCTCCATCTTTCTTTTATCATAGTGAAAGCAAGAGGCCCGAGCCAGAAATTCTCTTGCCATAACAGGGAGCCTCGGTGAGTCTGTTTCTGGAACTACACAGTGAAGGGGCCTTTTGCCTTCCTGCTTCAGAACAGCTTATTTCCTGTTGGTTTACTGACTTGGTCTATCTCTGTCTTTCTTTGTCTCATTTTTTCTGCCTGTGTTTCTTTGTATCTTCTTTCTCTTTTTGTAGGGCAAGAACTGTGTGTGTCGGTGAATGTATGATATCTCTGTGTCTACTGTCTTGATTATGCATCATTCTTTCCTGATTTTGGTTGACTGAGTAGTAGAGAGAGAATGGAGCAGGGCTAAAACTCTAAATTTTAAGGGTCAGAAGAACCACCAGAGTTCTTGTGACTGGTAACAATGACATCAGTATCTGAGTAACCATCTGTTTGGTCTAACATAGCAGTGAATTGACCCAACAGTTGAGACGGTGTATCCTGTAAGCAAGGGGACAGCTCAGTAACTGGCTATGCCACACCCAGAAGAAGGGAACTTGGCTGTAGAATGTTTTATGTCATCACTTTGAGTGTGACGGCATCCTCCCTAGAGACCAAGGTAGGAGAGGGGAGTTCCCAGTTTGGGAAGTGGTTTACTTTGGAACTTGCTATACTTTCTCAGTAACTATCCCTTTGTAAGAGCTACCTCATGTTAATTGGTTAAATTATATTGGATATGAACTGATGTTTGGTATTAGAAGGACATACCAGATTGAGGTTCACAAGTAGAGTGTCAGACAACTTTAACTGTTCAGGGTTACTTAGTGGAGAAGTAGCCAAGCTCTGGGGGTGAACTGCTGCTACTAGCGGGGAAGGGAAAGGAATAAGCATTTATCAAGCAAGCACTTCCTGAGCGCCAGATCTGTGCTAAGCACTTTACAGATTATTTCATTTGATAGGCACAATTCTGTGAGGTAGGTATATACTATTATTATCTCCATTTTTCAGTTGAGGAAACTGAGGCAGAGGTCAATGACTTGGCCGGGTGAAGTGATTTGTCACACAGCTGGTAAGTGTCTGAGTCCAGATTTGAACTTGGGTCATCCCGACTCCAGGCTCAGCTTTCTATCCACTGTATTGGTTCATATAAGTCTGCCTAAGTTTCTCTGAACATTTTTATAATGCAGTAATATTAAAGTACATTCATATGCCACAATTTGTCAAGGTTTCCAAAATGATAGGCACTCACGTATTTCCAGGTTTTTTGCTTAAACAAAAAGTATTGCTTTGCCGTTTTATTTATTTTTATTTAATATGGATCCTTTCTATCGCTCTGTCTCTCTTTTTACCCCTTTGGAGGTAGGGTATACATAGGGGAAAGGAAGAGAATCTGTAATTTTTCAGCTCTGAATATCTGGTTAAGTAGCATAGTGCACTGCACATAGTCAACATTAAGTTTTTAAAAACGTGTCAGACTGAATTGGATGCTGCCCAGGAATAACCCTTTTCCTTTCTTCCTCTCATCATTCTGTTCTGCCCACCCTACTATTTCCTCCTCTCATTAGTTTCAGCACAGAGCTGTAACTAAGAGCTTGGCATCTGGGTCAAATTCAACCCAGTGTTTGTGTGTGGGCACTTCCTGAGGTACAATATAACTCCTCCTGCACATTGTTGAAGACAGAGATCATGGGGATTGAGGAGGTTGAGGAACTTGGAGACCAGGATCTTCAAAGGGGGCCAGAGTTGGGATGGAAACTTTTCCACATCGTAAAGTTGAACTACAGTCTATGGATTGTCTCCCTCAATTCGATTGTGAGTGCCTCAGTGCTTGTTATAATGCTTGGCACAGAGCAAGTATTTAATCAATCACTCTAAAGGGAACTGATAGCCATGGCACCCTAAGGAGCAATAGCCTGAAGCCAAACCAGGGAGAGGATCTGTCAGTGGACAATGAGAGGTGGGTGGGGTGGAGTACCCTCTTTCTCCATGTAATCATTTGGCATCAAGCTCCTTTCTAGGCTAATTCTGGTTTTGTTTTAAACTTTTGTTGTCTGTTGTTCAGGCATTTTTTTAGTCATGTCCAATTCTTTGTGACCCTGTTTGGGTTTTTTTGGGTAAAGGTACTGGATTGGGCAAAAGGTACATTTCCTTCTCTGGCTCATTTTTTTCTTCAAATCTCAAGTTTCACTTTTTTGGGGGAACCTTTTTTAGGGGGGAAGACAGGGCATTTGGGGTTAAGTGACTTGCCCAAAGTCACACAGCTAGTAAGTGTTAAGTGTCTGAGGCCAGATTCAAACTCTAGTCCTGACTCCAGGGCTGGTGCTTTATTCACTGTCACCTAGCCACCCCTCTAGCTCATTTTACAGAGGAGGAAACTGAGGCAAACAGGGATAAGGGACTTGCCCAGAGTCTGAGGTCATATTTGAACTCAGGTCTTCCTGACTCCAGGTCTGGCACTCTATTCACTGCACCATCTAGTAGCCTGTTCTGTTTCAGAACACTTGTGAACACTTGATTCTAAAATCAGAAGACCATAACTGTCTTAACTCTGTCATAATTCTGCTGTGTACAAATCACTCAAACTCTGTGGACTGTAGGCTCCCTCTTTATTAATTGGAAATAGCATTACTTGTACTACCTACTTTAGCTATGCTGTGAGGAAAGCTTTTTGTCAAGCTTACACCTCTATATAAAAGTGAGTTCACCTGAGGGAATTAGACTATAGCATTCCCCTAGCGTTCCCCATTCCCAACAGCTTTCCCTTCCTTAACTCTGCTGCAGATACTGCCCAGAAAAATCAAAGGGGAACTTCACTGGAGGGAACTAGACTACAACTTCCATCATATTAGTGAAACTGGGTTTTTTTTTTTAACCCTTCGTTTCTTGCTATTCAAGGCTGTACAGAACCTTGTAGAGACCTGAAGTGCTGTACACCCAAAGCAGCTGGAGATAGGTAGCAAGTGGCCAGAACTGATCAGATCAGATTTGAGTTTAAGGGGACAGGCCATACTGTGGTCTACAGACATGGTGAAATAAAGTGGAACCCCAGCATTTTCGGTCTGTCATGTAGTAACCCTATTATGTCATATGTATGTATATGTATACACGTACCTATATACACACGTATATAGATGTGTGTATTTATTTTTAACCATAGGGACAGTTTAATAGCTCCTAAGGTCTACATGGTTCCTTCCTATTTGACTTTAAGCAGTTTAGGGTGAAAAGTTATGGATCTGATCACAATTGTTCTAAGCCTCCAGTTAGGGAAATTCCTAATACTTATGCAAAGGTTGGATTCTTGAGTCGATTGAGAAGAGACCTTGCTTAACAAAGGTCACTGCTGTTAAGTGGGTGGGATAATGCTGGAGCCTCACCCTTAAATTTATTTCATCTGAGTGATTGTCCAGGCTGTCCTTAGCAGGTTCCAAACTCACTAAGTCCCTTTCCTTATTCTTCCTTCTCTTTTCTTGACTGAGAGGAAGTGGGGGAAGAAATGATACAAATGGAACAGGAAGGGATTTGTAGTGGTTTTTCTGCAGTTTGCTATTTGAAAGCTCTGGACAGTTTTGTTTTGCTGTTACTTTACTGTGTTCCAGTAAATCACAGAGTCCTTAAGGAAATAATAACTTATCAATCTCTATGAAAAGTTAGTGATGAATGAGAAGAGATTTCAAATTTCAAAAGAGAAAAGAGAACTCAGAGATAAATTGATTTTTCCTGTTTTAGGCAATTTAATGTACATTCCAGGTCACACCTCTGGTTCCACATAGAATCCAGAGCATGGTGATGAGAGTGGTGGTGGTAGGGGAAGAGAAGGAGGTAAGTAGCTCATTTTTATTTAGTTATAGTGCCATCTGGTGAGCATTGAGAAGACTGCAGCATGGGGAAAAAGTTTGTCAACTGATTGATTGTCCCTGACGTTGTCACTGGGCTGGTGGCCCAAGAACAGATTCAACTGGTGGACAAAATATATGCTTCCCCCTCCTGCAGGTTGGTTGACTGATGAATCAACCAACTAGTTAATTACTTCGTACTCCATACACAGTGTGCCAGGAAAAAAATGAAAAGCCAAGGGAACGAGCTTGTTGGGTATAATTTGGAAGCACCACTATGTAAATATATACTTAATAGTCATATGATGCTAGGCAAGTCACTTAACTTCCTTGCTGAGACCTCAGGTGACTTGCTCCGATTTATCTACTAAGCCAATGGTTATCAAAGTTCTTGGTCTCAAGGCCCCTTTATACTTTTTAAAATGATTAGATTATTGGTTCTATTTATCAATATTTTCTGTATCAGAAATGAAAACATCTTAACATTATGATGAAAATAGTTTTGACTTTGAGCATCCCCAGAAAAAGTCTTGGGACTCTTGGGGGTTCCTTAGTATAACTACTCCTATGACAATCCCTGTGAGCGATGCTGTAGTAAACCATAGGGGAATGTCTATAGATGGAAGGCATTCTTACATGGGGAGCCCCCAAACTGATGACACACAGATCCTTTGCATATTCTGTAGAGCTTTACACTGGGATTAAATAAAAACAAACGACACTCTCAAGTACAAGATATGGGAGCAGTAGATAAGAGTAATTCATTTGAAAAAGATGAAGGGGGGTATGCCAACAGCATTTTATGATAGCTGAGAAAGCTAGAGTTCTTAGGTGGCATTGAATGGCAGAGTATCCAGGAATAAAGAGATAATGATCCCAGTAGACTCTTTTCTGTTGAGACTGACTTTATCTGGAGTTCTGTGTTCAGCTCTGGCTACTGCATTTTGTGATAGACAGCTGGAGAATGTCCGGAAAAAAAATACAACCAGTATATTGACTGTCATCCAGGTCATTCTACGTTATGATAAGCCGGACATGGGAGGCAGCTGTCTAGGTATTTTGGGAGCTGTTGTGTGGAAGAAGGTTTCTACTTGTGCTTGGTTACAGAGGACAGGACAAGGAGCAAGAGGTGTGACTTGAATAGAGGCAAGTTTAGGCTTGGTCTATGTAAACAACAATAACAACAACAACAAAACTTTTTCATAATTGAGCTCTCCAAAATTTGAATAGGCTGCCTTAAGTTCTTCCTCACTTAAGGGTTTCAAACAAAAGCTGGATGATTATTTGATGGGTATGCTATAGAGATACCTGTTGGACTATCTGGTCTCTGAGATCCCACCTAATTGAGAAATCCAGTCATTCTGAATTTGGACAAAGCCGAGAGAACATTCTGAATCTGCCAAACAGGTTTAATCAGCTTAAGATGGTGGTAGACAGTGTAGAAGAGGTTTGAGACCTGTGCTTGGAGTCAGAGTGATTAGCAGCAAAATCTGGGATGGGGAAGCATGATTTCTGCAAGTGGCAACTGCTGTTCACAAACTGTCTCAAGGTCTTCTATTGTCCTGAAGTAGCTTGAAGAACAGCCACATTTCCATCCCAAGGACTTCTCACACGAGCTGCCATGTGGCATGGCTGCCTCCAGTAGAGTCACAAGGCTGTTGCCCACTTTAACTGGGCCTGCTTTCACCCCCCCCTCCATGACTTCTTGGGGCTATGGACCTTTCTTAGCATAACTACACCTATGACAATGCAAGTCCCCTGCCCCCTTCCTCCTGCCCCTCCACTCTTTATGCATTTTGCATGTGTTCTTTTATTTACATGTTGTCTCCTTTAGAGTGTAAGCTATCTGAGGGCAGGGATTCTTTTTTTCTTTTCCTTGTATCTTCAGAATAGTACCTGGCACATAGGAAGAGCTTATTTCATGCTTGTTGACTGACAATGTAACAGTGACTGATGCTCTTTCCTCCTCCCTCTCCCCAACTGGATTTGCCCAGGTAAGAGCATTTCTGCTTATAGTTCTTCTCCATGTGCACAAAGGAAGTGCTGCCAGCTGGAGCTCTTTACCTGGAGAGAGTTTTCTTTTTGTTTTTGTATCCCCAGTGTCTGCTTGTAGTATATGATACCTACTAGGTGCTGAATTGCTACCTTCAGACCTCCAGCCAAGATGTCTGTCTAAACAGAGGCAAAATGCCCAGTTCTCACATAACAACTCCAGCAAAAACTTAAAATTTTCACCAGACCAAATAATAATCAGGAAATTCAATGAGAAACTATAGCAACTTCTTCCAACAGAAAATCAGACAGGAGCCAACAGCCAGCAAAAGGGACCACTGACAAAGCCAGCCTAGCACAGACAAACAAGCTTCTCAGTGTGATTGGAAATGGACCAGAATATAAGTGTAGCCTGTAAGGCTCTATGATCAGAGTCAATAAGAGCAGAAAACTCCCTCAAAGTGATCAGAAAGCCATAAGATGGTCAGAAATTCCCACGCTTGTCAGAAACCCACAGCAGGGACCTTGGGAGCCTTAGGGAACGTCCGTAACAAGAACAGTGTGATAGTGCTCAGACTGGTACAGCCTAGGTGCTCAGGGCTCTGAGGTTTCTTTCTAGTACTCTGTACTGAGTTGTCATAGAAGGGTATGAAGATGTAGTGCTATAAATATCACATGAATTCTGAATGAAGGATATTTGATCTAGCCCTAAATAGCTTAGAAGAGAAAATGGTAAATGTTGACCAAGTAAGAGACTCCCTGAAGACTAAAAGAGACTAATCAGAAATCAATATTTCATTCTATAACAAGAAATATTAGAAGAAAATCAAAAGATTGAAAAAAAAGGAGAATCTAACCTATCTGATATCAAAACCAAGGGACCTGGAAAACATATCAAGGCTGGATTATTTAAGAGTCATTGGTTAGGGGTGGGGATATACCCCTACTGAGGGAAGCTAAAGTTGGTGGATCTTTTGAGCTCAAAAGTTCTGAGCTGCATTAGGGCTAAAGCCAATTGGGAATCCACACTGAATCTCACCAACATGGTGAGTCCCTGAGGGGAGGAGGAAAGAGAGGGAAAACAGAGCCAAGTTGCCTCAGGAGGGGCATATAAATCCAGGTTGGAGACACAATAGGTCAAAGCCTTTGTGTTGATTAGCAATATTTATTAATTAAAATAAATATTAAACTTTTGAGTTTGCTGGTTATACTTTTCTTTTTTTTTTTTTATCCCAGAGAGCTGGTTGTCAAACAATTTCTAGTACCCCTCTGCTTTAACTCTGATATTCTATGATTCTGTGATAACTTTTCAGATTTCTTTTGTATTTCTCCTCTTTACTCAACATTCCAGCCAGACTGGCCCAGCAGCTGGTCACCTAACTTGACCCACCATCTTCCCACCTCTGCATCTTTGCCCAGATTGTTTGTCCCCCATGCCTGAAATTTACCCTCTCCTCATCTTTCCCTCTCAGCATCTGTAGTTTACTTCAGTGTTCGGCTCAGATACCACCTCTGATTCAAAACCTTCCCTGATCACCTAAGTTATTAGTATTCTTCCCCCAGATTATCTTATATTTACTTATCTCCATACATGTTGTGTTCTATAGGGGTGGGGAACCTGCGACCTCCAGGCCACATGTGGCCCCAGGTCCTCAAGTACAGCCTTTTGACCGAATCCAAACTTCACAGAACAAATCATGTCTGACTCTTTGTGACCCCATTTTGAGGTTTTCTTGGCAAAGACACTTGAGTGGTTTCTCATTTCCGTTTCCTTCTCCAGTTCATTTTACAGATGAGGAACTGAGGCAAACAGGGTTAAGTGACTTGCTCAGGGTCACACAACTAGTAAGTGACTGAGATCAGATTTGAACTCAGGAAAGGAGTCTTCCTGATTCCATGCCCAGTG
Organism: Pseudocheirus occidentalis; assembly: GCA_028646575.1. Classification (NCBI taxonomy): domain Eukaryota; kingdom Metazoa; phylum Chordata; class Mammalia; order Diprotodontia; family Pseudocheiridae; genus Pseudocheirus; species Pseudocheirus occidentalis. The sequence continues at coordinate 53,360,792 of CM053595.1, read as the reverse complement.
CTCTGTCCACTGGGCCACCTAGCTGCTGTAGGAGTGACTAATATCCAAGACAGCTTGATTTATGACAGAAAAGGAAGCCTTTCACTCCTTCTATAAGTGGATAAACTGGCCCATCCCTATTAGAGACAGTCCAGCTAGTGCCTAACATGCTAGGACTGTGTTAGGAAGACCAAGTTCAAATCTCATCTCTGCTACTTATTAACTGGGTGACCCTGGACAAGTTGCACGTCTTCCTGTGTCTCAGTTTACCTTCTAGGGTTGCTGTGCCGTTCAAACGAGATCTATAGACAGTAACTCAGAAATCGTAAAGTGCTATGCAAATGTCAACTCTTGTTTTAATGATCCTTCCAGAAAGCTCCAGGCGCCTTAGTTCTGTCTTCTCTGGCAAAGACCAGGCAATGGATGACCACTGGTATCAGAGTGCCCTCTAGGGGATCCTTCTGAGAAAAGCATTCCAATCCCTGGCAGATTCCTGGTTATTTTTATTGGCTTTACAATTGTCTCAAAGTTGCTGAGAATTTCTAGAAAGACTTCGGAAATACAATCAACTTTAGATCACTTTAATTTTTAACAGAGTAGGACATAGAGGACAGGCCTGGGAGAACCGCTAGATGAGGTGATGGGGGTTTGAATTTCTTCTCCTATAAACTGAGGGAAAGAAGACAAGAAGGAACGAATCACTGAAGGTGGCATTAAATAGACTTGGCAACAAACAAAAAGCTATCAGTTTGTGTTTTAGTCACCAGAAACTAATAGTGGTGTTACAAAAAAGAAAAAAAGAAGAGCACAAGGATTTGGATATGGAAAATAAGGGAGGTGGTAGCTGCCGGGCCCTAGAAGGAATGTTAATTTTTAAAAAGCCTAAGTAAAAAATACATTCCATATACATCATGGGGGAAGAGGGAGGGAGGAGGATGGCAGATAAATCCTAGAGAGGGCAGGTATGGCATTTCCTAGGATCAAGGATTTAGAGCTAAAAAGGGGCCTCATATACCATCCAGTAGTCTCATTTTGCAAATGACAGACCCAGAGAGATTGAGTGACTTGCGTAAAGCCATACAGGTAGTAAGTGACAGAGCCAGGATTTATACTCAGATCCTTTACTCCAGATACAGCCACCTTTCCCCTGGGCCATGCTGCCTCTCATTCCCCAAAGCACAACTGTATGCTTTGCTCCACAAGAGTAAACAGGAACAGCAAAAGTCACTGGAAAGTCATTCAGACAATGGCATAATGGGTGGATTTGGAGCCTGGAGTCCTGGGTTCAAAATCTGGATCTGTCACTACAGCCTGGCTCAAATCTGAGCCTCAGTTTCCCTTTCTGCTCACCCTCTAGCTCTTAATTTATGATTCTGTGTCCTAAACTGGCCTTCAACAATTATACAGTCTAGTTAGAGAGACAAGTCATCCATGGAACAATAAACAGGAAAGGATGGATCTCTCTCTCTCTCTCTCTCTCTCTCAGCCTCTCTCTCTCTCTCCCTCCCTCCCCTCTCTGTCTCTCTCTCTCTCTCTCTATATATATATATATATATATATCTATATATACATATATACACACATATACACACATAGATATAGATATGTAATTAAGTTCCATATTGCATGATATAGACCAGAAGTTCCCAAACTTATTTGATGTAATGCCCCCTTAAAAAAAATTACTCAGCATCCCCCTGGAAATCTACTTTCTTTAACCCTTTAACATTTAAAAAAATTTTGCATCATCTGAAAAACATAAAATATATATATTTTTTAAAATGACGTCTACAATTGAATAATTTATTGTAAATTTGTGGGGATTTTTCCTGTGTTGAAATTTTTATGATGCAATATTGCATCATGTAACCATATAGTATCATATTGGTGGAAGCTGGTGGAACTTTTTATGAACTTGCTGAAAGATCTGAGCTTTAAACAAACATCACACATATTGTAAACTAGTCATTACATGCACATACTTCTGCAGATGCATGCTAGACTTCCCAATAATGTGTGCACTTGCCTGCCCAACACTTGTTTGTTAAGACCTGGCTGAGGACTTGACCACTATCAATTAAAACTCACATTTTATGTTATTATTTGGAAAATAATGTAATCATTACCTGTTATATAACAGATGAAACATGTGCAAATTCAGTTTTTCAAAATTTTCTTCTTTTTTCTTCTTTCCTTATGTTTCCACAGTCCCTTATTTTTATTCAGTACTCCCCAGCTGCACCTACTACTGCCCTCCTGGATAATTTTAGCGCCCCTAAGGGGGTGGTTTGACTCACTTTGGAAACCTCTGGTAGACTGTAGTTGCTTGAGTTCAGAGAAGAGGAGCCCAGTAGTGGTTAGGATGTCTGGGAAAACTTCATGGAAGAAGTGCCATGCAAACTGTTCTGAGGAACTCAGAAGTAGGGTTTAGTTAGGCTAAGGGGATGAGGGAAGGCATTCCTGAGGAAGATAACCTGAATAAGGGAAAAGAAATGAGTTTCATATTTCATAGCTAACATTTTAGAAAAGATAGCAATGGTGCATTATTATTGTTATTGTTGTTTTTTAGGTGGTTGAACCTGACAGTTGAGTTTGGCTAAGCTGTTGCAAAGTTTTAATTTCAGTTTGGTTGGAAACTCAGTGGAAACCTCCTCACTTCATTAAGTCACACGAAACCAAAATCCAAAGCAAGGGGAGTTGGTGGAAATTTTTATGAACTTGCTGAAAGATCTGAGCTTTAAACAAACATCAAACAACCTCTTATCTTACTGAGCCTATACAAGGCCCAGCCCTGGGTGGGTTTGGTCATCATCAAACAGGGTTTGGATGTCTTTGATTCATGTGATGGGATGCCCTTCCTCCCCATCTCTGCCTCTTGGAATCCTTAGTCTCATTCCTTCAAAGCTCACTGCAGCCCACCATCATCCCTTGGCATTAAGACTTCTGGTCCTCCTAGGTGCCAGGACCTCCCTTTCCCCCACCCCCTTCAAGTGACCTTTTATTGATTTTATATATACTTATATAAGTACATCTTGTCTCCCCTGATAAAACTGAAGGTTTTTGAGGGTAAGGACTGTGTACCCTCAGAACCTGGCATAGTGAAACCAGGCCTGATTCAGTCAAAGGACCATATTTGAGGACCTAGAGGGTCACATGTGGCCTTGATGCTGCAGGTTCCCCACCCCTAGACTCTAGTCCATGTGGTTCAGTCATTTCAGACTCTTTGTGACCTCATTTGGGGTTTTATTGGAAAAGATACTGGAGTGGTTAACTAGTGGTCACTAGTAAGTGAGTAGAGGCCAAGTTTGAACTCGGGTTCCTGACTCCAGGAAAAATCCTCTATCCAGCTTTTCACCTAGCTTCCTTAGAGAGTCAGTGACAGAAGGATCCTGGGACAAACTCCTTAATTATTTGAGAGGAGGTGAAGCGGCATTCTAGCTTTGCAGATGGAAATAAGACCTGAAAGTACACACTGAGAGAGAACGTCGAACACAGCCCAAGAGACCTCTCCCCTCAGACAAGCTCAAGAGTACACTGTGGGTCATACTGAGACAGTCTGAGCCCTAGATTTAGAGTCAGAAGAGCTACATTTGAAAGACCAGGTCTGCTGGCCACTTGCTGCCTGGGTACCGGGGGCACTTCTCCTTCCGGGCCTCAGTTTCCTTTACTATAAAATAAGTTGTCCTTTAGTTGTGTCTGATTCTTCATGATCCATTTGGGGTTTTCTTGGCAGAAGATATTGGAGCGGCTTGCCATTCCCTTCTCCAACTTATTTTACAGATAAGGAAACTGAGGCAAATAGAGTTTCAGTGACTCACCCAGGGTCACACAGCTAGCCAATCAGAGGTCAGATTTCAACTCAAGAAGATGAATCTTTCTGGTTCCTGGCCTAGTGCTCTGTCCACTGTGCCACCTAGCCACCTATAAAATAAACAGTTTAGATTAAATGATAATAAGCTCATAGGTTAGCAACGAAAAGGACTATAGAGATTGTCGAGTCCTACTCCTGCATTTTACAGATGAGGAAACTGAGACCCTGAGTGCATTGAGTTTTTGCAAAGATCTCATTTGATCTCCACAATAATCCTGTGAGGCAGGTGCTATTACTATTTCTATTTTGGAGATGAGGAAACTGATAGTGGCTGGGCTGAGGTTTGAACCTGGGTCTTCCTAATTCCAAATCCAGCACTCTTTCCACATTTTCCCACATGGCTGAGGACGTTTCAACCTCGAAATTCCATGATACAGTGAAGCATAATATGTCCATCATAAGAATAACCTCCCCTAATACCTTGCTTTCATGCTAATATTGTAGATGATCCTGGGTTTTAGAAGCTTCTGCCAATGGAACTCAAGCTCTAGAAGGTCCAACCAACTTGGACAGCCTTTGAGGATAGACCTGATCATGGACAGGCTGGCCTAGAAACTCACCCCGGGATCAGCTTCCAAAGGCATGATTTTTTTTTCAGCCACAGCAATTCTCAAAGACCCCCATTAAGTCACAGAGGAGTTGCCTTAGGTATTGGTGGAGGGAGCACTCCACCCAATGAAGTCACAGGTTCTTAAAGAATGACACCAATGCTTGACTTCTTTTCCGTTAAACTTTCTTGAATTCTGTGAATTGTGTGGTCATTTTTCCATCTTGGCCTCTACTCAGGGCTATGTTTTTATTTCCAAGGTGTTTTTACTCTGATGCAAAAGTCCCAAAGGAAGCTGTAAAGAAGATGAAGGGCAGGGTGTGTGTGGGGGACTTGGCGGTAGGAAGACCCCAATTAAATGAGTTCATCTAGTTGCATGGTTCCTGGTTAATAATCTGAGAATCTCATGGGCATTCCAGCTAGAAATTGTTAAATAGCGCCATAAGCTGTAAATAATTACCCAGTTATGTTCCTATAAGCAAGTTAACAGTAACCATATGAAGTCTTCTTAGGTCATTTCTTTAATCTTATAGCATGTCTCACATAAAAATATTTATAATTATTTTACTATTAGTTTTATACTTTTCTGTTGTTTTCACAATTATAGGTAGAATAAAATGTATATTCTATGATTATATAATACAATAAATAGATTAATATAAAATATGCATCTAATAATTCTACCTATAATTATATATTAATATAATAGATAATTAATTATATTTTATATTATATATAATTATATTAATATAACAGCACATTTTTATTTGGAGCTTTGGGGTTATCATTGTAGTTATTATAAGCACTTAATGAATAAATCTAAAGGAATATTATGAGTAGCATATTAAATTACCTTGGGGTTCACAATACATTTTTAAAAATTGTTGTTGGTGAGAAGAGTTAGAGCAGTGGTTCTGAACCTTCCTAAAGCTGCGACCCTTTTAATACAGTTCCTCATGTTGTGGTGACCCCCCCCCCCCCATAAAATTATTTTCGTTGCTACTTCATAACTGTAATTTTGCTACTGTTATGAATTGTAATATAAATATATGATATCCAGGATATATTTTCATTGTTACAAATTGACTATAACCCACAGGCTGAGAACCATTGATAACCAAAAAGCTTTGGGAATCAATGCCCTAGTTCAGTTTAATGGTGGAACGTGATGAGCATTTAGGTTCTTCCCAGCTCTTCAGTTCTGTGATTCATTTCATCATTCGTGCTCAGGGGATGGTCTCATAGATGCTTTACTTCTGCTTACCTTAGGGTTTTTAAAAATTCCTCAATCAGTTATTAGAGTCAGCTACATGTAAGGGAAGGCTCATGAGACCCCTGTGGAACTTAAGCAAGGTTGTCTCTAAACAGTATAATTTCTCTAGGTGGCCAAGTATCTTCTCAATTAGCATTTCACAGGCAAGCCAATCTCCACTCCAGGGCCTGTTGATTCCTAGAAGACAGGAATTTGTCTAATGTATCCTGGCAATGTAGTTGCCCTTCAGATTAGAAGCTGGCCCCACAACAGCATGGCACAACGGAAAGAGTTAAATTTGGAGGCACTGGACAGGAAGCAGCAAAGTGATTTGATTGCTGGAGGTTTGATTTAGAGTAGGAAAGCCAGGTTCAAATCCTCCCTGAGACACTTACTAGGTGTGACCCAGGAAGTCACTTTATCTCTTTCAGGCTTAGTTTCCTCATCCGTGAAATGGGAACAATAGCACGTTTTTCACAGAGCTGTTGTCAGGGTCAAAAAAGATACCATATATAAAGTACTTTGCAGACTTCAAAGTACTAAGAAAATGTTATTTTTATTTGAATCCTAAACTTTGCTTCTTGTTATCTATGAAACTTTAACACTTAACTTTTCTGGGCCTTAGTTTAATCATTTGGAAAATGAAAGAAATGGATCTGATGGCCTCTGAGATGCTTTCTAACTCTAGACCTATGATATCATGAACATTTCTGAGCCTACATTTCCCCATCTGTAAAATGAGGGGGTTGGCTTTGAAGGCCTCTGAGGTCCCTGCTAGCTCTACTTCTGTGATCTTGCAGCTTCTTCCAGTTATAGCTATTACCCAAGGACAGAGCATTCTTTCTGAGCAGAAACACTTTTTTTTAAGCAGGGCTGCAGACACACAGCCCTTCCTACAGAGCTGCAGACCCCACCTTGCCACCCCTGGACCTGAAGGAGGACTTGAGGTAACAGATACCTATCCTCACAAGCTATGCTGTGTTCTGAATCTGCCCTCTTTTAAGCTGTTAACTGGCTTGTACGAGCCCTTCCCAGAACATTCACCAACTTCAGAGGGCAAATGAGACAAAAAGGGCAGATTTCACCAGTTCTCTTCACTGTAGATATTATTGCTTTTCTGTAGAACTTCACAGTGTCCCCTTTGGGTATGTAACACTTCATACTGCTTCTGGTACTGTCGGTGTCCATGATGACACTAATGGGAGATACAGAGGCCCCCTGTCCCTGCAGTCCTTCTCATCTTGTCATGGAGGTGCCCCCGAGTTCTCCTACACAGTGATAACTTAGGCCAGCATACTAGGGGGCACACAAAGGCAGAAAGATTTTACGGATGGATCATTGGTTTACTGTGGCTGTTTTCTGAGGACCTGCCTGAGTTAAGTTTGCATTTAAAAATTTTAATTTAGTTTTAAAAAATTCTGAACTTAAACATAAAAGAGAACATTTCCCTACACACAGAAGAGCACACATAGAAAGAGGATTCTATATGAAACCACACAACCTAGTTAAGTTTGGAAAGGCTCATCAACAACAACAACAAAACAATAACGGGACTTTGTGGTTTGTTTGTTTCTTAACCACAGAAGTTCACAAAGATATAAGAGGATTGTGTCAGGGGAGTGAGGGCCAACCTGCACTGATAGAATTGGGTCTTGAAGCTTGGGGGTCTCCTTCATGACCTCCCATTATCTTGGGCCAGGGTTGGATGAATACTCAGAAACCAAGGAAAGCAGGGTCTCCTTCAACAAACCTGGGCCCTCGACCTCAGGAGCCCCTCCGCTTGCCCAGACCTAGCACTCAGCCTCCCACCTTCCTCCCCAATCTGGCCAGCTTTCCCTTCAGACATAGACTTGAAGGTTCTTCTGTGAGGGTAGGGTTGAAATAAACTCTTTACTCTCTGGAAAATCATAGCCATAGAATCAAAAGCATTGGGCTAGAATTTCTTTGGCCCTCTAATGGGCCTTGTGGACCCATAAGTTCTTCCCTTGGAAGTTTTTCCTTCTAGCCTCTGACCTCAGCTCCCTGATCCTGGACTAGACTGTTGCATCACAGGTATGATGCCCAGTCGGACCCAGTAATCTTGGCTAGTTCAATCATACCTTGGGTATTCTGCACCCTGGCCCTGAGGGGCACTAGGATAGGTGCCCAGGACAGGGCAACCTCTCCTTTGCAAACCTGACAGCACTTTTCTTCTACTAGATCTGTTGTAAAATTTACTTTACTTGGTAAAGCAACCTGAAAAAAATGGTACCCAGCTTGACCTCACAGCCATTGTAAAATCTGGGAGCTCTTATTTAAAAGTTAAAGTTGAGTGCCTTGATTTCTTTTGCTGCAAAATCATAAAATTTCAGAGTTGGAAGGGTCCTCAGAAGCATCTATTCAAACAAAATTGCCTTTCAGGTATTCATGTCAAGGGAGTACCCAGTCTTGCTTGAGGAACTTCCGTGATAGGAAGCCTACTACCTCCTAAGGCAGCTGCTGTACTTTGAGATAGTTTCAGTTGTTAGGAAGTTCGATCACTTCTAAATCTGCTTCTTTGTAACTCCCCACCTAGCCCCACCACTGCTTTCTTTCCTCTTCACCTTTGCCTCCTCTCTCCCTTTTAATTGTTATTTCTTGGAATCCTTAGCTCCCAGTTAGACTCAGCTCAAGTAGTGCCAGTGCCTTTAAGAGGCTTTTCGTAGCTCCCTCTACTGTAAGGGCACACTTTTCCCCATCCTAAGCAGACTCGTCTGTAAGCGTGTTGTATCCCCCAATATAGCTATTAGAAAAGGAACATATGGAGAGAAACACAGAAAGTAAGAACCTTAAAGGATGGGACTGTTACTTCTGTATTCGTATCCATAGCACTTAGCGTCATGCTGAAGAAATGCTTGCCTTCATGTTTCTAATTCTGTTCTCTGGGGACAAGCAGAATTAGTCTAATCCCTATGCCACATGATGGTCTTTCAAGTATTTGAAATTTATCCTGTGATGTCCCCTTCCCCTATGACATCCACTTAGTGGTCTTCTCTATCTCTAACCAGACTAATTCATCTCCAAGCATCTGCCACTTTCCTGGTGCAGCTTCTAGGAAATTCAGGACACTCAGGAGCAGAGATGTCTGGGCAGGGCCATCTCCAGTCCTCTTGATCTATATTCCACTATTGGGTCCGGATGGCTCCAGAGGTGAAAGTGAGGCCAGTGACTTTGCACAGCCCTCCTTCTTTCATTTAAATCCAATTCATTTACACGTCATGGCATCACCTCCCTGATGTCATGATCCTCTTTGAGACGGGACAAACAACGGAGAAGTATAGGGTGGGATGAATCCAGATGGGATTCCCCTTGAAAATAAGAGTATATGGGGGCAGTTAGGTGGCACAGTGAATAGAGCACCCGCCCTGCAGTCAGGAGGATCTGAGTTCAAATCCGGCCTCAGACACTTAACACTTACTAGCCGTGTGACCTTGGGTAAGTCACTTAACCCCAATTGCCTTGCCTTCCCTCCTCCAAAAAAAAAGAGTATAGAGAATCTGGAGGGCTAACATTTCTATCAGTGGGGGTTGGCAATTGAATCCTAAAAACCCACAAGATTTTAAACCTTTCAGTTCTCCCAGGGGGAGGGATAGGCTTTGCTTTGTGCTCTATGCCCCCTGCTGGGTGCCTATAAAAGCCAAATGAGTAAGTTTCAGTTGTAATGAACTGCCCATTAGCCAGCACATCTGGACCCAGGGCTTCAAAGGTCCCACTTCTGTGCTTCTGCTAAACCATTCTGCATCCAAGGCAGGGTTACGTGACTCAGGCTGCAGAGAACTGGGGAAATGTATGGAGACAGTGTTCCTTTTGTAATGCAATGTATGTTTAACATTTTTATTTGAATAAGATCACATGCATGTCAGGGGTGATTGTATTGAGCAGAAGACTGACATTCCTATTTTACTCCAGAACTTGACCCTTTAGAATGAGGAAGGCTGCTTTCAAAGCATAAAAAGGGCCTTCTTGATCTCCAACTCCCCTCCCCCTTTCCCAGCTGCTAGTGCTTCCTCCCATTCCCAACTACTCTGCTATTCAAAATCATCTCCTATTTGCTTTGTATATATCTTGGAAAATCTATTAATTGGTGTAATGGATAGAGAATTGGTATCAGGGTTAGGAAGACCTATTTCTGACACATATTGTATGACTCTTGGCAAGTCACTTAATTTCTAAGTTATCCTGGAACAGCGATAAATTACAGAGCAGGTATAGACCTGTTATTGGTAGAGAGGGTTTCCTCACTGTGAGTTCTCTATACTGATGAAATCAGAGGTTTGCTGACCTCCCTGCTCTCAAGTATTTTGTACATTCCTATATGTATACATGTTGTCTTACCCAACAGAAAGTAAGCTTCTTGAGGGCAGGCACTGCTCTGTCTTTATATATACAGTGCCTAGCACATAGTAGGTGCTCTGTAAAAACTTTTTGTTGATCATGATAATTGATTATTATTAGTTAAGTATGCTTAGTATTAAAAAACACGTTTTTAAAAGGTGATTTCTTCCCCTCCCTCTCTTCCTACTTAGTACATTCTTGTGTATGCAAGTGGAAGAGGAGCTAACACCAAAAGGCAGTGAGTATGCCTTTAATATGTGTTTTGGAGAAGAATGTCATCATGTCACTTTCCACATAAATCACCAGTGTCACTAAACAGAAAAAAGTTGTGCTTCCATTCCAGCAAATCCTGAAAGTGACTAAATAATGTGACCTCTTCGACCGGTCCACCAATTGCCAGTGTTGAAAACATACGGACAATGAAAGTTATAGACTCAGAATAAATGTATTCAATGCATTATAAAGTAAAAATATAATCTGGAGGAAGGATATCAGATATAACAAAACCCTTAGTTCTATACACAGAAGCCTGTCCTGCAAGCACTCGTGGCATGGAGAATATGGGAGGATAAAGGGAATATCTTTTGATAAGGAATGTTCTGGAATTCCAAGCGGAAAAAGACCATGTAATGTTGGAAGAGATGAAAGAGACCCCACAGACTGTTTATTCTAAAGGTCTCTCTGTGAATATTCTTGGTGTGCTCCTGTAAAGAAATTTTGTGATGTTCTCCTTGGTCCATAAGGAGATGGAGGGGAGAGGAGATAAGAGATGAGGAGAAAAAGGGGAGTGGAGTCTGGGTTTTCAGGATGGCTTTCAGATGCCTCTCAAGTTTCATCAGTTTCAGATGACAGTGCTTCCCCATTAGGGCATCACCTTTCTGAACACCATAACGGATGGAGCTCAAGACATCACTCATAGGAAATGAGGCCAGAAATTTGGCTGGGACCTCTGAGAGTGAGGGATAACTTTGAGAAGTTCTTATTGGTATCCTGACTGCTAGGACAGATTCTGTTACAACAAACTGTTTGGAGTCTTCTGTTGTACTGAAATTTTGTTACACCCAGGATTACTAAAAATAAATTTTTTTTACATTAGAAATGTTTTTTTAGAAACTTTCATGTTGTAATGGCATTTGATGTTTTGTTTCTGAGTTACAATAGCTGTTGGATTCAGATATGCTTTTCCAGGCTCTGTTTTGCCTCTGAAGTTCATTGAAAGGAAGCTCTTGGTTGTGGTGAAAACTGTCCCTAAATTTGCACATACAAAATTCCATCTCCTTGGATGAGATTTGTTGTCTTTCCAGCAAACATTCGCAAGTTAATGCAGTCTTGATCTAGCTATTTTTAGTAACAGATTTGTCACTGCCAAGATGACTGTCCATGTGGTATGGGATGGCCAGTTGTGATATGAGTTAGCAGGGAACACAGAAAACAAAGGTCTTTTTCTTTCCCAAATCACAAAATTCCCAATTTGCCATTTCAAGATAGCAACGAAGATATCCATGTCTCCTATAGGCAGTATCTCCTCATGAGAAGTACCTTGGGTCATATACAAAAGGATATTATGATGGAGAAGGGGCTGGTGAATTTCTGAAGTGTCGACTTGTTTTCCTGGAGTCTAGAAAGGTCCCTGGTCTTCCTTGTCTGCCTGAACACTGTGGTATCTGTTCAGGCTGTGGACATGCTGTGTTAGTGCTGCTGTCATTGAGAGTTTCTGGTATGTTTTCTATTTTGCTGGGCAAAAATTATTCCCAGAGGAGAGTAATTAAAAAATCCAAGGAAACAGTAAATCAGGAAGAACTCCAAGACAGAAAAGTTTGGCAACTATCAGGTCTTTTCTGGCAAATAGTTTGATCTTAAGCATTTCCCCTCCTTCCACTGCCAATGCCTTTCTCAATTTCCCCACCCCCTACCAACACACCCCCAGGTGTCTCTGTGGTCTGATTGCTTCTTTAATACTGATCTGAGAAGAAGGAGGCTTGGAGGACTGGGGGACTAGCTGCCTCTCCAGGAGGGGTAGAGCCACCATCCTCAGAGGGTTCTGACAGGTCTCCATATTCACTGTTATAAAATGTCTGACCGGCAGTTGGTATCTGGTAGGATGGCTGGCATCTGCCTCTCAGGGTTAATCGCTCCCCTGTATGATCCATGTTTCTTCCAGAACCTTTACAGCTGCAAAAGAGAGAGAGAGAAGAAGAGTTTAGGATTTTACTGATTGGGTCAGATTCATCTAAGCTTCTTGAACTCAAAGGGTAGGGCACTAAGGGAAAGGCTGTGCCTTTGAAGAGAATGGTGGAGCATGCCATCCAGTAGGAAATGAGCCTCTCTGGCTTCTCCAAACCATTCTGCATGACTGCCAGCTTAATGTGATCACATTTCTTAACAATCTGCTCAAAAGAACCCTAGAACTATTCAGGGGCTTTCTATCACAAAGAGGAAAATGTCTGAGCTCCTTTGCCTGCTTATCTGTCTTTTTTTTTTTAAAGAAACTCTTTAGAAGGAATTACTATCTTATGTTTACATTACTTTAATTTCTCACTCTTCCCTTCTCTGATCTTCTGCCCAGAGTCATCTCTTGTAATAAAAAATAAAAGAAAGGGAGGAAAAAGTTCACAACACATCAGCTGTTCATGGCACATGCAGGGTTCCATACCCAGTGTCCCCCACATCTACAAAGAAGGGAGAGAATTGTATTTTCACACCCTTCCTCTGATGCCAAACTTGGTCATTATAAGTACAGTGTCACCACCACCCCCTTTTCCTCCTCTGTTTGCATAGCGGCCATCACTGAATATCACAGGACCTTAGATTTAGAGCTGGAAGCATTATTAAAGTCCATATCCTTCATTTCATCAATGAGGAAACAGACCCAGAGAGGCTAACGGATATGCTCGGCATCATACAGCTAGTGTCTGTTGTCTCGGGCTTTGCTTTTTAAAACGCAGTATTGCATATGCTACAGATCAACAAATGTGTTTTATTGACCCGAGTAATGGGGAAAAATAATGAAGATCCTGGAAACAATGACACCCTCTCCCACATACCAGGGAGGTAGGGGCTACTAGGATAAAATATTGGCCATCTATAGCATATGGTTTTGCTTATTTGTTTTTCTTTATCACAGGGAGGGAGGATTTGATCTGCCTAGTGGAGAGTGATCATAATGAAAAGACAAAAAGCATGAATAAAAGTTAATTTTTTAAAAACTGCTGAGTTGAACCGAGTTACCCTCTTTATAGAGCTGGAGAGGGGACCCCCAAGTTCAGTGAGAAGGGATCCTCTGTAGTTCAGACTTAGAAGTCTGTCACTCACTATGATGTAGACAAAGAAGAACATATTCAGGGCTGGTGAATTGCAGTTACCTGAATCCACCTTCTTTTCTGTGTCTGTTTTCTATCCTCTCAAATTCTTCAGAGGCCAAGACCATTCCACTATCAGTCTGGTTTTCCTATAGAAAAAGAGGAAGCAAGCTTCATCCCTCTTATAGGTCTCCTCAAACAGCCCTGTACGGAAGTACAAGTGCGGAAGAAATGCAAGGAATGTCCGTCCCATGGCAGGATCAGGGAATCACAGATCTACAGCTGCAGGGGCCTCGGAGACTATCTAGTTACAGAAGGGGAATCAGGCCCAGGCAGTTTTAACGGCTTTCCCGAGGTCAAGGCTCAGGGGCCTTGGACTCCAGAGACCATGCTCACTTAGTCAATCAGTCAGCAAGCATTACCAAGTATTAAATAATTGGGCATCGTGCTAAGATATGGAGAAAGACAAAAATCACTAGGCACTTTCAAATGACCCAGCCTCAGAAATGGATATAGTTTTATCAATGTAGATGGTATAAAGATGTATTATCATCTGTTTTACTGATGCACCTTAAGGACCACAGGACTTTTCCATCTGACTTGGGACTGAAATCTTCTATATGTGTTATCCCCTTATTAGAAAGTGAGCTCCTAGAGAACAGGGCTCATCTCGATTTTCTATTTATATTCTCATCATTCAGCACAGTGCTCTGCACCTAGTAAGTACTTAATCAATACTTTTTTCTTCCTCTCTCTTCCTTCTTCCCTTCTTCCTTCCTTTTCTTCCCTTCCTTCCTTCCTTCCTTCTTCTCTTCCTCTCTTTCTCCTTTTCTCCCTTCTTTCCTTTCCTGGACTATTTCAGAAGCCTGCTTGTTAATCTTTCTGCCTCAAGGATCAAATATAAAATACTCTGAGCTTTTTTAAATGTTTCATTATTGGCCCCCTCCTACCTTTCCAATCTTATACCTAATAATACATGAACTCTATGATTGATTGACTCTGGCCTTCTTGCTATTCTCACACAATCCTCACTACATTCCCCAGTCTGGGGCATTTTCTCTGGCTATCATGGATGCCTGGAACACTCTCCTGGTGTCCTTCAGGTCTCACTTTCTACAGAAAAGCTTTCCTGGTCCCTCTTTAAGCTAATGCCTCCCTCCTTCCCCTGAGATTTTCTCCAAATCATCCAACCTGTGGATGGTTTGTAGACAGCTGTCTGAATGTTGTTTCCCATTAGACTGTGAGCTCCTTGAGGGCAGGGACTGTCCCCAGCACTTAGCACAGTGCCTGGTATACAGTAGGCATTTAATAAATGCTTATTGACTTGATGTAGAAAGCTCTACCATATCCCAGTTTCCAGGATAGTATGGGGGTAGCACAAGGGAGGGTGGGAACTATTCAGAGGCTTGGGATTCATCTCCCAAATGTGGCCAAAGGCTTTTTCTGAGACTATCTGAGAGATACTTTCTGTCATAACAGCCGTTATTTCTTTCCTCACAATTACTTCATGAATTATGGAGGTAGATGTGTATTCTCTCTCCATTTTACAGAGGAAATGACTCGTCCCTAGCCTAATAAGCATTAGCGGACTCCAACCCAGGTCTTCTGACGCCAAGGCCTGAGCCAACTCCAACTAAATTCTCTGCGTCTCCCCTTCCTGCTTTATTTGTTAATATAGAAATGTTTTTTCACCTCCCCTTACCCCCTGCTTTAAGGAGACTGTTAGTCTAGGGATGTAATTCAATGTGGTAGAAGAAAAGGGCTTTCCAAGACTGACTTCTGACCTGAGTGAACCATCAGACTGTTCTGGGAAGATCTGGGATGATCATTTGAACTAAAGACATCCTTTAGAAGTGAAGAATAGGATACTTAGTCACCAGTGGACTCCATTAGTGGGGCCAGAATGAGATCCCCTCTCTGTAGGAAGGGAGTTGGAAGAGAAGGCCGCAGGGACAGGTTGGAAGACTGTTGTTTCTGTTTGGGCTCAGAGTACTCCAGAGAGACAAAGACAGAGCTGCTGGTGTTGGCTTTGTAATCCCTGGCCTCCACAGCAAGAGGGGGTACAGGTCTTTTGTAAACAGAAATCATTCTGTACAGCAGGTCTGGGAGCTCTGTTGGCAATACTGTTTCCTTACTGCTATTTGGGACTTAGATCTTTATTTCCAGATTCTGAGACACTTGTGTGCTGGGAAAGGTCTTATCTCTATTTCCAAACAGGCATTTCCTGACCTTTCATAAATCTAAAGCCCAATTTCTCTTCCCTCCACCTCCACTTACCGGATGTGCTTTAGATGATGTATGAGTCATTGGGAATTCTTCAAAGGTTTTTATTCTGGATGGACACCTGATTTGATTCCCCCCAGTCAAACAACTTGGAAATGATACACAGTTATAGTATCTGTTTAAAACAAAAATACATTCTCTTAGGCTGAGGACATTATTGGAAAACACAAGTTGACCACAATACCAAACGCACCCCCTAAAAGCTCCTGTTTTGTTCCTTGTCCATCAGGGGGTAAGCCCCTGGCAGCTACAGAATTGTGTGACTAGAGGAGGGCAGGGGGGCTGGCAGCCCAGCGAGGAATCATAGGGGAATACCTTCCATGGGGGCTAGAAGGCAGAGGCTTCTGCTCCTGGAATAGTTACTTAAGCAAACAAATCATCTTCACTGTTCTGGCAGACAGGAGGACGGATGAGTAAAGGACGGATGGTGATCTCCTTGGTGGACTTGGAGATGTCTCCATTGGACTTAGGATAGTGGGATTTTAAAGGTGGAATGGGCCTTAGAGCTTATGCAACCTACATATTTAATTTTATATCTGAAGACGAATACTTCTTGAGAAAGTTTTCAAGGGGGATCTTATTCAAATTTGGGTTGAATTAGATGGTTTTAGAGGCCTCTTCCAATTCTAAAATCTTGTGATTCTGACTCTATGACTTGCCCAAAGTTGAAGAGATGACAAGTGGCTCAGGTGGGTTCTAACCTATGTCCACTGTCTCCAAAAGTGCTTAGCACAGTGCCTGGTTTACAGTAGGAACTTACAAAACACTTGTCAACTGACTGTTGTTTCCAGAGGGTCCCAATGAGAAAAAAATAAAAATAATGCCCCAACTCCAAATGCTCCTTTATTCCAGACCTGCACAGCTTGGCAGTAGGTAAAGGTCAAAATTAAAATAGGCTAAACTTCTTTGGGCTGCAGAGAGGTGAGACTAGAGACAGATTGACGGTGGTTGGTTGCTAAGGGTCGCGTAATAAACAGGAGAGTGTGTAGTAGCAGCCCTAAATCTTTCATGGGCCACTTGAAATCCTTTGGTGGGTGGGCTGTGCATTATACAGGCTCACTTTAAGCCCACTGACTAAGTCCTTGGAGCTAGAAGCATTCAGACCTTTTCAAAGCCCAGAAGTTGTCCTTCTCTGGGATTTTACTAAAACATAAGCTGCCTATTTTCAGACTGTTGTCCCATCTCACCCCATCCTATCTCCTCATCCCTAGAAAGAGAACTGACCTTGCTGCTAAACTATGGCAATGGAGTCTCAGGTCATATTCTTCTGCATCCAGACTGTGATGGGCAGCAGAAGGCCCCTGAGAGAAGCCATCATCCTCCGAGCTCTGTGAGTCATTCAGGGGAATGTAGTCCTTTCCCTCCTGAAGAGAAAGTATAGGGTTATGTCAAAGATGGGGAGTGGCTGATGCTGGGCACATTGTCTGTCCTGATCCACAGGCATGCATCTAAGGTTAAAGAGAATGGAAGTCCTAGGCCAATAGCCCGGAAGGACCCTCAAGAAGTCAATCTAGGGCTTTCCCAATGCCTGGAAACTATTAAAACATCCCACTTGCTTCCTCCCTGCTTTTGGTCTAATTGTCCAGTACTTTCTGGTGGTATCTGGTTGTTTTATTTTGGTCTTTATAACTCCAGTATCAGTGCTCTGTTGCAAGTAGGTGCTTAATAAATGCTTGCTCATTGATTTCTGTAATGAGACCTTTCACCTATGTAACCTTTCACCAGAGCAAATGCTAAGACTACTTAAATTGATGGGCTAAGGAATAGATTCTGCAGCTGTCAGGAAAGGAGAGAGAAAAGGAAAAGCATTTGATGTGATTCCTGTACCTTAAAAAAAAGATCTATCTCCTTTTCTAGGTTCTCTGTGGGCAATATAGAAGTAAACACATTTATCTATATGCATAAACATATGTACATGCACATCTACACGATGACTTAAGTACATACTAAGCCTCTTACACAACACATACACACATGCACACTAATTAGCAGGTATATTCATATCAATTTGTATACTATACAAAGACACATATAACACACGTATATCCATCGATGAGCACATGCATTCATATCAACATGTATACCCACACACTAACAGATTAAAGACACACAGTCTCTTCTTCCCACTGATAAAGTAGAAAGGAGTAGTATGTATTAGGTGAAAAAGAGATTCATCTCAGAAAGCAGTCCCCAGGCAGATGGACCCAGTAGGTCCAGGTATAGAGAAAAACATGGATTCACCTGCTGGACATTTTCCTGAAGCAGATCTCCCAGGATTTCTACCAGGTCGGAGAATGCTGGCCTCTCCTTGGGGTCTCCTGACCAGCAACTCAGCATGATGTGGCGGCTGTCAAAGGGAAACCAGACTCGTTTTCCCCCATATTTCTTTCCCTTGTTTCAGTATGTGGTTAAACAGTGGCCTAATTCTCCAGAAAGATGAGGAAAAGTTTTGGGGTGGAGGTGGGAAACTCACATTTCTGCTGTGGCATACTCTGGAGCTCTCATCCGCGTGCCGTCCTTAAGCCTTTGGCAGAATTCTTCATTGATCTGCACACCAGGGTAGGGAGAGGCCCCTAGGTGGCCATACACAAAAGCGATTGAAAATAGGAAGAGCCATCAAAACACAAGAATATACTAGAGCATATACTAGTTTATACTAAGAATATACTAGGTTCTCAACCTTCCTAATGCTGCGACCCTTTAATACAGTTCCTCATGTTGTGGTGAC
>CM053595.1:53302261-53342380 GCA_028646575.1 Pseudocheirus occidentalis | reverse complement strand
CTACTTCATAACTGTAATTTTGCTACTGTTATGAATCATAATGTAAATATTTGATATGCAGGATGTATTTTCATTGTTACAAATTGAACATAACCCACAGGTTGAGAACTGCTGTACTAGAGGGTTCCTCTCTAGGACAGTAGGGATTTACGTGACTTTCTTTTCCTCTGTGGATCTTGCTGCCACTCCCCTTCTTTCCTGCCATCAGAACTCCTCCCCTCCCACACTACAGTGCTTCTGCCTCCCAAACAGCTCTGAGGTACCAAGAGAACTCAGGCCCACCTCATTAACTTGGATTAACAAGGGACAGGCCAGAGAAGTGAATTATAACGCATTCTAAAAACACTGCTCACATTTTCTACCTTTCCTGATGATTTCAGACCAGGCTGCCAAAGTTCATTCATTCAAACTATGACCCGGAAAGTCCCTTAGGGAGATATTCTCATCATTAGTTTTATGTAAATGAAGGCTTGGTCATGTATGAAGATAGTTTGAGCCTTAAGTATTTAGACATCTTTCTTGTAACCTGGTTCATCACAGACTCATAGATTTAGGGCTGCAAAAGATTTTGGAGGTCATCGATTCCAGCTTCCTTGTTTTGGAGTTGAGGTCCTGAGAGGTTTAGTGTCTTGCTTGAAATCACACAGTTAGTAGATGACAGAGTCTGGGATTCAGATACTGCTTAGATTTTGGCTCCACATGCAGAGCCACCTGTACTGCATCATCCTGCCTTCCAATAATTCTATTCGTTTTTATTCCTTATCTTACAGAGAGAAAAGGGCTGGACTGAGATGTGGAATCATAGACAGAGACATAGAAGAGACCACTTAGTTCATTCAGACCCCTCATTTTACAGAAGAAACAGAGACCCAGAGAAGTAGGTCAAATGGCCTGCCCAAGCTCGCAGTGCTTATGCCACTCTACCACATATGACCCAGTTTCCATGAACAGGCTATGAGACATTGGGCCAATTGTTCCCCCTCCCTCAGCCTTTGTTTCGTCTTCTGTAAAACGAAGAGGTTGGACTAGGTGGTCTATGGGGCCTCTTCCAGTTTTAACATTCTACTTTCCATGTTCTCTTAATGAAGGAAGGATTGATGCTAAGACTCAGGCCACACATTCCATGACTCGTCTGAATTCATGAAGTTTAGCTATGTTTGCCTTAAGTTCACTCTGGGTCTCTTGCTGTGTGACCCTGGACAAGGCACTTAACCTCTTTCTACCTCAGTTTCCTCATCTGTAAAATGGGAATAGTGATAGCTTTTATGCCTATAAAGGGTTGTGAGGATCAGATGAGACAACCTTTGTAAAGTGCTTTATAAATCTTGAAGCTCTTTAGAAATGCTGGTTATTATCATTAAAGGCTCAGGTCTACGGCCGCGCAATCCGCATGACTGTGGTCTGAACGAAAGAGACTTAGCCACGTTCTCCTTATTCTGCCTCTTGGTCTCTTCCTTTGGGACTTTGGGTACTTACCTAAGGAAAAGATCTCCCAGAGCAAGACTCCAAAGGACCAGACATCACTTTGGGTGGTATAGACCTTGTCAAAGATGCTTTCTGGTGCCATCCACTTTAGAGGGAGCCGGGCCTGTAATATAAAGGGACAGATCCTTCAATAGGCTGGGCTTAAATTTGTAAGCTCCAAAGGGAGCAGAGGGGTCTGACTGCCTGGATGCTCTCCACATCTCTCAATATGTCCCCCTCTCTCTCCCAGTCTTCTGACTGCGTGGGATGCTCTCCCACATCTCTCAATATGTCCCCTCTCTCTCCCAGTCTAGTTTAGGTCCCTCTTCACCTCTTGCCTTGGCTACAAAAGCTTTTTAACTGCCCTCTGTCTCTCAAGACCCTCCATTCTCTATTGCACCGCCTAGTATTGCCCCCATCTCCTTTCTCTCCCTACTATCACAAGCTTAAGTGAACTCTGTTACCACTTGGATCAAATACAAGCTCCTCTGTTAAGCATTTAAAAGTCTTCATGGCCCTATCCTACCTTTTCAACCTTATTATATAATGTTCCTCTATGTAAACTCTATGGCACAGTCATACTGACTTACTTTGTCATATACAACACAATTTCCTGCCTCTGCTTTTGCATTTGCTGTCCCCATACCTGGGAAGCTTTCCCTCCTCACCTTTGCCTTTTCAAATATACTAGTCTGTGGGGCAGCTATATGGCACAGTGAATACAGCACCAGCCCTAGAGTCAGGAGGACCTGAGTTCAAATCCAGCCTAAGACATTTAACACTTACTAACTGTGTGACTTGGGCAAGCCACTTAACCCCAATTGCCCTGCTTTCCCCCCTCCAAAAAGAAAACAAAATCAACAAAAAAACCAGTCTGCTTCAAATCCTCCAAATCTCAAGCATTCCTGCACTCCCTTCTGCATCAAGTCTTTCTGGTCCCTCAGCCTCTAATGCCTTCCCCCCTCAAAGTTACCCTGTATTTATTCTTCATGTATTTTATGCCTATGTATATGTGGGTGTGTAATCTATATCTACATATAGGCGTATATAAATAGACCTCTACATATGGATATCTATCTATATAGGCATATAATGGGCACTTCCTTGAGGGCACAGACTGTTTCTTGTTGATTTTTGTGTCTTCAGTGCCTAGGACAGAGCCTAGCAAAAGACACTTAATAAATGTTTGTTGATGGATTTATTCTAGTTGAAAACCAGACTTACTGCATAGTGAGCCTAGATGGAAGCTGCTTCCTCCTTTGCCCTGGGGAACACTACTGTTTACACTGTTATCAGGACTGCTCCTTTCCCACAAAGGACTGGCAGTGCTTCTGGCCAGGTACAAAGAAGTTGAGATGTGTCCCAACCTTCTCCCAGTTTTGTCCTCAGGGGCATCATGCTTTCATGCATTCCCAACTTTTGTGTAACCTCCAGGCTTTATCGCAAAGTCTGATGTTATGATCTCCAGGAAGCCTCATACTCACACTACCCTTCCTGACATAATCAGGATCTTTGTAGATGTCCCGGGCCAGTCCAAAGTCACAGATCTTCACCACATTATTCTCTGATAACAAGATGTTTCGAGCAGCCAGGTCTCTGTGAATGCACTGGAGAAGGAAAGGCGATTGAGAGGTCAGACAGACTCCCCGGCCAATGATGCTGGGTAGGGTTAGTCATTGCCAACTCAGGGCACAGAGGAAGCTGGAAAACAGAACTCAGGGGATTTTTACATTTGGGAGCCCATACACCATCTATCTAAATCCATTAAGTGTCCTCCCAGAATTTATGGGCCATTGACCTCATAACCAAACCAACTTCCAACATAGCTCAAGCTATGCGCATATGTACTTGTTTAAAAAAAAAAGCCTGTTGTCCTTTCCTTATATCATACGCTTATTCTGTGATGCTGGGTCAAAAAATGTAAATATGAGTGGGGAAAGGAGAGACAGAGACAGAGACAGAGAGAAACAGAGACAGACAGAAAGAGAGAGAGAAAGAGAGACAGGGAGAGAAACAGACAGAGACACAGAGAAACAGAGACAGAGGAAGAGACAGAGAGAGACAGAGAGACAGAGAGGGAGGGAGAGAGAGAGAGAGAAAGAGAGAAAGAGAGAGAGAGAGAAAGAGAGGAGAGAAGTGGGGGCTTTCCATGGAAATATTGTTATAAATAAGAGATCAGATGGGTTTTATAGTATTTTAGTAGGGTTCAATGCTATAATGTATCACATGGTTTGCTAGTGATGGTATTGCAAAAGGACATGAGTTTATACAGGATGTGCTGGGCTGGGCAGTTGGCTGACATAAGGCTGACATGGGTTATGAGACTGGCATTGCCTTGAGGATAATGATGTCCTATTCAGCTCTGTGTACTTCATAGTGTCTGGCATCTCACTTTACTGCCTTGTCTCACTTCTGCCAGATAGCAAACCAGGGGAATATGTGGAATTCAAACCAATAAATGACTTGCTTAGCCCATCTGGCTAAAGGCTAGCTTAGGGAAGAGAATTAAGTTAATATCTAAACTTCTGGTTTCTAGATCATCTCTGATTTTAGTTTATTGGTATCCTCTTAATTAGTTTGGGGAACAAAAGTTAACAACTGTTCTAACAACATAGGGTTTGTAATCAGAGTTACTTCATGAGCTCCTCTGGCAATGGCTTTCTATTTCCAAATAAAAAGCTCAATATTTCTCTAGGAGAAGGTAGCACAGTGGATAAAGTGCCAGACTTGGAGTCAGAAGGTCAAATATGACCTCAGACACTGGTCGTGTGACCCTAAGAACGTCCCTTAATTTCTGCCTCAGTTTTTCATCTGTAAAATGGATCTAATAACAGCCTCAGCTTCTCAGGGTTGTTGTGAGTACCAAATGAAATAATAATTATAAAGTGCTTGGCACATGCTGGGTGCTACAGAAAAGTTTGCTATTACTGTTATCACCAGAAATGACAAAAGCACCCTGGCTCTGGAATCTGAAAACGTAGGTTGGATCCTGCCTCTGACCCCACCTTTCCTGTGTGACCATGGGCAAAACATCCTTCCTGTGTCTTGGTTTCCTCAACTGTAAAATGGGGTGAAATAGATGACCTTTGAGGTCCCTTCTGACTCTAGATTTAAGACTCTAGGATACATGGAGTTCTTCTGTTCATTAATAGCACTCATTGAACCTCTAAGCATCAGGGTTGCAGTAGCATCATAGCTCCGTGCTCTATGGCACTGCCCTTGTCCCTGCCAACTGTGCTCCAAATCTGCCCTCCTCAACCTGCTGCCCATAGAGGGAACATGCATCTGCTTTCCTTTGTGGAGTGGGAGGCTCAGGCAGTGAAGACAGCGCTGGCTGGGTGCTCTTTAAGTCATAAGTCATAGACTTTTCAGCTGGAGGGAACTTTAGAGATCACTTACTCTAACACCCCAATTAGTAACACAGTCATTAGACTGTGAGCTCCTTGAAGGCAGGGACTTTCTTCTACCTCTTTTTGTATCCCCAATGCTTAGCACAGTGCCTGACACGTGACAGGAGTTTAATTTAAAAAAAAATTTAAACTCTTATTTTATACATGAGGAAACTGAGGGCTGAGAAGGGAAAGTGATTTGTGATTTGCCCACAGTCATGCAACTAGTGAGTAGCAGTGCCAGAATTTGAACCCAAGTCTTCTGATTTCAAATCTACTGCTTTAGCCTGTTATTAGCCCATACTTCTACACTATATTGCCTGAAGGAGACTTGGGTTCATATCCCAGATGCACTCTGGAAGATTTCCCCTGTGTAAGTGCCACAGGTAACCCAGAGCCCCACTGACTGATTGTGCAGCCTTGGATAAGTAATTTTACTTCCCAGAACCCATTTTCTCCATCTGTAAAAACAGAGATAATACTTGCCCCATATCCCATAGAGGGCCGCTGTGAGGACAATGAAAACAGAGCACTTTATACTGGAAAGAAGTAGATAGAATCCATCCAACATTATTAATTGGGTCCATGAAAACACACTCATAGGCAATTAGGTCCACAGAGTGATATTATGATTGTCATGCTGTATGATTGGTTTAGTGGAAGGTGTGCTAGCTCTGGAGTCAAAGGATCTGCTTCCTGCTCTTCCTAGCTGGGTGGGCTTGGACAAGCCACTTGACTCCTCTGGGCCTCCCTCTCCTTATCTATAAAATGAGGAGGTTGGACAAGGTAGCCTCTGAGGTCCTTCCAGCTCAATCAATGAGCAGCAGAAAAGCATCCCTGTGGGACTTCACTTGGTTATCATGTATTAATGATGGGATTGCAAAATGAAATGATGTTAAGTGGGGTATGCCCACAAAATGGAAGTGGTTGCTGTCCTTATTCTTGTTCGTCTTTGCCTGTTTGCTCAGAGAATCCCAAATACTTTTCAGGAGCCAGCCTCCTGTAGAAGGGTCAGCAAGGTTTCCACTCTTTCCTCACCTTCCTTGAAGCGAGGAATTCCATCCCTCGGGCCACCTGGAAGCTGTAGCAGATCAGGTCTTCCATGGTCAGGGGGCTTTGCCATAGGTCATCCTCTGTCCAAAGAAAACCAGGAGAAACATAGGCATTTGACTCTGTCTAAAACCACTGGGGCTCGCCCAGGACAGGTTTGTTCTCTTCAGCTCAAACTCCATGAACAAAGAGAGAATGATTAACGGTCTTGTCTTATGTGCTTCTGAGGTGTGACAGGCTGGGCTTCTCTCTCTGCTTTTGACAAAAAGAATTAATTTGCCTCGATTTGATGGAGGTCATTCATTACTAAGGGATACCAGGATGGGATTCTGGTCCTCTCTAGCTGCTAGTTCCCCCCTACCCCTGACCTGCCTTTGTGTCTATACCATGTCTTAGTGCTATTTTAAACATTAATAACTTCAGAAATAGAAATGCTACAAACTTACAAAAATTCATTTAAAAGTTTATTGAAATTTCTTTTATACTGATTTTGTGGTATGAATTTTGCACAATGCAATTTTAATTTTAATTTTTCATTTTATTCCCTCTTATGGCCAGGATGTTAAAAGACTAGTTTAAAATGGTCAACGTCTCCCACTGCATCCCAGGCCATCTCCAGTCATCCTGATCTATAGTTCAACCAAGGAGACCCTTTTTGGTCAGCCATCAGTGATAACCAATCCCTGATTATCTTTTCATTAGGCCAAATAACTCTGGAGTCACCAAGTATTCTGGGAGGTTAACAAGACCACAGATTTAGAGCTAGGAAGGACTTTGGAGGCTACTTAGTCCGACTCCTTCATTTTATAGATGAAGAAATTATGGCCCACAAAGGCTGAGCAGCAGAAGTGATAAATGGCACAGCCGGAATCAACCCTGGGTTCTCTGACTTTGCTTCCCTCTCGGGTCCCACATACCATGGGACAAGAAATCCATTGGTCTTCTTATTCCTAACAATTTGCCTGTTCTTCAGATGGTACCTCTCTCTGTTCTTGTAACTGTGCCTGCCTCTCCTCCAGATCCAGGGACAGAATAGCAGTCATCATGCTGATGACCTGAGAACTGTGGGCCTGGGACCCACCCATAAAGTAGTGGACTTCAGAGCAACCAGCTCCCTACCATCTTGGATAGGCTGGGCCCGGGAAGCAAGGCCTTTCCCCAGCAGAAAACGGGTGAAGATTGCACTGTCACTGGTACCAGTCCGACTCCTTCTGTCTGCCTTCACAGCCTCCACCATGGAACGGACCTGGTTTCGAAGCCTGGGGGACTTTTCCTGGGGAAATAAGAAGAGGTAGGGGTGAACCAGACAGAGCTCCAAAACCTTCAGCTCCCAGGTTCCTCCTGTAGTGAGGGATGCTTAGGGTCCGCACGTAACTTGTCTTTCTGAGGGAGAATCTTCCATCTGAGCTCCAGCCTCCTTCACACTCTCCATGCTCCTCTTCTTCCAATCCTTGGGCAAAGGGAAGAAGGAGCTGACCCTTGTAAAAGATCTGAGAAATAGGGTCTCTGCACACAAACTGCATGTGTACACATGAAGGGAGCTGAATGCACTCACCTGAAGTTGGACCAAAAGTGCTCCTTGGGGTCATCTCCAGTCCTGCCTTTTGTCCTACCCTTCCCACAGGCTGATGCCCTTTGGGACTGTGTGTGTGTGTGTGTGTGTGTGTGTGTGTGTGTGTGTGTGTGTGTGTGCGCGCGCGCCTGCATGTGCAAGGTCTGGGCCCTGAGGTGAGGCCCAGCCCCATAGCCAATGTGGACCCCTCTCCATCAGCCCCAGTGCCACAGCAGCCTTGAGCGATGTCAACTTCCAAGGGAAAGTAAACACTCCTATCTAAGGCCGGTTCTGGGGCTACTGTGACTAAATCCCAGACTCTTAAAGGTAGAAGGGACCTGAGGGTCCTCATCAAGTGCAACCCCAACATGGACAGGGGTCCTTACCAAGTGGCCCCATCCGGTCACTGTTTGGAGACTTGCTCTGGGAACTGACTACCTCCAGGGCCAGTGTATGCCACTTTTGGAATGCTTGCTCTGGTAAGAAGTCTTTCTTTCTTTTGAAACTTGCCTGAGACGTCTTCCTCCCTCACCCCCAATTGCTCTCAGTTATGCCCTGGGGGTTGAGCAGAACGAATCTATTTTATTTTTCCCTTGATAGCTCTTCAGATACTTGAAGAGAGTGATCATATTTCTCCCCTCTGAGCTCCTGCCAGATCTTTTTTTTTCCTGAAGGCTAAATATCTCCTATTCCTTCATCTGATCTATATATGTAGTGTGGGTTCAAGTTCCCTCACCATGCTGGTTAGTCTTCTCTGGGATTCTCCTAGGATTCATATGTATTCAGGTCAGCCTAACAGCAAAGAGAGTGCCTGACCCAAGATTGTGGACAAAGAGGACTTTGGAGATTATTTGAACAGTTCCTCTTGTCTATTCCTTTTTTGTAAGCTTATTTACTTTGTTCCAATGCCTTCATGGTAGATTCTACAAGAGCACAACATCAAAGTTCAACCAGAATCAGAGAAGGTGCCCTCAGACACACCCCAAGGGCTGAAGCCACCTACTCTGTAAGGACTGAAGTCTTCCCTCTTAGTCCGAAGGTAGTTGGAAAGATTCCCGTATTTGCAAAATTCCACAATCACCATGAGAGGGCCTGAAAGAGAGAGAATGAGGTAAGAAGAAGTATCACTGTGGGAGGCCTAGAGAAGGAGAAGATTCTATAAATGACCAGGAACATGCACACACAGGCAAATCATGGTGATAATAATTAATAATAATGTAATCCCACTCCCTTCCTAAATCTGGGGAGATTTCCTGAAGGACAGCTCTGTGACTGATTGTTGTTGGAGAGGGACGACTCCTGATTGGCTGAGACACTTCTGGGTATGTATAGAGAAACTTTGGAGAAAAAGTGAAAGAAGTGGAGAATGGAATTGGAAGACACTGGTGGAAGGAAGTCCTGTATTTTCAAATAGCCCAGGGGAGTTCCCAGAGCTACAGACATAGAGGGGAAACTGCCCCCCCCCCCCCCAACCTCTTGCTTCCCAGCTAGCGCAACCCTAGAGACTGTGAAGAATGCATTTCCCTGGAGAGGTTGTTGTCACCTTGGTTGAGGTGAGATTTTTATCTTTTTCCTCAATTGAAGAGCTCATTATTTTTTTTGTCTATTATGCCTACCCTAACATGTATAGCCTTCCTAATTTCTGTTTAATTCTTACTTTGATATAGAGGTTTAATAGCTATTTGTGATTGTTATTTTTGTCCCAAGTGTTTGGTGGGGAAAGCCAGATGGGTGAAGGAGCTGATGATCACTCTCCTGGTCTAGAGCAGGCTACTTCCCACCCAGAATAACCAGAGAAAGTGGTGTTATTCTGAACCCCTAAAGAATTTTTCTTTAGGGTACCAGTATTTGATGTATGGATAGCTCTAATATGTCTCTTGGAGACAGGCCATGGAAGGAGAGAGTTCTCAGCCATGGTTCTTCTCCTGCTCCTCACAAATGCAGAGATCACCATCTCCCTTGCAGATGGGGGAGGCCAGAGCCCAGATCAGATAGCTATCTATGGTCATCTGTGTATATACTAGACAGCAATAATAATAACTAGCATTTATATAATGCTTTATGATTTGCAAAGAGCTTTACAAATCATCTCATTTCACCCTCACAATAACCCTGGCAGGTAGGTGCTATGACTATACCCATTTTATTGATGAGGAAACTGAGGCAGATAGCAATTAAGTGACTTGTCTAGAGTGACACAGGCAGCATCTGGGGCTGGATTTGAACCCAGGTCTTTCTGACTCTAGGTCCAGTGCCTCACCTACTCGGTAAGTACATGCATCACCCAGTCTATGTTACTTATGGATTAGGAAATTAAGTCCAGAGTCCAGCGATGCTAACAGCAGTTCACAATTACATAGCATTTTAAAGCTTGCAAATTGCTTTACATACATTTTTTCATTTGATCCTCACAATAATACTATTAGGTCAATGTTATCATTAGTCTCATTTTATAGATAAAGGAGCTCAGGAGATCGTAATTTGTCAAGAGTCTGACACTAGGAAGTAGCTGAGGCAGAATATGAATCCAGATCTTTCGGACTCTTGGTCCAGTATTTCTATCCTCTAAACCACATTGACTATTGGTCCAACATCAGGGGTGGGAAGCCTTCGGCCTGGAGGGCACATGTGGCCCTCTAGGTCCTCGGGTGCAGCCTTTTGACCAAATCCAAGTTTTATAGAACGAATCCTTTTATGAAGGGGATTCGTTCTGAGAAGTTTGGATTCAGGCAAAGGGCCACACTTGAGGGCCTAGAGGGCCACATGTGACCTCAAGGCTGCAGCTTTCCCACCCCTGGAGCCTTTGGATCATCTGTGATTGCTGAGATTAAAAATTAGCACATGCCACTCAAATTTATTAAAAGCTAAAGGGAGGTAATAATAATAATAATAATAAGCTAACATTTAGAGAGTGCTTTAAGGTTTGCAAGCTATTTACATTTATCATCTCATTTTATTCTCATAGCCACCCTGGAAGACAGGTGCTATAATTATTTCCATTTTACAAATGAAGAAACTGAGGCTAAGAGGCGAAGTGACTTGGCTACAGCCACACAGCAGATCTTGCTGATTTTGAGTCTGGTATCATGTCCAATACACTAGACACAATAGATCGGCTGGACGTTCCCAGTGCCTCACGTGGGGTCCAGGGCTAAAACTACCTGACATTTTACTGAAGAAACAGAGCTTGAGATTATCTGGGGGTGATGCGGATGGTGAAGGAGATGCTGCAGGTCCTCCTGCATGTATCAGGAATATATTCCCTGGGAGGAGGAACATAAAAACTGCTCATGAGTTACTAGGATAATAAAGAACGTATTGTTTTACTTAGCCTGAGAATGAGGAGGTTTGGCTGGGGGAGAAGATATGGCTCTTAAAGATAAGAGAGATTTGTATTTTTTGTTTGTTTCTGGAGGAGGGAAGGCAGGGCAATTGGGGTTAAGTGACTTGCCCAAGGTCACACAGCTAGTAAATGGGTCAAGAGGCTGAGGTCAGATTTGAATTCAGGTCCTCCTGACTCCAGGGCTCTATTCACTCCACCACCTAGCTCCTCTGAAGATATGATATATTTTTTGTTTTGGTCTCAATCCTTGTTTTACTTGATGGTGGTTTCTATAGGCTATCAAAACTAAAAGCTTATTCTAGATCAGGGGTGGGAAACCTGTGGCCTCAAGGCCACATGTGGTCTTCCAGATCCTCGGGTATAGCCTTTTTACTGAGTCCAAGTTCTACAGAACAAATCCTTCTATTGTTCTGTTAAGTTTGTAATTCAAAGGGTCATACTTGAGGACCTAGAGAGCCACAGGTTCCCCACCCCTGTTCTAAATGCTTTTCAAATCTTCAATTTCTCCCTGTCTCCTGCTTCCTTGCCAGTTGCCTACAAACATGGGTAGGCCCCCCCACCTCCTGAAGAAACACTCATTGGACCTGACTATTCCCTCATGTTGCTAGAAAAAGTGGTCCATGTTTGTTGCCTCCACTTTATTTTATATATTCTGTATATTTTTATAAGTATTCATCTTCTCCAATAGAATAATGATAATAACTAACATTTATACAGCTCTTTGACATTTGCAAAATGCTTTGTGCACATTATCTAATTTTAATAGACTGTAAGCCTCTCGAGGGCAGACATTTTTCCTTTTTGTATTTGTGCTCACAGCGTCTAGCACAGTGCCTGTCCTGCGAGGTATGCTTAGTAAATGCTTGTTGATGGATTGTTTAATTGGTCACTGAAACTAACTTTGTTCTTCGGTTGCTCTGCTGAGTCACACTTCGCCGCCACTTTCCAGGTGGCAGTGAAGAGGAGCATGGCATCACAGAGTCAGCCAGAGAAGAGAAACAGGAATCTTTCCCAGCTTGTGCAATCTTAGACCAGGAATGCAGTGAGAGAGTGGGAGCTTCCAGCCAAGGGCCTGTAGCAGGACTCCCTCATTAAAGAAATGGAACTGAATTAAAATTTGGTCTAGAGAATGTTATAGCACCTCCAGTAAAGACAGCTACCACAGTGAGGTGCTAGCTCACCAGGGTGGGAATCCAGTCCCTTCCTCCTTCATATCTGCCACCCCAATCAATTCTTCCCCTTCTGTGTCAGGCACTCCCCCTCATGCCATCCCCTCCATATCTAGCACTCCTCCTCCCCCAAAGACTCCCCCTCCAGGTCTAGCACTGCCCCCCTCAATGTTGCCCCCCTGTATCTGTCACTCCCCTCCTTGAATGGCTCCACCTGCTGGCACTCACCATTGGGCTTGGTGCAGGCACCCAAGAGGTTGACCACATTGAGATGGTTTCCAATGTGTATCAGAATCTTCAGCTCTGACATCAGTGCTTTGTGCTCACTGGCAGTAGCCCCCTCTGGAAAGAAACATGGCACAGAGCTGAAGGCTTCCAAGGCCGTCATCCTGAGTTACTTTTTCTCTACTTCTCTGCTCAGGGGCCTGGGCCGAGCTCCAGGACCCACTGAGGGGAGGTGTGTGTGTGTGTGTGTGTGTGTGTGTGTGTGTGTGTGTGTGTGTGTGTGTGAGAGAGAGAGAGAGAGAGAGAGAGAGAGAGAGAGAGAGAGAGAGAGTGTGTGTGTGTGTGTGTGTGTAGGGGGCCCTTTGCAAGGTCTCCTCAGTGGCCAAGTCCTGCCACTGGTGGCCCTGGGTCCAGTCCCATTGGGAATGCCAGATCTTATTTTTATTTTTCTTCAGAGGGGTTGGTTCTCTTCTCTTTGGTCAGACGGGCAGCAGAGCCAGTCTAAGTTCTAAGACAGGGCCACATCTGTCCCACCAGCTTGGGAGCTAGATGCAGAAGAGGGCAGGCTGGGTGGGGCAAGTGGCAGAGATTAGCTACTTTCTTGTCCTTCTATCCTAATTGTGTGCAAGATGCTTCCTGTATGTCTGCCCTGACTCTCTCCCTCAGCTGTGTGAGAATGAGGATCATGCATGTTCAGATTCCTTTGTGTTCTGGGATCTGTCCTAGTGCTGTGCTTTACAGATTCTGTCACCTTCCTCCTTCCCACACAGGGTCACCACCTGACAGCCCTGCTTCAGTGGAAAGAACATTAACTGGAGTCAGAGGATGTAGGTTTAAATCCTCCCTCTGACCCTTAGTACCTGTGGGTTCTTGGGCAAATCACTTAAACATCTTTGGGCCTCATGTTCCTCATCTGTAAAATAAAGGGGCTGGATGAAACGATTCCCAAGGTCACTTCTAGCTCTAGGCCTCTGACCCCATAGTCTGCACAAGACCACTTGACCCTTGCTTTTGGGGCTGCCTGGGTAGAATTTTGGTGAAACACAAGAAGAGCCTTGTTGCTCAGAGTCCAGCCTCTCTTCCTTTGCAAAACATCACAGTGGGAAAAGACCAGGGAAAGGACCCTTTTCTTCCCTATCTTAGTTAGGATCTTACATTTAAATAGTGTTTTAAGGGTTTTAAAAATTCAAAAAAATTTTTTTACTTTAAAGTTTGTAAGACATTGTTTTATTTGATCCTTGAAATAGCCCTGTGAGGAAGTTGTATGATGAGGAAACTAAGACTGAGCAGCTGTGACGTATTCAGGGCAGTGTCTGGGGCAACATCTGAATACAGGCATTGCTGATTCAGAGCCTGACTCTATGCACTACACCACCAGCCCAGAGGTGAGTGACAGCGAGGAGGCTGCTGGTTTCCCCCGGCCCCCCCCTCCCCCCGCCTCATATGAGCCCAGTGCTCAGCCCACCTTTCAGCATTTTGACTGCCACTGTATCACAGCTGCTGCTCTTGTTGATCCCAAAGGCAGAGGCTTCAACCACCTTTCCAAAGGCCCCATGCCCCAAGACTCTCCCTGTTGGGTAAAAGGGGACAGGAGAAGGGAAGGGGGAGGAAGAAGAAGGGAATAGGTCATGGGGGTTGTATGTGATGGGAGAGGTGGACAGAATGCAACAAGCTCGGGTTATGGGACGCAGAGGGATGGCGGTGAGAGGGCTGAATAGGGCAGGATGGTAGAGTGCAGGCATGGGAACCCAGGGTCAGAAGACTGAGTGGCGCTGAGTCAGCCATGGCGTGCCTGCCACAGCTTGGAGAGGAAGGCAGAGCCAAAAACTCAGACAATTTGTGGCCAAACAGGAAGGGGCTGGGGGTGAAAAAGAAGGACCAAAGCAGAAGAGGAGAGAGGGGAAGAGGAAGGAGCCAGCATCCTCTCCCTCCAGGTGCTCACAGCCTTTTCCTAACCACAGGCAGGAACGAGGCAGGAAATAGCTCACTGGGCTCTCCAGACCCTCTGTCCCGGCCTCCTGGGGAGCATGGGAAAGGGGAGCTTTGCGCCTGGGGGACCAGGGGTCACACGCCCGGATGGGCGCAGTCAGGATGAGTGGACAGATAGGTCTGTATTTCCGGGATGAGCTTTAGAAATGGAAGGAATTTCACATGTCCCCAGGCAGGTGTGGAGGATGAGGACCGCAAAGTCTTTCCCCATTGCCTCCCCACAAGTCAGTCCCTCACTAACCACTGGACTCATCTCTCCTTTCCTTCTCCCCACGCCTCCCACCAAAAGTTTCCAAGCCAGCACTGTTTCACAAGCCATGTATTTCCCAGTGACTTTGCCATCCATTCCCGAGTTCTGGCTTCCCAGCCACTAGGGAGGCCACAATCCCTTTGTCTCACCCAGATGGAGCCGCTCTCGGGGAAACTCCCATTTGCTGGAATCATAGGGCAAATATTCGCACTGGTCCTCCAGGGCCACCTCGCCTGGGTCCATGATGATGGACAGGTATCCCGTTTTGATGTCCGCATGGGCAGGCTTCAGGGAAGAGGGGAAGGAGACAGGGGAGGAGTTAGCATTTCTCTTTTCCCTGAAGTTGAGACTTCTAACATTTGAAATAGGGTCCATGAAAACATAGCCTTAGGCAAAATAACATCTCAATTGACAGTTAAGGCCATAGATGTTATAATTTTTCATTTTAGATGACTGAAACAGTAGAAAGAGCATTGGCTTTAGAATTAGAAGGCCTGGTTTTAAATCTCACCTCTGATGCTTACTGTGTGACCTTGGTCAAGTCACTTAGCCTCCTTGGGCCTCATTTTCCTTGTCTGTAAGATGAGGGTGTGAGATGAGATGGCCTTTTAGCTCTAATTCTATGAGCCCATGAACCCTTGTTCCTTCTACCGTTCAACCACATTTATTGAGTCTTCTCTGTTCCAGGCCCAGTGCCAGACTCTTCTGGGAAGACTCCCTAGAAGAGGGAGATAGTGGGGTCTACTACTATGAAAGCATTCACAGAGTGACAAGAATGGATACTAAAAAGTCACATGAGATCATTTATACCAAGTTCCAGAGTGCTCAAAGGGTGGAGAGAAAGCAAGGAGCATTTCAGAGAGGGGTCTTAGGAATAGCATCTAACTTGGGCCTTGAGGACCTCAGAGGCAGAGGACAGTAGGATCCAGCCAGGGGTGGGGTATAGTAGGGATGCAGAGAGCAGAGATGTCTTGATTGAGACAACACCTAGTGATTTTAGGCAGAAGAAATATGATCAAAGCTTTAGAAGCAGGCAGTGTTTAGGGAATGGCTGTGTCCAGTTTGGCTAAAGCAGAGGTTATATGAAGGAATGAGATTAGTCCCGAAAGGTACATTGGGATCAGAGTATGGGGTGCCTTGAACACCAGGCAAAAGAGTTTAAAGAGGCAGTGGAGTGGAGTGTCTAGAGCAGTGGTTCTCAACCTGTGTGTTACGACCCCTTTGGGGGTCACCTAAGACCATTGGAAAATAGATATTTCTGATGTTCTTAGGAACCAAGACACAGCTCCTTTATTTGTCTCCAGGCGGTCTGCCCACATGCAGATACACCCACATACAAGTATTAAAGGGTCACTGCATTAGGAAGGTTGAGAACCACTGGTCTAGAGTCATGAACCTTGGAGTCAAGAACACCATGGTTCAAATCCTGTTACAGACTTTAGTGATTAGCTGTCCTGGGCCTCAGTTTCTTCATCTGTAAAATGGGGATGCATGATCTGAGGGCTCACCTCTAACTCTAAATCTGTGATCCTATGATCACATTCTCTTGTAGGCAATAGGGAAACAATGATAGTATGTGAGAAAGAACAGGAATGGATCTAATCTGGGCTTTCAGAAGATCAGCAAAATTACAACTAGAAATTTTTATGCCTTGGGAAAGTATTATACCCAGAGCATGGAACAATTAGCAAGAAGTGTGCCCTTCATTGGGGAATGGGGTGGAGACAGAGACCCTGGAATACCAGGG
Source organism: Pseudocheirus occidentalis (assembly GCA_028646575.1). Lineage (NCBI taxonomy): Eukaryota > Metazoa > Chordata > Mammalia > Diprotodontia > Pseudocheiridae > Pseudocheirus > Pseudocheirus occidentalis. The sequence goes on along the minus strand of CM053595.1, from coordinate 53,326,202 downwards.
CAAGGCCACAGATAGGGAGGCAGAGTGAGGCTAGCTAGAAGAGAAACTCACTCCAGCCCTCTATTTGGCAAGAATCAAGTTGATAAATCAGGAAGCATTTAATAAGTGCCTGCTATGTGCCAGATATTATGCTACGCATTGGGGAAAATTTAACTAATAAGTCTTGCTAATTGGAAGTTAAGATCTATTTTTTTTATACTGCTAAAAACTGCAAGTCCCACTAACTTTTGTTCCCTAGACAATATGAAGATTGGCCTTTTTCTGCTTTGGCTCCAGAAGGCAGAGTTGGGAGAAATAGGTGGAAATTATATCGGGACAGAAAGGGAGAGACAGATTCAAGAGAGAGTGTGTGTAAGAGAGACAGAAACAGAAAGGGAGGAGGGGGGGAGAGAGAGACAGAGAGACAGAAAGAGACAGAGACAGAGAGACAGAGAGAGGAGAGAGAGACAGAGACAGAGACAGAGAGACAGAGAGAGGAGAGAGAGACAGAGACAGAGACAGAGAGACAGAGAGAAACAAAGAGAGGAGAGAAAAAAGACAGAGGAGAGAGAGACAGAGACAGAGACAGAGAGACAGAGAGAAACAAAGAGAGGAGAGAAAAAAGACAGAGGAGAGAGAGAAAGGGAGAGGGGAGAGAGAGAGAGAAAAAGAAAGAGAGAGAGAGAAAGAGAGACAGAGAGAGAGAGAGAGAGAGAGGAGAAAGAGAGGTGAAGAAAATTAATTAATTACTATGTGGAGATTGGAGGGTTGGCAGGGAAAGAAAAGGGGTAAACTTCAAAGAAAAATAGGCTCTGTAATAACAGTGAAGGAGAGAGATGAGTGGCCAGCACACAGAAGGCCGAGGGGCAGCTAGGGAGGAGTGGATAATAGTCCCTCTGTCTCCCATAGTAGGATCCTATCTGGCCTAGCCCCATCTAGTTCCAGTATCAAGAGGAAATAATCTGTCAATCAACAAATATTTGTAGCTTTTCTGCTATGTGCCAGGTGCTGTGTTAGGTGCTGAAGATACAAAATAAAAATAGAATTGTTCCATATGTCTGCTGGCGGGCTAAGGAGGCAGCGAGGCTGGCGTGATCAGGGGTGGAGGGCCTCTGGCCTCTTCTGGCTCTGCCCACCTGCCGCACCCCCTTGGGCTTCCTCTGAGCTGAGCAGCCTCTGAGTGGAGGTAGGAACAGCTGGCCGAAGGCAGGACCCGGGCCCCAGGGTGCCTTAGACTCACCCGCTTCATGTTGCAGAAGATGAGGACAAGGAGGATCCAGAAGAAAACAGCAATGACGCCGGTGCCGATGAGGATGACGATCTCCATGCTGCCTTTGTCCTCCGACCCTAGGAAGTGAGGAAGGGAGGGAAAGGTGAGGTCAGACGCTGGGGTCCTCACCCTCTAGGTGGGCTTGATGTGCCTGTGCTCCCTGCTCAGGGCCTTCATGTTCCTGTTCCGCTGCAGCTCAGCAACCAGGATGTCTCTAAGAAGCCCCAGGAGCAGAGCACAGACTCTTCCCCAGCCCGGCAATAGTGAGCATCAGTATAGTGCTGTAATGCTTACAGAACATGTTACGTACCTTTTCTCATTTAAACCTCACCACAAACCTCTGACAGGTAGGTACTATAATTACCCCTAGCTTACAGATGAGGAAACAACCTGGAGGAAAGTGAGTGATTTGCCCCAAGAGTCAGACAGTTAATAAGTGCCTGAGTCAAGATTTGAATTCAGGTCTTCCTAATTCTAAATCCAGCACACTACCCACTGAGCCATCACCCTGCCTGAATATGAGAATGAGAAATAAGATGGGAAAATCCCATCTAGTTGGAAAACCTGACCCTTGGGCAGAGGCCTTGGAGTCTATGCAGGGCCTACAAAGACTCTCAACCAGAACCAGAAAACATTCAGGACTCAAGGCAAAACTTAAGTACCATCTATTCTCCTACCCCTGACCCTCAATATGAGAATTGTTCCTCCTAAATACTACTGTCCATAGGAGACTTTAAGCCGTCAATGTCACAATATGACATTGCAATAAAAAGATTTGTGTGCTATGGAAAAGGGCTCTTCTAACATTAGAAATACATGCATTCATATTTTGGAGGGTCATTCATTGAGCCATGTATTGGTTGCGTCCTAACGAGTTGCCCATCCCCACTTGTGGCTCTACTACCTTCCACAGATACACTGGCAGAGGAGTTGACACAGCCCTTGGCATTGCAGACACTGCACAGGTAGCGGCCTGCATCTTCCTCCCGCACCCTCTGGATGCTCAGTCTTTGGTTGGAGTCAGCCAAGTCAATTCCTGCACAGAGAGAGGAAGGAAGGAAGTTAGAGATGGGAAGGAGAGGGAAGAATAGCTTCTCCCTCCTCCCCCCTTACCCAGCACTGTGTTCCTTTTGCTATTCTCTTGAAGGCTCTCTCTGAGGCCTTCAGGATTGATAACAGCTACTCCTAATCTTTAGAACCTCCTTCCACCCTGATAGCTAGACTATGGTCTAGGTCAAGAAAGGTCTGTCTTGCATTCTCTGTATCACAGGGTCCTGCACATTTTGGTGCTCAATAAATATCTGTTGAATTGAATTGAACTGAATTGATCGTGGGTTTCAGATATGTGCATCCTGTCGCCTTGCAGAGATTGTGAGCTCCAAAGGCAGGGACCGTGGCTTATACTGGAGTCACTTATCAGTCAACCTTGACACCAGAAAGGAAGCAAACAAGGTATCTGAGTAGCTAAAGTAGTTGTTGCAAAGTCAAATATTTTCCTCATAGAAGAGAGCTTCATTCAGAACCTAGTTACTCTCGGTTAACACACAATTCTATCACAATTCATTAACTGGTTTCTCAGCCCATACAATATTAAGACAAGCAAAATTATATGGGAATAAGGATCACAGAGCTCAGTTAGAGATAGGCATAGTGACAACAGTGAGGAGTGATAGCTAGGGTGAAGGAAAAGAGAGAAAACTATTTCTAAAAAATCTTTATAAAAACAGACATGAGAACTACTCAAGACCAGTGGGCAGAGGCCCAGAGAAACTCACTGTATCTCAGCCATAATCCCTAAGGTTTATAGTGATTATTTTAGAAAGATTTCACCTATAGTGGTTAAAATTAAAATTTTAGTGCTGAAAGGGGATACACACTAACATCTACTCATATGAAACAGGCTGTGCTGGATAAAGTATGCTTCCCTTTGCTTCTTTGTATCTTCCCTAGGACCCTGCAATGTTTGGAGCAGACCTGAATTCAGTGGAACTGAAGGGATATCATTACCTCTCCCTCCACCCCACCCCCTCCCCACCTCCTTCACCCAGAACACATAGACGATGTCTTTGTTAGCTGCTCTGACCCATTCACCACATGGACATCAATGTTCTCCAGCCAAAAGAAACCACATATTTGGCTTAGCTGAGTGTGAGGAACAGAGATACCCTTTGAAGCATCACTTTTTTCAACCCAGATGACAACAATTTCTTCCTAAATTCAACCCTATCCACAGACATTTTCTGGGAGAAGTTGTCCCTAGCCTTTCCTGGGAATGAAGGAGGTACTTTTGGGCTCCAAGGATGCTCTTTGCTCATGTTTCTCCCCTAAGTTTGCTCTCTAATGAAAAAAAAAAACACCAAATATCCAATCTAACTAAGGAGGGGAGCAAATGAGCCTCTTCCTTTAGGGAGGACACAAGGTGAGGTAGTATAAGGAATGGCTTTGAGGGCAGGCTTGTCTCTGAGACAAAGCTGTAGCCCTAGTGAGTCTGTGTGTCCAATGATAAGGCTCAGCTGCTCCAATGATAAGGCTCAGCTGTAATACAACTGGATTCCCAGTCCTTGGATTTGCTTCCTTCTCCTCAGTTTCTTAGTAAGGTTCCCTTCAAAAGAGTCCACTCATATCCAAATTAAACCAAGGGGGAAAGGGATTGAATTGACCATTGTCCATATCTGGGTTCACTGGGCAGCAGGCTTTGGAGGCCTTTAGGGAAGATGACATGAGACAGGAGTCAATCCTCACAGAGTTGGAAACAATCATGAAACAAGGAGACAAATAGAAGGGTGAGAACCTAGAACAGGGTAGCCAGGACTGTGGTTCATAGTCCCCTGCCTGGGACTTTCCTTTGGATCTTCCCAGAGCCCCTCCATACCTGATTCCTCCTCCAGTGGCCTCTCATCTTTGTACCAGACGATGTCTGGCACATGGGCCCCGGCCACCCGACATCGCATCTCTATGGAGTCACTGATGTTCACCGAAAGGTCAGTCAGGTTCTGTGTGAGCTGGGGCACCTCCAGAGCTGGGGGAAGGGCAATGTGTAGGGTTAGCTGCAGGGGCTGTGCCCACAGCTAAGAGTTTGAGAAGGTAGGAGGGACAGAGTGATGTTGAACAACTGAAGAGAATCCTGCCTTTTTCTCCTGTAAAGTGGTTTGACTGGGGAAGGAGGGGTGGGCAGAGAGGAAAGACAGGGACAACAGTGCTGTGTGTATGTATGGGGATGTATATATGGGGGTTGGTGGCTTTTCCTTCCATTATGATATAAGCTCTCTAAGGACAGGGGCCTATTGTTCAGTTATGTCCAATTCTGCTTGACTGTCCATGGGATTTTCTTGGCAAAGATATTGGAGTGGTTTGCCATTTCCTTCTCTAGTGTATCCCCATTTTACAGATGAGGAATTGAGGCAAACAGGATTAAGTGACTTGCACAGGATCATACAGCTAGTAAGTGTCTGAGACCAGATTTACAGATCTTCCTGACTTTAGACCCAGTACTCTCTCCTCTGTGCCACCCAGCTGCCCAGCTACTATTATTAGCTACTATAAAATACTTTTTGATTTGAATTTAAATACCTTTTGAATTTGTGGTGGTATCCATGTGTTTGTGTATTTTTTGTGGGTGTTTTGTGGGTAGAGGGAGAATGTTCCCAGGCCTGTGAAATGGAGCCCCACAGAGAACTCCAGAAGGCTGTAGTTCTCTCCTCCTCACCCATCCTCCCCTGGATTAAGCCTGCAGCCATCACGGCATCTGTCCTGCTGCCTTTCTCCTTCTGGGTGCTGTATCCCTCTTTCTCTCTCACTCCCTGACCTCTGGCCCTGGCTGCCCTTTGGGCTCCTCACCCTGCACAGAGATGTATTTCTTGTGGCAGTGCTTCTCATGGCTCCGCCGGTCTTGCACTTCACACACATAATCGCCCTCCTCATCAGGGGCGATGCGGGGGAGGGCCAGGCGCAGAGTGGCATGGCGGGAACCTGGTGTGGAGCTCAGCTGGCCCTCCAGGCGGGTGGCATACAGGTGCACATTCTTGCAGTCGAGCAGGAGTGGGTTCCCCTGGGCGTCATGCAGCGTGGACAGGTTCAGGCGATACCACTGAAGATTCTCATAAGTGTAGTTGTCTGCCTTGCAGCTGAGGGTCAGGTCCTGACCCTCCACGGGCTCCTCAGATGGCTCTGACTCAATGGTGAAGCCATCGGGAATAGCTGTAGGAAGGGCCATGTGGGTTCCAGGGGCCAGGTGGGCTGCCTTCCCCACGGCTGCCCTGAGGCCTCACCCACCTAGGTTACAAAACTCAAGGGCCCTTTCTTAGTCCTTATCCTCTTTGACCTCTGTACCATTTGGCATTACTGACTATCCTCTTCTTCATGATGCCTTCTTCTCTCTTGGCCTTCATTGCTCTCTGATTACTCCTGCACTTATGCTGGCTTTTCCCCCCTTAACTCCTTCTACAATCTAAATCTAAATCTCCCAAAGTCCCAGTCATCACCCTCTTCTCTCTTGTGTCTGCTTCTGTCTCTCTCCTCTTCTTTCTTTTTTGCCTTGGCAATCTCATCCACCCTCACAACTTCAAGTATCACCTCCTATCTCCATCTCTGCCCTCAGGTCTCACTGAAGCATTCTCACAGAACTAGACAGGGATTGGGATTAATTTAGTCCAGTGCTATCAAAATCAAGTAGAAACAGATCCCTGCGAGCAGCACATTGACTTAGAAAGGCACAAATGAACATCATCGACATTGTATTTGTATCTATTTGTTAAACATATCCTGGTTACAGTTTAATTTGGTTTGGGCCTTACTTGGAAGTTTTGAGGGCTGCCTGTGGATGGAGGCCTTGAGTCTGACACCTCTCATTTGCTCTGTACCCCCTCTACTTTGCAGAGGAGGAGAACTAATTTGCTCAAGGTCATATAGATGGATAGTAACTGAATAGGAATCAGAGCCTGGGTTTTTGAAGCCTTACTCATGTACTCTTACTATAATTCAACATAATCATCTACTTTCTGGCATTACTCTTGGATGTCCTGTAGGCATATCAACTGAACATATCTTAAATTAGAGCTTATATTTTCCCTCAAACCTAATCCCTCTTCTAGACTTCCCAGTTTTGGCTGAGGGCCTTACCAACCTTCCACCAGATTTTTAATTTTAGAGTCAACCTTGCTCTTCCCTCTCCCTCTCTCCCATCCATTCAATTTCCAGTTTGTTGATTCTATCTCCACAATAGCTCATGAGTCCATCCCTTTTTCTCCACTCACACAGCCTCTGCCTAGACTACTGCCACCTCTCCAAATCATCCGCCATGCAGCTGCCATCTGGACATTTCTGAAACAGAGATCTGATCATGTCACCTGCCTACTCAAAAATTAATGGTTCCCAATAGCTTCACTGATAAAATACAAAGTTCTCATCCTGGCTTTCAGAGTCCTCCCCAAACCTGCTCCTTCCTACCTTCCCAGTAATCTTATTTAACTTCCCTTCATATAATTTCCATTTCAGTTAGATTGACCCCTCCCCACCCTTCCATCCCCTTTCATGCCTTTACACAGGCGGTCCCCCATATCTGGAATGTGCTCCCCACCTTACTTACTAGTTACATAGAAGTAGATGAGCCGCTCATCCTGCCCCACTTTGTTGAAGGTGACACACTTGTACATGACAGAGACATTGGCCTCCTGGATCACCAGCTTGCTCACAGTCTGGAGTGGGAGAGGACATGTAAGAGATTATTATATTAATAGAATGAAATGCCATTAAAATGACAAAAGTGATGGTTATTGTTAAAAAAAAGAGATAAAAGGCAACATCATTAAAATGACAAAAGAGAAACCTGGGAAGATTTGAACTTATGAACTATTCAGAAGCAGGAGAACAATTTATATAATTAAAATAACATTGTAAAGGCAAACTACTTTGGAAGACTTAAGAGCTCTGACCAACACAATGACTGATCACAGTAGAGGACTGATGATGAAACATGTTACCTACTGCCTCACTATGGCATGATGAGTTAACAACACAGAACATAATGTACAATTTTAGACATTGCCAATATAGAAATTTTTTTGGCTTGACTGTGCATTTGTTAAAAGGATTTTGTTTTTCTTGATTTCTTTCTCAGTGGTGCGGGAGGAGGTAGGAGAGAAAATAAATGTATGTTAATTGAAAAATATTAATTAAAGAAATGAGAAATACATAGTAGACTCTCAAAATAAATACTTGCTGTTTACTTGACTTGTTGATAATTGACTCGTCAGTGTCATAGGTCTCAGAGGAAAACAGGTTGAGTGTTGAGAATCTTTTGATTCCCAAACCAGGGGAAGATAACCCCCAAACCTGGTACTGAGGCCCTTCCTTTCTACTCTGGTGCTTATAGGAATGATCGTTTTAGCCAAATGGACCATTCTTGAAGCAATTCCAGGAATATTGTGGCATCTCAAAGTCCTGCCAGCAGACTGAGTCATAGGATCACAGATGGAGAGCTGAAAGGGACCTCAGAGACCATCTAGGGCTCTTCCCTACTCCCATCCCCCCTTTTACAGATGAGGAAACTGAGGGTCAGAAAAGTTAAGTAAATTGCTTCCAGTCATGGAGGTAGCAAGTATCAGAGAGGATGTGAGAACTTGGGTCCTCTGACTCAAGAAACACTTTCCATTGTGACCAAAGTAAATTCCAGATTAAATGTCCCCTATTAGAATGTATGATCCTTGGGGCAGGGGCATTTTCTTTGTTTTGCCTTTTTAAATATTCTCAGCATTTAGCATAATGCCTGGTACCTGTTGTTGTTTGAGTTGTTTCAGTCCTGACTCTGTGACCCATTTAGCAGTTCCTTGGCAGAGACGCTGAAGTGGTTTGCCATTTCCTTCCCCAGCTCATTTTACACAGGAGGAAACTGAGGCAAACAGGATTAAGTGACTCACCCAGGGTCACACAGCTAGTAAATGATTGAGACTGGATTTGAACTCAGGAAGATGAGTCTTGCTGATTCCAGGTCTGGCGCTCTACCCGCTTTGCCACTTGGCTGCCCCATTTGCTTGTTGACTGGCCAACTAGGTCCTTGCCTAGGTCTCTTGAAGGGTTAGATTTCCCTGACATGCTTTAGTCTTGATGGGAAATAGGATGGGAGGTTTAGGGGAAGTGAAGATGGGAAATACAGTGAACAAAGATTCAGGGATGGCAGGAGGGAGGGAGGAAGGGAGGGATGCCATCCAAGGCTGCTGCAGTTCTCTGCCTGACCCATGGCCAGTGGAGTAGGCGCTCTCTCTCTGTACGTTTCATCCCTTCCCTTTCCCTCCCACTCCCTTCCCATCCCCCTCCTGGCCCTGAGGCCACTTCCCGATGGGCCTTTGAACAGGAAGCATCTTTGGAGGTGTGTATGAAAACAGGAAGTGACTCGAGGAAATGGGAGTCCTTTGTTGTTCTGGGCCTCCATTCCCTCCTCCCCATGTGCTGCTCTCTGGGCACAAGCCCCATTTGGGGGCACTGAGTAGACAGGGCAAGCAGACCAGAGGGATGGGAGTGGGGGAGCCATTCTCTTCAGCTACCATTAAGGGCAGAAACCAGGGCGTTGGCCTCAAGCAGTTGGCACAACCCAGGCGTATCTCCCCTATTTGTCTTAGCAGCAACTCCTTAGTCCTCCCTCAAATACATGGATAATTTGTGACTGGAAGTTGCCAATGTTTACTATTCCTCCCTCATCCTAGAAAGATGAATCTGGGATAGAACAGAAGCTGTTTTGAGATGAAGTGGCAAAAGCCTCAGATTCAAAGAGCCTGGGTTTGCATCACAGCTCTGCTGCTAACTACCCATATGACTTGGGACGAGTCACATAAACCTCAGTTTCCCCATGTGCATAATGAGGGAGTTGGACTAGATGACTCCTAAGGTCTCTTCTAATTTAAACAATCACAAAATCTTTTCAGTATAGATCAGGTGATCACTGAAGCCTGAGCCTGGCCACTGGGCAGGGAGTCAGGGCATTGTCTTCCTACTTAGGACTCCTTCCCTAAAGTTAGAAGTAGGCTGCTCTCCAGTATAGTACACAGCAACATGTACATATGCATGGAAGCAGGGGATGAGACACTAATTTCTTTGAATTTCCTTCCAGAAAGAACCAAAGCTTACCCTGAGAAAGAAGTGTATATGGTTGAATATTGAAGTGTATAAAAAGCAGAGGCCCTGGAAAGTCAGTGTCAAGTGGTATATATATATATATATATTATATATATATTCCTGACTTGGAATCAGGAAGACCTGAGTTTGAATTCTGCCTTAGACATTTACTAGCTGTGTGATCCTGGGCAAGTCACTTAACACTCTGGGCCTCAATTTCTTTATCTGTAAAATAAGGGGGTTGAGCTTATTGACCCCTAAGATCCCTTCCATCTTTATGACTTCTAACCTACCTCAAAGGACTACTCTGAGGAAAGTGCTCAGAAAATCACAAAGTATTATACAAAAATGAATTATTACTGTCACTTTGCATATGGGGATATGAGGCCCTCAGAGGTGTTTGACTTTTACAAAGATCCTAGTTATTGGTAGGAATGACCCTAGAACCCAGATCTTTGTGGTGGTGATGATGGTGACCTGTAAGACTGAGCACTCCATCCTGTTTTCACTTCCCTGCCTCAGGACCTCAAGGTTGCCATGGTACCCAGCTAAGCACTGGCCAGAGCAGCCAGGTGTCATTCCTTCTGGCCTCTTCAGTTCTTGTCAGCTGGCAGTCTGGGCAATGCCCAAGGGAGCTACCTTGCCCTTGTATCACTAGCACCTTTCATGGTGCCTGGCACACAACAGGTAATCAATAAATGCTTGGTACCTGATTCCAGTCCTAGGCATGGCCCTCACCTTGTTTTTGCCTTCCACAGATTCAGTCCAGGTGTCCAGGCTCTCAATGGGGTTCACAGCATCCTGAGCTGAGACTTCCCTCCAGTCCACACACTGGGGCATTCGGTCACGCTGATGCCGCCCTCCAACTGGCTGCCTCCTGTGCTTCCACAAGAAAGAGTAGGGGGAAATCAGTGTCTGAGGCTGTCCCTCCTCTCTCAGGAGAGGAGAAAAGTGTCAGGTGGTTCCCCCTCTCTCCTCCTTGAAAGCCAGAGCCCAGGATATGTCTGATGAGGGGCAATGAGAGGGAGAGGAGACTGATTTCCTTTTATTCTCCAGGTAAGGTTTCCCACATTTGGGAAGTCAGTCCTAAGTATATTCAGATTCATGCTCCCATAACACAGATGCTCAAATCCACTTTGCATAGCTAGCAAGTGATGGTTCTAAAAACATTAGCCCACTTCACTGCTCAGTAGCCTATGACAATTGATCATTATTTAACAAAATAAGTTTAAACTCCTAATCTTGGTATATAAAATCCTTTACAGTCTGGCCCCAATAAAGGTAACCAACCCACACTAGTATTAACTAGGCTCTTGTCTTTGACCTTTCTCCACACTAATTTCCATGTCTTCTCTCTGATACCAGGTTCAGTGACTCCTTTCCACACCAGGCTCCTTGACACCCCCTCCCCACACATACCAGGCTCATTTCCCCCTTTATATCTTTGCTCATGTGGTTCCTTGGACTGAAATGTCATGTCTTCACCTATCCGAACCCTGTTATTCCTTCAAGGCTCAATATGGTCCTGTTCCTTCTGTTTCCTTCAGACTATAAATCTCCTGAGGGCAGGCCTTGGCTCATTCTCCGCCTTTGCAAGACTGTGAGCTCCTTGAGGGCAGGCCGTTTTCTCTGTCCCTGCATTCTTTCCCCCATTTCCACCCCTTTCTCTCCAAGACTGTGAGCTCCTCCAAAGCAGTGGATACTCCTACTCCTCTCATTTGAACCTAGTTCAGCTCTGGGTAACATTTTTAATGAGGATAGTTGAACTGAACCAAATACAAGTGAGGGAGTGATGGAGCCCAGAGCTACAGAACTACAAACAGCTGTTTGGTTGTGACGGTGATGCCAGGCGTACAAACTGAAGACTGAGCCATCCTCTGGCTTTTCCTCTCTGAAGGAGCCTGTGAATGGATGGGTCTTTTTGGTGCCCTTGTGGGTAGGAGCTTGGGCTCTTGGGAGGGAATAAGTGAGGAAAGGTGACCCAGTGCAGGGCTACTGAGGCCTCCCTAGGGACTTAGTCCTGGGCAATTTGGGCCCTGCTTCTACTTATCCTCCCTCTTCCTTTCCCAAACATTTAGGGCAGATGTCAGAGGAAAGCATGATAAAGGGAATTTGATATCACAGGACCAAGATTCCAATTGTGGCTCTTCTATTTATATAATTTTAGTAACTTTGAGCAAATCAACTAACCTCTTTGGGTTTCAATTTCTTTACCTATAAATCGAGACAGTCGGGACTAGGTTATCTCAAAAATGCCTCCTAATGCTAAGTCTTTTATCCTATGATTAAAATGGGGATTTCTTGGGTAGTGGCAGAGCAGGGTCTGTCCTCTTAGAAGCGAAAACACTAGAATGGGGTCAGAGAGTCAGGGGCTTGCCCACGATAGCCAACAAGGTGATCAGGCACAGCGGGGAGCAGGAGAGGGGCCCTGGTAGGGGAAAGACTCAGTCAGAAGATCAGCATAAACAACAGGAAGGAAATCAGTCAGGAGCATCCCAGAGCTGGGACTCATTGGCCTTGGACACAGCACTGCTACTCATCACCCCTTCAGTTTGCTATTGCTAAGACCACCAGGGCCACCTGGCCTCCCCTCTTCAGCTGCCCTCAATAATCACTGAGGACCAAGACCCTTCTTATCCCCCACCTGGACTAATATAACTGCCTTTCCCCACTGTCTACAACATCTTTCTCTTCTCTCTTTTCTTTCCCCTCTGACTCTCTCTGTCTCTGTCTCTCTCTGTCTCTCTCTCTTCTCTCTCTCTGTGTCTGTGTCTGTCTCTCTCTGTCTCTGTCTCTCTCTTTCTGTCTTGGTCTCTGTCTCTCTGTCTAGCTCTCTTCCCCTCTCTTATCTCTGTTTCTCTCTCAGTGCTCTGATCACATTACTCCCATGCTCAAAAAAGTTTCAATGTCTCTCTTTTGCCAAAGTTCAAAATTTTTTTTTTTTTGCTTTTTTTGGAGGGGGAAGGGCAGGGCAATTGGGGTTAAGTGACTTGCCCAAAGTCACAGGGCTGGTAAGCGTTGTGTCTGAGGCTGGATTTGAACTCAGGTCTTCCTGACTCAGGGCCAGTGCTCTATTCATTGGGCCACCCAAAGTTCAAATTCTTTAGTTTGTTATTTAAGGCCCTCTCAACCCACCTCTTTAGCCTTATCTCCCACTATTTAATTTTATGTATCTTAAATTCTTGCCTGGTCAATCTCCAAAGATTGATCATGCTTTAATGATTGTTTCCTTACTCCCTACCTCAAATGACCTTTTCCCTACCTCTCCATTTACTTAAATCCCATCCCCCCTTCAAGGCCCACCTCAGGTCTTTCCTCCCCAAAGTCTCCTCTGACCACCACAAGCTACAGGTGGGGAGGGTAAAGGTTAGGATAAGGGCTGTCCAGATTAGGGTCAGGACTGGGGTGCAGATTAGGGTGAGGCCAGGGTCAGGAATGTGGTAATGGTTAAAATCAGCTCTTGGAGGTGATACCCACAGGCTGCGTCTGGAGAACATCTTGCAAGGAGTCCAGGGTCTCCACTGCCACTGTATGACCTCAGGTGGTGGTGCTCCATACACGGTACAGGTGAGGGCCTGGCGGCTATGGCGGGAGTAGATGCTTGGTGAGGACGCCTCCTTCTCAAGGATGTGGGGAGGAACTGTGACACAACATCAGACAGATGGATACTGGTGCCAAGGACACCTGTAGGCCTACCCCAGTGGCTTGTGCTGGTCCCCTCCTCTGCCCATCTCTAGCTTTTCCACTATAACTTCCAGTATCATGGAGTGCATGTGAGGAGGGTTGGCTGGCGAGGGGAACTCCCAGAAACTAGTCTGGATATGTCTCAGGGGCTACTCAGTCCTGGGTATGTATGTGTGTGGGGGAGTGTGGCGGTAGATTTGACTCTAGCTCTGACCCACATTCCTTTGGGTCATTCACTGTTAGCCCATCAAATGATGTCCCCTACCTCCACCCCAACCCCTATTCCTGCCCTGTTCAGCTCCCCTGCTACTGCCCTTTCCTTCCACTGCCCTGTTAGTTCTTTCCTTGGCTGCATTTTCCCCTGAAGCCCTGGCCCTCATTCCAGCCTCTCCCTGTCCTTTATTCCCCTTTCCACCATCCATCCCCCTGCCTCTCGTTCCATTCCCTTGCCCAAGTCTGGCTTGCCCCATGATAGCCTGGGCCAGCCCCTCTCCCTTAGCTCATACCGTTCACTATCAGCTCCAGGCTGATTTCACGTCTCAGGCCAGCCTGCCTGTTCCACAATGCCAGGGTGTAGGTGCCTGCATTCTGTTCTGTCACCTCCTTGATTACTACTGAGTGTGGAGACTGGCGCCCAGAGACAGGCTTCCCATCCTTGTACCTGGGGGCATAGGGGAGCTCAATCCTGCACCTGCTGGTATTAGAGCCTCACCCTGCCCCATCCTTGCTCCTGCCGGGATCACGCTGAGTATGGCCCTGATTCCAGACTGGGCTGAGGGGAGCCAGTGGATCATGGGGAGCTGAAAAGGACCTTAGAGGCTGTTAAGTCTGACCCCCTCATTTTACAAACCAATGAAGCCCAGAGAGGTAATGTCGATTGGCCCCAATCATTCCATTATTGGTACCAGGGCCTTTCAGAAGAGTCTGGGCAAGCCTCATCAAAGGGGTGGCCAACAACAATCCCAGTTGCCCAGATATGCACACGCAGCTCCCTTAGCCTCGTAAACTAGGCCATGCCACTGCCGCTGAATCATCCAATTGTACTTCCTGATCTCTGGGACAACTTATCCACACACCGTTTTCTTAGGCACACAGAGATGGCGTTGGCATTCAAGATGCTGTTGATGCTGTTCCTCCTTTGTTCTCAAAGAGGACCAATGACATCACTACTTGCATATGAACTGGATTTAAGTGAGGCAGAGCGGCACAAGGTCATCAGCCTTGCTCTCTCCTCCAGAGTCATCAAAATCCAGTGACAAAAGTCAAGAGGCCTAGCAACGGCCCAGGATGCAGGGCTGACCTAGGCCTTTCCCAATCTCAGTCTGTCTGAGGCAATGCCCATTCAATGACTAACTATGTAAGAATTGAGACAAAAGATACAATCAGAAGTAAATCCAGTGTAATTGGTCTAAATCAGAGGTAGAGCTATAAAAGCAACAAGTTAAGACAGTCTCCTTGATGGCACAGTGGATAGAGCACCGGTCTTGGAATCAGAATGATCTGAGTTCAAATCTAGCCTCAGAGGCTTTCTAGTTGTGTGACCCTGAACAAATCTCTTAATCTCTGTATGCCTCAGTTTCCTTACCTGTAAAACAGGGAGAAGAATAGCACCTCCCATGTGCATCTCCCGGGATTATTGTGAGCATCAAATGACATATTTGAAAAGTGCCTGGTAGATAGGAGGCACTTAATAAGTGTTTATTACTTTCCCTTCCCAACACATTAGTCTTTGACCTCCATATGAGAGTTGACTTTAAAGGAGCAGCTTTGGGAGTCAGGGGAACTGGGTACAAGTCCTAACTAACAGTCTTTCTAGTCCCCACGGAGGTCTGTGGAATGTTTGTCAAGCATTGAGCTCATTCTGGCTGTCCTCAGAGGATAGGACTCTCCTGCTAGAACAAACTTTTCTCCAGTAAGGAAGGAGTTATTTGCTGATTGAATGGGAAAATGAAACCTGTTCATTGATGGTGGCATGGGAATATTTCTCTGTCATACTAAAGTAGGTTTTTGTCTGTGCTTCGTGAGGGCAGAGATACTAGGAAGAACTTCTCAGAGGATAGTCCATGCTTATATGCCAAAAATTCAGATAGAATTTGTCGTTCTGACAGTGCTCTGTAGGCAGATCACTCCTTTGGAGTCTGCTGAAGGGTGTTGGTAGCTGGGGAGAGCCCAGCCTGGGGAAGGGGTTTGGTGGCCAGTGTTGCCTAAGTGATTAAGGACTGATATGATGAATGTAAGCTCCTTGAGGACAAGGATAGTTTTATTTTTGTTTTTGTATTCCCAACACCAAGTGTTGTACCTGGCATGTAGTACATGCTAACAAAATGCTTGCTATTGATTGGCGGGTATAATAAAGCATTTATGAAGTGTTTGCTATATGCCAGCCACCATGCTAAGAACTATATATACATACAAGCAAGGCAGATAACTTACATTCTAATGGAGGAAGCCAGCCTATAAAGTAGAGCAACAGTTGATTGACCCTTTGAGTAGGGGCATATGATACAGTTTGGACAGAGTAAGGCCAAATCTGTACCAGATGTTAGAGCTGGGATGGCTCTTCTGGTGAAGTGGGAGTTACGATGAAGCCTCTGCCCTGAAAGCACATGGAAGCTAAAATTACCAGCAGAGACTGTTCATTAGAAATAACCTTTAGTAAAGACAGGTGCATCATGACTTGTCATAGCCAAAGACACTAATGGAAGAACTACTAATGGAAGAACTAAACTCTGTCAATAGTGTTCTCATGGTAGATGAAGCAGAAGGTAAGGATGTGGCAGTTAAATGGAAAGATGGCTTACTTAAAAAGACAAAGGAGTTGATGGTGTTGGTTTTGTCTTGCACTCAAGGCAATAAGAAACATCATTCATAGGACACTTGTGGTCTTGCCTTACAACACTGATGATGAATATAAGAAAAGGACAGTCATGAAGATAATTGCTGCTTATGCATCAATATCTGGTGCAAAGGATGAGAAAGTAGGGAAATTCCCTGGAGACCTTAAATAAACATCTGAAGATGCTTCAAATTAAGTCAAACTACAGTTTTGATATTCAATGATTTCAATGCAAAGATGGGCACAGGTAAAGATAACTAATAGGATGTCAGAAGATGTAGTTCAGATTTGAGAAACTAAAGACTCCAAAGGCTGGTAGAACACTCAGAAATCTTACATCTACATATCATAAATCCTTTTTTTTCCCCAGGAGAGAGTCCAAAGATGCTGCTGTTCAGTTGCTTCAGTCATGTCTAACTCTCCGTGACCCCATTTGGGGTTTTCTTGGCAAAGATACTGGAGTGGTTTGCCATTTCCTTCTAAAGCTCATTTTTACAGACGAGGAAACTGAGACAAACAGGGTTAAGTGACTTGCCCAGGGTCACACAGCTAGTAAGTGTCTGAGGCCAGATTTAAATTCAGGTCTTCCTTACTCCAGACTAGTGCTCTATCCATTGTACCACCTAGTTATGCCCAAAGTTGCTAGATATAGTATGCCCAGGACATCATCAAGAAAAAAAAGTTGATTAGAATATGAGAAAAGAAACAATTGCTTATTGATGTTTAGCCATATTCAGCAGTCTGTGCAGTCAGTCCAGTACTGTGGAGGAAGATAATAGAAAACAATCTTACTAGATTGTCTGTTTAACAAAAGTTAAAAACTGAAAACAAAAACAAATATCCAAAAAACCTGGACCAAGTTGCCGCTTTCCAAGGAAGCAATAATTTTTTCTTAAGTGTGTCAACCAACTATTCATTTTAAAATGTTTTGAACCTGTAAAAATGAGATTTCTTTAGACATTTTGCTTTGTCATTCATTCAAAGATGAAACTGGAAATGAGAGTAACAAAGAGAATGAATTGCCATAATGCATCCATTTGCAACCAATGCCTCATTTCTGTAATGATCCACTTCATCATCAATGACAATGGGTTCAGCATATTCGGGTCCTGACACTTCAATCTGCCGTGTGTTACATGAGGAAGTGGAAATGGCTCTTAGGAAGATGGGATCAGCAAGAGCGGCTGGACTGGCCTAACTAAGTACACACAAGAAACCTTTGCAGGGGATAACACAGTCTCAAAAAGCATCATGGAACTGTTTTTACAAGATGTCTCAGGAGGGGAGAGGTGCTCAAAAGCATGAGAAAAAATCATGGACAAGAGGATGCTAATAAAAGCTGAACCATATGCTTATTTTCTCATCTTTACAAAATCTTTATGAGAATGATCTATGCACATATTAAGGGTGCCCTTGATGAAAACATAAGAAGGGAGCAAGCAGGTTTCCCTGAATGATGTTTCATAGCATGCCACAGTTTGACAGTCACACAGCTGAATGAAAGGTGCAGAGAATATAAGATTCCTTTATGTGCCTTTTTCACAAATTAGCAAAATTTTTTTTTAATCTAGCTGAGCAAAATGCAACCTTTCAAGGCTCTCTTCTGATAAGGAATCTCTCACACATACTTTGAGACTGTACAGAATTCCTTGATAAATGCAATGACACAAAAATATTATTCAACGACCCTCTGGTTAATATTGAAGAAGTACAGCTGTACAAGAAGAGATGCATGCTATGTCTTCCACTGTTACAGATGAGGTTCTAAGCAGGGTGAAGGCTGAAGAGAGGTTCCCCATAGATGAGGAGGTCCTCCTGATGATGTGCGCAGCTTATTATACCAAGCTCCAGAATATGAAAAGAAAGAGCCTCTTTAATGGAATCTATGATTACTCAAAGAACTGTCTATGGTAGGGGTGAGTAAACTAGGCCTTGAGGCTAAATCCAGCTATTTGGGCACAGCATTGAATAGGAGGAAGAGAGCAGACTAACTGGTACCAAGCTGCTCTCCAGCATAAAACTCTCATCTTTTTAACATCAGTGATCTCCCTGAGATGCAAGGGGGATGCAAGTGCCCTTCAACATATTTCCAATGAAGGCCCATGTGGAATAAGTAGTAAAAGGCTTATGAACAAAGAAAGGTATCATCAGTAAAGGCAGAGGTGGCCCAGTCATAAAGTGAGAGTGAGGGGTAACAGATGGACAGCCTGAATGCTGCAATGGAACCCATGGGGTATAAAATGCCCTGGAAGAAGGCCTCCAGCACATTGAATAGATCCCCTGTGAAGGAAAGAACATAAGCAAGAATCATGTAAGACGAACAAGTGAGATCATAGATCCTTTGAAATAAGCTTATATGGAAGCATAAGCAAATGTGGTCACTGTTGAATGAAAGCAGAAAGTAACCAACCACCTGCCCTAACTGTTGTCAGTGAGTTGTATCAGAGAAATGTCTGTTAGACCAATGGTTCTCAACCTTCCTAATGCTGCAACCCTTTAATACGCATATGTGGGTGTATCTGCATGTGGGCAGACCTGCCTGGAGAGGGATAGAGGAGCAGTGTCTTAGGCGACCCCTGTGAAAGGGTCATTTGACCCCCAAAGGAGTCGTGACCCACAGGTTGAGAACTGCTATGTTAGACTATGAGCTCCTCAAGGGCAGAGACTGCATCATTTTTTAAAAATATTCATATGTCTGGAATTTAGCATGGAGCCTTGCATAGAGCAAGCACTTGAGAGAAAATTTGTTCAGTTTAATAGAAGGGATTCTTGAACAGGAAGAAGGCTGGACTACTTACTAATTAATATTAATGTTCATTTTACTAGTGAGAAAATTAAAGCATAGAGGGCTGATGTGACTTGCCCAAGGTCACTCAAGCAGTAAGTGTGAAGCCTGGAATTTGAACCTTGGTTTCCTTGACTCCAAGTTCCTCTTTTCCATAATAGATATTGTTGGAAGCTTGGAATAGCAAGACTTTGGAGAGATTGAAACAGACGGATTTATTTAGCAGTTTTAAGAGGCTTTTCAAAAACCTGTGGCAAAATAAAGTCTTATTGTACGGAATCGAAATGATGCATCAGCTACTGATTTGTTTTTTGTTTCTTTATAAGAATATGCTTGCTATATATATATATCATGCTACAATATAGACTAGTAGAAAATTAATTAGGAAAATAAGTTTGTCTTTTATACACAAAGAATGGTTAGTCATTACTTGAATCTTGCACACACCCACATATCTTTTTGGCCAAGTGTTTATGTCATGGGCAGTTTATTAACCTAACATGGTTAGGTGGAATTCTGCAGAATACAAAAATGACTATGGAAGGGCTTTTACGTAAACATTCAGTGTGTGCCAGGATCTGAAAATAGTGTTTACAAAGTAATGGAAAAGTGTCAAGTGGGTAGGAAGGCACAGGATGGACTACAGAGGGCCAGGATTCTTGAAAAGAACTGATTCAGCCAATGAGAGAGAAAAAGCTGGCAGCCTTTCTTCAGAGGAAAGTAAATGGTTAGAGAAGATGAGCTTAAAACAGTTTAGCAATGATCAGAGTACGAGTTCTGTACTTAGGTGTTTGGACTTCTTTTAATATTTTGTCTAATTGTACTATTTTGCTTTTAAGAATAAAGTAGAAGTTAGTGTTATTTTCCTAATAGAGATATATTTGTAGGAGAAACGCAGCTAAGTAGTCACCTTCTCTCGGTTATCCATTCTCAAAGAAAAACTTCCCTTTAGACCTGAGCTACAATAAATAGGGACTATTTGGTGGCAGCTTCCCTAAGTTTAGACAAGGTACCTGGTAGGACCCTATCACCTTCCCTATGGCAGGTTTAATCCCTCTAACCAATTTTAGTGAAGGAAAAATCATAAGGGATACGAGAGGCTGGGATCTGAGATAGCATTGGATATGAGGAGGTTAGTATAATCAGTAATCCACTCTCTACTGAGCTCTGCCACATTCTATGTTGCACAAAGAGGTACAATTAGAATGAACTTTCATGCCTACTAGGCAAGACTTCCTATCTACTTGCCTGATCTTGGCTCTCAATGAGGAAGTGATCTGATCCCCTCAGATCTCCTCTCTGCCCCTTCCAGCTTTGGAAGTTCCCGCAAAGAGTGATGATGTGACTGGGGTTAAGGAGCTAGGGAACTGAGGGGAATCAAAGGGTGCTTTTGGAGGTGGGAAGGTTACCATTGGAACTCTGGAGGGGGATATGCTGCCACCTTCACTGGAAGCTTCACCAGCTCATCTCCTGCTGTGGCCTCGATCACTGGGCCCTTCAGCCAGTCCACACTAATGAAGGGTTTGTCTGTGAGATGGAGAGAACAAGAGTGAGGCCAAGATCTTGATCACGCCCAAGGATGAATTCTTATTCATTCTTTTAAGGCCCAATTCAAAAGCTTCCTCTTCTAAGAAGGAATATCTTATTCTTCACTATACTGCAAAGCCCATTGAAGGCAGGGAACATATTTTACCTAAACTTCTAGCACTTGACACAATTCTCTGCATAAGTGTTTGCTAATTTACTTTTAATGGCTATCAAATTCCTCACCAGCCTTAATAGAGAAATAGGCTTCTTAACTTTGCTGAAGTATGAAGAATGGGAACACTGGCCTAGAGAAGGATAGAAGAGCAGGGATGCTGGGCAGGGGATGTAGATCTGAAAGCAAGTCACTGGGAAGAGATTGAGACTGGAGACACTAGGAAGAGGCATGGAACAGAGACACAGAGCCAGTCTCCAAAGAGAGCAGAACTGGCACACAGAGCAAGCAAACAGAATAGACACTAAGTGGTGTCACTAAGCTGAGTCAGCAAGCATGGACCCTATTCCTTTATGTCATTCACAAACACAGGGAGATATGTATACACATATACATGCATGTAAGCATGCATATATATGTATGTTTGCACATATGTATATATATACACACAGAGGCTTCTGTTAAATGAATCAGTGAATGCATACATTGATGGATGGGTTAGGGATTTATAACCCTTATGGCTATGGGCAGCACATGTACCTGTGGTTCTGAGGTCTTATTAGGGGGAGGGTTAGGATGAGGCTAAGGGAAAGCCTCTTCTGTGGGTCTCCCTTCCTTTCCTCCTCCCACAAATACTGCTCCCATGGGCCTATCCTGTCCCCCAAAACCCCACTTGTGGCCATACCATGCACGATGACCTCGGTGCTCTGACTGAAGCTCTGGACACCATTGCTGGCTTCACACACATACTGCCCCAGGTCTTGTTGGGTCACATTCTGGATGACCAGGATGCTAGATAATTCTGTGTGGGTCTGTTGGGAGCGGCGCTCAGGTGTCACTGCACCAGCTCGTTCTGTCTGCCAGTAGGAGGGAACAGGAGAGGTCAACATCTTAATAACCTATTCTGTTCCCAGGGGAGAGGGTCACCAGGTAGTCCCTCATTGTTGGTGTTGTTCCTCCTTTGTTCTCCAAGAGGACCAGTGACATCAGGAGGGTGATATCTTGACTTGCCAAGTGAATTGGATTTAAGTGAGGCAGAGCCATGCAAAGTCAGCAGCCTCATTCTCTCTTCTAGAGTTGCATAGCCCCACTGCCCTCAGATTAGTGTTGATGGTGGGGAGGTCCTTTGGAGTGGGTAGGAAGAAGCTGTGAGGGAAGGCCTAGAACAGCAGTTCCTTTGTAAAAAAGGAATCCCTCGGGGTGGCTAGGTGGCGCAGTGAATAGAGCACCGGCCCTGGAGTCAGGAGGACCTGAGTTCAAAGCCGGCCTCGGACACTTAACACAAAAACTAGCCGTGTGACCTTGGGCAAGTCACTTAACCCCAAGTGCCCTCCCCCCCCCAAAAAAAAGAAAAAAAAAGGAATCCCTAAGAAACAGGTCATCTAGGATTTCCTCAGGAGTCTGCATTCAGTCTTTGGCTTGCCACTTATATTGCGTGACCCACTAGCATCTCCTTTCAAGGGACTCTCCCATAGTGGCCTAAGTTCTCTAGTGGCCCAAGAGGTTGTGGGAAATTCTCGATAGTAAAATTTAACACAAATGATTTCCTTGTGGTAAAAAAGTAAATTGCTTAAAAATCTAATTGTGGCTGCACCAAGATCTCAGAAGTCATCTCAGAGAAAATAAATACCCAAGAGATGGGATCAAGAATGAATAAGATGAGAGAATGAATAAAAACGAGTGCTGAGGTTCTGTAGGAAAAGTTTCAAAAGTGGTAAAGCTCAGAATGAGCTGAAGCTGGTGGCAAATGCTAAGGATACAAAAAACAACTTCTTTTTTCTGTTCTATAGGGAACAAACAAGAAGAAAAGCCAAAAAGAGACAGAATGGTTACTGACTGGGGTGGATAATGAAAATGAATGACCAGAAGGCAGAACTACTTAATACTTATTGTGATTTTCCAAGAAAAAGATTTTCTGATTGGAAATAACAGATTTAAAAAAAACTTATATGACTCTTTTTTGTTGTTAATATATTTACTTAACATTTTATTTTCCTCCCAATGACATGTAAAAACAACTTTTAACATTCACTTTTGAGTTCCAAATTTTCTCCCTCCCTCTCCTCCCCCTTCATCAAGAAGGCAAGTAATGCACGTGTGGTCATGCAAAATATATTTCCATATTAGTTATATTGTGAAAGAAAACACAGACCAAAAAAACCCCCCAAGAAAAATAAAGTAAAAAGTATGCTTTGATCTGCATTCAGACTCCATCAATTGAAAGAATAGATTTTCAAAAAGGTTTACAGGGAGCTAAATCTCAAGAAAAGTGAGGAAATGGTCAAAGGGCTTCTAGTTATCCTTAATTAGTTCATGTCATTGGGCCTGAACGAACTGTGTCCTAGGGTATTAAGTATCTGAATCACTGTAAGTGATGCATCAGAAATCATGGAGAAGCAGCAACACAAGGTTATAGGACAACTCTGAAAGACTCATGATGGAAAGGGAAAGAACTACAGAGTCAGGAAGCAGACTGAAGCAAACTACTCGCTCTCTCTCTTTCGTGTTTAGTTTTGTTTCGTTCCTTCTTTCTCTTTGTTTACTCTATTGGTTATAATTCTTCTTTACAACTTGACTAATGTTTAATGCAAAGATATTTGTAGAACATATATCAGATTTCATACCGCCATGGTGGGGTGGGGGGGAAGAGGAAGAGGAGGAGAAGGAGGAGGAAGAGGAGGAGAGGGATAGAATGCCAGGGCAGGGGACACTGGGAGGAAATGCCTTGTCCCCCAGAGAGATTAGGAGTTTGGGGGGTTGGGAAGGAGTAATGGGTGAGGAATATCAGCAACAGAGAGGAGCTGGGTCATATCCTGGGCCTAGAGGGGGGGAAGAATATTGGTTATATAAGGACAGGTCCAGGAACAAGAAGTGCTCTAGAGTCTAGAGTTTCCTTTGGCTAGAAGCCTGCAGATCAATGAATCAGCCAAGTAGCTCTTATTAACTGATTATCATGCCTAGGGGCTGGGGATCCAAAGACAAAATTGAAAGTCTGCCTTCAAGGAGATTCTGTTGAGATGCTCATGTTCAAGCTGGGATACTCAAATCTAGCCCTAGGCCTCAGTCATCCAGCAGAGCACCAGGATCACCAGACAATGAGTCAGGGAGTGGGTCCTGGATAGAACAGAGGTGATGGACATAATCCTTATAGGCTTCCTGGGAACTACACTGGCCTGGGGTTTAGAGATGGGTAAGATGAAGATCTCAGGTCTAGAAAGGCAGAGATACAGATGACACTGGAAGGAGGGTTCTAGTGCACAGAGGAGAGTCAGTACTGAGGGGGAGAGAGACAGAGACAGAGACAGAGAGAGAGAAAGAGAGAGACAGAGAGACAGAGAGAGAGACAGAGAGAGACACAGAGAGAGACAGAGAGAGAGAAGAGAGAGAAAGAGACAGAGAGAGAGAGACAGAGAGACAGACAGAGACAGAGAGAGAGAGAGAAAGAGAGAGATAGAGACAGAGAGAGACAGAGAGAAAGAGAGAGAGAGAGAAGAGAGAGATAGAGACAGAGAGAGACAGAGAGAGAGAGAGGCAGAGGGACAGAGACAGAGAGAGACAGAGAGACAGAGAGAGACAGAGAGA
>CM053595.1:53282453-53295102 GCA_028646575.1 Pseudocheirus occidentalis | reverse complement strand
AAGGAAGGAAGGAAGGAAGGAAGGAAGGAAGAAAGGAAGGAAGAAAGGAAGGAAGGAAGGAAGGAAGTTTTGCTCCTTATTAGCTGTGTGACTTTAGGCATGTTACTTAAGCTCTCAGATACATAGTTTCATTCATTCAGTTAGGGGAGAGATAGTGTCATAAAGAGAAAAGAACTTAACCTTGAAGTCAGGAAAGACCCAGGTTCAGGTCGTGCCTTTAACATAGAATGGCTGAGTGACCCTGGTGAGTCCCTTAACCATTCATGTCTCAGGCATCTCTTTAAGGTAATGATTTTCAGATCCACACCCATGGATGGAGGTGGGGTGAGGCTGGAGAGAGACCCTACAGTAATGAAATCAGAGTCCTGACCATGCCCTACTTCCCCTGCAAAATTAGGGAATTAGGGGGGCTAGGTGGCACAGTGAATAGGGCACCAGCCCTGGAGTTCAAATGTGTCCTCAGTCATTTAACACAAAAACTAGCCATGTGACCTTGGGCAAGTCACTTAACCCCAATTACCCTACCTTCCCCTCTCCAAAAAGTGAAAAAAAAATTGGGAATTAGACTAAATTGGTGGTGTCAAACTCAAAAACAGTGGCCATTAAACCATAGGTAAGGGTGTCTGTGGTTCACATATTGACTTAGTTTTAAAAGGTTAATAACCATTATCAATATTTTATTGTATTTTTATTTATTTTGTTAAATATTTACTAATTACATTTTAATCTGGTTTGGGCCGCATTTGGGAATGCTGTGAGCAGGTCACATATTTGACATCTCTGGACTAAATGATCTTCTAGGTTCTTCCAGATCTAAATTCTATGAAGTTATGATCTCCCAATCTGAGCCCCAAACTGACCTTTCCTCTCTCCTTTTCTCCACCTCCTGCACCTCTCACCCCCAGGCCTTGTCAGCACCTATTCTATGACTCCTCCAACCCTGAACATCACAGAAGAAGAGTACGTGATTGACGCCCAGGATACCCTGGCCATCACCTGCAGGTAAACATTCCCATGAGCTCAGGCCCAGTTATCCTGACCACTTCCCATCTCTATGAAGCAGGAAGGCTGGATATCACCAAGGGGAAGGTGGTTGGGAATCTTGAGACCTGGGGAAGGAGAATTCTAGGATTGAGCTTCCATGGAAAGATTAATATTGGTGTGGCCTCAGGCAGAGATGAGCATCTGGACCTCTTGGGGGAGCATGTCTCAGCCCCTCAGGCTGTCTCCTCAAATACCCCCATCCACTTGTCTTCTAGGGAATGGCCCCCACTCAGCCAACCACCATTTCCTTGATCCCTATCCCCGCTGGATGAGGTAAAGGCTCCCAGAGTGTCCCTTTCCCCAACTCATAATCAAAGCTACTTGTGCTAAGGAGAAACAAGCTGGGCCCAAATTAACAAGGAGAAAGCTGTAAAGTGGCCTGAAACTCGCAGATTCTCATAGAAATGATATCTCTGGAGCTCATGGAAATGGAAAAGGAGCTGGGCCCTCTAAGCCCCTCCTGAGCTCCCAAACTGGATGCATTCATGAACTCTCTGCTGCATAGGCCCGAAGTTTCTAAGACCTTCTGTCCCTCCAGACAGACTACCTGTAGACAGGCCGTGAGAGCAAGGATTGTGACATGGTTCAGGGAAAAGACTCCTGACTCTGGGATCAAATATCAGGGATTTAAATCCTATCTCTGGCATTTGCTGCTGACCTTAGTTATTTATCAGTAAAATGAAGAATTGGACTGAACTCTATGGTCTCTTCCAGTTCTAAACTGTGATCTGTGACCCTAAGCTATACCAAGGATAGAGGTTTGTTCTGTGAAGTTTTCATTCAGTGAAAGGACTTCACTTGAGAACCTAGGCTACATGCCTAGGCTACATGCTCTCTGGAGGCTCCAAGTTCCCCACCCTCGCTGTAGCCCCTTCCATCACAGTTGCCGTGGCCTGCATCCCTGTATCTAGGCCCATCTTTCCTACTCCCTCCCAACCCTGATCTGGAAGTTATTTGGAGGCTGGACCAACTTCCCCATACCCACAATTATTTTTGCCTCTTGGTCATATGATCATGGGATTCTGTCTAGAGCTGGAAGGGACCTCAAAAGTCATCAAACTCAACCCCCTGTTTTACATATGAGGAAATTGAGGCTGAGTGATTTGCATGGGTTCCCACTTAAGTTCATGGAACCTCTGAAATATCAATCCCTGGGCCCCTTGTGGGTCTGTAGAGCCCAGGTTAAGAACACCCAGTTTAGGGGAGGGCCAGCCAGACCTCACAAGGAGAGCAGATGGGCCCATCAGCTGCCATTTATTAAATATTTACTATGTGCTAGGCCATTTGCTAAGTGGTGGGGATACAAAGAAAGGCAAAGAGACATCCCTGCTCTCAGGCAGCTCACCCTCCAACGGGGGAGACAACATGCAAATGAAAGAACTGCATACAGATAAGATATATGCACAGGATAAATGGGCAATAACAGAGGGAAGCATCAGTACGAAGGGGCATTGGAAAGGGCTTCTCACCGAAGGTGGGACTTGACTTGAAAACTGATACCAGGAGGTGGAGAAGAAAGAGAGACTTCCAGGCATAGGGGACAAACAGCCAGAGAAAAGGCTCAGAGATGGACGTTGTGTGAGAGGAACAGCAAGGACATGTGGATAATATGTGGAGGGGATTAAGGTGTAGTTAAACAACACAGCTTGGTGGCACCATAGTGCACAGAACGCTATGCCTGGGGTCAGGAAGACTCATCTTCCTGAGTTCAAATCTGGCCTCAGACACTCACTAGCTGTGTGACCCTGGGCAAGTCATTTTACCCTGTTTGCCTCAACTTTCTCATCTTTAAAATGATCTGGAGAAAGAAAGGGCAAATCACTCCTGTATCTCTGGCAAGAAAACCCCAAATGGGGTCACAGAGAGTCAGGCATGCATCTTGGAGTGGGGAGGATGGGAGAGATGGGGAGAAATTCTAGAACTCAAAATCTTGTGGAAATGAATGTTGAAAACTAAAAATAAATGAATTAATTTTAAAAATAATAAAAGAAAGTCAGGCACGACTGAACAACAGCAGCAAACAGCACAAAGTTAAGTAAGTCCCTTCTTTGCTTTCCCTGAGATGTGGCAGCCAATCATTTCAGTAGTTGATCCTACTCTAGGCTGCATTTAAATGTACTGTGAGCCATCCCTCTGGAGACTGAATAGATCATCTTTCCTCTATTTTCATCCCACATTTAACCAGCATTTATTAGGTGCCAGGGATACAGAGGCAAATGAAACCAATCCCTGCTTCAGCACATTGATAGTTTATTAAATATAACGTAACAGGAGATCTCTAATTTTAGGAAATTATTCAGGCAGGACACTAGAAAGAAGCTGTATGTTTCTTGGGGATTAATCTATTGTTCTCTCTTCTGAAATGGGGAAGGGGTTCCTTCCCTCTGAGGCAATGAAAGCCTTAGGGATAAGTTTCTTAGAGGCCCTTTAGTAAAACCTTCCCAACCTCCTTCTCATAGACTCCCTATTGTCCTGAAGCATTCCTCTGCATCTATAGTGTCCTTTCAATCCAATCTCCCCTTGATTCTACACAAGACCTTTCATGATCCCCTCACCTGCTTGTGCTTTTTTCCCAAAAATATCTTTTCTTTGTTTTGTATAGACCCATAGACATATATGTGATTCCTACTCACCTCACTTCCCCCTATAGAATGTAAGCTCCTTGAGGACAGGAACTGTTTAACTTCTGTCTTTGTATCGCCAGGGCCTACCATAGTGCTGGCCCATATTGGGCACTTAATCAATGCTTGTAGATTGATTATTCGATTGATTCTTCGTGGGCAGGTATCTTTCAGAAAGAAGTTCCTTCCCCCAGTGAATCATTCATTCAACAAATATTAATTGAGCACTGACTGTGTTTAGAACCTTACTCTGGGTGCTAGACTAGGAGAAACAAAAGATAAAGCAGATATGGTCTCTGTCCCCAGGGAGCTCAATGGGAGGATATTCCATTGACATAGACCAATATGACATAAATTATAATTCTTTAAACATTTACTAAGCATCTACTGGATGTAGAACAATATGTTTTAAGGGAAGAATATACTGCTATGGGATGTACAAAGTTTAGATAAAACATGGTCCTACCTATTGACCGAATAATGTCTAATGAGGGAGATAATACGTAAACATAGATCACAATAAAACATAATGTTGCATCATAAGTAGATAGCATCTTATAGTGAATAAAGAGACAACCTTAGACTGGACCCAGGTGCTACTTCTGACACACGCTGGTTGTGTGACCCTGGGTGTCACTTATCCCCCCATGTCCCCAAGCAACTCTCTAAAATTATATACTACAGGAAAGGGGCCAATCTACATAGGAGAATTTCCTTCCTGGGAATTTCCTTATACCAATGAAATCATGGGTCTGGTCCAAATAAACCTATAAGTACTTCAGAGAGTACAATGACATGTCATATGCAATCCTGGGGGAAGACGGTTTCTGACAAGAAAGATTAGAAGTTTCATGGAGGAAGGAGAAATTGGGCTTTAAATGCCAGGTTGGGAAGAGGCATAAGGAATGTGAGCAAAGACACCAAGGTGGGGAATTTCAGGAAAGAGAGGGTAGTCCAATTTAGTGTGCAATGAAGAATGGCATACAATATGCCCTTATCTCACTTTTAAAGGCCTTCACGACCTGGCTCCAACCTACCTTTCTAGGCTAATATACATTACTTCCCTTCTTGCCTTCTGCAGTCCAGCCAAACTGACCCTCTCACTGTTCCCATACATGCAGCGGTGGTCTCCAGCTGGGCAACACTTCTTCCTCACCTCTGCCTCCAAGAATCACTTCTTTTTGCCTTTCCTGATCTCCCTGCCTGCTAATTGACCCTCTCCTTAAACTATCTCATTTATTTTGCATTTATTCTGTATACCTGGATATAGTACATACTGTTCCCTGATTGAATGTAACCTTCTTGAGGGCAAGGAGTATTCCACTTTTGTGTCTGTATCTCCAGTGCCTAGGACGATGATTGGCGTTAGAGTTAGACCTTAATTTGTTTTTGTTGATTTGATAAATATAAAAAAATATTATTCTGTCAGATTGAGTAGAGATTAAAATTACATAAGGCTCTGAATGCAGAGGAAAGATCCAAAGTGAAATCCTCTCTTCAGACCTTCCTCCTGGCTGCTTCCTTGGGACGTCCATCCCTGGGCACTCTCTTGCCTTCTCCAGTTCCAGTGAATGACCAACTTGTTTTCTTGAAGCAACTGCCTACTTTGACTCATGCCAATAGGTTTTCCTCTAACCTGTTCTCTTTGGAATAAGACTCCTGGCCTCCCAGGGTTCTCTGCTTTGCTCAGCTTCCCTCCTCTCTCTTCCACCATTGCCTATGCCCAGGCCTGGATAAATCAGAGCCCAGATTGTAAACTCCTTGAGGGCAGGAACTATCTTTTGCCTTTTTTATCCCAGAGTTTAGCACAATGCCTGGAATATAGTAGGCTCTTAATATATGTTTGGTTGATTGTTGAGAATTTCTCAAGGTTTTACTGACAAACTTGAGAAAGGTAAAGGAGTCAGGGAAATAAGAAATCTCCTTGAATCTTCTCTTGGACGGGAAGCCAAGTGGGCATTGGAAAGAGTGTTGGGTTCAAATTCCACTTCTGTCCATTACTGTCTGAGTGCATCCACCTCCTTGGGTCTCAGTGTCCTCTATAAAATTCGGGTTGTGCTGGGTAGCCTCTTAGGTCCCTTCCTTAGCTTACTTCAGTTGCAGTAATGCTCAATGACCTTCACAAGATTTCAGAGTTACAGGGAGCCTTAATGGCCAAAAATTCCATCTATAACAAGTGGTCCACTAACCTTGAAGGCTTCAAGTGAGGGGGGAACCCATTATCTCTCACGGCAGGCCATTCTACTTTTGAATAACTCTTAGCTTCCTCTCTGAACCCCTCTCCCCTCCCAGTCCCCATCCCCTCCTTTTTCTACGCTAGACTGTTGCTAATTAGCACCACCCCCTTAGAGAAATACAACTGTACAATGTTTCTCCACCAGCTCATAGTGCCAGTGGCGAAGATACAGGGTTCCACAACTGCTAAGGGGGTGGGGTGGAGGGAGGGAGCCTTCAGAGGTACAAAGTGCTGCCTGCCTCTCAGAAGGCACCTAGGCTTACTATCCACACTTCAGGTGTTTCTTTTCTTCACAAAGAAAGCCTTGCCACCCAGAGCTCAAGCGAATGGGTACTCAGGCTAGCAGGCCCTAACCTCAGCTATTGTAACCTTGCAGGAGAAGCCAGGCTTCTCCATCAGCTCCAGGGAGACAGGAGGCCAAGAGAGGACGGCAGATGTCTCACTCAGGATCTCACAGACCACCTCTGGTCCAGGACAGCCAATTTGTTCACAATTTGACAAGTTTTGCTCTTCTGGAATTCCTATTCCCCATCCATCTGACTTAGAAGTCTCTGACCCCAGAGACCTTTATACAGGTGCATGGTTGCTCCTAAGGCCCTAGAGCTGCCTGAGAATTTTGAGTCTCTCATTCCCACATTCTATAAAGGACTCCCCCGTCGAGCAGAGCAGGGCAGCCAGGCCAGGCTCAGTATTGCTAACCATGGCTTGGGCCTCTGGTCTCAGGTAAGTTCCAGGAGTCTCTTCTCCTTAGTCCCTTTGCCAGGGTTCTTGTCCCTCCCCTTTACCTCTCCCATCTTCTCTCCCCTTCTTTTCTGCCCTTCCCATTCCATCCACCCTAAGGAAGCTGGGTCCAGAATGGTCCCTGCCACAGCACACCAATAACTCCTCTTTGCCTTCTCCCTTCTGCCAGAGGACAGCACCCCCTGGAGTGGGTGTGGCCCCGGGGCTGGGAGGAGCCCAGACAAGGCGACAAGGAGAGCAAAGTTGGGGGGTCAGCAGAGGTTGGAGCTGAACAAGACTGTGAGGGCACCGACAGCCGGCCCTACTGCAAGGTGCTAGTGCTGACCAGGACCCAGGCCAATGACACCGGCTCCTACACCTGCTACTACAAGTACATCAAGGCCCGAATTGAGGGCACCACTGCAGTGAGCACCTACGTGTTTGTGAGAGGTGAGGACCATCCAGGGACTCCCTTGGACATTGACCTCCCCAGAAGGTGCAGGAGGGAGGGAGACCAGAGGGAACTGGTGAGGGGGGGAGCAGTAACATCTCAAGCTACAGAAGCGTTTGAGGTCACGTAGGAGTAATAGCTAGCTTACCTTTCCATAGACCTTTACAATCTACTTGATGTTGTCCCCACAAAACTCTGCAAGGTATACAGTACAAGCGTATTATCTGCCTTTTACAAAGGGGAACACTGAGGCATAAAGCACCCAACAGAGCTAGGATATGAATTTAGACCTTCTAGATCCAAATCCAGGACTCTCTCTACTATAAAGAAGATGCTGGGAGGGAAGCCATTGGGAAGAAAGGAGCGAATAGCAAATGGAACAGTAGAAAGAGTGTTGAATTTAGAGCAACAAGGTCTGAGTTCAAATCCTGATTCTGCTGTGTGTTTAAATAGAAGCAAATAGCCTGCTTCCTCGCCTGTAAAATGGTGGAGGACAACAACTTAGGCAGTCTCTGGGATCTCATCTTGGTCTAGCTACATCTGTGATACAATGATACTCTCCCAGAGGACTATAAGACTTGCTGCAAGGCCAGAGCTGTGCGTGTTCATCTTGGAGTAGGAGATAATAGTGCTCCAGAATCTTCCCAGATCCTTAACATGAAGGCGGCTCTTACCCAGAATCCTGGGAAAATACAGGGGAAGAAAGCTGGTGGGGAAGGGTCATGGGGGGGTGGTCCTGGTTTTTTTTTAGTACTTATCTGTGGACATCAAACAAGCATTGAGAGGGACTTCTGCCTCTTCCATCTGAGATCTTGGGACCATGGCCCTCACCCCATATGTCCTCTGTGTCATCCTCAGTCAATCATTCAGTGCTAATGACCAAGGTAAGGTCTTTCAGCATTAGTGTGGGGGGCAGCAGGTGCAGGGACACAGCTTAGTTACAATGTCCAGCCTAGTCTACTGAGGAAAATAGGTCCATCAGGGGTTCCCTCACTTCCAGATCTCTTTGTTCAGTCCCCTAAGCATGGCTTCTTCCATACCTGCCCCTGAGAAGAGTTGGTTGTTCCACCGATTCTCCCCCTACACTCATCAGAGTCTGCCCATTCCTCTCAACTCCCTGGACCTTGAAGATACAGGGAAACTTTCTCTATCTCTGCATAGGAGTCTTAAGTATTCCTAAATTTCCTTTAGATAATAGTAGAAACTTGGTTTCTCCCAGATGGAAAAATACAGGCAAAATTTGATAGAATTTTTGAATGGACAATTTCTTATTAGATAGTGTTTTCCAAGGATGGATTTTTGGATGATGGGCATCCTTTTGTATGATGGGTATGATAGAGTGTAAGTAAAGAAGTGGATGTTTTCCCACTTTAGACTATCAGGGTCCTATACCCCTTGATCTAGACTTACTTTTAAAAGCAGGGAAAGTGGTAGAGAAGATTGTACCAGGAAAACCTGGGAAGACTCATGTGAACTGAAGCAAAGTGAAGTGAGCAGAACTGAGAGTCCAATTTACAAATAGGAATATCATAAACATAATCATCTGTGAAAGACTTAATAACTCTCATCAACACAATAACCCTCTACAATTCCAAAGGATTTATGATGAAAAATGCTGTCCACTTCCAGATAGAGGACTCAGAGTATCGTTTGAAGCATATTTTTTCTCTTTTTTTCTTTTTCTTGCTTCTTTTTTTTTCTTCAGAAAATGGCTACTACAGACATTTGTTTTGCAGGACTTCGTAATTGTAATGGGTTTTGTATGTTTTGCCTTCTCAGTAGTGGGGGAGGGGAGAGAGAGAATTTAGAACTGAAAAGAAATAAAGTGGAATTTTTTAAAAAAGAGACCTGGGAAGAACTCAAAGGGTGTGGTCAAAGATGCAACTACTGTTGACCTCATGACCTGATGACCCAAGTCATCATTGCCCAGATTCTTCAAGTTCTCTGTATTCAAAACTTTGGGCAGTTCCTAGCATAGTCCAGCACATATGATTCCTCCAGAAAAACACACAATACAGGGAAAAACAGACACATGGGGAGCTCCATCCAGGAACATCAGGTCTCTGAATCCATACTGCTGTCCTACACAGAGGTCTCATCTGCCCTCTCTTTCTCTTTCTTTTTCCAAGACAATCATCTCTACAAACTTATTATAATGGACCAGGCTATTACAAACACCAGCCCATAGTCTCTGGTTTTCCTTGCTTTCTTTAGGCAGCTTCAGAGTGATAGAAAGTCTAGTGCCCTTCCTAGGGTTCTCAGAAGCAGCTTCTTGGAAGCCTTCTGTTTCTAGCACTCAGTTGCCTTGCTTCCCTAATTTTGGTAATCATTTCTGTCTAGTATAGCAACAGCACAATCTCAAGTGATATGATAGTTGCCCTCTAATGACGTCTTGGGTTCCCATGTCCCATTTTTGCCCAGCAGCAACCTGGGAGTTGAGAGTAGGTCTTGTGCCCCATCAGATTTGTAAATCGTTCAAGGGAGAGGCCGGCACTGCAGACTGGTAGGTAACCCCACACTGTGCAATTTCATCATAGTGTTCCTACTTGTCATGATCATTTTGAGTCTCTCTCTCCTAGCTTTGAGCCATCTACAGAATTAATAAATCCACTTTCAGGGCCTTCCTCTACCTAAGTCATTCATAAATATATCAAAAGGAGAGCAGCTTCAAATCTCCCTAATTGGACCCTCAGCCACGTCACATTTCCTCATCTGATCCATAAGAGAATTCAAATCCTTTGCTAAAATCAAGTTATGTTACTATCTTACTGATCTAACAGACCATTAGCCTTTTGCCTATCCCCAAAACTTAGCACAGTACCTGGAACCCAGTAAGGGTTTAATAAATGCTTGTTGATTCAACAAACAATTTTTTAATGAGGTTATTTTGGCAGTCCTTATTCAACCCATATTGGTTCCTAGTGATCCTTGCATTCTAAGTGCTCAGAGAGCATCCATTTAATAACCCTTTCTGGAATTTTAGGTTTTTAAAACTTTTCATAACTCCCTTTTTCATAACTTCCAGACTCTTTTTCAAAAATTGAGACAGCACCCAGTTGTTGCCAGCCCCATGTTACTTCACCCATTCACTATGATTTCTCTTTCCTTTTTCTTTTTTTCTTTTTTTGGAAGGGGGAAGGCAGGGCAATTGGGGTTAAGTGACTTGCCCAAGGTCACATGGCTAGTAAATGTTAAGTGTCTGAGGCTGGATTTGCACTCAGGTCCTCCTGACTCCAGGGCTGGTGCTCTATTCACTGTGCCACCTAGCTGCCCCTTTCCTTTTTCTTTTGTTCACTTTTTTGTTATTCCAATCTTAACAAACACCAATAACACAAACATTTCCACATAGAGAGGATAGGAAAAGAGTATTGTATGTGAAGATATTAATCTCTGTTACATGTAACTTGTTTAAACTATTGAATTCAACAATTTCAAAACTATCTCATCCTCTTTTCTCTGTTGTGCATTTTTTTAAATGGTTCATTGATGCATTTTAATCTTTTATTCTTCTGGGGGAGAGAACATCACCATTACTAATCCTTTCTCAAAAAAAAAAAACTTCCCATCCAAAAAATCAAAAACCTTTCTCTTGTAACAAATTGGCATAGTGAAAACAAATCCAAAAGCTGACTTAATCAGAAAGTGCAAATCTCCTTCTATATGTCTGGTCCATTGGATTTCAGTCAAGAAATGAGAAGAATGTTGCTTAGTTTTTGGTCCTCCAGAATTATGATTGAACATTGTATTACTCAGAGGTCTTAAGTCTTTCAAAGTCTAACAAAGATTTTTTTAAATTATTATCTTTTGTACATAGTATTTTTTCCAATTATATGTAATTGTCAACATTCTTTTTACATGATTTTTTCAAGATTTTAAGATTATAAGATTTTATAAGATTTTTTCCCTCTCCCTCCCATCTCCCCACCCCAAGATAGCAAGCAATCTGATATAGTTTATACATGTGCAATCATGAAAATATATTTCCACATTAGTCATAACATAGTTTTTTAAAAGACTTTTTTGTTATTTTTAGCATTTTACACAAGATTCTGTTCATTCTGGGATTTGCTAATCTGATATTTCTACACCAATATTTTGCATTCAGAGCTCCCTATATGGTCCCTCTATACCAGCGGTTCTCAACCTGTGAGTCGCAACCCCTTTGGAGGTCGAATGACCCTTTCACAGGGGTCACAGGAAAACACATATTTCTGATGGTCTTAGGAACCAAGACACCTCTCTTCTATGTGTCTCCAGGCAGGTCTTCCACATGCAGATATGCCCACATATGAGTATTAAAGGGTCACAGCATTAGGAAGGTTGAGAACCACTGCTCTATACTCTTCCCCATTTTCTGCCTCACCTGGAACATTTATAATTATGTCTTCAGAATTATACTTTCCAAAATCTTTAATCTCTTATGAGCCATCAGTTCTTTACAAATTAATCCAAAGGGCCACAAACTAGTTTTTCTCAGAACTGTTTGAAATCTCCTTTCTTAAAGGAAGAAAATTATATTCTCTCTTTTTTACTGTGATCAATGCTAGGATAACATGATCCCTTTCTCCCAAGTTCTTCGATTTCACAAGCTAGTGTCTTTTTATTCATCAGAAAAAGGTCCAGAATAGGTCTTCCTCCTTTTCTCTCCATCTGCTTTCTTGGAGATGAACTTTTCATCACAGCAGGAATTTCTTAGACTCTCAGCAGACATCTGCATATTTTAAGGCCCCCTTCAAAGTTTTGTCTTGCTACCATACCAGTTCTATAAACTGCTTTTAGGAAAACATCATTCACATCTTGTCAGGCAGTCTGTAGCAGAGGTGGTCCTGCCTCAATATCAGCTCCATTTCTTTCTCCTTTCATCATATCTATAACAGCATAATGCTCACCAAATGTTATGTCAGTATAAAATGAAGACAATCCTGGTTAATATAGTACTTATCCTGTAGTTAGCATATCACACCAGGGAACTCTAACCTACCTATGTCAGTAGAGAAGTGAGACTTGGGCTATAGCAAGACAGAGCTCATCTGGAGAAAGCAGGTCTGAAAACCCAGCTACATCCATGAAAGTCCATGGCTGATGGGGATCTGAACATGGGCATATGACCTGAGGTTTGGCATGTTATCCCTGCCCTGGATCCCCTCCTAGCCTCCTTACTCATCCATCCAGTCACTCAGGAAGTCTTGTTTTTCCTGTTTCTTATTCCTCTTCCTCCTTCCTATCTTTCCTCCTTTTCTTCTCCCTCTCTTCTCCCTCTTCTTCCTTTCCTTCTTCCATCTTGTTAAATTCTACCTTTGCTTCTGTTTCATACCCATCCTTCTCCTTATCTCTCCCTCATTCCTCTCCTTCTGCCTCTCCTCCTTTACCCTCCTCCTCAACCTTCTCTCCTTTCCTTCTTTCACTTCTTTCTTTCCTTTCCACTTCTTCATTTCTCTTTGTAAAGCCAATCAGCAGTAGATTCCTGAGAGAATGCTACTGTGAAGAGCTTTTAAGATTCGGATTACACAGTATTAGTGAACACTCCGTTTATTCCATTCCAAATCTTTATTCAGTACAATGTTCACAGTTTCAACA
>CM053595.1:53264639-53281953 GCA_028646575.1 Pseudocheirus occidentalis | reverse complement strand
CTGTTGAAACTGTGAACATTGTACTGAACAAAGATTTGTAATGGAATAAACAGAGTGTTCACTAATACTGTGTAATCCGAATCTTAAAAGCTCTTCACAGTAGCATTCCCTCAGGAATCTACTGCTGATTGGCTTTACAACTATCAGTGACTGGAAAAAGATCTAAGGAGGGAGGCATCTGATTAGACTTTTGGAAGTTCAACCTGAAGGACCAGCCTGGTGGTTGGTGATGATATTATGTCCAGAGAGACCCTAGAAGGCCCAACTCAAACCCGGCAGGAGTAAAAGGAGGTATGCAATCTGAATCAGGATGACAGGTGTGAGTGGGATATAAGGACTTTGTCCTAGACTGAGATGTTTAAAGAAGGCCCTGAATCATTGTGAACATTGAAGTGCTAGAGAAATGGAGGTTCTGGAATTAACATGGAAGTATAAAAATCCCCAAAGTTAAAGGGACCATAAGTGGCTAAAACACGTCTCCAGGACCCAGTGGAATGTCCCTCTCTGTAGGGAGCCTTAGATAGTCGAAAGTCCACGAGTAACTTATTTGCTGTCACTGTAGATCACGATGAGGAAGAGAATGGACGTGCATTTGGGGAAATTAATTCTGTGTGATTCATCAGAATACTGGGAGGTCTACTGGGTCTCATTAATTAAACGACAAATGCACTTTACATTAGGCAACAGCTTAAGGAAAAGGAGAATGGACCATGTATTTTTAAAGCCTCTGCTAGGTGCCAGGCACTGTGATAAATGCCTTATAAATATTATCTCATCTAACCTTCATACTAACTCTTTGAGGCAAGTATTGTTATTATCCTCATTTACAGTTGGGGAAATCGAGGCAAGCAGGGATTAAGCGACTTGCTCAGGATCACACAGCTAGTGTCTGAGGATAGATTTGAACTCAAATCTTTCTATCTCCAGGCCTCTCACTATAGGCCCAGTTCTCTCTCCACTGCACTACCTGCCTGCCTTGGAAAAGGCAAAGATTAGTTCACATCTGAAAATGAATACTATCACAGATAGTCTCCTCCTGGGATTAGGAAGTGCACCAATCAACCAACATTTGTTAAATGTGCCAGGCAGTAATGTTAATGGCATTTAAGAACTTCCCCACCCATTAACAGCCTCAGGCAGAGCCCATTAAGGGAAGCTTGCTTAAGGGAGGCTTTCTTGTAGGAAGGCTTTCACACCTTTTGCTAATTTCTAATTAGACACTGAGTCACCAGAGGGTTGTATATATACTCTGAATTGGTATTTTGCTTTGGGGGCTTGCTTATGAGAAGGATCATATGATTTCCTGGTCAAGATTCTAAGTGGTTATGTGTTCAGAGCTCCCCAATTGCTCGGATGTAAAGACTTTCTCAATCCAGAGATGTATGTAAAGCATGTAGCAACATTGCTTTGATTCAGGCAGTCAGAGCCCTGTCTGTTGGTCTTTATTTCTCTGCTTGTATTTTCTCTGACGTTCAGGGTGCTGACTTTTCCCCTGAACTAATGAATGTAATTTTTAAAAAAGATTGTAGACCCCTCAAACAGCATCTTTCCTAGTAAAGCAGATCTAAAAACCTGTGCTAGCAGTCATCCTGGGTATGCCAGTGTGGTTGCCACTACACAGGGACTGTGCTAGGCACTGAAGATTTAAAAACAAAAACAATATAGTCCCTGCCCTTGAGTAGTTTGCATTCTATTTTTTATTTTTGCTTTTTTTTTGTTTTTTGTTTTTGTTGTTTTTTTTTTTAGGGCAGTTGGGGTTAAGTGACTTGCCCAAGGTCACACAGCTAGTTTTTGTGTTAAGTGTCTGAGGCCGGATTTGAACTCAGGTCCTCCTGACTCCAGGGCCGGTGCTCTATTCACTGCGCCACCTAGCCACCCCAGTAGTTTGCATTCTAGTGGGAGAAATTCCATGTAGAAGTAAAAATAACACATATACAATAAATAAAAAGTGACTCGGGTGGGTTAGTAGCACCTGGAGAGGTCAGGAAAGGCATCATGTTGGAAGGAACACTTGAACTATGTCTTAAAGGGAGCCAGGGATTCTAAGTCAAGTCACCAGGCATTTCTTCAAATTCTGAATGGCTTTGAATGCTAAAGAAGGCAGTGTATATTTTGTCTTAGGGGCAATGGGGTACAATGGAAAAGGGTATTTGATTTGGAGTCAGGACCTGGGTTCAAATCCTGTCTGTCATTATCTGTATGACCTTGGACCAGTCTGGGCCTCAATTTCCTTATCTGAAAAATGAGATGGTCAGACTATGTGGTCTCTTAGGTTCATCCCAGATCAAAAATCTGTGTTCCTATAATATAATAGGGAGTAATTAGAGTTCTTTGCACAGGGAAGTGATGTGACCAGATCTGTCCAGTAAGAATATCACTTATTCTTTGTGTGTAGAAGATGGATTCAAGAGGGAAAAGGAAGACCAATTAGGAAGCTACCCCAGTGGTAACTCAATGAGAGGTAATAAGGTCCTGAATGGGAGTGGTAGCCATGTGAGTAAAAGATGGATGAAAGAGATGTGGAGAAAGATTTTGCCAATGACTGAATATAGGAGTGGTGAAGAAGAATGAAAAATCAGATGGAATAATAGGCTGCTAGAGAGGTCAGGCCCAACAGCCAAGGTCAGCTGCTCTACAGGACAGACCAGGTCACCAAGAAAGAGAGTAGTTGAGATAGAAGTAGGGAAAATTTGGATGGGTGTCAACCCTCTTCTCAGCATTCTTTAAGATGGATTAATGGACAGATTACTAGGGGCTAGCCAGACACTATGGAGACAGGAGTCCAAGTGTCTGGGAACCCCACTATCTCCATGGATCTGATAGGTTAGGCTGACCTGGTGTCATTTTAGTAAAGATGTGCTAGTAGACATGGCACAAAGACAACTTCTACCTGTTTCCCAGAGGCCCAAGGCTGTAGAGAAGATTCTTTACACACACTTATACCCACACCTCATCCCTGAGGAGGCTGTGAAAAGAATGCAGGAATGTGCTTAAGCAAAACCATTCTGGCCCCAAGGGATGATGTAAGATTAAATGGTATGAGTTCCAGGCAGTCATTCATTCTGCCAAAGGCTCTGGTCACATTCTAGCTGTCTCTTTTAGTCAAGTGAGCCAAGTTCCAGAAGAACAGTGGGATCTGTATTACATCAGCATATCCTCCATGTCTGTCTGAGAGCATGTGCACCTTATACCATCACTCACTGATGTCATGACACTTCTGCAGGGGCCAGAAAAACTGTTTGTCCATAGTGGGTATAATAGTTCAACCTTCATCCCTGGTCATAGTCGTCTTATCAAGGCCTCTGTTCACTGAACTACTAACCCCTCAGGGGAAGCTATTGCTTCCTAAGGATGGTATCCACCATGCTCTGCACCTGAGTTCAAATCTTGCCTCAGTCATTGACACACTATACCACTGGGCTAATTGTTTAATTATTCTTAGCCCTATTTTCCTCATCTGTAAAATGGGGAGATGATGGCACCTATATCAAAGGTTTTTTGTGAGGATCAAGTGAAATGATATATGAATATATACTCACTTGTAACATATATGGGGTTGACACTCCTCAAAACCTTCTAACTGACCCATTACCATATTTATTTTCAACATCCAAGTTCTAGATTAATGCAGGGCTATGTTTCAATATTTCCTTATTATACTTAATAAACTAAATCAATATATTTCCACTTAGCTCTCTCTGATTGACTTGACCAAGGTCATAAAGTAAGTTAGTGGCAAAGCCAGGCTAAAATCTAGGTCTCTTGATTCTTAGGCCACCCATTTGTCCTCCTGTGGTTGGTGATAGACGACGAAGATGGGAAGGAAGAAGGGGAGGAAGGTGTGATGACAACCATTTTCCTCACTCTGCCCAGTTTATCTCCTGCTTGGGAAATATAGAGTAATCAAACATTGTTCAGGGTGGAATGTGGAGGGAGTAGAAGCGGGAATGTGGATAGCTTCTCACATCTATAGCTCTAAGAGAAGAAACGGTGTTGTAACTCTGGGATGGAATCCAGAAGAATAAAGCAGTTCTGAACCCTTCCCTTGGACACAGCTTGTTCTCCCAACTTGGGACAGTGACCTGGTCTTCTAATGGAAATGACAGAGGGAAATCTAAGATCTTAGTCTTTCTCCCAGTAGGTGGCAGCTCTGAGCAGAGGCTTGGTCCATCCTGTAGAGATTTGGCTCCCTCTCCCACTCCCAAGGGCATCTACACATACTCTCTACCAGCCTGCTAACACAGAGCTAAACTAAAGACTTAGGTAACATCTTTGGGGAGAGTCACCTGCCTTTCTCTCCTCCTCCCACCATCTTTCCATCCCAATGTTCATACCCCAGCAGTTCTTCCTCAACCAGCCTCAGGACACCCAGGACCATCAGAGAGGGGACTCAACTGTTTCTTACCACCCACCCCCCAAATGCTGTTCCTCTTTACTTTTGTTTTCATCTTCTCTATACGTTTATATCCGTCTATTCTCTGACTACATCCTTTTAACTGTCTTTCTTTTTTCCTGTCTTTTCCTTGCTGTGTATTTCTTCCTTTGTCTTTCTGGCTTCCTCCTTCTTTCTCTCCCTTTCTGCCTTTATCTCCCTCTCTCTGCTATATTTGTCATTGTCTCTTTGTCTTCTTTCCCCTCAGGACCTCACCACTCCTTTCTCCACCAGCTCGAGCTATTTCTCTGGCTGCTGTTCATTGCTCTTCGTGAGGAGAGGCAAAGGGAAGGAGGCCAGGGTGCAGAGGTCAGTGGGGGCTTCCTACAGGAATCCCCCCTCCCCCCAGCCCAAGGACAGAGGGAAGGAAGAGAGGGCTGGGCTTTCTTTTTGGGTAACAACAATAAAGTGGTTTATTTTTCTGTCATCCCCTCCCCCACCCCCACTGTAGTCTGGTCACCTCCCTTAGCCAAGCTGACCTCGATCAAGATGGACCTAGGATTAAAGAGAGCAGCTGAGCATAAGCAGGCATCCCCTCCAGGGCTAAAAAGAGTTCTTTTCTCTCCCCCCACCCCAAACCTGCTCCTCCTTCTGACTTCAGTATTTCTATCTGAACCACAACTATTTAGTCCAACTTCTGTGTTCATAACCTTGGAGGTTATTTTCAAAACTTCCTTCTTCCTCACTTTTCATAGCCAATCAGTCACTAAGTCCTGTTGATTTGATATCTGCAACTGCTTTTGAATCCTGCCCTTCTTCTCGGTTCCCAGTGCCACATACCATCTACCTGGACTACTGCAATGGCCTTCTAATAGTTACCATCCCCTCTCTAATCATCCTTCATATTGCTACCAGACTAGTTTCTTGGACATAAACTTGGTCACATTACTGCTGTGCAAGACCTTTGGATGACTACCTATTGCCCAGCCAGCAGAATTCAAACCCCTTTGCTTGACATTCAATGCCCTTCACAATCTTGGACCACCTATTTTTCTTGCTTCATTTCATATCATTTCCTAATATTCATTCCAGTCTCCAACCAAAGTAGACTACCAACCTCCAGAGCATTTCCCCCACATTATAATTTTGCTCCTATTTTTCTTCTGCCTGGAATGACCTTCCTTCCCCTCCATGACACCCCTCCCTAGGTGAACTCAAATGCTACTTCATCCAATAAATCTTCCCTGATTCTACCTATCATTATCAACTTCTCTTCCACCCATACCACAGAGTATTTTTGCACCTCTCTAATATACTTTTCATGTAACTTTTTAATAGAAAGCCATGTGTATTATCCCCCAAGAGACTACAAGTTCCATGAGGGCAGGGACTAAATCTTATCTAAACTTTCTATCTCCCTAGCTGCTAGAACAGAACTCTGTGTAGAGCAGTTGTTTAAGTAGTGTTCATTTAAATGAATTAAACTGAGAAAATAGATCAGTTCACCAAGCCCAGAATCCTCTGTAGTGAAGGTGAAACCCAAAGAAGGCAAAGGAATCTAGTAAAATAATGATTTCCTTGAAAACCAAGGATCCCCACCAGGCTTGAGTTTGGCTAGGTAGGGCAAAGCTGCCTCTGTCCAGGACACTTGACTGGACTGGCCATCCCACATTTCAGGCTCAGTGCTTGGAAGAATGGGGACCCAGAATCTAAAGCAAGGTTCAGCAGTTAGGCGTGCAGAACACACGTATTTGTGATTCTTTCCTCAGAATCTCTGAACCTTCACTGCTTAAACCTGCCCAGATCCCTCGGCCCAGCCTCCTTTTCACCTTCCCTACAGAGTTCCCAGGTGAGAGTGAGGTAGGGACTTTTCTGTTTCCTCCCCTCTGCTCCACAACCTCCCTCTTGTAGGCTAGTACAGGGGTTTTCACACAATTGGTGCTCTGGGAGGAGAAGAGAAGGAAATGAAAGCTTTTTATGCCATCTACTCTG
This sequence comes from Pseudocheirus occidentalis, assembly GCA_028646575.1. Classification (NCBI taxonomy): domain Eukaryota; kingdom Metazoa; phylum Chordata; class Mammalia; order Diprotodontia; family Pseudocheiridae; genus Pseudocheirus; species Pseudocheirus occidentalis. The sequence goes on along the minus strand of CM053595.1, from coordinate 53,275,589 downwards.
TACCAAGGACTGTGCTAAGCACTTTTGACAAATATTGTCTCATCTGATCCTCACCTGGGAGGTAGGTGCTATTTTACAGTTTAAGAAACCAAGGCAAACAGTAAGTAAGTTGCCTGCAAGGTTACACAGGAAGAAAGTGCCTGAGGTTAGATTTGAACTCAGATCTTCCCGATTCCATGTCCCTCCCTCGATCCACTGTGCCACTAGCTCCTTTCAGCTGCCTTTCTTTAATGGCAGAAGGCGCAGAGGTAGCATTCCTTACTTTACTGAGGCAGATTCTTAGAGAATGAAGAGCAGTTACTAGCCCTGTTTTCCTCAACCTAGAAATCCCTGTGGTATAAATTAGCCCAGCAGAGGTGAGCAGTGGCTGAGAAAGAATGGGATGGGGAGAGGAAAGGATTCTCCTCACCACTGAACCAGAAGCACTTCATTTCCTTGGCCAGAATCAACATCGCAAGGAAAATGCTCCCTAACTTCTGCTACCTTCCAATTTACTACACCAGAAAAACGTCAGTGCTTGCACATTCCTGTTCTAGAACGCTATTGGAAGGATCACACTTTGGCCCTTAAGAGCTGACCATTTAGCTGGAATCATCAGGATAGCTTTGACTCTCTGAGATCTAAAGGAACCCCAACGATATCTACACTGGAAATGTGTAAGAAGCTTCTGCTTCAACAGTTCCAGTGATGGAGAGCTTATCACCTACAGACGCACCCCACTGTCGGACAGCTCAGATTGAAAGGAAGGTTTTAGCCAACTGAACTGAAATCTGCCTCTCCATAACTTCTTTGCTTTGTTCCTCTGGAGACAAGAACGAATCTATCTTCCCCATGACGGCGGAGCAAAGAGAATGCATCCCACCTAAATATTTTCTTTTCTAGGCTTAGCACCCCCAGTTCCTTCTGCCTCTAACAAAATGAATGCCATTCCTGTTGCGACCCTTCTTGTTTGCCCTTCTCTGGACCGCCTTTTATTTGTCCATGTCTTGTCCATGTCCTGTCCATGTCCTTCCTAAAGCTGACACCAGACCTCAAGCATTGCTGTCCTCTGCCCCCTTAGATGCAGGTACCAGGGCTATGTGGGCTCCGCGTCCATGCACACTACCTGCGTCCCCGCAGCTTGGGCCAGGTTGACAACCCAGGGACAGTCCCGGCCTGGTCAGGTCGCGGGGCCAAACTCCCTCCGCCCTTTGCCCCTACTGGCGGGAGTTCCCCACTCCGCCCCCCTCTGCTGGGACCCGGACCCGCCCTCGGCCCCGCCCCGCGGCGGGCACAGGCACGTAGAGGAGAGGAGAGGACCTGACCCGACTGGACAGCCGTGCAGTGCAGCGCAGCCCGGCGCAGCGCAGCCAGCGGCGGCGCCGCACACCCAGCCTCGCCGAGCTGACGGCCGCTGGAAATGAAGAGAGGGGGCGTCTGGAGCCGGAGCCTGTGGCTGATTATCGGTGTCCTGTGGGAGGCAGGTGAGTAGTCGCCACTGGACGGGGTGCATTGCAGCTGGGAACAAACGAGACGGGACGGGGCTAGACTGAACTGTACGGGACAAGATGGGACGGGACGGGACGGGCTGCTCAGTTCTACTTCCAGCTTGGCTGTGGGCTTTGACCGTCTTCTCGCTTGTCTTGTCTCCTGGCCCGTACATTTCAGCCATCTCTGCTCACCCCCACTTCCCACTCTATGCTTGTGCCAGGCACAGTGCCCGGGGGTGTCTCCCCTGCACTACTGCCGCCACCTCGAGCCTGGCCTATACCTGTGAGTTCAGGCCCTCCCCGCATCCCCGCATCCCTGCATCCCCTCATCCCCTCATCCCTTCATCCCCTCATCCCTGCCAACCCCCTTCTGGGAGAGTTGCAGCAGCCCTGGCCCCGCGTATCCAGTCCTGGACCGAAAGCCCTTGCACAGTTGTCCGCCAGAGGGCGCCCTGGGAGGGGAAGCCGCCACTGCCCACCTTCGGTGCCTACCGACTGGCTGGGACAGAACTGCCCACGCGTCCTTCTCCGCCGGGGCTCCACTTTCCCTTAAGCTCCCTCTGCGGCAGCGGAGTCTCGATGGCACCTGAGCCCCGGGCGCTCTGGGGCAGGAGTAGGGCAGTGAAGATGTTGCTTGGGATCAGGTTTTAATGCCAGACCGAATAGAGTGGGTGCAGACAGACAAGGCTGTGAAAACTCAGAGGAGAGGAGACCTCTGTTTGCAACAATGACCAGGGAAGGCTCACGCAGTCGGTATTTCTTCAGCTAGATCTGGATGGCTGAATATAACTTGGAAAGGCAGATAGTATAAGGAAGACCAGAACTCAAGGTCCTTTGTTGAGACTGGAAAGAGAATTATCTGTAATTGGGGCCCCGCTGTACTGTGGAGTACTTTGGGCATGGAACCATAGAATGTAAGAATGGAAAGGACTTTCAGAGACTATCCGGTGCAGCTTTCTCCTTGTACAGATGAGGAGCCTGAAACCCAATTAAATGCCAGGTTAAGGAGCTTGAACTTACCCTGTGGAAACTAAAGAATTATTGAAGATTTTTGAGGACAGTGATGTGGTCAGATGTACATCAAGAAGATTATAGTTAGCATATAGACCATGAAAATTAAAGGTAAGAGACAACTTTCATAAGTCAGGTGAAAGATAATGAGAACCTGAAAAGAGGAAAAGACATGAAAGGGGGAAGAAAGGGAGGAATTTGAGAGCTATTACTGGAGTAGTATCAACAGACTTTGGCCACTGATTTGTCATTGATTTAATTTTTTTAGCACGGTCTCTAGGTAGATAGATCAGGAGATGCTATAGGCAGAGTATCAGCAAAGCATTTAGCAAATCTTTTATGCTATCCTTGTAGACCAGATGGAGAGGTATGGACTGATGATAATATAGGTAAGTGGATTTGGAACTGGTTGAAAGATCGGACTCAACTGGTAATGATCGGTGTCAATGGGAAGTGCCATATGGTCCTACCTCTGTCTGTATTCTGTTCACCATTGTTATAATTGATTTGGATGAAGGCAAAAGGTCATAGCCACAGAGATGGAAGGACCTTCGAAATCATCTGGTACAGTCTCATGAATTTATAGAGGAAAGCATAGCAGATTGTCCAGGGCATCTGTCTTAGCACTTTGCAGATAACGTGAAACTGGGAGAGATAAACACATTTGGTGACAGAATCAGGCTCCAGCAAGATCTTTACATGTCAAAATAAAGAGCCCAATCTAGTAAAATGGAATTTAATAGGAATCAATGTCAAGTCTTATGCTTCAGTTGAAATAGTTTACAAGTGCAGAACTGTAGAGAAATACCTAAATCACCACTGATATGAAAAATGGTTGGAATTGGAGTGGACTGTAATACAGAAGAATCATCACTGTAACAAATATTGATAGTTTAACAGATTTATTATGTAATTCATCCTTACCCTCACCAGTCTAGAAAAGGAGGAAAAGAACCTACTTTGAGGCCATTTAGTCTGACCCTTTAATTTTACAGATGAAAAAACTGAGGCTCAGCTAGGTTAAGTGACTTACCCAAGGCCTCATGGTTAGTGAGAAGAAGAGCTGGACTTGAATTCAGGTCCTCTGATTCCAAATCCAACATATATTACATGGTGCCATGCTGCCACAGATCTCATCCACATCCTCCCATAATCACCACTCCCCCCAACCCCAGCCCCAGATGTGCTAAAGATCTTTTCATCTTTCCTATCATGAAGCACTTATATTATTTGTTATTCTTCACCCTCCCCACATGACAGAGTCAACTCCTTTTCTGAACATTCATACCCCTCCTTGATGAGGTCCATTGCTTCACAGTGGTATGGCACTGATTTTCACTTGTCAAAGGTATGCCCTTAGAATGTAAGCTTTGGTAGGGCAGAAGGCTTCTGTCTTGGGAACAAACTGTTTGCTATTCCAGGACCAGTTTCTCTAAGTATAGTACAGTTCCTTCTGAGAAGCATACCCCCAATGGGTGAAGAATGCTTTGGCTATAATCACCCAGCCTAATATGGCAGCCATCTAGGTGAGGATCACCAGAACTTAAGGGAGAAATGGGGGCTGGACAGTGACCTGAATAAAGGAAATAACTGACCTGATTACCATGGATGGGATCACCAAGGAAGAGAGATTTGAGAGAACAGGGCTAAAGATGAAGCTTTGGGGATACCTCCACTTCATGGGCAGGAAGAGGAAAAGGAAACAGGGAGGATAAACCTTACTTCCTGTCATTCCACATTGAAATCAAAGGCTGTGGGATTTAGATTAGGGTTTGGGGTCATGGATGGACTAAAGATATAGGTACTCTAGAGAACCAACAGACACTAAATTAAGATGGTTGAAGAGTGGTTGTGTGTATGGGGTGTGGGGGGTGGGGGTGTGTATATGTGCATGTGTGTGTGCATGTATGTGTATGTGTGTGTGTGTGTGAAAGAGAGAGACAGAGAGACAGAGAGAGACAGAGACAGAGAGAGAATGAAAGGCTTCTGAGCTTGGGGGAGGGGCCTGAGCTGAGCAGAAAGGGAACAAACAATAATGGAGATTCCTGGGAATTGGTTGGGAGAGCATTGTAGACTGATTGAGTACCCAGAGACTCCATCCCTTCAACTCCACTCTCAAGGAAGGGCTGAAGGTGTAAAAGTTCCATTTTTTCTGCTTTGCAGGGAAAGGAAAGGTTTCAATGTCAGGGCCTAGCCTTTTATTCTGGGGAGTAATACTTCCATCTTGGGCTTTTCATGAGCTTCATTCCTCTAGAAACAATCCCAGGATTCCAAAAATGAGTGTGGTAGATAGCCCTAAATAGGTTGTTGTACCTGAGAGAACTGGGCAAGAGAAGGCAATGTGGAACCTGAGAGAGTGAGAGCTTTGCCTATCAATCAATCAATCAATCAATCAACAAGCATCTTTTAAACATCCACTGTGCTAGACACAGAGCCAGGTGCTAGGGATACAGACATAAAGGTGAAAGTGTTGCCCTTGAGGAGGGGAGGGACTATATGTACCAATAAATATATGCAAAGGAAATAAAAGGTAATTAGAGGCAGGGAGAAGATACTAGCAGCAAGGGGCAAGAGAATCCAGGAGAGCCTTGTATAAAATGTGGCATTTGAACTCAATTTTGAAGAAAATCAGGAATGCTATGAGGCAGAGATGAAGAGCGAGTGTATTCCAGACATGGAGGATGACTTGTGCAATTGCACCAAGATGGAATAGAAAGCGCTGCTTGGGAAACAGCAAAAAATTTGGTCCTTCCTTTAGAGATACAGTGAGCCTGACACATGTGCATGTAATAAATGTTTATTAAATGGCTGAACACAGGGTAGGGGAATAGAAGTAATATGTAACATAGAAAGGTTGGATGAACCTTGTAAAGGGCTTTAAAACCCAAAATGCAGGAGTTTATTTTGGATCCTAAAGGCAATAGAGAGCCACTGGAGTTTATTGTGTATGGAGTGAGTGACATTTTCACATTTCACACATTTCATGTGATTTGAAAAACTCACTTTGGCAACTATGTGCAGGATAAATGTGGAATGGTGCAAGATTTGAGCTAGGCTGCTATGATAGTCTAGGGAAGAGATGATGAGCAGCTGAGTTAGAGTGGTAGCCTTGTAAGTAGAAAGGAGATAGATTTGAGATACGTGAAGAAGAAACAAGATTTTCCTGAAGACAGAAGAACTAGACCCAAGAGAATAGAATCTAGGGTCAAAATGAGGAGGCATTCCAGAGAATGAAACCTTAGCCTTATCTGAACACATGGGAGGAAAATGAGGCCTCATCCCAGCCAAACTAGGAATGGGCATGACCAGGGCAAAGAAGTCCATGAGGTAGCCAGCAACATCTGGAAGGCACCAGTCATTTCCCCAGAATCTCTCTGCATTGCTCCTGGTCAATGTCAACTATTAGTGGATAGGAAAGGAGATTGGGGACAGGTGAGGCAGAATTTTTTTTCCAGACATAGTTCATGAAAGATGGTATAATGGAAACAACACTGAATTTGTAGTCGAAGGAACAGAATTTTAATCTTCCTCTATGAAACTGGGCAGACTACTTAAGGCCTCTAAACATCTAGCTCCTCATAATTAAAAAGGAGAATATGAAAACAGTGTGCCTTCGAGTGAGGAGGATCTGGGTTCAAGTACTGCCTCTGACTACAATTACCCCTTCCCCATCTGCAGGTTAGGGGATCAGCACCCTCATGATCTGGAAAATCTGGGTAAAATGTTTTGGCTCTCCTCTCATACCAGAGACAAAGTCTGAATTTTTTTCTTTTTCTTTTGTGGAGTGTTTACACTACCTTATTGTAAAATTTGGGTTGATATAATATAATGCTATAAATATATTTTATGCATTTCTGAGTTTCTAAAGTTTTTCTGTGTCTGCTGGCCTTCGAATCATCTACAAGCTTCTGCAAAACTGCCCCCGAATTCCCATTTAACTTCTTATGCCAACCTGCAATATATTGAAATCTCTATGGGGAAAATCAGGATATGGAAAGGTTTACTGTACTTGTGTGACCACTTGTGAGCCAATTAACCTTTCGTTGCTCCCACCCCACCCCAGCAACTCTCTGGGGTCCTTAGAAGATAGTGGAAGTTCTTCTTTGGTTAATCCCAACACCCATGAAATCACAGTGGAGGTATGCTGGAGCCAGCTTGTAAGGCCTCATCAGATTTTCAATGTGAACATGTATCCCTCAAAATTGACTAAGGCTGCAAATCAGGCTTTGATTTACTTTTTTGTAGATTGTCTAGATTTAAGAAAGAGATGGATAAAATGTTAATAATGTGAATTAAACTTTAAAGTGTGTCATGGGTACTTTTTTTTTCTTTTTGGAGAGCGGGTTGTTAAACATTTACCAGTATGCCCATGGAATCATAGGTTCAGTTAAAAAATTTAAAAAGGAAAGGAGTAGGGATGCTTATAAAGTAGGTACTTCACACGCATTTGTTGAATTGCAAAGTTCTTTAAAAATGTGAGCTGTTATTATCATTCCCAAAGTTATATACAACTTGATTCCCAAAGGCCTGGGAAGGGCTAGGGGTCCCTCACTGGGTTTCCATGCCCAGATCACCTGTTTTCAGTTACTCTTACAGAAACCAACTTACAGTCTCCCTCCCGGCTCTTGGGTATCAGAGATCAATTTAGAGCTGGGTGGTGGTGTGTGAGAAGGGGCATTGTGGACTTTAAAAATCATCTGGTCCAGCCCTCTCATTGTACAGATCAGGAAACTGATAGAAGGAGATAGGGAAAGTCTTGAAAGACAGGAGGACATTCCTCTGTAGAAGAACCAGGGAAAATGGGTCTCAGGGCAGATGGAATAAATATGTCAGCTGTTCCTTGATCTTTCTCCCTTTTCTTATTCTAAAGTTTCCATTGTCCATCCCTCTCAGACCCCTCTCATGTTCTCAATTCCAGCATTAGTATGTATAAAACCTAATTGCATTAAGATGTTTGGTCCCCATCAGACTAGGATGACTCTCACCTCTCTCTTCTAAGAGGACTTAAGAATGATGCTTTTCTCAGCATGTCTCTGCAAGACCTTTGTAACAGCAGACCCTGTAAGACTGGACTGTGTTCTTACCCACGGGGGGAGTGTGGCCTGAGCAGGATCATGGAAGCCTAGATTTAAAGTTTGCAGGGATTAGAAAGGCCATCTAATTCCAACCTCTCATTTTATAGATGAACACACTAGGGCCCAATGAGGCGTCTTACCCAAAGTCACATGAGTGCCAAAAGAATTAGAACCCAGGGCCTCTGACTCCACCCCACCCCAGCTAACCCCACAGAACTACCAGTCATGCTATGCCATTTGTTGGAGCTCTGGGGAAGGGGTTTGGAGAGTTAGGGTGTGTCTTATAGACTTTGTTTCCCTAAAGCCCAGCCTAGCTGAGCGCCTTGGTAAACCTTGGATCTTAGGATGCTCAAATAGCATTCAGATTGAGGAGGGAAAAAAAGAGAAGATTGAATTTCCTTCTCTATTGTCCATCCATGGGGAAAAGGTTTGTTGAGCGAATTAATAGTGCAAATAAGACTGTCCGGGACATCTTTACATGCTTAAGGAAACAAACTTTCTTACACTTTAAGAAAAATCCTTTATGCCCTGAAGAGTATTATGCTGGCTACAGAGTAACCTGCCCCTTAAAGTAGTTCCCCTAAGGAGTTTTACTTATCATTACTTTAGGAATCAGTGGAGTTAGGGTCTGTACTTGTAGGATTTCAGTCTGGAAAGAATTTTAGAGACCAAATCCCTTAATTTTGCAAAAGAGGAAATTGGCGCTCCAAAATGAAAATGACTTTCCCAAGGTCACACAGCTAGTCAGTTCCAGGGCAAGATTTCAATCCCAGGGTCCTCTGATTCTAAATTAATTGACCTTGCCCACTGTACTCTGGTCGCTTTTACATTCCTTTCTAGTCCTCCTGTAATGATGACTTCCTTCCACATGGGCCACCTCACTGCCTGCTCCTGGGACCTTGGTAGGGGTTGATGTACCAAACAAAATACCACCCAACACTCCGCTGTGTCCAGCTACAATGTCATCCATTCTCCACCTGCCTACTGCTTAAGGGGGTACTAGGTAGGGTCCTGAGCCGGAAAGTATGTCACTACAAATCCCAGTCTGTTGCTTGATTTAGGTGGGCTCAGGATCACAGATAAAAGTACTAGAATGGGTGTTAAAGAAACAGAGTCCTAGGTCCAGCTCTGCTACTAACTTGCTATGTGACCTTGAACAAGCCACTTTCTTTCTCTTGGCCTCAGTTACCCCAGCTACATAATGAGAGGTTTGGGTTCCATACTCCAAGGCCCAGTTCTGACTCTGTGTCTGTCCTAATGTCCTTTATATAGCCAGAGATGTGCTCAAGTCAACTCGTACGGTCTCTCAAGAGTCAGTTAAATTTTCACTATGAACATTTATATCTCAGAAATCAGCAAAAGCTACAAATTAGAGGCTGATTTATAATTTTGTTGCTTTCCTGAACTTGTGATGGAGAAAATGTTAATCATGCAGATTGAATTTAAAAGTGTGTCAAGTGGAGCTTTTTGTTTTGTTTGGGAGAGCAGCTGTTAAACATTTACCAGCAAAGCTCTGCTTACAAATCTGACATTCCGAGTTCTAGATCCAAGGGTTCCTTCCAGCTCTGACAATTCTGTGCTCAGTGATTCTTTGGGTCTTTGGATAATCTTCGGTACCCCTTCCTAATTTACCCATACTTCTAAGAAGCCTGTTCCTGGAGAGGCTTTCCTGGTTACTGGGGATACAAGAGCCTTTCAGATGCGGTTCCAGGTCCGTCTTGGGTTCAGCTAAACCCAATATTTATTAAACACTTACTTTTTGCTGGGTACTGAGGATACAAAGCCAGAAGTTAAGCAAGCCCTGCCCTCAAGAAGCTTACACCCTACAGGAGGAAGACATTGTATACATGTATAAGTATGCATAAAATAAATTTGAGGAGAGGCCATGAGGTAACAGAAACATGAAGAAAACATTGTCCCTGGTTCCTGTAAAGAAGCCTATGATCTAGTTCTTTATTAGAAAAGCAAAAACTATTGTCCTCATAGCCTCTCAGACCCGAGCTTGAATCCTGTTCAAAGAAATTCTCTGAAAATTCCACCCTTTCCTAGGCAATACTTCTGAATGCCTAACTTCAGCCTTCTGGAACTTCAAGATCTACCCCATTTATCGCCTCTTCTAAAACTGTCACCTCCATTTCTCTATTTCTTTTTGGCATTTCTCCCTTCCAACAGAGTCTCCTGACTGTGGCTCCTAATCTTCTATGCCAAGACCTCCCCTCTACCCAGGATAGGATCACAGATTCAGAGCTGAAGGGACCTCATAAGTCATCTAGTCCAACCCCCTTATTTTATGAAGGAATAAACTGAACTAGAGAAGTTAAACACCTTTTCCAGGTCTCCAAGTCTTGTGTCAGTAAGATTTGGATTCTGGCTCTGTGATTCCATATCCATATCTCCTTTCACCATACCTTGCTGCCTCCTAGGTCACCTCTCTCAAATTCAAAGGCAGAACTGGGAGTTCTGGCCCTGGGGACCCTCACTCTTCTGGTGATAAGGGAGGCTGTCTAAGGTAAGACCACTCCTGTGAGTGGTTGAAGCAGATTGAAGACCAAAATCACACAGTTGGAGAAGCTGAGGAAGTGGGAGGGCAGGATATTCAAAGTGGGAAAAAATAAGAGTAGAGAAGAATTTACTGGAGAGGAAGATGAATAACATGGAGGTCCACAGACAACACAACAAAGATCTGGACACACCAGTATGAAATGGAGACAATTTCTGGGTGATGGCAGGAGAGGTAAAAAAGTGACAGCAAGATGCTGAGAGTGTATCAGCTCCTCTTCTTGGCCCTATTCATCATCAGGTATGAGTCAATCAATCAATAAGCATTTATTAAACACCTACTGTGTGCTGTGTGGGCATCTTGGTGGCACAGTGGATAGAGCCCCATGCCTGGAGTCATGAAGAAGCCTTTTCCTGAGTTTAAATGTGACCTCAGATACTTACTAGTTGTGTCACCCTGGGCAAGTCATTTAAACTCTGTTTGCCTCAATTTCCTCATGTGTAAAATAAGCTGGGAAAGGGATTGGAAAACCACTCCAGCATCTCTGCCGAGAAAACCCCAAATGGAGTTGTCAAGAGTCAGACAAAACTGAAATGACTGAAAAATAGCAAGAAAGTGCTAGGTGCTAAGGATGAAACTCTCAGTTAAAAAAATTATTTTTAAAATAAAATTTTAAAATATTTAAAATAACTATTCATTTTTACCTGCATTTATGATCTGTCCCTCCCACTGCCTCTCCTATGGAATAACAACAGCAACAAAGATAAAGCCCTCATCATAAACATGCATAGTCCAGCAAAACTCATTCCCTCCCTGGCTGTGCCCAAAACATGCTTCTTCCTCTGTATTTGCAGCTCGTCACCTCTCTGGCAGGGGGAGGGGAGGGGGAGGGAGG
>CM053595.1:53239982-53256392 GCA_028646575.1 Pseudocheirus occidentalis | reverse complement strand
TATATATATATACATATACATATATACACACATATATACATATATACACAGGTGTCAGAGGATGCTGAGCACCGCATTTAGGTGTGAGAATTAGCGATCTGGGAGATGGGGCTTTTGTCCTTAGCAGATAAGGGCCTAAGTTTCTTGAATATGTTCAGGTGGGGAGTTGAAAGCTGCCTGGACAGACCTACTTGCTTGCCTATTACAGAATCATAGGCACATAGTTTTAGAGCTGGATCATCTTGGTCCAACTGCTCCATTGTATGGAGGGAGAAACGGAGGTCCAAACATATAAAGTAACTTGTCCAAGTTAATGCAGGTAGTAAGTTGCAGGATTTGAGCTCAGAAATCTGACGCTAAATCCTGGATTCTTTCTATTACCTTTCCCTTCTCTGTGGGGGAGACAGGATGGAGAAGAGTAGGAAGCCACAGGAAAGTCAAAACTTGGGCTCTTGGTGCTCTGGACAGTCTCTGAGCCTCACAAAGAGAGTTGTCTCTCCCCCCTGGGCAGGGGGACTCAGATGGACCCTGATGCCCCTGGCCTGAGCAAGTATAGGCTTAGAGCTAAAAGGGGCATTAGAAGCCATCAGTTCCAGCCCACTGATCTTAGGGATGATGTACTACACATTAGAGAGTGACTCACATAGGCAGAAAGTAGTAAGACTGGAATTTCAGCTGTGATTTCTGACACCTAATCCAGCCCTCTCTGCATCCTGCCACACTTGGTGTCTTAGCCTTCTCTCTGCAGAGCCTTTGACTCATTCCCCCTTCCTTCACACTCAGCTCAGCTTGTGAACCCAGCACTACAGCCCTTCATCACAACACTTCAGTCTCCCTAAACCCATCTACCCCATCCTTGGAGGTGCAGCCACCAGCCCATCCCTCTCCTCCTAAACCACAGCCTGGCACCCACAGCAGCAAATGCACAAATCTCATTGGGAAAATCTGCCCTGCCCACAGTAGATACAACCCAAGCCCTCAGATCACCTAGTACTTATATTAGATGCCCCTCAAAGGGGCAGCTGGATGGCACAGTGGATAGAGCACCAGGCCTGGAGTCAGGAAGACTCATCTTCCCGAGTTCAAATTGACTTCAAACACTTACTAGCTGTATCCCTGGGTAAGTCACTTAAACCTGTTTGCCTCAGTTTCCTAACCTGTAAAATGACCTGGAGAAGGAAGTGGTAAATCACCCCAGTACCTTTGACAAGAAAACCCAGAAGGACTCACGAAGAGCTGAGACATGACTTAAACAACTCAACATCAACAAAGGGCAGGCTAGGGTGAGAACCCTCCTTGTTTTGGTAGAACAGAGTGAGTTGCACATAAGCAATCGTGGATAGACTAAAACAGATCACAGAGCCCACCCATTATTTTGTCTTTCCCCACAAACCTACCTCTCTTCCTAATTTCCCTACCATCGTCAAGGGCACGACTATCCTTCCAGCCACCCAAGTTCACAGCCTGGGCATCATCAGTTGCTAAATCTTGCTGTTTCTGCCTTGACATCTCTTCGGCCCGTTCCCCCTTTTTTCCTCCCCCAAAGCTACCCCTATTTCAGGTCCTCATTGCCTGAATTATTATAGCAGCTTTCTCTGCCTCAAACTTCTCCCATTCCAATCCATCCCCTACTCACCTGCCAAAGTATAGGTCTGACCACATCACTCACCTTCTAAACTCCACCGTTGGCTGTACTGACTCCCCATTAGGAGGATCAAATATAATTTCACCTTCATCTCCCCCTTTTAAATGTCTATTTTTTTGTATTTTATAAGGCACATAATTCTTAGTACTGTGTTACATGTACATAATTTTAAAATAAGTAAATGTATTCATATTGAGGATGTATGCTCAAAATGTTTTTGCTGAAAGGAGCATGTGGTTAAAAAGTTTGGGGAACCACTGCCCTGTGTCATGCTGTCTGGCAAGGCTCTTGTACCTGCTGGGAATCTATGCTGTATTTACTTCGATGTGGATGTTTTGCTCCTCCCAATAGAATGTAAACTCCTTAAGTACAAGGACTGGTACATAATACATATTTAGTAAATGCTAGTTGGATGAACAAATGAGAATTAATGAATTCAACTCAGTGGAAAGAGTCAGAGGGCCAGGATTAAAATCCTACTTCTGTCACTTAATGCTTGGGTGACCTTGGATAAGTAACTTAACCTATTCTGTCTCCTCTCTTTCCTCCTCTTTAAAGTGAGAGTGTGGATCTTAGAGGCCTCTAGTTCTGAATCTCTGTATCTGTTTTTCTGTTGTTACCACATAATGCTGGTTTCCAGCTCTGAATCTTATGCCTCCCCTTTTGTTGTTCAGTTGTGTTTCAGTCATCTCTGACTCTTGGTAAGCCCAATTGAGGTTTTCTTGGTAGAGATACTGGAGTGGTTTGCCATTCTCTCCAGATCGTTTTACAGATGAAGAAACTGAGGCAAATAGAGTTAAGTGATTTGCTCAGGGTCACAGAACTAGTTAGTGTCTGGGGCCAGATTTGAACTCAGGAAGATAAGTCTTCCTGGCTCCACTCTATGCACTGTGCTGCCTAGATGCCATGACTCCCCTGTTCTAGGGGGAAAGAGGTTTAGTTAAGGTGAAAGCAATTCTTGTGTGTCTATGTCTGTGTGTCTGTGTGTCTGTATGTCTGTGTGTGTGTGTGTGAGAGAGAGAGGGGGGGTGAGAGAGAGAGAGAGAGAGAGAGAGAGAGAGAGAGAGAGAGAGAGAGAGAGAGAGATATTATGTTTAGTCCCTTCATGTGGAGGCAAATCTACTCTTGACTCTCAGGGAGGGAGGTATAGACAGATTCCCCTGCCCCCTCATTGTTCTTTTCCTGGAATCTGGGGAAAGGTCTGATGGCTAGACATGGCCAAGCTGGAAATGCTCTGGACAATTTGGGACTAAGAAATAGGAGCTCAGGTTGGACTTTGCTTTTCAAAGATTCAGTCCTCCTGCTCTGCTTACACTGACATCCCCCAGCCCCACATCCACATGCAGAAGCCTCAAGCTGCCATCCAGCATCTCAGTGGAATTGAGAGTATAACAACATGGGGTTCCACATAGTTGCAGGCTTCCCACCCTTTCCCTGCAACTCCCCACTGTGATGGAAAGGCCAGTGACCCTATTTGTTTTATTTTGTCCCTGGATAGGTCCACTCCCATTCCCTATTCATGTGTATGCCTACTTCTCTCTCTCTCTCTCTCTCTCTCTCTCTCTCTCTCTCTCTCTCTGTCTTTGTCTCTCTGTCTCTCTCTCTGTCTCTGTCTCTGTCTGTCTCTGTCTCTCTCTGTGTGTCTCTCTGTCTCTGTCTCTCTGTCTCTCTCTCTGTCTCTCTCTGTCTCTCTCTCTGTCTCTCTGTCTCTGTCTCTATCTATCTATCTATCTCTCTCACACACACACACACACAGAGCCACAAATGAACAGAGCTGACTTGAAATTAGTTCATTCCTGTTGAGTTGATGACAATTGCTAGGATCCCTCAAGAACGACTGGGTCAGTCCTAAGTCTAGGTCCCAGCCTGAGGGCTTATTATCCCAGACCCATAATCTAGGAAAAAGAATCTTGGGGATCCCTGGCTTCCTGGACCCAGGTGAAGAATGGAGTCTGCTCTGCCTCAGAGGCTCGCAATCTAGCCAGCTACCACTTCAGCCTCCCTGATACCCAGCAAAAGCCCCAGTCAAGGCATGGAGAGATGGAGAGTGGGCAGGGACAACCTGGGGCCTTCCCTTCCTCCTTTCCAGCACAGAGTTGGAGGAGGGGAAGGGAGCCAGAGGAAGGAAGCAGCCCAACACTGTCTGGTATTTCCCATTTGGTGTGTGTGTGAATGACAGGAGGATGTGGGAATCCAGGACAGACAGACCAGACACACACAGGCTTTCTAATTTCCTATTGATTTAACTTAGGGCTCTCAAGGGAGGGGAAAGGATTTCTTCCAGACCCTTCCACCACTCTGGATTTTCCTGAGACCACCTCACTATAGGGCTCCCACTGCTATGCACAGACCCAAGAAAGGAGGAATTACCTCTCCACCCCCATAAAAAGTTTCAATCTTTGTATGCCCCCCCCAATCCTCCAAGAGTTTCTCCCAACCCCTAGGGAGACAGGATACAACCCCCTTCAGGAGGCTCACATCCCCATAAATAAATCTCATTGCTTAATAATCTCCCCACTGAGAATCAAAATCTCCCCTTAACCCAATGCTGAGTTGTTTTTAGCAGGGCAAAGCCAGGCCCATATACCTTATATTTGCCTCACATAGTCCTAAAAAACTACAGCTCCTCAGTAGGCTTTTAAGGGTTAAAGCAGAATTGAACATTCCACCTGCCTCTGTGCTAAAGCTTCATTGGAAGCAAGTATAGCCTAGAGTAGGAGAAAGAGAATTAGACTGAGAGTCAGAAGACCCAGGTTCAGACTGCAGCTCTTAGATTTCATTAAATAGCCATATGATCTTGGGAGACTGATTTAACTTCTGTGTGCCTCGGTTTCCCTCTCTGAAAAAATGAGAGGGATAGACTAGATGGTTTCTAACATAGTTTGATTCTCTGACCTGTATGATAAGAGAAGGCAGACCCGGCCTAGGGCAGAACTAAAGGAAGCTGTTTGTTTGGGGAGACCTCCAGCCTTCTTTCTAGTGTTTGACCCCACCCCCTGCCCACCAAAAGCTCAGTGTCCTCTCACTGTTCTTAAGTCCTTCACTCAGACCTGTCCTCATTCTACAGGGGCCCATGTTCCAAGTTAGCTCTCTCTCTCTCTCTCTCTCTCTCTCTTCGTCCCTCCTCTCTCTCTGTCTCTCTTCTTATCTCTCTTCCTCTCTCTCTTCCCCCCCACCCCATTTCTATAGTACTTTAAAACAAAACTTTGCTCACAACAACCTGGTGGTAGTAGTTTCTGATTCATTTACCTTTCTAGGTCCATTTCATTCTTCAGGTAATATATTTTTTTATTCTGAGTTTAACAAAATGGATATTTTCCATATGCAAAGTAGAAGGTAAGATTGTATATAAACCATACATCTCTAGTCTCTACAGCTTGATTTTTTAAAATGCATGTGATGAGAATCAACAAATTTCTTTCAAAGCCATCTTGCCTGTTTGTCCTTCCTTCTGAGCTTTTCTTCTATGCATTAAAAAACAATAACAACAATATTTGAGGCCTTTTTTTCATTTCATCTTCTTTTTTCTGCATCATTATCACCACCCTCCTTCTCCACCCCAAATCATTCCCCCAATTAAAAACAAGAACAAAAAAACCTTGTAGCAAATGAGCATAGTCAGTGAAAATCGGTTGACACCATTTTCATGTCCAAAAATATTGCATGTCAGCATCTGCACATCAGCAGTCTCTCCATTATCTCACTGTCAGGAGGTGGGTGCCATGCTTCAGCACTGGTCCTCTGGAGTCATGGTTGGTCATTGTATTGACCAGAGTTCAAAGCTGGTTTCCGTGTCCTGGTCCTGCCCCTCCACTCTGCATTACTCCATACACGTATTCCCAGGATTTTCTGAAATAACCCCTTTAATCATCTTTTGTTTCAGTAATATTCTACTACATCCATATACCACAATTTGTCTAGTCACTCTCCAATGAATGGGCACTTTCTTATTCCCAGTTCTTTGCTGCAGCAGCAAGAGCTGCTAGGAATATTTTTTATATTTTTATGTCTTTTACTTTTTCCTTCAATCTCTTTGGGGTGTAGGCTTGGTAGCAGTATTTCTGGGTTAGGAAATATTCACAGTTTAGTGACATTTGGGGTCTAGTTCCAAATTATTTTCCTAAATAGTTAGGGGAATTTGCCTTTCTCCCTGCACCAAAATATTCCCTCAGAGCATCCTGGCCTAGAAGAAAAGAGCGTGTTCCCACCAACCTATATTGAATTGTGAATGACAGGCCCTGGACAATGGTGGAGTATCAACCATGGAGGAGATATTTGGAGGGGATGACGGTGGGAAGAGGTCTTCCCTATGGCACTGCCTTTTCCTCCAGCCCTGAGAATTATAAAAAATACATATATTTGTAAATGTTGCCTCGCCCCCTGCAACTTTCTCAAATAGAGGAAAGGAATCTCCTGTCCCACCTTCTTCCAATTTTTGTCAAGAGTCTTAGGCCTGGGCTGATCACCACCCCTTAATGAAGAGGCTGTTTTAGAGAGAAAGGTACTGCCTGGCTTCCTGGCCTTAATCTGAATTATCCTCAGGTTCCTGTCTCTACCCAACATCTGGATACAGGTGTACCTAGTAACCAGAAGTTCCTGCTCTCTCAGATGTAGGGCTGCCACCTGAGGGCTCCCAACTGGGGATCCAGAGACCTCCAAAGAAGCAGTCTCTCCTCCCCACCTCTCCCCAGCCTCAGATATGAATGTGAGGTTATGAAGAAGCATTAGCATTTGCAGGCTGAGCTTCCCCAGTTTGGTTCTCAGTTTAGGACTCATTCCTGAAAATTACCCTCAATAGAACTGTAAGTCTGGTTCTATCGACCCCCAGGCACCTGCTCCACATAGCAGGAATTGTGGCTAACTCTGGCCCCCACAACTCCTGAGCTCTTTAAGGATGGTCCACTGGCAGAATCAAACCTCATACCTTAAGTAAAACAAGGAAGGCACTGTAGAGAAAGACAGAAGCCTCATTTAGCCCTTACTACTTGACAGGTCCCAGTGATGCTTACATCCCTGATGCTTCTACAATGGATACACAGCTTCTTCCCATCCATTAGCTCCTGTGAGCCCCATCAAAACCCTCAGTGGGATAGAAGCTAAGGATGCCCACTTGACAGATGAGGAAACTGAGGCCCAGAGAAGGAAAATACCTTGCCCAAAGTCGCAGAGGAAGTTGGTGGCAAAGCTAATATCAAAATCCAGGTCTCTTGATTCCTAAGCCAACAGTCCTTTATTATGTCAAATGACAAAACTAACAGTTTCTTAATAAAAACAAGTTTCAACAAATACCAACAATCAATTAAACAAAATAAGAAGTAAACTCCAACCTATTTCTATTTTGATTAAAAATATAAAATTTTACCAAATAACAATACCAATATTTTCCCTTAGGCTTTCTTGATTCCTTTTCTGCCTATAGTATTAGAATATTTCAGTCATGGTATTGTTGTTTTTTTAATGTCATTCTAGTGAATATGAATATTCTTATTTTGCCTTTTTCACTCATATCTTTAAGACATTTCTTTGTATTCCTCATTTTTTTTTCATTTTAGTGGTACAATAAAATACCACTGCAATGAGATTTTTATTTAATTCAACAAATTTTTCAATTTTATTCAGCAAGAACTTACCAAGTCCCCACTCGGCACCAGGCATTGTGCTGGATATGAAAGTACAGAGGACAGAACAAACCAGTTCCTACCCTCAAGGAGCTTACATTCTACTTGGGGAAAACAAAAGGTACACAGATAAGATAATACAAAATAAATAGAAAGTGATTTCAACAGGCAAATGGTAGCCCTAAAAACTGGTAAAATTATGAAAAACCTCCTCCAGGGATAAAGCACTTGAGGTGATGCCAGAATGGGAGCATTCCAGGCAGTGGATGAGCCTGTACAAAATGGTAGAGATAGGAGTAAGAATGTAGCATTCGCGAAAATACAAGGAAGCTGGTTTGACACAGAGTGTGCGAGGGGGAGAAGTGTGTGATCAGTCTAGAGAGAAAAGTGGGAGTCAGACTGGGAAGGACTTAAAATGACAAGCAGAAGAATTTGTATTTTATCCTAAAGGCAATTATTTGGGAACAACTGACCTTTTGTTAAGTGTCTGGACTTTTAGGTTATTTCCAATTTCTTTTGCTACTATAAATACTGGAGAAGCCGCTAGAAATATTTCTGTACAAATAGGTCCTTTTCCCCCCTGAGTCAATAGTGTCCTTTATGGAATAATCCTAATAATGGTATCCATTATCCAAACAAAGGCAGTGGGATGTAGGGGAAAGAGTGTTGAATCTGAATTCAGAGGTCTTGGGTTCGAGTCTCATCTCTTAAGCAAGCTTTTGTAAATCACTGAACCTCTCTGGGTCTCACCTTCCTCCTCCATAAAATGAAGGAAAGAGAGTTTCCTGGGCGGGGGGGGATAGGAGGGTCAGAAAATCTGAGTTAAAATCCTAGCTCTACCACTCACTTCTTGGATGAGTAACTTAATATCCATTAACTCCGGTTTCCTTATTTATAAAATGAAGGAAAAGTAGTGGCTTTGGAGTCAAAGGACCTGGGTTCAAATCCTGCCTCTGATGCCTACCACTGGTACGTCCTTGAGCTAGTTATTTAACTTCCTGTGGCCTCAGTTCCCTCAACTGTAAAAGGCTGAATTAGATGAGCTCTGAGGTCCCTTCTAATTCTGAGTCTGTGATACATCAGTTTTGTGGCTCAGCTCATATATCATCAAATTTCTCTCCCAAAAGATTACACCTATTAACATATCCACCAATAATGTAAGAGTTTGCTCTAGTACTTTTTTCCCCACCTACTACACAATGTTGCCTCTGGAATCTAGAATTTCCAGCCCTTCCCCCCTGAGGGAGGTCCCCTCTTTGGCCCAGGAGGAAGAAATAGCCATGACTGGCTTGAGTCCAGGACACTTTCCCTCTCTTGGACCTCAGGCCAAACACTGCTATTATAGGTCAGCCTTCTGCCTCCATTAAGGATTTTACTTAATAACCCATCCCAGTCAATGAGAAATTATCCTGTGTTCTAGCATCTCATACACAGGTCAGGAAATACTTCCTTATGTCCCCATCTAGGGCAGTTTCAACCCATCTCTTTTCAGTGGAGACCAGGGAAATTGGTCTCTGCCTCCAGCATAATGACTTTCCCAAGTGTCTAGGCCATTATATCACAGTTTCCCCCTTCTTGCACAAAAGAGCTGCTTTCCTCAGCTCTCTGGTCTCATCTCTCTGTCCTGACTCAAGGGCTAAGAACTTGGTGCAAGGTTGCTCTGTCCCATCCAGCTAGGATTCAATTATGGTTCCTAAAATGAGGACACACCTGGGCTCTAAAGAGCTCCAGGCTGTCCCCTGAACCTCCTGCCCCCAACTCACTAGCCTGGAATGAAGCTGAGTGTGTTCCTGATGAGGGAGGCCTCCACCCCACCTCAAGCAGGGGAGTAGGACACAGCCGTGTGGGGACCAGAGGCTGGGCGGGGACAACACAGATGGGAGAGGAGGTCTGCACGGTGACCTGGCTGACCTCTGTGTAGACACTGTCTATTCTGATGGGCTATTGCTGGCTCAGCCTCCTCCTCCCCCCAATCTAGTATGGGGAGAGGAATTGGGGAGGGAGGCATCAAGGGACAGAAGGGAAAGGAAAAAGCCAGGTCTGCCTGGCAGGAGGAACAGGAAGACTGGCAGAGGGTGGGAGGGTGAGGAGGATGACAGAAAGCTTCCTGCTGAGGGAGCAGTGGGACTGACAGACAAAAAGAAGAGACAGGACCCATAGAAAGGATGGACTTTCCTCATGGGGTATGGTTGTAAATTCTAGAGCAGAGCAGACACAGTCTTCAGAGTCTCAGGATGTGAAAAACTGCAAGGAATCATCTGGTCTTTTCCCCTAATTTGGAGTGAGATGTTCTCTAACTGTAGTATGATGGTATCTGGAAAGGGCCATAAGTTGGGAGTCCAGAATTTTCAGTTCTCCCTTGCTAACTAGCTGTGTGACCTTGGCTGAGCCCCTTCCCCTCTCTGAGCCTCATCTGAAAAATGAAGAGATTGTCCTGGGTGACATCTCCTCAGCTCTGGTGTTCTATGATTTTATGATTCTAAGCCATCCCCAAACAATCACTACCTATCCTGTATAGACTGTTGCCATTTTAGAGATGAGTTAGGCATGAAAAGGATATGTATTCATAGACCTCCCTGCTTTTTATGATCCACCATAGGTTGCTCTACACTAGCATAGCTCTTGAGAACCCAGGGTCAGCTTCTGGTCAGGATGAAACTTTAAAGGAATCTGTTAGCTGAAGAAATAATAATAATAACAATAGTTACATATTTCTACAATGCTTTATAGTTTACAAAATACTTTCTTCAAAACAACTTTGTGAGATAGGTAGTATAAGTACTATTATCTCCATTTTATAGATAAAGAAACTAAGATTTAGGGAAAGGAAATTACTTTCCCACAGTCACACAACTAATTCGTCACAGACCCTACATCTGAGTCTACTTAAGGAGAGGCTTCTGCGAAGTTTCTAAAGGGAACTTAAAGGAATCTTTTTTAAAAAACAAAAACAGATTGAACTTTTATTGATACTTTTTTGAACCACACTCATTTTCCAAAATATCCCTGGCATCATAAGCAAGATTGATACAAATTCTCTGATAGCGTTTACAGCAATCTGAACTTGTAATAACATCCATCTCTCTACAGAGACAAGGGATATGTATTTCATCAGCTCTTTCCGGGGACTAAGACTGGTCATTGCAATTAACCTTATTTATTTCAGCTGCTTTTTAGTGTTGTTTTCATCTACATCATTTCAATTATTATATATAGTCTTCTTCTGGTTCTACTTTCTTCACCCTGCATCAGTTCATGCAAGTCCACCCATGTTTTCATGATTCCTCATACCTGTCCTTTTGTTATTGTGAGATAACCCCTCCAGGGCTCAGCAGTGGATGGTCCTGGGTCATTTTTATGTCACATTTCCCTCAAAACGCCTTTCTATCCTCTTTCTTGATGGTGGCTTATCAAGTTTAGGGTGTTTTTTAAGCTTGTGAGTGATTGAGAAAAGAAGGGAAAGAAATTAGGATAAAGAGAAAGAGGGGGATAAACAGGGGAAGGAGATAAAGACTAAAAAGGCTGAGTGTGCAAAAGAATGAGGTCAATTGAGACAGAACTGGTTCGGGATTGGGAGTGGGAGTAGTGGAAGGAAGAGAAGAGAAGAGAAGAGAAGGGAAGGGAAGGGAAAGTGGTGGAGAGAAGAGGTTTGGGGGCAGACAATTTTCTTTCTCCTGCCTATAGATAGTATACACACACACATACACATGCACACGCACATGCACACATGCACGCACACAATCATATACACACATGTATATTCGCTTAGGGCAAATTACTTCCCTCTCTGAGTCTCAGATTCTTTATCTATGAGAAGAAGAGGTTGGATACAATGACCTTTAAGGTCTATTGAGTAAATAAGTATATATAGTAAACAAATGCATACCTATGACCCTTTCAATTCTGTGTGCATATGTGTGTTTATGCATGTGTGTATCTGTATGTTTTTATTTGTGTGCACATGTATGTAGATTGTGTGGATATAGATTATATAGAGACAGATATAGACATGGATATAGACTGTTCAAAAGCTGAGTATTCCTAACTGAGGGCTGCCTGGACTCCATAGATGAGAGGACAACATTCCTGGGTAATATATTCAAGCATCTCACCCTACGAAGTGAATTATTCTTCCTAGTTCTGGTCTAAATCTCTCCAACTATAATAACTCCTCTTGCCTATCAGTGGGTGCGGTGGAAAGAGCTCTGGGTCTGGAGTCAGAAGACTTGCTTTTAGAGCATCTGAGGTGAAAGGGATCGCCCTCATTATGACTCTGACACTTGATAACTATGTCATTTTGTGCAAGTCACTTCCCGGCAAGCCTCAGTTTCCTCATCTAAAGGATGAAGGAATTAGACACGATGAACTTTAAGGCCCCTTAACTAAACAGTTATACATATTAAACAAATATATATATATGTATATATATATATAAAGAGAGAGAAAAAAAGGAGAGAGAGGAGAGAGAAAGAGAGTGAGTGAAAAAGAGAGAGAGAAAAGGAGAGGGAGAGAGAGAAAAGGAGAGAGAGAAAAAGGAGAGATAGAAAAGGAGAGAGAAAAAGGAGAGAAAGAGACAGAGGGAGAGAGAGATAAAGGAGAGAAAAGGAGAGAAAGAGAGAGAGGAAAGGAGAGAAAGACAGAGGGAGAGAGAGAAAAGGGGAGAAAGAGAGAGAGAGAAAGAGAAAAGGAGAGAAAAAGAGAGAAAAAAGGAGAGAGAGACTTATTACCTTCCAATACTAAATAAATAATCCCAGCACTTCTCTGGTTCCTATTTTCCTGATCTGCAAAATAAGGGAGCAGCATGGTGCAATGGAAGGATCCTGGATTTCACATCAGAGGTCCTGGATTCAGATCCCAGCTCTATTATTTATGCCCTCTGTGACCCTGGGCAGCCATCTCACTGCTTTGGGCCTCCTTTCTAGCTTTGAAATCCTACAGCCCCTTAAGGGCTATCTTTAGTCAGTCACATCCTCTGCTTCTTCTTAAGTTCTCAGGTTGCTTGAAAATAATAACAACAGAAACAACTCACATTTCTGGAGTGTTTTGTGGCAATAAAGCTCTCAACATCTCAGATCTTACTGGATCCTCACTATAAAGTTGGGATTGTTTTTTCCATTTCATAGATGAAGAAGCTGAGGTTTGTACTGGGGAAGAAGGCTGCCCCACGTTATATTTTATGTTGTTGGCAGGCACCCTGACTCCAAATCCTTTGATCACAGATTTCCATACAGAAGGGGCCTTAGAGGTCCTCTGATCCAACAGGCTCGTGTTACAAGTAAGGACACTGAGTCCCAGAGAGGGTAAGTGGTTTCTAAGAGCACAAGGGGGAGTTAGTGGCAGGGCTGAGATTTAAACTTAAGTCATCTGATCCCAAATCCAGCCCTGAACCCACTATGCCACACTGTTTCTCTACATGGTCGGCTTAGGGAGGGATCATAATTAGTGGAAGTGTCTAAGGAAAGAAACCTCCTGGGGAGGGAAGGGCTGAACTGGACCTTGAAGGACAACTATGATTTGGTTAAGATGAGAAAGGTTTGTGGTTTCTTTTTGAGAGGTGGGGGAATCCTCTGTGTGCCATTCTCAGTTCAGTATAGCAAATATTAGGTGCCTACCATGTGCCCAGCACCAGTCTAGGCCCTGGGAAGGGGAGATTAAAAGTGTAGACAAGATACATGCCGCATACATTTTTGTCCAGGGATATGACACGCGAGTTGATAATCGGGTGCTCCCTCCCAAGAGAAGGCCAGATCACTGCTAACGGAGGGCATCAGAGAAGGCTTCCTGGAGAAAGCGAATGATCCCAAATCTAGAACTGGAAAGGACTCCAGAGCCCTCTAGACCACCTTCCACCCCTGATTTTACATACAGGGAAACTGAGGCCAGGGAAAATCATTGGCTTGCCCAAGGTCACACAGGCAGGACTTGAACCCAGGTGCTCTTAACTCAAAGTCCTGCGCTCTATCCTTCATATTGAGTAGTGTTCAATGTTGCCTTGAGCTTAAGGAAGATGACAGAAATAAGAGAATTATATTTGTTGATTAACTTGCTGGCATCTAAGAGAGTGGAATGGAGGGGGTTATTTGAAGGGTGCATTCCTCATTGGTGCTGAGGAAATGGGCACATTGAGTGCAGACACTGTTTTCAAGAAATTTGTCCATGAAAGAGAGGAGAAAGAGAATGACAGCTGGCTGAGATAGATGAGGCAAGGGAAGGCTCTTGTAAAATTGAGAGGCTCTGAGTGTATTTGAAAGCAGCTGGTGGTGCCGTGGATAGAGGAGCCAGTCTGGTGTCAGGAAGACTCATCTTCCAGAGTTCCAGTCCAGCCTCAGACTCTTAGTGGCTGTGTGACCCTGGGCAAGTCACTTCACCCTGTTTGCCTCCATCTTTTTTTTTATCTGTAAAATGAGCTGGAGAAGGAAATGGCAAACCACTCCAATGTCTTTGCCAAAAAATGGGGTCACAAAGAGTTGGATATGACTGAAATGACTGATCAATGAACAGAAGATATTTGAAGTTAGGTGGTACAGAACCAGTGGAAAGGGAGAGGTTAAACAGATAAGAGAAAGGAGTGACACCTGCTAGAATAAAATCCTCAGTGAAGCAGACAAGGTTTGGGATCAAAGGCCCAGGTCCCTTCAAATGAGAAGCTGAAATTCCTCATCCTCTAGGCCTGGGAAAGAGCCTGGGGAGGCACTGTGATATTAGGGTGCTGCTGAGGAATTCTGAGGGGCCAAGGAGGGAAGCTCAGGGTGTTGGCATTAGATGGCTTATGTACTCCCAATGAAAGGGGAATCTAGGTCATTCGGATAATTATGGGATTTGAGGATAAGAAAGGTTTGCCAGATTGGATTGGGAGCCAGAGAGGGTTTAGAACAGGATGATGGATCTAAAAGGGACCTCATAGGCCAGCTAGTCCAACCCTCTCATTTTATAGGGGAGGAAACTGAGGCCCAGAGAGTTTAAGTGACTTGCCCAAAGTAAGGGAGATAAGTATCAGAGGGAAGATTTGAACCCAGGTCCACCAACTACAGTTTCAGGGCTAATTCTCCCACACTGGGCTGCTGTGAAAAATAAGAAGGGATTATTAATAAAAGAATGAGAGGATTGTCAGGCAGCAGTGGGGGCCCGGCTGAACTCATGCACCATAAATTAATAGTAGGTTTTCTGCTCAATTTTGTGACTTGTTCCAGAGATGATCAGCAGTCGGGAAGCCGGGGGGGGGGGGGAGCGGTGAATCAGACAGTCAGCATTTCTCAGTTTCCTAATCTGTGTCACTTAGGGGCTGCACAAGGTCAAAAGATTAATGTAGGCCTGCACTGTCCATCTCAGTCCTGTATGCTTTCCAAGGTCCAGGTGGTCTCTTCCCCTAGTAACCCCTGCCCCGATCAGCATAGGAAGGGTGCTCAGGAAATCCTGGCAGCTGATGAGGAGGCTGAGACTGAGGCTTTTGGGGCCAGGCCACTAGGCCCTGTTATCCTCCAGGGAAACAGCTGACCTGTGCCCAGGAGGGATGTTATAGAAATCACAGCCAGGACAGGGACCTGAGGTCTTAGACCATCAGGGGCAGGCAGGAGGTGATAGAAGGAGGCAGATCAGGGATTATTCCAGAGCATGAAACCTCTTGAAGGGAGTTGGGAGCTGAGGGGGCAGAGAAGGGGGAAGGAAATAATATCATCTCTCCTCGTCCCCAAACCAGACGCTTCCCAAGCTCCCCACAGTGAAAACAAGTTGGTATAGTGGAAAGAGCACGGATTCTGGAGTGAGCAGATATGGGTTCAAATCCCACCTGAACAAGACATTTAACTTCCCAGGTCTCAGTTTCTTCTTCCATAAAATGAGACGGTCAGACAAGATGGTTCCCGAGGTCCTTACTATTCTTATGATCCTATCATTATAATGAATACAAATTACTGGGATGAACTTGTCTATCTTCACGTAATTCCCCAAATGGAGCTCAGCTATGGGATCAGGGCATGAGGCAGGAGATGAAGAGTGTGGAGGAGGGTATCATTAGGAAGTTTGGTAGGACTCAGATCCCTCTCCCAAAGGCTTGAGGTTGTCCCCAGGAAGTGGGACACACAGCAGGGCTGCATACCTCTGAGAAGCAGATTATCTCGTCCACATTGAGGACAGTGACTGCCTAGCTGGGGCCAAGACCTGGGGACAGCAGCCTCTGGTGTGGCCCATCCGGCCTGAGCCCTCCTTCCCTTTCCTGTTGTCTGGGGGATGGTCCTGGGCAGGATACATCTGCAGGAACCCCAGGCCCAAACCTGCCCCCCTGGTGCTTTTTTGTCACCTCTGCCCACCCAGTGATACCCCCTCCCCCATTTTGCTATACAGTTGGTTGAATGGATGGACAGACTGTAGAGGATTTGTATTCTACAGGAATTCATTGTCATCTACCCACGGTGGCTGTTGCCAAGACTCTTGGGGGCCTCACCTGGGAGCCCCACTTCCATCCCTATTTTCCTCTGGGAAAAGGAAATGCTGATCCAACCATGTTCATTGGGACAGTCAGCAGGTGAGATCACTCCCTGCTCTCCAAGCCAGAGTGGAAGAGTAGAAGAGAATGTGCCTGGAAAGTGAAGAGATTAAGTGTCTACAACTAATCAATCAATCAACAAGCATTTATTAAGCACCTACTATATACTAGGCACTGTGTTAGACCATGGAGATACAAAGACCAAAGTGAAACAATGTTTGTTCTCGTGAGCTTACATTCTGCCAGAGGAGACAAAGGATGGGATTTATAGAGTCAGAGGTGAGGGGGAAGACTACGCAAAGGCACAAAGATGGAAGGGACGGAGAAAGAGAGAGAGGGAAATAGAGAGAAGAAATGAGGGAGAGAGCGAGAGTGAGAGAGAAGAGAAGGGAGAGAGAGAGATGGAGAGAGACAGAGAGGGAAAGAAGAAAGAGACAGAAAGGAGAGAGAGAGAGAGAGAGAGAGAGAGAGAGAGAGAGAGAGAGAGAGAGAGAGAGAGAGAGAGAGAGAGAGAGAGAGAGAGAGAGAGAGAGAAACAGCAGGAAGACCCGTTCAGTTGAACTGGTAAAAGAGTAATGTGTGATAAGGCTGGAGAGTAGGACTAGAGGTTCTAAATGCCCAACAGGCAATTCCAAGTGTTGATAAAGGCTGGCTTCCCTAGCCTT
>CM053595.1:53210686-53239482 GCA_028646575.1 Pseudocheirus occidentalis | reverse complement strand
GGCCCTACCAGAAAGTTAGAGAGCAGACCAGGGGAGGGGCTTTACAGTGGGATCGCTGTTTGGGGGTTGGGGTAGGGGAAAGACGGGGAGAAATTTTGTAATTCAAAAATCTCATGAAAATGAATGGGGTAAACAAGAAAAAAATTATTACAAAAAAAATGCAGCTTGGACACAGATCAAACAGGAATTCTTAGAAGAGTTAAAGGAGGAGGTTTGTTGTTTTTTAGAGATTTTTAAAACCAAATGAGAGGGGGAAATGGGAATACAGGAACAAACTAAAGAAAAAAGAAAAATTAACAGCTTGGAGAAAAAGGTACAAAACCTTACTAAAGAAAGTAACTCCTTGAAAATTAAAATTGACTAAATGAAAGCTGATGATTCCATGAGACATCAAGAAATAATAAAACAGTCAAATGACTAAAAAGATAGATGAAAATGTGAAATATCTACAGGAAAAATAAACAACTGACCTGGAAAAGATAAAGGAGAGATAATTTAAGCATCATTGGACTATATTAAAACCGTGACAAAAAAATAACCATTGTATTTCAAGAAAATAGTATGCTTCAATCTGTACTGAGACTCCATCAATTCTTTCTCTGGATAGCATTTTCCATCATAAGTCTTTTGTAATTGTCTTAGATCATTCTATCCATAGTCTATCCACTGTGCTACCTAACTGCTACCTATTTCCACATTAGCTATGTTGAAAAAAAATCAAGAAAAATAAAGTGAAAAAATTATGCTTCAATCTGTATTAAGATTCATCAGTTCTCTTGACTGCTGTGGTGCCAATGCAATATTGATAGTACCAACCATGACTATAAATATTCTCATGTGGTGCTTGATCACAAAATATAGCAGACTCTCCGTATAGAAGACAGAAGCAAAACATTTATTCAGACACCAGAAAACCAAATCCATCACAGCAACATAGAAGTTAATGTACCACAATGTAGCAGAGAGCCACACCATTGTTTAGCCTTCCCACAAACCAACACAAGCCTATCTGTCCCAGCAGGTGGCAAAAAACCAACTTTTATTCACAAGCCTATCTATCTCCTTGCCTGAGCATCCTCTCTTTCCCACTGTGCCTCTGGCTCTGACTCCCAGCTTCCTGTGGGCTCTGCTCCACCCTTCAGCAAACTCTTCCCACCACAGGCTCCATGTGACCACGTTCAGTCTATTAGGAGGCAGAGTTTATTTTCAAAGCAGAGAAGGTCTTCAAATTCTCCTAGGCTTACTAAGGAGCAGGGAAGTTCTTCAAATTACCATTACCATTACAAATGCATAACATTTTGATCAGAAATTCTAGTTTCCCTGCTTGTCTCTTTTAATTAGGTCCATTTTTCTTTTTGCTTTGTCTGAAATCATGATTGCTACCCCTGCCTTTTTTTTAAACCTCAGCTGAAGCATAATAGATTTTGCTTCAGCTCCTTATTTTTACTCTCTGTGTCTTTCTATTTCAAGTGTGTACCTTTTAAAGAGCATATTGTTGAATTCTGGTTTCTAATCCATTCTGCTATTTGTTTCTGTTTTATGAAGGAGTTCATCCCATTCAAATTCACAGGTATAATTGCTGTGTATTTCCCTCCATCCTATTTTTTCCTGTTTACTCTTCTTTTCCCCTTCTTAACCTATATCTCCTCGAAAGTCTATTTTGCTTCTGACTACTGCTTCCCTTAATTTCTCCCCCTTCTATCATCCTCCTTCCTCCCTGCCACCCCATTCCACTTCTTTGTTAGGTAAAATAGATTTCTGTTTCCAACTCTGTGTGTGTATGTTTTTCCATATTTGAACCAATTAAAGCATTGCCCATGCCCTCCATTTTCCCCTTCTCTCTAAAAGTGCTGTCTTGAGTGCCTCTTTTATTCCCATTCTTCCTCTCCCTTTCCCCTTCTCCCAGTGCATCCCTCTTTCTCACCCCTTAATTTTTTTAGATCATCCCATCATAGTTAATTCACACCTGTACCCTCATCTGTGTATACTCCTTCTAACTGCCTTAATAATAATAATAATAATAATAATAATAATAATAATAATAACATTCTTAAGAGTTACAAGTATCATTTCCTTATAAACAGTTTAACCATATTAAGTCCTTTATGGTTTCTCTTTCATATTTACCTTTTTATACTTCTCTTCAGTCTTGCCTTTGAAAGTCAGATTTTCTGTTTAGCTTTGGTGTTTTCATCAGGAATGCTTGAAAGTCCTCCATT
This sequence comes from Pseudocheirus occidentalis, assembly GCA_028646575.1. Lineage (NCBI taxonomy): Eukaryota > Metazoa > Chordata > Mammalia > Diprotodontia > Pseudocheiridae > Pseudocheirus > Pseudocheirus occidentalis. The sequence goes on along the minus strand of CM053595.1, from coordinate 53,237,263 downwards.
TCATTAAATATTACCCATTTTTCCCATGAAGATGATAGTTTTGCTAGGTAGATTATTCTTGGTTGTAATCCTAGCTCCATTGCAAACCCTCTGATCCTTTAATGTGGAAACTACTGAATGTTGTGTGATCCTGTGTGATCACTTCATGATATTTGAATGATTTCTTCCTGTTGATTACAGTATGTTCTCCTTGATCTGGGAGCACTGAAGTTTGGCTGTAATACTCCTGGGAATTTTCATTTGGGGATCTATTTTAGGAGGTTATCAGCTGATTTTTTTCTATTTCTATTTTGTCCTCTGGTTAGGATATCAGGGCAGTTTTCCTTGATAATTTCTTGAAATACGATTTCTAGGCTCTTCTTTTTTATCATGATTTTCAGGTAGTCCAATAGTTCTTAAATTATCTCTTCTCTTTCTGTTTTCCAAGTCAGTTGTTTTTCTGAAGAGATATTTCACATTTTCTTCTATTTGACTTTTGACTTTTTTGACTTTCTTTTATTGTTTTTGATATCTATCTCATGGACTCATTAGCTTCCATGTCACCAATTCTAATTTTTAAAGAATTATTTTCTTCAATGAATTTTTGTATAATGACCAAGCTTGGTCCCCAAGAAGGAATATAAGATGATACTTCCCATCACTTCTTCTCAGGGGTGAGGGACCAAGAGTGGAAAATGCTACAGGTAGTATCAGGACTTTCTTATGCATTGGACATTTGAACTTTTTTTTCCTTTTTTTGGAGGGGGGGTTATTTTTTACTATAAAGGATGTCTCCCTGGGAGAGAGTGAAAGAAGAGCTACACTGGGAATACATGGTATAAAAATAAGAGCTATCTATGAAAATGTATTCTTAAAAAATTTATTTTCAAATTATTTATCTTTATTTCTTTAAAGAATGTTTTATAGTTGTTTTAATATAATTCCTATTTATATATTGATATACCTGGATTTCCAGATGTTTTGTATATTCTCTGATGACTTTAAAAGAAATTTCTTTTTTAATCTCCATCTTCTGGGTTTTGGGCAACTAGGTGGTACAGTGGTTCAAGGCTGGGCCCAGAGTTAGGAAGTTTCATCTTCCTGAGTTCAAATCTGCCCTCAGATACTCACTAGCTGTGTGGCCCTGGGCAAGTCACTTAATCCTATTTGTCTCAGTTTCCTCATCTGTAAAATGAGCTAGAGAAGGAAATGGCAAAACACTCCAGTATCTCTGCCAAGAAAACCCCAAATGGGGTCACAAAGAGTCAGACAAGACTGAAATGACTCACCAACAACTGATAGGTTTAATTGGTAATATGCAGGAAACCTGATAAGTTCTATAGCCTGAGTTTAGGTCCTACACTATGATTATTAATTATTTCAATTAATTTTAATTAACTCTAGGAACCTCTTAGTAAATTATCATGTCACATCACAAAAAAATCAACAGCTTTGATTTTTGTTCGTCAGAGTTTATTCCCTCAGTTTCCTCTTGTCTTATTGCTCTAGCTAGTAATTCTAGAATTCTATCAAAGTCACTTTAGTCTTGACCCTTTTAGAAAAGCTTCCATGGTTTATCCATTACAGATAATGTCAGCTCTTGGTTTCAGATAGGTACTATTCATCATATTAAAGAATGGTATTTTGGAGGCAGCTAGGTGGTGCAATGAATAGCGCACTAGCCCTGAAGTCAGGAGGAGCTGAGTTCAAATCCGATCTCGGACACTTACTAGCTGTGTGACCTTGGGCAAGTCACTTAACCTCATTTGCCTTACCTTCCCCCCTCAAAAGAAAATTGTTATTTTTGTTCTTGTGTTGTTCTAATGTTTTAAAAGTAAATGAAGGTTGTGTTTTGCCAAAAAAAAAATCATTATTACCACATCTGTTGTACTCATTATTTTTATTGTTCTTATCAATAAAATGGCTCGTTATATTTACTGTTGTTTTAATATTGAACCTGGTTAGTCATTCAACAAGCATATATTAGGTGCTTATGCTTCAGCAGGCACTGTGCCAAGTAGTGAAATTCAAAGATATAAAGAGTCCCTGCCCTGAGGGAACTCACTTTCTGATGGAGGAGAGAATATGCAGGTAGCTTGTCACATACAAAATATAGACAGAATAGATGGAAGGTTATCTCAAAAGAGGAAGTAATAGCAGTTGGAGAAAGTAGGAAAGGACTCCTGAAGAAACAGATATTTGAGCTGAGTCTTGAAGGGGAAAAGGAAGACTAAGAGTTGAAAGTGAAGAGGTTAAAGTATTCCAGGCCTGAGGAACAGTCAGTGCAAAGGCAGAGACAGAAGGTAGAGTTTTATATTCAAGGAACTCTAAGTAAGCTAAAATAGTTGAACTGTAGGAAACTGAGAGAAGACTGGAAAAGTAGAAAGGGTATAAAGTATTTAAATGCCACACTGAGAACTGATTCAACCATTTTGCAGAGCAATTTGGAACAATGTCCAAAGGGCTATCAAACTATGCATACCCTTTGACCTAGCAATACAACTACTAAGTCAGTATCCCAAAAGAGATAAAAACAGGAAGGAAAAGGACATATATATATATATATATATATACACAAATATTTATAGCAGCTCTTTTTCTGGTAGCAAAGAATTGGAAATTAGGGGAATATCCATCAAATAGGAAATGGCTAGACAAGTTGTGGTATGTAATTGTAATGGAATACTATTGTGCTATAAGAAATGATGAGCAGGATACCTTCAGGAAAACCTTCAAAGACTTACATGAGCTGATGCAAAGTGAAGTGAACAGAACCAGGAGAACATTGTACACAGTAACAGCAATATTGGACCATGATCAACTGTGAATATCTTAGCTATTCTCAGAAATACAGGGATCCAAGATAGTTCCAAAGGACTTACAATGAAAAATGCTATCCATCTGAAGGGAAAGTATTTATGGAGTCAATGTAGATCAGTGCATACTTTACTTTGTTTATTTTTCTTGGTCTCTTTTGTTTTTGATGTGTGTTTTTTTCACAACATGACTAATATGGAAATATATTTTGCCAGACTTTGCATGTATAGCCTACATCAGTTTCTTGCCTTCTCAATGAAAGGGGAGGGAACAGAGAGAGAATCTGGAAATCCAAATTTTTAAAAACAAATGTCAAAAATTGTTTTAACATGTAATTGGGGAACAATAAAATCTTTTTAAAAAACATTTGATTTTAAAACTTTGAATTTCAGATTCGTTGCCTCCTTCCCTTGTCACCCACCCTTACTGGGAAGATAAGCAATTCAACCTAGGTTGTACATATGTAGTTATGCAAAACATTTCCATGGTGGATATATTGTGAAAGACTGACTATGTTTCCCACCATCCTATCCCACCTCACAGTTGTTCTGTTTTCTACTTTGACCCCGTCCCTTTTCAAAAGTGTGTGCTTCTAACTACCCTCCCCCCCAATCTGCCCTCTCTTCTGTCATCCTCCCTCTTATCCCCTTCCCCCCTACTTTCCTGTAGGGTAAGGTACCCAGTTTAGTGTGTTTGTTATTCCCTCCTTAAGCTAAATTCAATGAGAGTGAGGTTGACCCATTCCCTTTAGCCTTCCTGTTCTTTCTCTCCATTGTAAGTTTCCTCTTGCCTCTTTTATATGAGATAATTTGCCCTATTCTGTCTCTCCCTATCTCCTCTCTTTATATTCCTCTCTCACCTCTTAATTTTTTAAATATCATATTAAATTCCTATTTAATTGATCCTGTGCCCTCTCTCTATGTATACCTGTACCCACATATACACACACTGACATATGTATTCATATGCACATATACCCTTCTATATAGACATATATATGTATACATATAGACATATATGTATGTATACATATATACATTTATATTCCCTTTAACTATCTTCATACTGAGAAAAGTTTCATAAATTACAATGATCGTTTTTCCATGTAGGAATGTAAATAGTTCAACTTTGATAAGTTCCCCATGATTTCTTTTCTCTGTTTACCTTCTCATGCTTTCTGCATTTGAATGTCAAATTTTCTATTCAGGGGTGCAGAGCCAAGATGGCAGCACAGAAGCAGGAAAACTTGGTGAGCTCCCCCAATAACCACCTCAAATACCTATAGAATATGACTCTAAACAAATTTTAAGGCTCCAGAACTCACAAAAGTACAGAGAAACAAAGCTCCCACTGAAGGCAGCCCGGCAGACAAGACAGGAAAGGCTCATTGCAGCACACTGGAGCTGAAACCAGCCCAGCCTGAAACAGCAGCTTGGCCCCAGGGTAGCTAGGACAAGCCACGACTAGAGCTTTCAGGAGAGTGGATCACTGGCAGCTGTGGCAATTTCCAGAATTATCAACTCATAAGAAAAAAGAACTAAATGAAAAGTCAGTGGAACTCAGCTAAATCTGGGGGGAAAAAGTGGGTCTGGCTGTTGGCCTCCAGGGCAAGAAAGTAGCAGAAGCAGTGGCCCTGCAGCTGCCTCTACATGGTTGCTTCAGAGATCCCAGCCTGCAGATTTCAGGGTGGCCAAATGATCATTCAGAGGCTAAGTGCTCTTGCCTTAAGCTGCCTGGATCCGGATCATGGTCTTGGGTGGTAGTACTGAGGTGTGTTTTCAGTGGTGGGGGCTGCAGCAGTCCCCTAATAGTTCTGGCAGCTGCAAAAACCTCAGTGATTTGGGACAAAGCTGTCCCCTCTGGAAGCGGAGTTCTACTGTACCCAAAAGCTAAGTAATTGACTGGCAACATGAGCAGGCAAAGGAAGCAAAGTAAGCCCAGCAATCCAACTTTACATTCCTTTTTTGGGGACAAAAAGGATCAAAGCATGGAAAGGGAGAAAGACAACACAGTCAGAACTCCTGCACCAAAAGCTTCCAAGAAAAATGTAGACTGGTTACAAGTCATAGAGGAGCTTAAGAAGGATTTTGAAAACCAAATAAGAAAAGTAGAGGAAAATTGGAAAGAGAAATGAGAATGATGCAAGAAAATTATGAAAAGAGAGTCAACAACCTGGCTGAAGAAAATAACACTTTAAACAATAGACTAATTCAAATGGCAAAAGAGGCCCAAAAAGCCAATGAGGAGAAGAATGCCTTAAAAAGTCAAATTTGCCAGATGGAAAAAGAATGTCAAAAGCTCACTGAAAAGAATAATTCCTTCAGAATTAGAGTGGAGCAAGTGGAAGCAAATGACTTTATGAGAAATCAGGATACTATTAAACAGATCCAAACAAATGAGAAAATAGAAGTCAATGTGAAATATCTCAAAATTTTCTATTCAACTCTTTTCATCAAGAATGCTTGAAAGTCCTCTATTTAATTGAATGATCATATTTTCCCCTGAAACATCAAATTCAGTTTTGCTGGGTAGGTTTTAGTCCTAGCTCCTTTGACCTCTGGAATATCATATTCCAAGCTCTTTGATCCCTTAATGTAGAAGCTGCTAGATCTCGTGTTATCCTGATTGTATTTCCACAATATTCAAATTGTTTCTTCTTGGTTGCTTGTAATATTTTCTCCTTGATCTGGGAATTCCAGAACCTGGCTATAATATTGCTAAGAGTTTTCTTTTGGGGATCTTTTCAAGAGACAATTGGTAAATTCTTTCAATTTCTAGTTTTTTTCTGATGGTCTTAGGAACTGAGACACCACTCCTCTATCTGTCTCCAGGTGCGTCCACTTGCATACAGATATGCCCACATACGAGTATTAAAGGGTCGCAGCATTAGGAAGGTTGAGAACCACTGTTCTAGAGCCTTCCCCTCTCTGACTGCCTTAGCTCCTCAGAAACAGGGGCTGTTTTTGCCTTTCTTTGTATCCCTAGCACTTAAGATAATGCCCAGCACATAGTTGGTGCTCAATAAATGTTTGTTGGTTGACAGAAGTGAGTTGGTCAGACTCGCTGACCAACCAGAAGAAAAAAAATCTGCATGAAAACAAAATTGTCCATTGACTCTTTCTGAAGTTTGCAGAAAGTCAAGTGAGAGAGCACCAAGAAGACCTCAGTCCAGATGAGAAGGAGAGGTTGGATCTAGAGGCCTCCCCTCCTTTGCCTAATATCCCAATTCTGAAGGCCTGGAGGGGACAGAACCTACAAAGAGAGTTCAACTCACTGAGGGATAGAAGTGCTGATGGCAGACCTGCACTGTTTTGGAGATCAGGTTTAGGAATTCAGGCCAGTAGATCCGGTGATCCTCAAGTTCAGGACTGACAACAGATTGCTGACAGAGTCCCAAGGCTGAATACCGACAAGTATGGAAGCACAACCATGTAGGGTTAATGGAATATGAGATCTTCCCCATCCATTAATAGGCCCACATGACCACATGTTTTTCCTATTTTCCTTGGAACAGGGACCATGTTCCCAGGTCTAAAAGTACACAGGTATTTCAGTCACAGGTGTCTTGCTGCTTTGAGCTCCAGCCTACCTCACAGCTGTGACACATCCTGAGTCACATAGAGCCCATATTCAGGGAGATTTATGCTGCCTCGGGGAGGAGCTTGCTTAGGGGGAAGCTTGCTTAGGGGAGTCTTACTTGTAGAAAGGCTTTCACAGCTTTTGGTACTAAGCAAATTAGGCACTGGGTTGAAATGTCTTCTGGCTCTGAGCCTATTAATTGAAAACTAGATATACTGGGAAGTTAGTATTTTACTTTGGGGCTCACTCATGGGAAGAATGTTTTTTTGTGATTTGGTCAGACAAGACTCTGAGTTGCTGTTGATAAAGAGCCCCCCGGCTGTGCCTGAACCCAGATGATGGCACTCCCTGCTCTGGTGATTAGGTATCTATTACTCTGTTTAGACAGTTGGAGCCCTGTCTGTTAGATTCTTTCTTGGATACTCACTTTGTTCTACTTATCTGTACTTATGTCTGTTAATTAAGGTAATATAGCTAACCCCTTTAAAACTGTCTTTCCTTTAGAAAAGCAGATCAGAGAACCTCGGCTAGCAGCCCACCCTGTGTGCTAGTGTTGGTGGTCTTACACCTCCGTAGCAGCTGCAAGTATCATGAAGGATACAGACTCCAGGGCTATCTAATTCCTTGTGCTTCTAGAAAGCTTGACATCATTGCAAAGGCCTATGGGTAGACTAGCTATTGCTAACATAAAGAAACTATGAGGAAATGCGTGCTCACAGGAAAGAATGCTGTCCCTGGGCGTGACAGTGGAGAGCACCTTCTTACCTTGTTCCTAGAAACATTCCCCTCATAACTTGGTTGCTATCTCATTTATCACATTTTCTTCAATTTCCTAATTTAGTACTTTCTTCTCTAAACAATATACTACTTTCTACTCTTCCCATTCACCCTTCAGCTCTATACCATCCCCAGCTTATTCTTTCTCCCTTCAACCTAGCTTTAATAGTATAAATTGGTTCAGTAGACAGAGCACTGGGCTGAAAGTTATGAACATGAGCTGTGTGACCCTGAGCAAGAGGCTTACTCTCCGTTTGCCTCAGTTTCCTCATCTGTAAAATGAGGATCCTAATAGCCCCTACCTCCCAGGGTTGTTGTAAAGATCAAATGAGATAATAATTATAAAATTATTATTAAAGTTATTAATTATAATAATTAATTATTAAAATTAGCACACTGCCCTGGCACACAGTAAACACTCTGTAAAGTTTAGTCATCATTGTTGTCATTGTTATTATTACTACTACTATTATTATCATCATTATTTTTATTATATTGGCCTACCATATTCCTCTTATTTGGAGAACACGACTGTGAGACCTGCTTGCATGTCCATGGTCCAACTCTCCCTTTCTGTGCACAAGTAATAAAAAAATTAAGTAATGAGATTAAGCCAGGAAAATGAGAAATACACCACCTATTGATGGAACTCATGTAATATATACATGCAATTATATATATATAATCTGTATATTATGTCTGTTTTCGATATGTTATGTGTAATATGCGCATATAATATATAAGTAGAATATGGGATGGAAAATATAAAAGCTAAGTACTGATTGTGCACCAAGAATGATGCTAAGCTCTAAGAATGTGAATAGAAAAGTGAAAACACCCCCCCAATCAGAGAGATTTCACATTCTACTTGAGGGAGACAATAAAGAGAAGAAAGGTCATCTGGAGGATGGATGGAGAGGCTGAGTGGTCCTGAAGAGATGCTGTTGGCAAGGGGAGAGCTTGGTGGCTCGGGTTTGAATTAGGTCATTGGCCAAAGGACTTTTACCACTTCTCTGGTGGTCTCTGGCCCAGCAGACTTCAAGGTGGGGTGGTAAGGAGACAAATGATGCCTGTACTATCCAGCGTTTTCTGTTTGCCTACATCATGGTAGTCTCTGGACAGGCAGGGCTCTGGGTGGGATGGTTAGGGGATAAAGAAGTCCTACAGTGATCCAGTGGCCTCTGGATGTTACCTGATGTTATATGTATTATATGGCCTAAATATTTGGTCCTTTGATGTGACAATGATGTGTCCTGATATATTATTTATGATATTATGCATGGTATGTAGCATATGATCTATATTTGGTCTAGAACGTGCAATTGGGATTTGTTCTGGGTACTCTTTTTCTGCATGTGACCTGTATATCTTGTTTATTGCTATAATTTTAACATAGGTATCAATACTATATATTGGCACATGTTGCTGGGTGTTTGAGATTGATACCTATGCCTGTATCATGTGCAAACTGGTAATTGTTATTGTGGGCACCTACAAGTTCTACCTGTGTTCTGGGTGTGATTTGTCAGAACCACAAAATCTTTACTGAAAGAAGAGTGTAAAGACGTCAACAATTCTGTTATTGTCAAGAGTTCAGGACAAAAGATCATGAGAGTCACCCAGCTACTTTTAGTCTTGCTAAATAAAACTCCTAGATGTTTCACATGGAGCACAATGAGCGTGATGGTAGTCAAAAGGCACTTTCTTACCCCGACTGAAATAATAGACTTAGATCAAGGAATTGTAGCTGAGACAGAAGCAAGAGAGCTCCAAAGATGGACCAGATCTAAACTTAAGACTCCTAATATCATTTGTGTACAACTGGGTGTGAGTGTGGGTCTGAATTCATAGAAGGAGCAAAAATAATCTGTCTAGAGCTAAAGCAACTGAGGTCCCTTCCTGTGAAGGCTGCAAAGAAGCTGCAATTCAGGATACAACCAGCAGATGGCAGTAGATAAAGTCATTGAACTTGAGGGGAACAGCCAGGACAGAATTCACCCTGGAGTACCACACAGCCAGATTTCAGCCTTCCTCCTCCCATCTAAAGACATCAGAGATTCTGCAAGGAAACATCCAGCAGAAACATAAAAGGGCTCCCGACAAAGATGAAGGGTTCCAACTGGGATGCAGCCTTAATATTACAAAGTACCTGAGGCTATGCATGAAATCCTGGACAGTGGTATGATAATTCATAGGGAAATATACCTTTCTATATATGAATTAGGGAAGCAGAATTTACAAGTAATTTCTTTTTCTTTGCTATTTAAACATTTTGTTTGATTGAATGTATCATCTGGTTAGTCTTGTAAAGTGAACATTGTTGGGGGCTCATGGGCTATGGTTTTGAGTAGACTGTAACCCAAAGTATTGTTTGAACTTAGAGTAACTTTTCAGGGGACCTGAAGCAGGGCAAGTAGGGGTTGGGAATTTTTGTGTCCATGGCAAATTCATTTGGGGATACAACATAGAGAACAGTCTACTCCAGTTGTATTCAGAGAGAGAGAGAGAGACAGAGACAGAGACAGAGAGAGACAGAGAGAGATAGAGAGACAGAGAGAGGGAGGGAGAGAGGGATAGAGAGAGAGAGAGACAAAGAGAAAGAGGAAGGAAGGAAGGAAGGAAGGAAGGGAGGGAGAGAGAAAGAGAGAAAGAAAGAAAGAAAGAAAGAAAGAAAGAAAGAAAGAAAGAAAGAAAGAAAGAAAGAAAGAAAGAAAGAAAGAAAGAAAGAAAGAAAGAGAAAGAAAGAAAGAGAAGGAAGGAGAAGCCTATTTCTGACAGGGAGTCCAACTTGATCCCCTGAGGCATAAACTTTCACATAAACTTTTTATCCCTCAGGAATAGGCAGGAAGGAATGTGAACTCTAGTAGAGAGATCCTATGGTCTGAGGTTGAAGAAGGGAGTAGACCATAGGGATGGTAGGCCAGAATTGTCAAGGGAGAAAATGCACCTACATGTCAGTAACCTGTGACAAAGATATGGTTGTCCCACCCTGGTTATGTGCTCATCACCTTGATGAAATTATGTCTTTACTCAATCCTGAAAATTCCAGCATGCAGAAATAGTAGGGGAAATAGGCAGATGGCTGAAACTGTCCAAAATCTAGGCCAATATTTGGTGCGAACTATAATCTGCCTTGTGAAAAACTGCTGCATGACCCTCAGAAAGCATTTCAGTGAATCTGGATATGAAGATACATAGCTGTTAGGTAGAATCCCCCTCACAACTAACAAAGGATTTTACTAAAGCCTAGCTGTGACCATGCCACTCCTCTACTCAATAAATTCCAGTGGCTTCCTGTTACCATTAGGAACCAATATAAATTCCTCTGTTGAATGTTTAGTCCTTCCCAGCCTCACCTCAACTTCCTTTCCAGCATTGTTGTATATTACTCCCCTTCACAAACATGGACATTCTCCATTTCCCACTTCTTTGCCTTTGTACTGACTGGTCCCACATGTGGAATTCACTCCCTCTTCCTCTCTGTCTCTTAGAATCCCTAGTCTCTCTCAAGACCAAGTTTAAACACCTTTCACATGAGGCCTTTTGGAATCCCCACCTCCCCCCATCGCAGGTGCAACTGTCTTTCTCCATGACAAATCATTCAGTATGTGTTGTGTATCTCTTCCGTTGTCCCCTCTAATAGAGCATAAGCTCCTTGGGGGCAGAAACTATTTCATTTTGTCTTTGTGTCCTCAGTGCCTAGCCCAGAGCCAGAACATAGTAAGAACCTAATCAATCCTTGATTCATTGGTTGATTGATTGGATTGATTCTGGTCGATGCTCTATGCACAGCTCTGACAACTAATCTATTACAGTGTTTATGGGCAAACCCAATCCAGCTTCTCAGACCATCAAAGGATAGACCCCATCACAAGATCTGCTTTGAACTCAAATTTATTAACTGCATTACAATGGATGAAAGGAACTCAAGAGCCCATCCCAGGAGAGGTTCCCACAGTGCTCTAGAGGCTGAGAACATGCTCCACATGGCCTCACATTTGGGCATCCTACTGTCTGTTATCTTGAGGCTGCTTTGGGCCAGCTGCATCTCAACCAAAATACGTCAGGGCTCCCTGAAAAGCAAAAAGGACGGTGAGCATCAACAGAAAATCTCTCTGAAAAACCTCCAGAAGGAACTACAATCACATAAATGAATGAAAAATATGTATGAAGCAGCTATAGGCATTATGATACAAAAACAAAAAGCCTTCAAGGAGCTTACATTCTAATAGCATTAGAGATAGATAGGAAGGCAGAGAGATAGGGAGAGACAGAGAGACACAAAGAAAAATGGGAATGATGGCCAGGGATGATTGTTTTGCTCTGTAAAGTCAGAGGGATGATGAGTTGGAATCACAGGTCCTTTCTAGGAATTGCAATACTGATTTCATTACTGTTCCCAGAGCAAAAGCCACAGACAGACACAGGGCCTCACATGCTAAGGATCCAGAGACCTGCTGCTGTGATTGGGCTAGGTTTAGTCCCTATTGCCCCCATCCTATGCTGGGATTCAGTGTTGGGAAGAGAGGGGAGTCACAGAATCTCCCAGTTGGAGAATGTCCAATCTCCCTGGGTGCCTCAGAGATTATCTGATTCAATCTACGCTGGAGCAGGAGTCCTTCCTATGGCACACAGTCAGTCTCTGCTGGAAGCTCACTGGTAATGGACAACTACTACTTCCCAGGGTTGAGGGAAAGGAAGGTGAAATGAAGGTGAATAAACATGTATTTAGTCCTCTTTTCCAGACTGAACATCCCCACTTCTATCAATCCCCACATGGCAAGATTTCTGCTCCTTGGATGATGGGAGGGACCAAGATAGAATGGAAAAGGAGGTAATTGGGATGGAATGGGTAAGGATGGGAAGGAGCAGAAAGGAGTTAATAGAAAGTCTCCTTGAGAGTAGAGACCATCTTCATTTTGGCTTTCTATCCCCAGGGCCTAGCACAACACCCTGCACATAGTAGGTGCTTAGTAAACATTTGTTGGCTTAGGTTACACTAGATTAGAAGTAAAGGAAAGAGAAGATCAGAGTGATCGAGGGAGAGATTTATGTCTGCAATTTGTCTCATCTTAGCTTTCCAGCAAAGGCCTGATAAAGAGGGCAGAGGTAGCCATCGGGTCATAATAGGGAACACCGAACTTGAAACCTCATAAACTGAGAAACTGATAGGCAAGATATGCTTTAACCAGTCCTTGCCTCTGTTTGCCCATCTATATAATGGACACAGTAGAGACTGATGCCACTTCCTAGTTGCAGAACTTTGGCTATTTGAAAGCTATCTACACACGTACAAAGAGGCACAAACTACCAGTCATCTTGATAATTCAGTCAAAAAAACACTTTCACTTGAAAAACCCATAGAACTGTGGCTTGGCCCAGAATCAGGAGAGACATGGTTAGGTCCGTGGAGCCTGGATTCTCCCCTGTGAGGGAGACATAGTGAAAACCCTGCTAACACCCAGAGTGTAATTCTCACCAGCAAGGTCTTCACTGCTTCCACAGACTCAGATCCCAGCTCCTCCACACACTTTTTAGACCCTTCCACCAGGTGGTCCACAGGGATCCCCAGGCTTCTCAGGATTAACCTGAGCAGACTAAAGTTGCTAAAGACAGGGTTAGGTATTGACTCTGCCACAGGCTTGACGATGGAATTCTGGATCTCAGCAGGTTGCAGAGGGGGTTTGGCTAGAAAATCCTTGAATAAAGCAAAAGCTGCAAAACACAAAACCATGTCGTGACACAGTGGGTATCCTGATACACATGACTGTGGTGCTGTGTGTTGTAATGATGTGTATTGTGCTCATGTGTGTGCAATGTGTGAGTTACAGATGTGATGCTTATTACAATAGTGGGAATATGGTTGGGGTTTATTGTAATAGACAGAATGCCTTGGTGTTTGTCATGGTAGACTATAGTGTGATTGTCTCCATTAAAATAGACAACACCACCTTCCTCTCTTCTTTACAGCAATGAGTGACCATGCGTGTGTGATATGGAATATATGTAGTCAGGCTCAGGGGATAAATAGGTTAACTTTGCTTCACTCATTTTTTTCTTTCTTTTTTATCTTTTGTTATAAGGAGTGGCTCTACAGAAAGGTAAGGAAAAGGAATATATAACTGGGAATGTTGTTTAGTCGTTTTAGTTGTATCTGGCTCTTCATGCTCCATTTTGGGCTTTTCTTGGCAAAGATACAGGAGTGGTTTGCCATTTCCTTCCCCAGCTCATTTTACAGATGAGGAAACTGAGGCAAATGGGTTAAGTGACTTGCCCAGGGTCACATAGCTAGTAAATGACTGAGACCAGATTTGAACTCAAGAAGATGAGTCTTCCTGGTCTAAGCTCTGTGCTCTAACTGCTGTGCAACCTACCTGTCCTTAATTGGAGATATAGGTGATGGTGAAACAAATATCAACAAATGTTTTAAAATAACAGACAGAATTTATGAAACAAGCAGAGAGCTGATGTATCTCCTCGTGACCATACCCTTCTCCTGTCTTACCTTTAACTCTGTTCTTCCACCCTCCTCCTTCATTTTCCAAATTATAAGATAAAAGAAATCATTGATATCTCAAGGGTCTACATTAATTCTCTGACTAATCCACTTGTCTAAAGCAACATCAGGGTTTTTCTGAGATCAAAATTTGTTGTCATTTCCTATAAGCAATTGAAGCTCTTTCTAGGCTTCTTCACTACCACTGCTAGGGGGTGTATATATATTTAAACACACACATATACATATATACATTCACACACATCCTTTCTTCGGCTTTGGCTTCCTCTTCTATGCAATAGGGGAAGGAACTAGAAGGCCACTGAGGTCCCTTCCAACTCTAGAGCTAGGGTCCTATGAACTTCAGTCCAACCAAGTTAATAAAGTGACTTACCTGAGCTACTACATAGAGCCAAGATAGCCATCAGAAAGACCATGGTCAGCTTCATCCTGGAGAGAAGACTGGGCTGGCTTCAGTCTGTAACACTCCCTGTTGTATCTGCTGGGCTCTCCCTGTGTTCCTCAGATATATAGAGAACCCCCTTCCCTTCCCAGGATGATGACCCTGACCACATTATTCTGTTTGCTCAGCTATTGAGTAGAAAAAAGGCCAGTTTCCCATAAACTCTAGAGAGGCAGGTGGGGCTCAGAGCCTCTGGCACTACTTGGGGATAAGGGATATATCTTCCTCTTGGCAGTTCTTCCAGAAAATAGAGAATGAAACAAAAGAATAGCAGGTAGTTTCCTGTTTCCATTCCATCTGCAAGTGAAGCCTGACTCTTCACACTAAGGGGTCCATTTGAAGTTGAAGCCTAAGTCTGAAAAATCCTCACATTCATGTGGTTCAATCAGTACCAGAGATTACTCAGAGGTAAAAAATGAGGACCTGCCTCAAGGAGAAATGTGAATTCAAAATCAAGGCTGGAGAAATCAGTTCCTTGGTCCCCCAATGATCAAGGGTGATCGTCTCTGAGATGAGAGAGTATTGAACTCTCTCCTTGAAGTAGATCATACCTGGAGCACTGTGTCCAATGAAGAAGTGGTAACATTTGACCCAGGGAAGAGAAGACTAATTAGGGTCATGTTAGTGAGTTTCAAGTATTTGAAGAACACCCCAGGGAAGAGGCTTTAGAGTTCCAGGGTGGGGAGCCTGCAGCCTCGAGGCCACATGTGGCCTTCTGGGTCCTTGGGTGCAACCTTTTGACTGAGTCCAAGTTTTACAGAACAAATACTTTATTAAAGAGATCTATTCTGTGAAGTTTGGATTCAGTCAAAGGGCTGCACTTGAGCATCTAGAGGGTTACATATGACCTCGAGGCCACAGGTTCCTCATGCCTGCTTTATACTTTTGTGTTGTTCCAAAGGCAGAACTGAGACCAAGAGGCAAAACTTGTAGGAAGGCAGATTTCGGTTCAATAAAAGGAAGACCTTTCAAACAAGTATCAGAATCACAGGATTTGAGAACCCTGACTCTTGCCACTAATATGTGACAAGACGTTATCCAGACTCTGGATGAAGACCTCCAAGGACTGAGAACCCACCACCTCCTGCAGTAACCTGTTCTGCTTTTGTAGAAGTGTATTTGTCTAATAATGGAGCAAGCTTCCTAAAATGATAGTAAATTCACTATCTCAGGATGTATTCAAGCAGCTCAATCTGAGGTGTCATAGAAATGATTCTTGTGTCAGTTGGGAAGCTGCCATCCAGTGATCCCTGAAATGCTGAGATTCTACTAATATAATCCAATATAGTTCCTTTTTGCCTTGGACACACTAACAGATGCATTTCAGGTACCTGATAGCAGTATTTTGTGTGTTGTTCCTCAACCCTAGTCCTTTGTGTTCACTGGACCTCTCACTCTCCCCACCATGAACCACCAGCCAGTGACCCGAAGGTCACCTTTACTGCTCACATCCTGTTTGATGCTGCCTGTTGGCTGAGTATGGATTGGGCTGGGGCAGGGCTCTGGTCTCTCTAAGCTCAGTGCATGCTACTTCTGAGCTTCTAATAAAGTGTACATCCTTCTAATCTGTTCCCCTAATGCTGGCAGGGAGCTGTGTCTCAAGGTTTCTGCTACTATCTAGGAGGGCTGGAGAGCTCCTCACTACAGAAGGTTTTCTGCTCCCTCACTTCTAGAGGGCTATGTTCAGGACAGGCTCAGAGAGAGGAAGAGCTAGAGCAGGCCTCAACCTCAACAGGGCCTGCTAAACACCTATGCACTTGGAGGCCAAGAGGGCACCCAGGTCCTGGACCATCTGTGCCCATGCCAATTTGGTCTGATGCCCTTTCTTTGCAGCTTTCCTCCAAAAGCAAATGTTCCCTGGACCTTTGGGTAAGGGAGACTTTAGTGCTCCCAGGTCCCTGGGAGCAGCGTCATGGTTGGCTTTTCCCAGCTTGCTCAGGAAAGTGAAGCATCACAGAGGTGTGAATATGCTTGCAGGATAGCACCTGTGCCAAAACAAATATCTAATGCCCCTCCCAGAGCTGCATATGATGTGAGGATCAGTGAATCTTTAAGGTAACAGGGATCTGAGATTTTCTTCCCATGACCCTTGAGATCTGCCCTAAAGATCTAGGATGTGCCTAGGGATCTCTGCCTGAGCTATGTCCCCTGTGTCACTAGGACCAAACCCTAGCAAACCTCAGAACTTCCTAGGAGGTTCCCTTAGAGTGGGGTCTGACCCATCATCCCTGGGTATGCAAGGGAAGCAATACAAACCAAGCAGAGAGAGGAGCTTCAAGCACATCAGGCCCCTACATGTGCTCTGGAGTTCTAGGGACTCCACAAAGAGAAAAAGAGGGCTCTACTAATAAGCCACTAAACCAACCTGAGGCTTATGTGCACACAGTTCAAGGCCAACTACCAAGCCTTCCTGTCTCTATTAAACAGTTTGGAGAACAGTCTACACACACACTGAGGATATCCTCAATGAGGGTATCAGAAAGGAACAAGATGACTTTTTTCAAGCAGTCCCACAGTAGGTCCACATCTTCACCATCACACAATTGAGTGAAAGACAGAGGGAATACAATTCTTATTGTCTTTATTGTTTGTTGACTAAAAGAGTGATTAAGGAAAACAAAATGCCACCTTCCTGGCTCTTCTCCAGTGAGGCATCTCTCATGTAGCCACACAAAAATTATACAAGGATCCTGGAAAGATACAACCACAGAGATAAGCTTGTTCTGTGATCATTAATGTAAGGCAAGACATAAAGCAGAGCGACCTAAGTCCCCAGAGGTGTTCACCAGGGTCATGGAAGAAATCTAGCATTGAGTCAAAGGGGAGGGATTCCCCCTAGATTGTGAGGTCTCCCAGATTCTCTTCTTTATCAATCACATTTTGGTAATTGCATCAAATGTCAAAACATTGCATGGCTTCCTAGCATTAACCATGACCACTGAAAAGAGTATAGCCTGACTATACATACAGGAAAAACTAAGTGGATGAATAATTCTGTTGTCCAAATTATATTTTTTGCAAAACAGAAAACAGTGATCTGTTGTGTTGCGCATATAATATAATCAGTTTAGTGATTTAGAGCAAGAAGAGACCTTTAAAATCTAGTCCATCCTAAAGAGGCTGTGATGTGCCCAAGTCACACAGGGTGAAAGTGGCAGAGCCAGGATTCATCCTCCACCCTCTTTCCTCTTCTGTGCTGCACACCTTATTACTGCTACTAGATTGTAGGCAGCTGGGTAGCTCAATGGATAAAGCACCAGTCCTGGAGTCAGGAAGACTCATCTTCCTGAATTCAAATCTGGCTTCACACACTTACTAGCAATGTGACCCCTGGACAAGTCAATTAGCCCTGTTTGCCTCAGTTTCCTTATATTTAAAATGAGCTGGAGAAGGGAATTGCAAACCACTCCAGTACCTTTGCCAAGAAAACCCTAAATGGAGTCACAAAGAGTTGGACTTGACTAAACAACAGAACAGCCACAAAGATTGTAAGATCATTGAGAAAAGAGAGAACCCCACATTGACAAGGCAAGTCTGGTGTGCTAATCATCTTGATGTCCTCCTAGGCCAAGCACAGACAAATATTTAATCACTTTTGAATTAAATTGAACTGGGTAAATATTTGGGCCACCCTACCCTGTGTTGCCCTGAGGGGCTCATCCATGGAATATCATCTTAACAATGTGTACCCCCATCCTCCACCCCCACTTAAATGCTCCAACCTTGGCACACAGCTATTTCCTCTTTCCTTGTTCCTGGAACATATCTGCCATCAGATGCCTCTCCCACCGACATAGGTAATAGCCTGTACTCTTCCTGGGGCCTTCTCCAGGCTGCCCTCACGGGTAAATATTGACTGTGCTTCTAAAAGCACTTTACTCTCACCAATCTCAAAAACTCTCCTTTCCCTTAGGGATCTGGCTCCCAGGGACCTCCTAAGTGGGAGCTGGCATCTGACCAAGACAGTGAAAGGAGAAGGCCATAACCAGGTTTGTAGGGTCAGGCTGGGGCCAGGTCAGAGAGGTCAACCAGAGCTAGGGTGCTCACATGCAGACAAGGAGGCAAGAACAGAAATGGGTGAGGGGGAAACAAGAGAGACCAATATGTGTCCAGAGTTCTGGCGGGCAAAGGATCTGTAAGGCACTCAAAGGCTCAGGACCCCCAAATGGCAGGGCACTCTCAGACAGTGTGGCAGACATCACCAGCCTTGATGGGTATGGCGAATGTTAGCTTTTCCCACACAAGTATGGATAGGGACGGGGTTAGGGACTGAACTTGGGATTTTACTGGTATAGGGAACTCCCAGGTAAGGAAAGTCCCTTTACCAATATAAGTCAGCTCCTTCTCTACAACTCATATGCAGTCTATATAAGCTTTAGGATCATCATCCCAGTTCCCATTCACACTAACAAGTTGGGTCCCCAGAGGGCAATGCTGGCTATTATATCTCCTACTAAACATTTGAGGGGCAGTAGAGATCTCTTCTAATCATCTTGCCTCAAGCCCTGAATCTAGTGTGTTTTCCCCAATATCAATTGCCATTTAATATTTCTATATATCATTGATTGACCTAATGACACTCCATTGTCACATAACTAATATCAGTTAGCTTTTTGTTTTGTTTTTTTTTCAGTTAGCTTTTATGAATTGATATTATTGAGAAGATATAGAAAGAACAGAAGTCCAAACATCTTTTCCCCATCCCCTCCCAACCCAAGGGCATCCTCTCCCTCTATGATCTTGGTCCTTGGAGAGAATAGGCTCAAACTTGAAGTGATTGCTCCAAAGCGTTCACCCCAGCAAGTTCACAGAATGTCTCCAGAGGAGCTGCTCCCTTACTGCAGCAGGACTTGGGGCAGTGGCTGTTGTTAAACCACTCTCTGCAGAGCCAAGCAGATCCCTGGTACCTCACTAGGCCAGGCTGCCAGAAAACTCTGCTATGGACTGAAGACCTTTTGAAGCTTGCAGGGTCACAGCTGAATCTAGTACTCCACCTAAGAACAGGAAAGAACAAACTCAGCACAGAGAGAGGCAAAAGGCTGAGGCTCAGCCCTCACAGAATTGTTCTCTGGGTGAGAACGTACCTGAGGCCCCTCTACCACCCACTTCAGTATCTTTGCCAAGAAAACCCTAAATGAGGTCATGAAGTTGGACATGACTAATCAACAAAACAGCCACAAAGATTGTAAGATGCTTGAAAAGAGAGGTAACGCCACATTTACACGGCAAGTCTGGTGTACTAATCATCTTTATGTCCTAGGCCAAGCACAGAGCCTTGGAGCCTTTACAAAAGGAGTCCACAGAGGTTCATCTTTCTCACTTGAACACAGCCAGTGAGGAACAAAAGAGGTCCAGCTGCCCCTGTGGGAGTCTTTTGCATGCAGACTCAGCTCCAGGTTAGCTGCCAAGCCAGTGGACTTTTCTGTGCCACACAGGAGGTGTGCTGGAAACAGAGAACACATGTGCATGCTCTGCTTGAAGTGGAGAGCTGGGCCCCTCCATTCTCAGACTCCATCATGAACTTCTAGAAGTAGGCTCATTCAACATCCACATGGGCTCTACACCAGGCCGAAAACTGTGCATGTTTGAAAGAGGCGATTCACAGTAGCCAGTTATCTCTTCCTCCCATTACATAGAGACTTCAAGAGTTGGCACCAAAAACCAGCAATTAAATGACTTGCTTAGAGCCAATAAGTGTCAGAAGTGGGATATGTATAAGAGCAAGGTAAGCCTGATGCCACTGAGGGACAGACAGGTGGGAAGATCTACCTGGAAAGAAGTGTGTAGGGAGAGAGCATTGACCTTGTCACTGCCACTAGCCCCAGTGAACTAAAGGAGCTAAGAATAAGACAGGCTGGGCTATCTCCCCAAAACAACCCCCCAAAGGGGAAATGAAATAGTTTACAAAAAGATATAATTGCAAGTTTATAGACCAAAAGAGAATATTAAGAAAAATGTTAAGGGTAAATTGTATGGAGGTTCCAGAGAGCACATCCAGAGTCAGAATTACAGATGAAAAGAAACACTTTCTGCAACAGGGCAATAGCAAATCATAAAAATTATGGCAAGAATTGTACCAGTCAATCACTGAGACACAATCCTTGGTCTGTAGAAAATTTCAGATGAAATGAAAAGGAAAATAGGCACATCCACCTTTGGGAGGTGGGAGAAGGAAGCTCAATTGAATTCAGTTCAGCAGATCCTTATTACACCCCACTATGTTCCCGAGTTAGGTGCTCAGGGATATGGAGAGAGAAGTGAAAACACTCTCTGCCCTCAAGGAATCCGATGCAGAGAAATAGCATGTACCCGAATACCTCTCTTTCTCTTCAGTCCTCCTTATGTCTCTCTGTCCTGTCCATTATCCTTGTCCTTCCATCCCACTAGTCCCTTTCTCTCTGTTCCACTTGCCTTCCTCCTTCTATCCTTCTTCCCTTCATTCCTCCGTCCCTCTCAATCTAGTATTCTGTCCCTCATCCTTCTATCCTTATCTCTCTATCCATCTCATTCTGCCTCCTCTCGCTCTGTTCTCGTCCCTTTGTCCTCATCCCTCCATCTTCCATATTGTTCATTCTTCATTTTCTTTTTTTTATTAATTAATGAATTTTTAGTTTTCAACATTGATTTCTACAAGATTTTGAGTTTCAAAATTTCTCTCCATCTCTCCCCTACCTCCCACCCCAAGGTAGCATGCATTCTGATTACCCCTTTCCCCAATTTGCCCTCCCTTCTATTACCCTCCCCATCCCTTCTCTTATACCCTTTCCTTCTATTTTCCCATAGGGCAAGATGGATTTCTATACTCCATTGCCTGTATATCTTATTGCCCAGTTGCATGTAAAAACCATATTTTTAACATTTGTTTTTAAAACTTTGAGCTCCAAATTCTCTCCCTTCTTCCTTCTCCACCCACCCTCATTCAGAAGGCAAACAACTCAATATAGGTTATACATGTGTACTAATGCAAAATACTTCCATAATGGTCATGTTGTGAAATCATCTTTCATTTTCAAAGAAGATCAATGCGTGAATTGGATTTAAGTGAAGCAGAGTTGCACCAAGCCATCAGCCTCTCTCTCACTTCCAGAGCCATTCAAGTCCAATGGCAAGAGGAAAGGCAAGATGATATCAATGGCCCAGGATGCAGTGGATGACCTTGACATCTTTGCCGTCTGACTAAATTCTAAGCACTCCACAGCACCTGCTTCAGTAGTCTTTGTGACCATTGAAACAAATTGTTCTCATCCATCATTTTCATCGGAGGGAGTGTTCACACACTTGGCAAAGTCATACCCCTAACTTGTAGACAGTTTTGAGTCCTGTGGGTTATCTGCTAAGACAATTTTTCCAGGACGTGGCCACTGCAAATACTACACCCTTTTAGAGTCACAGGTGAGAGGTGTGACAGTGAGCACCAAAGGCAGATGAGCAGCCCTAAAAAGAGCTTGGCAAGCCCTCACACGAGAGGTGCTGGACCTCCCCGAACACCCCAATACATCCCCCATGTTCTGTCCTTCTAAATACGTTCTTTTATTCCTCTATCTTCCATTTCTCTGTCCCTATCCCTCTGTCCTCTTCATCATTGTTCTCTTGTCATCCCTCTAGTTCTGTCTTCTTGATCCCTCTATCCTTATTTCTCAGCATTTCTGACTCCTATCCCTCTGCCCCAATATCTCTGACCCCCTCTTTCTTTGCCCTGCCCCCATTTCCTAGACTTAGACCCTTTCTTTCTCCCTCCCTCCAACCTTTTATCCAACTCTGTGACTATAGCCCCCCTCAGCTGCCTCTCTGAAAATGAAAAATGGCATGGCAATATGTCAGGAAGACTCAAGGTCAGGATGAGCCATTGATGGAGACTGAGAGGGAGAAGTCAGACAGGTCAGAGGATAACCAGGAAAGTATAGTGCCTTTGTAGCCAAGGGAGAAAAGGACCCAAAAGAATGGAGTAGTCAGTAGAAAGGTCTGCAGATAGGTCAGGAAGGATGAGGAGTAACCACACACATGTGTGCCCTTGATACACACACACACACAGGCATGCATACACACAGGCATACACACACAGAGGCATGCATATACACACAGGCACACACGCGTGCACGCACACACATGCACACACACACACACACACACTAATTTACTCACTCACTCTGGATCCCAGGCTTCTACAATTTCCTTTACCTTGACAGAGATGGACAATGG
The DNA here is from genome assembly GCA_028646575.1 of Pseudocheirus occidentalis. Classification (NCBI taxonomy): domain Eukaryota; kingdom Metazoa; phylum Chordata; class Mammalia; order Diprotodontia; family Pseudocheiridae; genus Pseudocheirus; species Pseudocheirus occidentalis. Next base: position 53,214,953 of record CM053595.1, on the reverse strand, counting down.
AGGCATCCTTGAACTCCTGGTGGATAACCTCCTCTTTCCATATAACCTGGAAAATTTCAGTCAGCTCTTATATGAGCAATGGACCCCCTAGTTTATCTCAGCTGAATAGAATCGACATCAATGCAGTCTGAGGTCACATTCACTTGTGTAGCTTCCACATCTCACTGCTGACCCCTGTGAAGCCCTCAGGTCTTTGTGCAAATGTGGAAATGACTTCTAATCTAACTCTGGCCTACTCTTTCTTTGTAAGCTCCTTTTGCACTCCCAACCCTGGGGGCAGGGGAGGGAGGAAGGGAGAGGGTGAGGAATGAAAGACTTGTTTGTTGATTTTGACCATGAATCACCAATAAACAGGGTCCCTTTCTCTTTGTTATTCCCATACCCAGTTCCCGTAATTTAGTATAAGCCCTGCTGTACCAATGAGACCAGGTAGGGTAGGACTCCGGGAATCCTGATTTAGACTGTGCTAAACAGTCTCCTAACTGCCTCTGGAGGTGTCTACCCGTTAGTACCAGTAGAGGGTGCTCTGGGATCAATCAGTAGCTACCTGGGCAGGGATGGCTTAGCTTTAGGGAAGTTAGGTCCAAAGGCCCTTGAATGGAAAAAATTATGCTGAAATCAGTGGAAGATACATACTGACCCCTCAGTCCTCTGACATTACCTTTTCTTTCCTCATGAAACAGAGAAAGATGGACTGAGATGGTCCATGACCTTTCCGTCAGCCACCATCCCAGGCTCGTCTCCATAGGAATTAATTAAATTCATTAGCCAGGACAGCCTCCCTTTACCTTCAGGAAGGAAATGGTTCTATTCCTTTGTGAGTATCTAGAGATGAGATCCAGAAACATAATTGAACCCTTGCCAGGGGGCCTCAGATCCAAAGCCCTAGGCAAGTGTTGTGAACTTTGACAATGACCTAGGTGATGAATTGAACTATACTCATTGTAAGGCTATGGGGAATTATGCCAATGAATTTGCATTTCCATGTACACCTTCTAGTGAAGGTAAATGTAGATCTCTAGGCAACTAAGGGATGGCATAAAAATATGGATGGGACCTCATAATCCATGTACCACCAGCAGGCTTCCTGATTGGACAAAAACAAGCCTGGGATTGAAGAAGGGGCCAATGACTTCAGTGCAAGAACCCAAGTGGGTGAATCACAAATCAGGGGTAGATGCATCCTGAAAGGAAGATTCCTGGTGGGGTAGGAGAGGCAGAGGATCTGAGGGGAGATGATCCAATGAAGATGGACAGTTTGGGCCTGTGGGACCTTGGAATGGTTCAGGGAGGAAAAGGTGGGGATTAGGGGGATAAGCATTTATATAACATCTACTAAGTGCCAGGCCCTGTGTGGCACACTTTACAAGTGTCATCTCATTTGATCCTCAAAACAACCCCTGGTTTTGTTCACCTCACTCTGCATCAGTCATACAAGTCTTCTGAAGGTTCTCTGAAACCATGCCCTTCATCATTTTTATTGCACAACAGTATTCCATCAGATCCATATACCACAACCCATTCAGCCATTCTCCCATTGATGGCTACCCCCTCAGATTATCATTCTTTGGCACCTCAAAAAGGTCTACAAATTTTTTTATACATCCTTAGAGTTTGTTTTGCTTTCAGCCACTCCATCTCTTAATCTATTCTCCATCTTCTTTCCCCTTTCCCCTTCTCCCTTTTTCCTCCTATTTCCTTGAGTGAAATGTATTTCCATACCCAACTATATTTCTATGTATCAGTCTCTCTTTGATCATTTCAGATGAGAGCAAGGTTCAAGTGTTTACTGCTGCTCTCTCTCTCTCTGTCTCTGTCTGTCTCTCTGTCTCTGTCTCTCTCTCTGTCTCTCTGTCTCTGTCTGTCTCTCTCTGTCTCTCTCTCTGTCTGTCTCTGTCTCTCTCTCTGTCTCTCTCTCTGTCTCCCGTTTCTACTTATTTGTATAAACTTCTACTTGAATACCCTAGTTATATGAAGTAACTTTCCCTAAATTGCTTTTCCCTCTCCAGCTCTCACCATATTCCTCTTCCTCATCTTTTCCGTTCTTCTTTTAAGATCAATGACATAACAGAACCACTCCCAGGTGTTTTGTCTAATTAGACTTCATCTACGTTCCCTGATGATGATAAGGTTCAGAGGGGACACATGTAGCATCTGCCCATGTTAAAACATAGGCAGTTTATTCTTGTTTAGTGTTTTATGATGGCTAACTAATATTTACCATTTTATGTTTCTATTGACACCTATGTTTATACCGCAAAGTCTCTATGTAGCTCTGATCTTTTTCATCAGGAATACTTGGGAAGTCCTCTATTTCATTAAACATCCAGTTTTCCCTTTGTAGCATTATACTGTTTTGCTTGTAATTCTTGAAATTAAGTCTATCCAGAGCTAGGGAACCTGCAACCCTGTGGATTTGTTCTGTGAAGTTTGGATTCAGTCAGAGAGTCAAACTTGAGGACCTAGAGGGCCACATATGGCCTCGAAGTCGCAGGGTCCCAACCCTGCTACTCTTTGACTTCTGTAATATGGTATTTTAAGCTCTTGGTTCCTTTTATGGCAGTAACTGATAAATTGTGTATGATCCTACCTGTGACTCCTCAGTACTTGAATTCTTTCTTTCTGGCTGCTTGCAGTATTTTTACCTAGAAACTCTGGATTTTGAATATGATGTTCCTAGGAGAGCATTATTCTGGACTTACTTTTGGGCAATGACTGGTTCATTCTTTCTATTTCTACTTTGTCTTCTGGTTCTAAGAAATCTGAGCAATTTTCTTTAAGATTTCTTGAAGTAGGATATCTAGATTCCAGGTAGTCCAGTGATTCTTAAATTCTCTCTTCTCATTCTGTTTTCCAATTTAGTTATTTCTACAATGTGGTATCTTCCATTTTCTCCTTTTTTCAGTCTTTTTTACTTTGTTTTATTATTTCTTGCTATCTCATGGAGTTATTGGCTTTTGTTTGGTCCACTAGAATTTTCAGAGGCAGAGCCAAGATGGCGGCATAGAAGCAGCAAAGTCTCACAGCTCCCACACAGCTACCCTAAGTACCCGTAAAATATGACTCTAAACAAATTCTAGGGCTCCCACACTCACAAAAACACAGAAAACACATCTATCGCTGAAGGCAGCTCAGCAGGAGGGGCTCATTGTGGCAGGCTGGGAGCCAAGGCCAGCCCAGCCCAAAACCAAAACCACGGCCAGGCACCAGGGTGGTTGGGAGGAGCCAAGCTGCAGCTTGAGTCTACTGGAGAGCAGATCTGCAGCACCTGGAGCAATCTCCACATTTATCAAGCCAGGAAAAATAAGGCTTAGAGAAAGGTCAGTGAAATTCAAGCTTTCAAGCTAAATTTGGGGGAAGAAAAGTAGTCCGGCCAAGCTGCTCCCAAGGCAAGGAAGCAGCAGGAAGCATCAGGATCTGCTGCAACCAGCAACTGCCTTCACTGGGCTGCTTCAGAGCTCCTGGCCTGCCAATTGCAGGGGGGCCAAGACAATTGATCAGGACCAAGGGCTCTTGCATCAAGCGGCCTGGATCCAGATTGTGGTCTTGGGTGGTGGTCCTGGGATGCACTTTCAACAAGCCAAAGCTGGTGGGGGCTGCAGCACCCCTCTAATAGTGCCAGCAGCTGTGAAAATCCCAGCGATTTGGGATAGAGCTTTCCCCCCTGGAAGGAGAGTTCCACAGAGCTAAAAAAAAATCAGGCAATTAATTGACTGGCCAACACGAGGAAAAGGAAGCAAAATAAGAACAGCAATAAAACTCTAGAATCCTTTTTTGGGGACAAAAAGGATCAAAGCATGAAATAGGAGGAAGACAACACAGTCAGAACTCCCACACCAAGTGCTTCCAAGACACTTGAAGAATACCTACAAGATATAGATCAACTTAAAAAGGACTTTGAAAAATAAATAAGAGGAGTGGAGGAAAAATTGGGAAGAGAAATGAAAATGATGTGAGAAAATCATGAAAAGAGAGTAAATAATCTGACTGAAGAAAGCAACACTTTAAAAAATAGATTAACTCAAATGGCAAAAGAGGCCCAAAAAGCCAATGAGGAGAAGAATGCCTTAAAAAGTCAAATTTGCCAGATGGAAAAAGAATCTCAAAAGCATTCTGAAGAGAATAATTCCTTCAGAATTAGAGTGAAGCAAGTGGAAGCTAATGACTTTATGAGGAACCAAGATACTATTAAACAGTTACAAACAAATGAAAAAATAGAAAGCAATGTGAAATATCTCCTTGAAAAAACCACTGACCTGGAAAATAG
>CM053595.1:53199488-53210186 GCA_028646575.1 Pseudocheirus occidentalis | reverse complement strand
CCCCCTGCCTCTCAAGCTCTCCCTCCCCCATCGCTCTGTGTCTGTTTCTCTATCTGGCCCCCCACATGCATACATACTCAACTCCCCACCTCTTTTTCCACCTTCTCTCATTTTGAGAAAACAAACCAGTGAACCAGCGCACAGCAGTGTAAACATGTGTCTTCTGGGGCAGGGGAAGTTTGGGAAGCCTGTGCCATGGATCAATGACTGCTCTAGGGTAGGAGCACCCAGGAGCTACACAGAAGAATTATTTGTTCACAGCTCCTAAGCACAAGTCAGAGACTAAAGTTTCTAAGGGCAAGCTTTCACAGACCAGAAAGCAACAGAAACCAGCACATTTGTGGGTTCTTGCAGAAGCATATGGCAGAAACAGACATATGTTCCCATTGAGCCCAAGTTTAAGAGTTTCCAAGTTAAAGCAGACCTGCACAACTTGTAAACTTCTTCCGGCTGCAGATAGGTTAGACTACAGACAGACAGACAGACGAAGGCTGATTGCCTCAGGCCACATGACAAGCAGGAGAGTGCACAGTGGCAGTCCTATGTGTTTTTTGGTGGGCCTCCCTCGGGCTGCAAGCCACTGTGGGCCTGTGTTGTGTAGGCCTGCTGGATCAGACCTAGAGAGAGAAGAAAATTTCCTGATACACGGTGTTCTTTGGAGAAAGAAGAGAATTGTTCACATAGTTCCTGAGGAGTATTTTACTTCAGAGAGAAAAGCTAATGAGTTATTCAAACAATGAAGTCCAATGGGAAGGGGCTGATGTCTTATTCAGAAGCCTATAAAAAAATTTACCTTCTGGACTGTCACAACCCTAGGGTAATGCTATGAATCTTGGGAGGTAAAGAGATCTCACTGGAATGACAAAGGTTACCCTCATAGCAATTCCAAGTTCCCTTTCCTTCCTGGGGAGCTAAGCTGAGTGCTTATATTTTTCTGTATCAGTTTAAAAGCTCCTGTGAATACTTTTTGCAAGTTTTTTTTACATTTCCTGTGGTGTGAACAAGGATATCCTGTGCCAAATTTGCATGTACTACTTCAAATATTCTACAAGAATTGGGGGCCCATTTACCAGCATTTACCATATAGACAAACTCTACCTGAGCTTTATTTCATTGAGTTAATTATAGGCAGGAGATATGAGCCAAGGAAAGATAATTATCCTCTTGAATTGGACCTTGGGTTCCATGTGAGTTCAGGGTCTGGGAGTTGGAAGAGGTATCCTGGACCCATGGGGTACATAATATATGTTTTACTGATACTCACACTACAATTCTACCAGGCCTTTGCTAAGGCTGTGCCCAATGTCTGGAATATATCCTCTTTATCTTCACCTTAAGAGAGTACTTTTCCTTAAAAATATAGTCCAAGCAGTGCCATCTGTGTAAAGCATCCCCTAGCTGGTAGTCGCCTCCTTCTTGTGTTCTCAGTGACTTCTCCATGACTTCTCCTTCCATTAGAAACTCTTTTTGCGACAAAGAACAGCTAAACAACTACAATAAACATGTCTAATGAAGTATGTACCTCGTTCTACACTCAGAGTTCACTACCTCTCTATTGAGATGAGAGTCATACTCTACCAATAATTTCCTGAAGTCATGATTAATTATGGCATTAATCAAGGCAAGACTCATGGGCAACAGGCCCAAGAGAAGCAAAGAGGATGTCAATGGTCCTGGAGGTTCAGAGCCTGAACTACTTTTCCACCCACACATTATTTTCCCATTGTTTATCTAATCCTATACTTTATCCAGGAAGTATCATCCCTTTTGTTTTCCTCTTGTGGATGGCTAAGATGACTCATGAGACAGAAAGAAAAATACAAGACTCCTACCTAGGCATGCACAATACAGAAGAAAATATATGTATATAAAAGCTACAAATTAGAAAAATAAAGATCATTTTTATTAGGGATGACTGAGGGAGGAATTACTAGGAAGAGGTAAGACATTGAAAGCTGTAGAAATGGCACCACAAAGGTGTAAAAGAGGGTGAGCTCAGGAAATCACACCATAGGCCTCTAGAGTTTTCCTGCATAAGGCAATAGTGATAAAAACAAGCAAACAAACAAACCAACAGGGTGGCTAGGTGGTGTAGTGACTAGAGCACTGGCTCTGGAGTCAGGAGGACCTGAGTTCAAATCCAGCCTCAGATACTTAACACTTACTAGCCGTGTGACATTGGGCAAGTCACTTAACCCCAATTGCCCTGCCTTCTCCCTTCCAAAAAGCAAAAAAAGAACAAACAAAAAACACTGAAGCAATATGTTGGGACCTGATTGGATAGCATATTCCATATCAGTCTAAGAAGTTTTGACAAAATTCCGTAAGCCGTGACACTGAAAGTATTAGAACAGCAAAAGTGACATCAGCAATGCACCAAAGTCTTCTGATGAATCAACATGATGTGGAAATGACGCCAGGATCTCACAGACTTTGCCAGTAAAGTACAAACCCTGAAAGGTTTTCAAGCACAGACTGACTCAATTCCTAGTCTAAGCTTAGGTGGGAGAGGCTTATTAAAAGAAATTTGGCCCCCCTGAAGGAATTGTTTAAGTACAGAAAACCAGTGATCTCTATAGGAAGAGGCAGGGTTTGTACTGATGAAATCATGTGTCTTTTGCCTTTTGATGATGCTATAAAATAATAAATTATGATTGCTTTTGCTGTTTTGTTCCTAAGACTAATTAAACAGAAAAGCTTTTTTTTTTTTTTTTTTTGGACCAAGAGCCCTGGTGAGAAAAGTAACCGGCCGTTAGACAATGTAAGCGAGAATGGGAATGACTGATGGAGAAAATCCCAGAGTAAACTGGGGAGACTAGAATGGAATCTACAGATGGAGCAGTGGACACTGAGAAAAGAGAGGGATCACTTCTTTAAAAATCAGAGGGGAGGAAGAGTGAAGAGATTTTTGGAATGTGGAGGAGGGAAACAGGAGGAGCTCTCAGATGTTACAGAAGGTAAGTCAAATAATCTTCTGAGTAAGAAACCAGGAGATGAGTTCATCTGAGGGCTAGAGGTAGAGTCAGGAGACTGAGGAGAGAGCAGAAAGTCTGAACAACCACTGGGAGGAATGCAATAGGAAAAGAGCAAAATAAAGGGCTTGTTGAGTAGCTCTTTCCCTGAGATCTTGAGAGCACAGGCCTGTGGTGCCTTAGGATAGTCAGGAGAGGGTGCCATGAGCCCAGACGTCCAGACTTTGAAAAGCCTTTCTGTCCCAGAGCTGAGGCAGAATCTCAAGGCATCTTTTGCTTATGAATCTAGACTCTAAAAGGCAAAGTCACAATCAAGCACTCCCTTCATCCCAGCCATCCCTAATTATAAACAGAGGCTGACAAGGAGCTCTCAGTCCTGGACAGGCTTTCAGTTTGCTTTTCATATGATTGCCCCTAATGACAGGAGATGGGATTCAAAGAGTCAGCCACACAAGAAGCTAACCAGTAGTTCCTCAATCAATCAATTAGCAAGCTTTTATTAAATCCCTACTGTGTGCCAAGCATTGTGCTTGATACTAGGAATATAAGTACAAAAAACCCCCAGTCCTTATAAGGAATTTACATTCCAATGGGGGAAACAAGTACATATGCTGTACCCATACATATAAAACAAATACAGCATAAATATAAAGTGAATGAATATATGCAATATATACACATATGTGTATATATATTACATATATTCATTTATTTTATATTTATGCTACTTATGTTTCTGTGTGTGTATATATATATATATATGTATGTATACATATACATACATATATAATTTAAATACAAAGCAGTTTGGGACAGAGACCACTACCAGTTGGGGGATGCTTTACACAGACGGTGCTGCCTGGACTACATCTTTAAGGAAGAGAAGTACTGGGTGGAGGTAAGGAGAGAATATATTCCAGACATTGGGCACAGCCTCAGCCAAGCCCTGGTAGAATTGACAGGACTTGGCAACTAATTAAGTATGGGGGTGGGGGAGGTGTGAGAGAGTGAGGAGTCAAAGATGACACATGGATTTTGAGCTTGGGGCTGCCCTTGACAATCATAAGGAAGATGCCCTGCTCTGCCAGTGACTCCTCAGACTTGCCATTGCCCCCTAGAGCAAGCAGTTCAGGAGACTGAAAAGGCTGCTGGGTTTGGAGTCAGAAGACCCTAGTTAAAATGTCTACTCTGCTACTTGCTATCTGTGTGACCTTGGACAAGTCACTTCACCTCTTTAGACCTTAGGTTCTTCAATTATAAAATGAAGGGGTTCAGTAAATGACCTCTGAAATCCCTCCTAGCTCTAAATCTTTGATCCTAGCCTATGATTTCTCTTCATCTCTCTTAGGTATTCATTCAGCTATATGGCCATATAGATTCTAGCCTCCAAATTCCTACATTTAGCATGCCCAGCCGCATGTTCCTTTACATTCTTGTCCAATTTCTTCCCAAATATATTTTTTCAGTGCCATCATCTAATTGTAAATAGTTTTGAGTTGGTAGAATATATTTATTTATGCTATCCAGGTTCATTTGTTATAAAATCAGAAAAGGAAATGAGCCAAGTATGCAATGAAAATGAGGGCTACTGAAGGTCAAGTCCAAGCATTCCACTGATACCTACAGAACGTAAAAGCATGTATAGGAAAGTCTCCCATGAACTGGGTGTACCTTTTCTGGGGCGTATAAGGCTAATAATCCATAGAACAATAAGATACAGATGGATTGCAATCTTCAGCAGTGGGGGAGATATCCTTATCAAGGAGATCACCAGATCCAGTGGAGCATTGAAATGTATCAAGTATTATGCTTTATGTGCATTATGTAATCTATTCCCTGTTGTGGTCTCTACACGGTAACATAGCCATATCCCATATGTAATAGGGAGGTCCCCCACCCAAACATCCAGCAACACAACCTTAGATCACTGATTGCTCTCCAGAAAAGAACTCCTCTTTTCCATCAAAGGTACTGTCATTGTCGTAAATGTTTTCTTAATTAAATCATCTCCCCCATCCTTGCCCGATTCCCCCACCAATCTTTGTATGATGAAGACAGCCCTCATCAGTAGTGTTGCCAAGGTCGTAAAGACTAGCTTTGGGAAGGTGAGCTGCCCCACAAAGTGGGTGCCACAGTTGGAGGGGCTAATGAAACTGTCCTAAGACACTTGGGCTTTTGCTGTACTCCATGACCACCCCCTTGGCAATTCCAGCCTATGAATAATCTCAATTAGAGATCATCCTCTAGGTTTTGGGGGTGGAGGTAGAGTCCACAGTCCTGGAGTTATTGCCAGGGTCCTGCTACTGATGACTCTCAAGGTCCTACAACCACAGGAACATGGAAAAAGAGGAATGAGTTCAGATGACGTTGTCAAGGTGGTGTGAGCCAGGAGTGACTCAGTGGTTCAGACTAGTCAGACAGTTAGACAAAAGGTATTTATTAAATGCCTACTTTGTGCCAGGCACTGTTCTAAGTGCTGAGGATATGAAGAAAAATAAAGAGCCTCTGCTCTCAAGGAACTCACAGTCTAATATATACAATATGCAAACAACTACGTACAAATATAGGATAAATAGGAACTATCTAGCACTAGAATTAAAGGGGATTGGGAAAGCCTTTCCATGGAAGGTAGGATTTTGCCTAAGCCTTGAAGGAAAGAGGTAGAAATGAGGAGGGAGAACATTCCAAGTATAAGGGACAGTCAGTGAAAATACCTGGAGTCTGGAAATAGAGCATCTTGTTCAAGAAACAGCAAGATTAGTGTCACTGAATCACAGAGTACATTGGTGGGGTATAATGTGTAGGAAGACAGGAAAGGAATGGAACAAGTTATGATAGACTTTGAAAGAGGAGCTTATATTTGGTCCTTGAGGTGATAGGGAACTATTAGAATTTATTGAGAAGGTGGGGGTGTGACATAGTCGGAAGATCACTTTGACAGCTGAGAGTGGATTGGAGTGGAGTGGAGAGAGACAATAGGTTATGGCAACAGACAAGGCATGAAGCAAAGAGGGTCTGCACCACAATGGTGGCAGTGTCAGAGAAGAGAAGAGATGATATTTGAATTGTTGCAAAAGTAAAATGGGTAGGTTTTGGTAACAGATAGGATTTGGTGGAGTAAGAGATAGAGAGGGGTCCAACATGAACCCTAAGCTGCAAGCCTTGACAACAATAGGAACGTTAGGAAGAGGGGAAGATTTGAGAGCAAGAATAATGAGTTCAGTTTTGGATGCATTGAGCTTAAGATGTCTATGGGACATCCAGTACAAGACGTTGGAATTGTGAGATGCAAGATTCAAAGTCAGGAGGGAGTTCAGAGCTAGATAAGCAGATGTGAAAAGTGCCAGCATAGAAATGATATTGAAATGAAACGATACATTTGTAGATTATCTGATACTTAAAATTAAAAGAAGTCCATATAAAAGACACTCAACAAAGATACGCTAGTAGTTTCAGCAGACACAATCCTCCTCGTGTTCATGTGGAATTGCATCTGCTCTGAAGAGCATGTTAACTCCCCTAACAGTTGGGCATGTCAAGTTTGAAGGGTTCCTTGGGTTGACCTTTTTATTCCCTGGGTGACCAGAAAGCTGTGATAATGGTTTGAACCTAAGCTTCTTGGACCAATCAAGAGTCAGGGAAGGCTTCCTTGCCTTTTAGGGGAAAACTAGACTGACAAAAATGGCCTGAACCCTAGTAGATACTGTTCTTTCCACACAGTAATTCTGCCGTCGCTGACCTTGTGGCGGAATCATCATCATCCATCCCTTTGGTTTTCTTTAACCAAGATCTCAGGAAGCTTACCACACAGCACATGGCATCAGATATTCCCAGGGAGACCTATGACAGAGAAACATAAACAGAGACACACAAGGAAAGGCACCAAAGAAGAGGCTCTTCAAAGTGATATTGCTCTGTCCCGAAAAGGCCTCATCTATGTCTTTTGACTCCTCTCTTGTCAACACATTTATTTCTTTGGTCCTAATATAAAACCCAATCTAGGAGCAAAATCCCAGAGGCCTAGGCAAACTGCCTACAGGTGGTCTGGGACAGTAGGAGAGAGACGTGTCTTGACTACTATGAAGTGACCTAAGTTTGGAGCTTACCAAAAAGACAGAGACTCTTTGGGTGAAGGCAAGATACAAGCCACATAAAGAAGCTATTATTGCTCTGTTGCTAAGTTTACACTCTGTCCATCTCTCCTCCATTGGCACATAGGTTCTACACACATTCACACACTGTGCTTCACTAGAAATGAAAGAAAGCTGCCTTGCTGTCTCTGCAGCTTCACTATTTTGTCTCTCTGATTTCAGAAACTAAGCCCAGTGTCCTTTCCATTAAACTAATAATAATTGCGAACATTGATAGAGTATTTAAGGATTGCAGAGCACTTCACAAATATCTCATTTTATCCTCACAACAACCCCAGGAGATTATCGTCCCTATTATGTAAGTTAGGAAGCTGAAGTAGGCAAAGGTTAAGTGATTCGCCCAGGGCCACCCAGCTAGTAAGTGTCTGAAGCCGGATTTGAACTCATATCTTCCTGGTTCCAGGCCCTTTATCCTAACCACTGCACTACCTAGCTATCTCACTCAGCGCGCACAAGTGAAGGCTGTTCAACCACTTCTTGGGGAAAAACTGGAAAGAGGATTCCTATTCATCTGTAGGGTGGGAGGAGGTGCCTATAGAGGTCTCTTCCACCTCTGACTTTCTGTGATTTTATAATCTCTGTTAATATCTAAATCTCATTTGAAATGAAACTTTACTTTCTAGTGAAACATAGTGTGTGCATGTGCATATAACCTATGTGTCAAATGAGGACAGATGGACAGAATTTAAACTTAGAAATATAGCAATAATAACATCTTTATGTGGCTTGTGTCTTGCCTTCACCCAAAGAGTCTCTGTCTATCTTTTTGGTAGCCTCTAAATTTAGGTCAGTTCAGAGTAGTCAAGCTAAAGACACGGTGCAGAGGGTGTAAAGAGCATAGTAGAAGGTTGTAGAGGGAGGGTGGCTAACTCACCTGCTAGGAACCAGTGTAACCACTAGGTGTGTCTGAACATCAACATATTTAATACAAAAATAGATATAAGAGAGATCATTATTCACCATTAACCTTTAAGGAGAAGACTCATGTCTGGGTACACAAGGACTGTCTTTGGACTAAAGATGCCAGAAAGTTTCAGGATAAAGAGGATGTTCTTTGGGAAAGGCTCCTGCCTGGGACTTCCCAGAAGGTCTGTGCATGTGAGATGCACAGTAGAAACATCTCTGGCAAAATTAAAGATCCAAATGAAAAAAGAGGCAGAAGAGAGAGGAACTGTTGAGAATGTGGAAGAGGGGGAGAAATGGACATTGCAAGATTTATCCCCCTTCTCCTATCAGTTTGTGGATGAAGTATTTACCTATAGCAACCAGTGTTGTTAAAACACATTATTTCTGATAACAAATAGTATGAAGGGTAAACAGAACAGCGCCATCACCTGTGAAACTTAGTCAAAGTTTCTGCCAGTATGTGTTGGCCTCAGGACCCTAGGAATTGTAGCAACAGATTCTAATAATAGTTAACCTTTATAAAAAGCTTTAAGGTTTGCAAAGCACTTTACATGTTATTTCATCTGAGCCTCACAACAACCTTGTGAAGTAGGTACTATTATTCCAGTTTTTTTTTTTGCTTTTTTTTTGGAGGGCAGTTGGGGTTAAGTGACTTGCCCAAGGTCACATGGCTAGTTTTTTGTGTTAAGTGTCTGAGGCTGGATTTGAACTCAGGTACTCCTGACTCCAAGGCCGGTGCTCTATTAACTGTGCCACCTAGCTGCCCCCTATTATTCCAATTTTACAGATGAGGAAACTGAGGCTGAGAGAAGTCAAGTAACTTGTCCAGTCACCCAGCTAATTTCTGTACTTTGGTCTCCCCCAAACCCAGCGCTCTTCACTGCATACGCTAGTAGTAATATCTCTCTACTCCCCTCTGTAAGTCACTGAGCTATTCTCTCCTTCTTAATGTGGGAAGATGGAAATATAAATGAAAGTGAAGTCCTATACCTTGAAGCCTCTAGGGACATGTGGAGAGATTGAACTTGAGCCTGGGATGGGGAGTAGGGACTGGGGCAGAAGTGATGACCCTGTTTTGTGCTGTTTGATGATGCTTAATAATAATATGGTATCATCTATTTTAAATAAATTGTTATTTTTGTACTAGGATGTGAAGTCAAATGATTCCCAGAATCAAATAATTTGAGATTTGGAAGGGACCTCAGCCATCATCTTATTCAACAAACCCACAAAAAAAACCCTACTATACCAACAAGTGGTCTTCTAGACCCTTTGTAGACTTCCCCAGAGGAGGAAATCACCCCCCCCCACCCCAACACACACACACACACACACACACACACACACACACACACCTGCACCTCTTCAGGCAATCTGTTCCACTTTTGGATGGCTCTTAATTGTCAGGAAATTTTTCCTAATGAAAATCTTAAATTTCCCTCTTTGCTACTAGGACTGCTTTTAGGACCACACAGAACAAATCGAATCTTTCCTTGATATGACAGCCCTTCAAATATTTTTACTTTTTGGTAGAGGGGAGAGGCAATTGGGGTTAAGGGTCATAGAGCTAGTAAATGTCTGAAGCCAAATTTGAACTCAAGTCCTCCTGACTCAAGAACTAGAGCTCTATCCACTGTACAACCTAGCTGCTCCCTTTCAGATACTTTTAGACAGCAATGTGTTCCCTTTCCTGTCTTTTCTTCAGCTTTAACATACAGTTTCTCCAATCAAGTCTCATATGTTATGGACTCAGGGCTAAGGAGTGAAAAGTGGATAGGGCACTGGGACTCGAGTCAGGAAAGATCTAAGTGCCAATCCAACTTCAGACACTTCCTAGCTATGTGACCCTGGGCAAGTTACTTAGCCTGCAGCTGCCTAACTTTCCTCATCTGTAAAATGGGGAGGAGTCTGTTAGAATCAAACGAGATAATATTATTTGTAAAGCACTTTGCAAAGCTTAAAGCATGATATAAATACTAGCTCTGGTGCTGCTACTGCTAATGATGATGATGATGATTGCCCTCTTCTGGACACTCATCATCAGTATCAAAATCTTTCTTAAACTGTGAAGACCAGAACAGTACATTATTTCAGAGTTCTGATGAGAGACAGTACAATGAGTCTGTTACCTCCCTGTTCTTAGATGGTATGTTCTCATCCCTCCTCCCCATAATGTTCAAGATTATATTCTCTTTTTTGGATGGCACATCACACTGCTGACTTATTCTGAACTTGCACTCCACTAAAAACGCCCAGATCTTTTTCAGAACAACTTTAGTCTATCCATGCCTCTCTTATCTTGTACTTGTGAAACTGATATTTTGCTCCAAATGAAGATTTTAAATTTATCCCTATTGAATTTGATCTTTTGGTGTTGGGGGGGAGTGGTGGCAAAGAGGCAGTTGGGGTTAAGTGACTTTCCCATAGTCACACAGCTAGTAAGTATCCAGTGTCTGAGGTTGGATTTGAACTCAGGTCCTCCTAACTTGTGCTCTATCCACTGCACCAACTAGCTGCTCTTAGATCTTATTAAATCCAGTTCAGTGTTTTGGGATGCCATGATCATTTTGGATCATGGCTCCATCATCTGCTGTCTTATCTGTCCCTCCCAGCTTTTTATCATATACAAAAAAAGCATATGAGTATTCATGCTGTGTTTTTATCCAAGT
>CM053595.1:53176279-53192911 GCA_028646575.1 Pseudocheirus occidentalis | reverse complement strand
CTACAACCTGCAGGCCAGGAACTTCTGAAGCAGCCACGTGGAAGCAGCTTCCTGGCTGCCGCTTCTGCCACTTGCTTGCCTTGGAGACAGTTTGGCCGGACTGCTTTTCTCCCCCAAATTTAGCTAAGTTCCACAGACCTTTCACTTTGTCCTTGTTTCTTGTGGGTTGATAGTTCTGGAAACTGCTACAGCTGCCAGTGATCCACTCTCCTGAGTGCTCCAGCTGTGGCTCGACCTGGTCACCCTTGGGCCAAGCCGCAGTTTCAGGCTGGGCTGGGCTTGGCTCCCAAGGTGCTGTGATGAACCCTTCCTGCCGAGCTGCCTTCAGTGGGAGATGTGTTTTTTTCTGTAATTTTGTGAGTTCTGGAGTCCTAAAATTTGTTTAGAGTCATATTTTATGGGTATTTGAGGTGGCTATGTGGGAGCTGCAGAGTTATCCTGCTTCTATGCCGCCATCTTGGCTCTGCCCCAGAAATATATCCAAGGTCCAGGTTTTATGGCCTAAGGAATAAGATGTGACCTTTGGGATCCACTTCAGTAGTAGCAGAGACAAAGACTTCTGGCTGTGATGCTACCTTTGGAAGTAACTTGGTGAGACCAAGTAGGAACAGAGATAAATTTGAGCCCATTTTCCTCAGAAACTGAAGGGGGGATAGAGGATAATATGTCTCTGATGTGGTGAGGAAGGAGATGTTTTCACATTTGTTCTGACAAAATCTTCAAAATACATATCCCTGTGTAAAATCTAAATGATGTTAACTAGGTAAATGGAGCTGGGGTGCTAGGCACTGGAATCTAACAATGGTGATGGTGGTGGTGGTGATGCTAGTTGTGTGTGTGTGGGGGGGGTGATAGGAACAGAGACAGTGGGACCTCAAGCTGACAACATTAGAGAAGAGACATATAGCCCTTCCTGATCTTCTATAACCTTGAGGGGTAGGTGTAGTTAGCCTGGCTCTGGGAGAGTGACTCAGAGCACATTTACTACATTAGTCTTCTGGCCAGTGAGGTTGTCTTTCACTGGACATGTTGAAATGAAATGCCCACAAGGCAACGCAATAATTCTACAATTCTTTGGGGACCCCTTCCCATTAATAGGACCATTAGATCCAGACAAAAGGGGAGCTAGGTGTATATTCAGTCTAAGACCCTCATTTTACACATGAGACACTGGAGGCCCAGGGAAGGGAAGTGACTTGTCCAAGGTCATTGACAGGGGTTTTAAGTGCCAGAGGTGACATCTGAACTTTGCCCTCCTGGCTCCACAATCATTCTTCTTTCTACTGTATCATTTTACCTTTTAGGCTTTCTCTGGGCTAGCTCTACGTGCAGAGAGAGACTTCCTGGAGGAAAATGTATTGGTCTGGGCCATGAAGGATGAGAAGGATTTTGTAGAAATTTGGGGGATGGAAAGATAAAGAGTTTCAGTCATAGGGAATTTAAGTTAAGACCAAGAGAAAGGAAGGCATAAACCAGGTTCAGAGAATAGCAAATCTTCTGGCAGGGCTATAACACAGAGTATGTGAGGACGAGGTCTATGTAGAACAGCAATTCTTAACCTGTGGGTCGTGACCCCTTTGGGGGTCAAACAACCCTTTTACAGGGGTCGCCTAAGACCATCAGAAAATGCATATTTCTGATGATCATAGGAACTGGGACACTCCTCCTCTATCTGTCTCCAGGCAGGTCCGCCCACATTCAGATACACCCACATACAAGTATTAAAGGGCTGCGGCATTAGGAAGGTTGAGAACCACTAATCTAGAAGTTGGGGCCAGCTCCAGCCACTGGAAGGCACTAGGGAATGCAGGCTAGTGTTTAGCATGGTAGACGTAGGGTGGTAATTCACTCCAATACATTTAAAGTACTTTCCTTAGTCACTGAGTGGTGAGTAAGACTCTAGTTATTGGGGGAAGCCTATTCAAGGCACTGGCTAGCCTATGATATAGCAACCAGGCTGGTGGTTCATACATATAGCCATACTTGGTGGCCAAATTATGTGCTCCATCCACAGCTAGTTAATTAATCACTTGGCAGGCTTTGGTTCTCTTTAGATGCCAGAAGCCAAAGAACAAAGCAAATGTGGGCAGGCATACCACACATACACCTGGCACCTACCACCCACACTACTACTTTGTCATATATGCATCAGCATAACTTTCCAGAAACTGAAAAGGGAGATATTTTCCTTTGCTATAACTCAAGTAAGGGCGGCCAGGTGGTACAGTGGATAGATCAGCAGGTCTGGAGTCAGGAAAACCTGAGTTCAAATCCAGTCTCAAACAATTCCTAGCTTCATGACCCTGGGCAAGTCATTTAACCTATTTGCTTCAGTTTCCTTATCTGTCAAATGAGTTAGAGAAGGAAATGGCAAACCACTCCAAGAATATTTTCCAAAAAAAATCCCTAAATAGGGTCATGAAGAGTCCCACACAACTGAGATGGTTAAACAACATCCCAAGTGGCGTCCCTCCACCTGATAACTCCTCACTCTGAATCAGTCCTTTGTTTCATTGGTTCTCATGGCAGGGTCACCCAAACTCTGAACTATATCCCTCCAAATTCTTTCTCCTTGCCACTAATTGAGAACGGGTAGGAAGGAAACAGTCTGAGGTATCCTAAGCTGATGAAAGTAATTGGACCACATCCTATACCTAGTGAACTGGTGGAGATACAGAATGTCAGAATGGGAGCCCACAGGTGCCCCAGAACTTCAATCAATGCTATCCCACCAAACCATAGCCTCAATTATATGGGACTGGTTTCTGTCCAATATGCACTCTACTACCCCACACTGCTCTTATGAGAGAAATGTCCCTAGATTCCTATCCCCTTTCAGATCCCTGGTGCTGGCAAGCAGATGAGAGGACTGTAAGATGCAGAGGATGAGACAAAGGGAACCCCTCAACTGTAAGAGCTTTAGCTCCTGTATGGTCACAGTCATTAAAAAAATGAGATCGGGGACATGGAGAGCCCAACATTTCAAACAATACACTTAACACTGTGATTTTTCTCTTCAAGAGAACTAACTTCTTGGTTCTAGCTGATAATAAAATGAATCTGTGTCAGGAAAATCAACTTGAGATTATTATTCCTAATGATTCACATTTCCATGTAAGCATTTTAAGGTTTTAAGATCTTTCCCCATAGGTCCAAAACATCCATCATAGACCTAGTCAGTCAACTGATAAACATTTATTAAGTCCCTCCTATTTGTTGGGTACTGTGCAAAGTGATGGAGAATCAGGAAATGGAAGGTCTTGTTTGAGGAACGGCAAGGCCAGTGTCATTGAATAGCAGTGCAGCATAAGGTGTAAGAAGACTGAAAAGGGGGAGGGGACAGGTCATGAAGGACTTTGAATGCCAAACAAAAGACTTTCTATTTTATCCTGGAGCCAGCAGAGTTTATTGAGTGAGGGAGTGATGCAGTCAGGCTTGTGCTTTAGAAAGACTACCTGGATGGCTGAGTGGAGGCTGGACTAGAGAAAGTCTTCCTAGAGCTGGAAGGAACCTCAGAGGCCACCTAACCCACCCTCCATATTCTACCAATGAGAAATCTGAGCTACTAGGAGTTTAAGTGACTTGTCCAGTATCACACAGGTAGTAAACCTCTGTGGATCAAAGTGTGGGAACGAGAACAGGTCTTAGAAAAAGGGACAGAAAAATTACAAAGAATAAGCATGGTTCCACAGAAGACATCTCACCCCTGACCTCTGTTCATTTGCAAAGGTGGGAAGTCCACATGAATAATATTGCATTGTAAAAATACAATTAATCAGTTTTGCTGATTTTTCTCTTCTTTTTCTTTCCAAAAACTTATTTGTAACATGCGATGATTCTGCGAGGGGAGAGAGAGAGAATTACAGAGGGAAACAGTTGATGTAAAAAACAAATGTCATAAATTTAAAAAAATATTTAAATGAGTAATTTTACTTTTGTATTTGTGTGCCTTGGGCTTATCTCAGTGCATGAAACATAGTAATGACTTACTAAATTTTTTTTTTTAAACAAAAGGACACAGACGCTAATACCCTGCTGGTGGAGCTGTGAAGGGCTTCAACCATTCTGGAAAGCAGTTTATGCTAAGAAAGTGACCAAGGTGTGTTTATCAGTCGATTCAGAGGTCCCAATGCTGGACATTCACCCTAAGAAGGTCAAAGACAAGAAAGAACGGTTCCACGTATATCAAAATATTTATGGTAGCGCTTTTTGTAGTAGCAAAGAATTGTAGACAAAGTAGATGCCTATAGATTGTGGAATGGCCAAACAAATTGTGCATTACGTGAGTATAATGGAATATTACTGAGCTATATAGAAGAATACAGAGATGGAATGCAAGATTTATGTGAACTGCTGCAGAACCAAGATAATAAACATCATGATTAAAACAATCCAAATGGAAAGAACAGCAACAAAACACAGCTGAATGTCGTGCGATCATAATGACCTAGAGATGAGAAAACATACCTCCCTCTCTCCTTTTTAGAAGTGGAGGATTATGGGCATAAAACATTGCGTAAGCTATCACACTTAGTTGATGTACAGGTTAGTTTTGATGAAACACTTTTTCCCCCCTTCTTTTTTATTCATAGAAGGATGGCTCTTTGGGTAGGAAGTAGAGGCATAATTGAAAAAAAGTAATATAAAAACCAAAGATACCAATATATTTTTTAAATAAGGTATAGAAAATAAGAGGGCAGCTAGGTGGCTGAGTGAACAGTGTCGGGCTTGGAGTCAGGAAGATCTGAGTTCAAATCTGACCTCAACATGTACTAGCTGTGTGACCCTGGGCAAGTCATTTAACTCTACCTCAGTTTTCTCATCTGTAAAATGAGCCAGAGAAGGAAAATGGCAAAGTGCTCCAGTATCTCTGCCAAGAAAACCTCACAATGGGGCTGTGAAGAGTCAGACACCACTAAAAGAACTGAATGACAATAAAGAAAATAAGAGTGTCCATCTGAGAAGAACTGATTGTAAGGACATGGAGAGGTTTTAAACAAAGGATGCCATGTAATTTTTCTTTCTTTTTTTTATCTTTTTGGAGGGGGGAAGGCAGGGCAATTGGGGTTAAGTGACTTGCCCAAGGTCACACAGAAACTAAGTGCTCCATGTCTGAGCTCAGATTCGAACTCAGGTCCTCCTGACTCCAGTGCAAGTGTTCTATTCACGGTGCCACTTAGCTTGCCCCCATGCAATTCTTATTTGTAAGTAGAAGAGACCTTTGAGGTTACTGTGTCCACCCCCGTTATTTTACAATAAGGAAAATGAAGCTCAGATTAGCTAAGAGGCTCTCTCAGGGTCACACAGCTCCTAAGTGACTGAAGGAGGATCTGAAGTCAGCTAGGTCTTCCATACCGTGATGTTTCCACAGATCCACAAAGGCATCAAACAGGAGGAAATAAGCTTAAATTAAATTACAGGAGGGCTTCAGCCCTACAAGGGAGAACTAAGACCAAGATGAGGAGAGGTAAGAGAGGCTATGGGGAGAGCTGCAAGGATTTCATTTCCTAACATTGACTTATCTGAAAGTGGAATGGGAGGGGCAGCCCTGGGAGCCTGGAAGGCTTCCCTGCATTCCCTGCAAGTACCTGAAGGTCCCTGACCTGCTTTAGGGTCGATGTAGAGAGGCACAGCACCGAATGGGAGGTTTAACTGTAGAACTTCTGTTTCTCCATATGCGTGAGTGGCTCTCTGTGTGTGTACGTTTAAATGTGTATAGACCACGCCAGGCAGGCATACTTTGTTTTGGAAGCCCTAGCGGGGACTGAAAGAATAGAGCATTTCATCTATTTTCTCCTTCCTGACTGACTGGAGCAAAGCAGCTTCAATCCCTCTCTTTTAGCTGTCTGCCCCTCAGTTTCCCGGCCCCCTCACACTGTTCAAGCAGCCTGTGGCCATCTCCCCTCCCCCCCTCCACAAAGGCACTCTCACACTGGTTTCCCCCTCCCCCCAACACCCCCAGCCCCGCCCCTCACTGCGGGGATGCCCAGGGACAGGGTGTCTCCAGGGGAGAGGAGGAAAGGGAGAGAGAGAGATTCCTGGCTGCCCATTTGTCCAGAATAGGGGGCGTTGCCAATGGGAAGTTGTAAGACAACAGTTTCTGAGCTCAGAAAGGGAAGACGGCCATCCAGGGGTGACACTCACTGGAAACAGAAACAAGACGTTCTGAAAGAGCAGTAGTTCTCCACGGACTTGGAAACCTAATGGACCACAGATGCCAGGAGCTCTGTTCTCCAAGCAAGGGGTGGATGCTGGTCAATCTTTTTCCTTGGAGGCCTCTTACACAGACCTCCTCCTTGCTTTTCTTGCCTCCAGGCTTCCCCCACCCCGTCCCCGAAAGCCAGCCAACACTCCTGCTGGATTATTTTTACTAAATCACTCCTTTCATCCTGTCACTACCCTTACCCACCCCTCAGCTGAAAAAACTGCAGTGTGCTCCTTAAGGTCCAGAATGGAAGACCACCTGGTACAATGGAAGTCCATATGCAATGGAATGCATGGTTCTGGAGTCAAAAGACCTGGGTTCAAATCCCACCTCTGAGGCTTAGTACCTGTGTGACTTTGGGCAGGTCACCTAACTTTATTGGGCCTCAGTTCCCTCATCTGTTAAACAAGAAGGTTGGACTAAATGGCCTATGAAGTGTCTCTCAATCTTGTGGTGGTTGGCCTGCCTTCCTGCCCTAAATGACCAGACCAGTTTATAGGCCAGCCACTAAATCATTATGGAAGGGGATGGATTTACCTTCCTCATCATCAGAAGCGACAACTGCTGACCAATTGGTGATAATAATCAAATAGACCCAGGGACTCTGAGAAGGGTGCATCCCCTTCACCTGAGACTAGCGGTGCTGCTTCCAGTCCAACTTTTATAACCATTCATCATCTGGGGAAACAACTCCTGTTGAGAAGGGGTCAACTGACCTCACCATCTGCTGATCAACTGCCATACATAGAGCAGGCCAAGCCAGTCTAGTTGAAGCAGCAAGGCATCAGGTGGGAGACATGGGCAAGTCGGACCCCCAAGACTGCCTTGACTACCATCTCCTCTCAGATCTTGGGGGAGACACTCCAAGAGCCTGAATTCAAACAAGAGCCTTGGGAATAGCAACACATCTGACTCAATGTCCTTGGTCATCATCCTGGGAAGCATCCCCTATGAAGATGCCGCCTGCAAATGCTCCTGCAGATGCTACAAGCACAACTACTAAAGACCCAGAGAAGAAAGCTCTTTTCACCAAAGTCCTTATCACTATCTAATGGTTCAGCATCAGAAACTGATTTTTTTATCTGTGGAAAGGACATTAAAAAAGAAGCATTAACATCTGCTTTGTTGTTGCATCTTTTTTTTTTTTTTGCTTTTTTTTTTTGGAGGGCAATCGGGGTTGAGTGACTCGCCCAAAGTCATATGGCTAATAAATGTGTCAAGTGTCTGAGGCCAGATTTGAACTCATGTCCTCCTGACTCCAGGGCCAGTGCTCTATTCACTGTACTACCTAGCCACCCTTTGTTCTTGTATCTTAAAGACCATGAGATTTTTCCATCTGACCTACAGCCAAAACCTTCCAATATGTTGACTGTTCCATCAGAATGTGAACTCCTTGAGAACGGGGACTGTCTTACCTTTCCTATATATGTCCCCAACTCTTAGTACAGTGCTTTGCCCATAGTAAGCATTTAATAAACACTCCATTCATTCATGATATATAGGATTAGACTTCTAAAGTCAGACTGGCATTCAAAACCCCCTAGAGACTGGCCTTGCTTTTTTCCTTCTTAGTCTTCTCACACTTTCCTATACCTGCCAACCTCACTCCTTTAGCTAAGCTTGTGAGCATGGGGGCCTGAGGATAAGGTTCCCACTTACCTCTTCTCCCCAACTCCAGTGCCATCCCTTGGAGCTCATTATGTAAGAATGTAGGGCAGAGGCTCCCTTAGAGGCCCTGACTGACAATGTGTGCCTGGTTTCAATGGCCAGGGAGCTGGTTTAATCCTTTATTAAATTCTGCAGTTTCTGTGAAAGTCTTTATACTAAAAGACACCCAAAATCAATTCAATGAGTCACCTTTGCACAACCTGAAATCTCCTCTACAATATTCTCCATAGGTGGCTATATAACCTCAACGTGAACATCTCTGGAGCTAGGGAACTCAGTACCTCCTAAGCTATCCTATCCCACTTTTGAATGATTTTGATGGTTAGAATATTTAGAGCTCTATTTTGAGCCAAAATCTGCCCCCACAACTGCTTTTCATCAGCATTCATTATGCCTTCTGGGGGTCAAGTAAAAGGAATCAAATTGCTTTTCCATGTGACATCACTTCAGATATTTGAAAACAGTGATCATTTCTGAACTAATACTTCTATTCCCTAATCTGAACACAACCAATTCCTTAATTTTCTGTATGACACGGTTTCAAGTGACTTTCACCAAGATGGTCATCCTTTTCTGGATGCTACTGGGTTCATTTCTGTGCTTCACAAAATATCATGCCTTGCATATATATAAACATTTAAAATTGTTACCTTTTTTAGGGAGGGATAAGGGGAAAGAGGGAGGGAGAAAATTTGAAACTCAAAAATTTTTTAAATGAATGTTAAAAACTTTCTTTGCATGAAATTGGAAAAAAATAAAATACTATTTTAAAATCAATAATATAAAATAACAAGCCTAGAAATGAACACAATACTGCAGATGTGTTCTGAACTAGGGCAGAATATAATGGAACCATCATCTCCCTTATTCTGTGTACAATGCTTGCTTTTATTAATTCAGTCTAAAATTATATTTCATCTTCTAATACCTGATTGTCACATTGACCCATACTGATTCATATTGAATTTACAATACGCTACCACCTCCAGGTCTTTCCCACTTGAATTGTTTATTTAGGTGCTTCTCCCTATCTTGTACTAGTTCTGCTGAATTTTTTGAACCCCAGCATATGGCTTTACATTTGATAATTAGGTTTATTATTAAAGTTTATTACTCCCTTGAAGTGTATAGGTTGTTTGGAAAGAACTTGCACCTCTGCTGTAAGGGTTTGCCAAGCCATTTTCAGAGCTGCTCATCCATCTTTGGTATCCACCTTCACTCAACTTTTACCTGTGGCTCCAAGTTGCTGTAGCATGTGAAGCAGCTACACCTTGTGAAACTGTCTGGTCAGACATGCTAAACCAAGCTGAGGGTAACTGACAGTCCTTGAACCTATTGGTGAATTAGAGGGACATCTACCCCAGCCATGTGAAGACTTTCTCTGACAGAATGGGTGAATGAAAGCAACTTGTTCCAAGAGGCATGAAGGTACCTAAAGCAGGCACTGTGGAGTGCTTAGAGCTTGGTCAGACATAGAAGATGCCAAGGTCATCCTCTGAACCTGGGCCATTGCCAGTCTTCTTGACTTTTCTCCTGCCCCTGGACTTCCATGACTCAGGAAGAGAGAGCGAAGCTGACAACTTTGCACGACTCTGCATCACTTAAATCCAATTCACTCAAAAGTCAAAATATCACCCATGATGTCATTGGTCCTGTTTGAATGGAACAACAAACAATAACAACTTCCTTGAGTAGTACAGACCACAGCCCCTTCACTTCTCAACCTGTGCTATTCCTATCCATTTTTTCCTATGAATCTTTTAATAAGATCCACTTAATTAATACAAAATTTTCCTTTGCTTCTCTTAATAATCCAATCCAATATGGCAGCAAGTTCAAGACGCTAGTCCCCTATAAATTCCATTCTAGTACTGACTACTAATCTATTGTCCATGAATGAGTCTGCTACTTTCTATTTCTGCAACAAGTCACTTAACTTTGTTGGGCTTCCTTCATTTGTATGATAGGGAAAAGCGGAGGCTAGATAACCTTCAAGGTCCTCTACAATCTTAAACCTATGATCCTATGGTCCTATATCTAGGGTGCCAGTATAACACTTGGGTGACCATCTGTTGTTTCTCATTCCTACTTCACGACATACCCATCTCTTGATAAAATTGATGCCAATTTGGGAATGCAAGTAGCTGCTGGTAATATGCTGTGACCCACTTAAATCTTTCCATTGCTGTTTGGGCCACCCACAATTGGGAAGAACAGTGATACAGTGAGAAAACTCAATAGATTTGGAGAAAGAGGACTTAGATTCAAATCTCATTTCTTCTATTTACTACCTGTGTGACCCTGGGCATCACTTAACCTTTTTGGGTCTCGGTTTCCTCAACTATAAAATGAGATGATCTAGCACCAATGCAATATTCACAGCACTATGAATATGCCAGCATAATTCTGAATCGCAAAATATAACACTCCCCATATAGAAGACAGAAGCAAAACATTTATTCTGACACCAGAAAGCCAAATACCAATATCAGAAAGTCGAATCTATCATAGCAACAAAGAAGTTAATATACCCTAATACAGCAGGGAGCCACATCATCCTTTAGCCTTCCCACAAACATTCACAAGCCTGTCTCCTTGCCTGTGTCATCTCTCCTCCCTCCATCTAGCTGCTCTGACTCTCAGCTTCCTTTGGGCTCTGCTCCACCCATTCAGCAAAGTCCTCCTACCATAGGCTCCATGTGATTACATTCTGCCAATTAGGGGGTAGGGAAGATCTTCAAATTACCATTACCTTTACAGATGATTGGACTAGATGGCCTCTGGGTTTATCTTCCAGCTTTAAATCTATGATCCTGGGGTGGCTAGTTGGCACAATGAATAGGGCACAGGCCCTGGAGTCGGGAGGGCCTGATTTCAAATCCAACCTCAGACACTTAACACTTTACTAGACATGTGATCTTGGGCAAGTCACTTAACCCTAATTGCCCTACCTTCTCCCCTCCCAAAAGCAATCAATCAATCAATAAATCTATGATGCTGTGATTCTGTGATTCCTCTGAGATCATGCTATTCCACCATGACTTTCAATCACATAAAATCATTGGAACAATAATGTTCCTGAACCTAACTGCTGTATTATCCTCAGGTGTTTTGCATCTACGGCACCTCTCACCACTTTGCCAGTGCTTCAAGGCAGGATTCGTGATACACAGACAAAGGTTTTTTGGGAAGCATGCAAAAATTTAGCATCTTTCATTTTTTTTTCATCTTAAAACATCTTCCCTTTTGCCTACATTAAGGCTATCAAGTCTCAAGGTAAAGGTTGGCTTGGAGGATCTTGTCAGTTCTTCACAAAGTCTATTCCCTTTCTTCACAAGCTGCATCAGAGGTCTGGGCATGAACTGGAGTTATCTCCATCTTTACCTATCTTCTCTCTACACTCATACAGGTCACTTCGATGCAAGATGACCAATGAAATGATATTCATGCTTCCTTTCATTGCCTCTGAAGGCAACAGCGTCTGTTCAAGCTCGTTAATTCTTTATGTCTTCTGGTTTCGTTTAGAGCAAGAATGTGACTATGGATGTGGCTTGAGTCCTTGAGTGTTGTGCCAACTCTTTGATTGTTGTCCAAAGACCATATGTTAAGAATATCAACACTTAATTTTGTAGGAGGGTTGAGTTCAACAGGGGAACCCTAATCAGTGGATTTTCCCCCAATTTACTTGACAAAATTACAGAATGTTAGAGGTAGGTAACAGAGATAATGAGGTACTAAGGTTTCTCTCCTTTCAGATTTTGGATAATTACATTCACATCTTGAAGAACCACATAAAACTTTTAATGGACTTTGCTCTGGGAGGGATCCATTTGCACTTTATAAATGGTTCACCCCTTTCAAGTTTTGTTGGGCCAGCCTAAAGGAAGTGTAACCCTTCTTTAATCCCATAGGAAGTGTGAAGAAGTTCCTTAATCAACCTGAAGGAATTATAAAACCCCTAACATTGCCTGGCTAAAAGATCAAATAAGTTCTTGTCGGCAGACTCTGACAATTGAAAGGACCAGATATGGAGGAAGAGACCAGCTCTTACGAGTTATTCACTTTTTTGCTTTTTCCTTTGTATTTCTCCCAGGATATCTGTGCTTCTGGGGGAGAGTTCTCTCTTCTACCCACCCCCTCCACCATTACCCACCCCCCAGGCCATCAGCGATGGCACAGTGTGGTAGAGCAATCCCAGTAGGAGATGTGATGCTGATCCAGAGATTCATTCCAGAGAATTAGCCCTAGAAACAGAGAGGTGAACTGTGAAGAGGAACAGGCCTAGGAATTCCAGGACATCAACCTACGCAGCTGAGGGGATATTCCCACGGGCAGAAGCCTGAAGACACAATGCAAAGACACAAGACATCTGTGCTCCTCAGGGCCAAATATGTGAATTTTCCTAGCCATGTGTATTTCCTGTGTTCATATCTCTATGTACTCTATACTCTGTGTACTCTACTATAGTATAGTACTCTATACTAGTGTACTTTATGTGTGTCCACTTTTCCCACTGGCACTATGGATATTTGTGTAAGAGTGTGCCCCAGATTTATGTAAGGAATATGTTACTACTGTTTTATATGATGCCATTTCAGTAAATGCTTTACTTTGAGCTAATTGTATCCTCCTACTGACTAGAATAAAAATAAATTCACTAGTGGGGGCTTGTGAGCCCTAGATTTAGAAGTAAAGACCCTTAGAGAACCTTAAACCTGGAAGAGTCGTCCTCTGGAAGACTGGATCATAGGATGGAAGGGACCTTAGCGGCCCTCTGATCTAACACTCCTGTTTTGTAGATGAGAAAACTCAGGCCCAAGGCAATGAAGTGACTTGCCCAAGGTCACACAGGTAGTAAGTGTAAGGATCCAAATTGGAACTCAGATCCTCTGAATCTCCCCGTTGGAAGGAGTCTCAGAGGTCCTCTGGTCCTGAACAGAAATCTTTTCTATGTTCTTGACAAGTGGTCATCCAGCATTTCCTGGAAGATCTCCAGTGATAGAGAACTCACTAACTCCTAAAGACAAGCCATTTCTCTTTTGAACAACTCCCCTTGTAAAGACATTTTTTCATTATATTGAACTGAAACCTGCCTCAGCAGCTTCCACTCACAGCTCTTCTGAGGCCAGTTAGAGCAAGACTGATCCCTCTTCAACATGACAATCCTTCAGAAAGTTCAAGACAGTTGTCTCATCTGGGAAATCTTGTTTTCTTGGGGCAACATCTCCATCTCGTTCACCAGATTCTCTTAGGGCCTGCTCCTGAGTCTTCTGACCAGCCTGGTTGCCCTCCTTTGGACACGTTCTAGTTTGTCAAGGTTTTTTTCAAAAATGTGGCATCCAGAACTGAACATAAACCCCAGATATAGTCACTTACTTTGAACCATCAGTGGAAAAATCTGAGGTTTAGGGTTCTTGAGCAGAGAGCTACAGATTCTCCCTCTCAAAGCATGGGACATCTGCCTCCTCTAATCTTGGATCATCCTGGTGAGCAGCTGTTCTGTTTTTTAGGGGATCTCTCTGGCTCTCTTGCAAGGTGGTGCAAGAATGAGTGAGTCTAAACCACCGACAATTGTTGTATTTAAAGTCATTCTAACTCAGGAATGGGTACACTTGCTTTCCCAGGATGAGGACGTGGTCTTTATGTTTTGTTACTGTTTCTTTTTGTTCCTGCTCTTAAAAACCAGGCTTCTTTTCTTAAATTGGTTTGATCACCTTATAGAAGATTATCAATCAGTAGGTAGGTCTCTACTTAAAGATCATTCTTTGAGGCATGCCACCTGACAGAATGTACCTGTGAAGTACAGATTGACTTTCATGGGCCTGGCCCAGGGGCTATATGTGGCCCTCTAGGTCCCTGGGTGCAGCCTTTTGACTGAGTCCAAGTTTTACAGAACAAATCCTTTTATTAAGGGGATTTGTTCTGGAAAGTTTGGATTCAGTCAAAGGGCCAAGTTTGAGGACCTAGAAGGTCACATGTGACCTCCAGGCCAAAGATTCCCCATCCCTGCTCTGGCCTCATATCTTTGAGTCTTTGGGGTTGGGGTTCACCCGGCTCTGCCATTTCCTGCATGGGCAATATCTGAAAAGTCACTTCATCTCCCTCAAGGCCCAAGGTTCCTTATCAGTGTCCACATCTGTAAAGAAGGACTAATTTCTAAGGTCTCTCTCTCTCTCTCTCTCTTTTTTTTTTAGAGAGGCAATTGGGGCTAAGTGACTTGCCCAAGGTCACAAGACTAGCAAGTGTTAAGTGTCTGAGGTCAGATTTGAACTCAGGTCCTCCTGACTCCAGGGCTGGTGTTCTATTTACTGCACCACCTACTCTCCCCATCCAAGGAATGTTCCAGAATTAAATTCTAGGATCCTGGGTAGAATAGTACAATGGTGATTACTCTTTCCTAGGTCCATGACCTTAGACTAAGTACTTCTCTCTGAGCATCTGTTTTCTCATCTTTAATATGCAAATAGTGATATTTTCACTGCTTATTTCAAAGAGTTGTCATTACAAAAGCATTTCCAAACTATAGAGTATGATAGAAATAGGAGCTATTAATTATCTACATAGTAGGACAACAAAGTCACATGGCTCTCCTCCCAACTTATATGACCTCTTCTCAGCCTCATACTCCGCTCGCTTGAAATCCTATGAGACTAATAGTCTGTTGCAGTGCTTCTCAAACTTTTTGGTCTCAGGATCCCTTTACTCTTTTAAAATTTTTTAAGACTCTCAGAGAGCTTTTGCTTATATGGGTTCTATCCAGAGGTGTACTGGGGCCAGCTCTTACTGGTGGCTTAAATTACTGTACTGGTTAAATTAGTTTGCTAGTTAAATTTTTGGCATATTTATACCTTGTTTGATTTATTGTCTTGTTAATTGTCTAGACCTTAAAAAGTGATGGAGAAAGTGTTAATTATATATATATTCAACTTAAAAGTATGTCCTGTGTATATCCTGTGTTTTCAGATAGCCAGTTGTTAAACATTTATCAGGACACTATTGGTTATGTCCATTGATATTTAGCATATTAGAAATTAAAACATCATAATATTATTAGGAAAAAAGTTTCAGTATACATAGAGGGCACAGGATGAGTTGAATATGAAGGGATGATACCTAAAAAATAAAATTAAGAGGTGAAAGAGGAATTTATTGGGAGAAGGGGAAAGGGAGAGATAGATTAGGGTAAATGATCTCATATAAAAGAGGCAAGAGAAAACTGTTACAATAGAGGGGTAGAGCAGAAAGGTGAAAGGGAATGGAACAACCTTACCCTCATTGAATTTGGCTTAAGGAGGGAATAACACACACTCAATTGGGTATCTTACCCTACAGGAAAGTAGGGGGAAAGGGATAAGAGGGGAGATGATAGAAGGGTGGGCAGATTGGAGGAGAGGGTAGTTAGAAGCAAACACTTTTGAAAAGGGAAAGGTCAAAGGAGAAAATAGAATAAGTAGGGGGAGGGACAGGATGGAGGGAAACAGAGTTAGTCTTTCACAATATAAATACAATGGAAATGTTTTGTGTAACTACACATGTACAACCTATATTGAATTACTTATCTTCCCAGTGGGGGCGGGTGAAAAGAGAAGGGAAAAAATCTGGAACTCAAAGTTTTAAAAAACAAATGTTTAAAAAAATGTTTTTTACATGCAACTTGGAAATAAGATATATAGGCACTGGGGTATAGAGGTCCATCTTGCTCTGCTAGAAAATTGGGGGGGGGAAGGGGAGGAAATAAGAGAGAACAGACTGGGGAAAGAGGTATTCAGTAGGCTTGCTATTTTGGGGTGGGGTAGGGGAAAGACAGGAAGAAAAATTTGTAACTCAAAATCTTGTGGAAATGAATGTTGAAAACTAAAAATAAACAAATACACTGGGGAAAACAAAACAAAACTAATAGTTTCAAACCCCCTAAAAGGGTCTCAGGACCCCCCTTCCCCACTGGACCACACTTTTAAAAAAATTAATTGTATTTTTTTCTAATTACATGTAAAGACAGTTCTCAACTGGACCCCACTTTTAAAAAATATTTTTATTTTTTCCAATTACAGGTAAAATAATTTTTAGCATGCACTTAAAAAAATGTGAGTTCCAAATTCTTTCAGCAATTGAAAAGGCAAGCAATCTTATATAGGTTACACATATGCAGTCATGCAAAACCTATTTCCATATTAGTCGTGCTGTGAAAGAAAACACAGACCCAAAAAAGAAAGAAAGTAAAATAAAGAAAGTTTTTAAAAAGCATCCTTCAATCTGCCTTCAGAATCCATTGCTTCTTTCTGTGGAGGTAAATAGCATTTCTCGTCATAATCCTGGACCACACTTTGAGAATTGCTCTTCTATTTAACTATTGTATTAGGGGCCTTTTCCTGACATGGAGAGTGCAGGTACACTTTGGGTAACCTCTGTGAAATGAATCACAACATGAAATGGGGAGGTACCTAAAGTAAAGATACCTAACTTGAAGGGTTGTTTTTATTGGCTGATTTTTGTGAACTGTAAAATGCTATAGAAATGGAAACTGGTTTAATATCAATTATATCTTTTCCCCAGTATCTAATATTCTACTCACTCCCCAAAATGGTCACTCTTGAATAGGGCTGCATTCCTCCTACGACACCTTATCAAGACCTGTTGTCTCCAGTGATTTTTTATGGGGGGCTGTATCAGCAAGCACCCTAGCATACCTAGGGCGGCTGCTAGCACAGGTTCTTAGATCTGCTTTTCTAAAGGAAAGCAACGCAAAATGGGTTAACAAT
>CM053595.1:53145657-53175779 GCA_028646575.1 Pseudocheirus occidentalis | reverse complement strand
TGAACCAAATCAGAGGTGGAGAACTTGCAACCTCAAAGCTACACGTGGCTCTGTAGTCCTCAAGTATGGCCCTTTGACTGAATCCAAACTTCATAGAACAAATCCCCTTAATAAAAGGATTTGTTCTGTAAAACTTGGACTCAGTCAAAAGGTCACACCCAAGGACTTAGAAGGCCACATGCAACTTCAGGGCCTCAGGTTCCCCACAGCTGAGTCAAACTGTCTCACTCCCAATGAGAAAATGCCTTTAGTCTGTATTGTTTGGTATATATTCTCTCATGTACGATTTTCTGATTTCTGTTTGCGATCTACTCAAATAAATGGGGTTGCTTTCTATTTGCTATGTATCTTTACTGTGGAACTAGCATCTAGTGGGAAGAGGATCGAGTCTTGAACATAAAGCTTGGGTCCTCCTTTCCCATTAAGTAGTGATCAGAAGATTAACCAAATCGAAAATTACTCCTCGATTAACGGTATTTAAGGTAACAGATAGATATAATTCTAGTCTGATACTGCCTTTCTCTGAGGAGAGGAGAGTGGCCAGTCTCTGGCTTCAACCTCCCATTTCCCTTTCTGGAAGGAATCAAAGTCCCACTTGGTAAAGGCTGGAAAGAGACACTAGAGTCTTATTCTTGCCTCTCTTCAAGCCACTTCTAGACAAACCCATGTAGACATACATAATCTACATGGGCAATAACAAAGCAACACACACACACAAGTAACCAATGATCCAGGACTAAAAATAAAGAGATCAGGGTAGATCACATTTAAAAATTATACATTATTTTCAATAATCCCAAATTGACTGCAACTCCTATTTCTTGAACACCAGTGTTTTTCCAGTAATGCTCTATGGTTACAAATCATAGAATATCATAACCTCAGAAGGATCAAAATTACAAGAGTGATGGTAAACTATGTGGTAGTGTGAGTAGGCTAGATTATCACTACTAATGATGATTCATGCATGTTAAAGACATCAGGGATATATATATATCCAGAAAAGGGGGGTGACTTAGTCATATGTTGAGAGTGAGAAATGGTAGAAAATATCAGCAGTACTTTCATAACCTCAAGATATTAAAAAGATTAGAAGAAGGGCCAACTAAATGTTCTCTTATGAGAGAAGATTGTTGGAATTAGAGGAATCTTAATTGGACCTTTATATGTAAGATCATCTTGCAAGAGAAGAGGGTGAGTGCACATTCTAACATATATGAAAGAAGATGAACAAATTCTTGATGACAAGATCGAGAGAAAGCATTGAGACTGTAAAATCTCTGAAGATAGGTTTTGTATTCTCTTGGTCTCCTTGAGTTGATATTAGACAAAAGTTCTCACACAAAAGAAGTACTCTGTGAAATCATGGAACCTCTAAGTTGGAAAGGAACAGGATTTGTGAGGATAGGGGTATAGTGTGAATTGAACCCAGGGTGGTTTGGGAGTGGTATCAGAGAGATAGGAGGAGAACCAGGAGACTGAAGTATCACAAAAACCAAGGGAAAGAGTTTCAAGAAAGAAGAGATGCTCAGCTTTCAAGATTTGAGGCTATATGACATGAGCAAGACAAAATTAGGGATGGAGATCACTGTTGAAATTGCTATTTGCATTTCATAATGTTTGCCATTCTCATGCCTTCTAGACAGTGTGAGACAGATAGAGACAAATAAGATCCCAATGCAGCCTTAGGAGCTCATACTCAGGTACAGGTGATAAGGCATGCATATGCCATTGCTTCAAGGACCTGTGCTAAGGTGCCAGTGGATATGTCCTCTCTCCACTGATGCAAATTGCATGGATTTTATGTTTCTTCTAGAATTGCTGTGATTGAAAATGTAAGTGCCCTGTAGCCAACATGGCAGCAAATCTCTCCAAACTTAGACTAGTTCTTGGACAACATTCATTCAGTTCATAATCAGGCCCAAGTCTGAAGACTTTGTAACTTGGGAGGACTTCCTAGAACTTATGATCCACTGATAGAGTCTCCAGAAAGTAGCCTCAAACACTGGTAAGGCACTGGGGCAAGTTTCATGGGCTGGAGTGGTGAGGGTGTTCCATCAAAAGACATTGTGGCTGATGGGGGTAGAGAAGAAGATAAATTCCATCCTATACCTTTGCTGCCCCCTGGTAGAGGGTCATGGATCACATTCCACAATTTTGCTGCCTGCCCGGGCTGATTCAATGCTCTTGGGGATAGCAAGCTTCTTTTTAAAGGCCACCAGAGGCATAGTCAATCTTTGGTCAACCTATGGCTATTCATTCCTCACAAAAGGATAACAGAGGGTGGACACGTTTTTGTACTTCACATAACACGTTAGCACATCATCTCTCTGTTATTTTCCCCTTACTTTCCATGATTACATCAACTAAGTTGAACCAACTAGTTCCCTTCCCAGATCCCACCTCCACCTAGATAGGACTTTAGTGGAGGTACACGCACAGACATGCACAGATTGGCCTTGAGGAATGAATCATTGTTGTTCTTTAATTGTTACAGTCATGTCCAACTCTTCATGACCCCATTTGAGGTTTTCTTGGCAAAGATACTGGAGTGGTTTGCCATTTCCTTCTCCAGCTTGTTTTACAGATGATGAAACTGAGGCAAACAGGGTGAAGTGACTTGCCCAGGGTCACACAGCTTGTAAGTGTCTAAGTTTAGATTTGAACTCACAAAGATGAGATTTCCTAACTTTAGGCCCAGCACTTTATCCACTGTGCCACCTAGCTCCCTGTGAAGAATGAGTAGAGTTCATAGACCAGAGGAAAGGAAGAGGAAGATCATTCCAGTGGACATACTGACAAGTAACTAGATAGAATGTGATCAATTCTTTAAGATCAATACAACCAACCAAAAGCCACTGGACTTCAGAGGACAGAAAGAGCATACCTAGCTGAATACGCCATGACAGAGAAGATGCCAGAAGGACTGGGCAAGTTTTTCTTCTTTTGATTCCACATAGCTGGGGGTTCAACAATGGAATTGGTTGGTGTGATTTTGCATTTGAAGTTGAATACGTAATAGAAATAGGCAAGAGAAAGAGCATTAACCCTGAAGGAGATGCATACATCTTAGTTTTTACTCTAATGCTTTCTGTAAATCACCTTGGTGTGTCCTGGGTGTGATCAGAGACTGTAGCAAAAATGAAATTCCAATTAAATATATATAGACAAGAACCAAGTGTACCTACTTACAGCCTATTTGCCAAGCAGCTTAGAAGCTACTGTTTGGCTTATTCATTCATTTAAGTGATACTACATGACACTTGTGGAAAAGACATTGATGAGGGAGTATGAGTCCCTTGCCTTCAAAGGGCTCCCGGGGGGAAAAGACATGCATACAAATAATTATAGGGCAAAGCAGAGTGTGAAAAAGGCCATAGGTCTGGGCTAGGGAGGGGTTCCCAGAGTGGGAAAGATCACATCTGACTTCAGGATCTGGAAAGGCTCCTGCTGTTCCTTTTGTCTGGAATGCCATTCTGCTTCTTTCCACCCCCTCCCATGTCAGTCTCTTGAAATACCATCCATCTCTAAAGATACAGAAAATGTCCTTAGTTCTCTTTGAGACTACCTTCACAAGATAGGATCCTTTGTTCCCCTGAATCTCTTCATAATTTTAAAATTACTTTCCTGTGCTTTACCATATTTTGCCTTATAATATCTACGATCCATGCAGGGCCTCTGGAACTTCAAGCATATCATTTCTCACTGACAGGCACCAGGAAACATGGTATAAAAACAAGGTCACAGTTGTAAAAAGAAGAGCGAGCATGGCCCCAGTTCTCGAATTTTATAATATATTGGTGCTTCCTGTTTCTGGACACCAACTTGCATTCTATATCTAAATCAATCATTCACAATTTAAGAGAATTAAAATGGATTTTGTTCTGAAAAATTCACAATAGCTCTTGAAATACCTTGGGGGTAATGGATGTGGGTCATTGACCTCTGGTTTTAATTTGTCATGACCTGATCTTCCTCTGGAGTCCTTTATATCCCTCCTGGACTTTTTCCTTTCTTGGCTCCTCTCTACTTACCCGTGTTTTCTAGTTTTATTATATGTTTCATGATCAAGTTCTCTGTATAGTACCTTGGGAAGAAAGGCCCAGGTCAGAGAACTAAGAGATAAGGAAACAAATGCCTAAATTAGTAACTAGAAAAAGACATTATGAGATTGGTAGACTGTAAATTACGTGAGGGAAAAAACATTTTAGTTTTGTTTTTGTATCCTTAGAGCTCAGCACCGTGTCTTGTGCTGAATGGAGTTTTTAAAATGCTTGTTGGATCTTTGGTTGATAGAACCATGTTGTGACAAATAGTCCATTTGTCAAAGGCCATTAGTCCAACACTCATTTTGCATATGAGGAAACTGAGTTGCAGGGAGGTTAAGTAACTTTCCTGAGGTCACAGAGGAAGTAAGCATCAGAGATTGGCCTGGATTGTTATGTCTACCTTAGGGGTCTAGCTAACATGTCAAGAAACACTTAGGATATACCAGGGGCTTTACTAAGCACTCTATACAAATCAAGCAAAAAGAAAGGCAACCCTCAAGGAATTTGTGATCTCCTAGGGGAAGACACCCCACAAAAACCAGGCGGTTGTGGAGGGGGACAACTGCCTACGCCCCTCTTCTCTCTCTGCCCCAACTACTTCCTGCCTCCCTTACCCCGCATCTCTGCAGTTTCTGAACCTGCTACCTACTTTGTTTTCAGAATCACAAAATCTCAGACTGAGGAGGAACAGAAGAGATCATCTGGTCCAAACCCCCTCCCCGTAGTGTAATTTCCCCCTCCTGCAGCCTTGACAGGGAGCCATCTAGCAGCAGCTTGAACACTTTCAGTAGGGAGGTGGAGGGGTTTCTAATCTCCCTCTGACAGTCCATTACATTTTGGGGCCTTTCTAATCATTTGAAAGCTCTTCCTCATGTTCAGCTAAAAATGTACCTCTCTTATCCCTTCCCCCTCCCCCACATTGCTCCTAGCTCTATCCTCTAGGACCAAGCAAACTAAATCCAATCCCTCTTCTACTTGAGAGCCCTTCAATCACTGGAAGACAGGGTTCATAGCCCCCCCTTAGTCTTCTCTTCTCTAGGATAAACTTTCCCTGGTTTTCTAGTTTTAAGTGTCTTTACAATATGGCATCTGAAACTAGACCCAACACTCCTAGATTTGGTCTGATGGATGCAGAGGCCCTTCAAGATTCATCTTCCTCTTCTGTATACAGTTAGTGTGAGCAACTAATAGTCCATGAACCTTTTAAACAGCTGTATTTTGTTGCTGGCTCATAACTTTATGTTCATGAAAACCCCCAGGTGGCTGGGAAACTACTTCAGATCCATTTCTGGAAAAGGTTCTGGATCTCCCATTGAAAAGTATCTGGCCTACATTAGGCCCTGAGGGAAATTATTCTTAATAACAATTTTCTGGCACTGAATGATCTTATAATTGAAACAGGATTTCCCCTTTCTTTCTTTGTGACTCTTCTACCAGTGGGGTAAGAGGAGGTGGTGGCTGGCATTCTTGTGTCTGTGGGAATTGGATTTGTTTTGTGTTTGAGTCCAGTTGCCAGAATTAAGAACTAGAAGAATATTACTTAAAAACTGAGCCCTCCAAACACTGAACTGTCATGCCTCCTACCTTCTCCTAAAATTGCCATCCTCGTGCCATCCTCAGGGCTCTTCAGACCCTTTCCTGTCTTCCAAAGGAGAACCCCCAGAGTAAACTGATAGCCCATGAGGATGTCGGGGCTTGGGCTTCTGTAATGTGCCCCCTTCGTACCCTTGGAGAGAAAGTACTCAGAAGAGACAGCAAAGAGACAAAAAAAATGCAGCGGAATGAGTATTGGGTTTGGAATTAGAATTGTCACTTAACACCTGTGTGTCTTTGGGTAAATCATTTCTCTGTGCCTCCATTTCCTCGTCTGTAAAAAGATGGGATTGGACTAGATGACCTCTTAATGTTCCCTCCAACTCTAAATCTATGGCCATCATGATTTAGCTGCCTTGTCCCTCCAACCTCTTGGCCTCCTCTCATTGGTGAGTTTTTCTTGGAATCACCATTTTGAGGAAGGGCACAGAGAAACCATAGCTCATTCTCAGACTTTGCCACCAAGCCCCAGCATGGGTACCTCCCCCCATGCTAATTTTTCAACCCCTTTTTATGCATTGCCTTCCCCCTTTAGACTGTAAGATCCTTGAGGGCAAGGACACTTTTTTTTTTGCTTGTATTTGCATTCTCAGTGCTGCCTAGAAAATAGAAAATGTTGAGTAAATGCTTGTTGATTTGATTTGACCTCCGGTGGATATCTGCACAGATACCCATTACTGCACACAATCTGTCTGCTGACAAGGAAGGCCCTGGGAAACCCCATTCTGGAAATCCTATGTCCTGTCTTCAGATATAGCCTCCATTGAGTGCTCCCCCCAGACAGATAAGGCTAAAGGAGTGAGCCGCTACAACTGCAGCCTCTCAGGCCAGACACACCAGCAAGGTTTATTTGACTAACACAGTATAGGCCAGTCTATGGAGAGGAGAGGTGGAGTTCTAACAGCTCTAAGAAGATGAGTTAGAAGTCCAATACTGCTGATTCTGCACATACCGTAGCTAGAAAATTATGCTTCTCAGGATGTCACTGTTTGTTGGGGTTCAGCAGAGACTGGTGGCACCTATAGCTTCAGCATTCAGGGATTGGGTTTTTTGGGGGGGGTCACAGGAAACCTTAGCCCTGAAAACATGAGCCTCATTGACCCTAAGAAAGGAGGCCCCATACTTATGCAGCAGCAAATGACCCCTATGCAGATGCCACAAGTTCAACCCAAATTCTTGGGAACCCCTTCAAAAAACCCCAAGTTTTTTAAAAAAATACTTATATATTTAATGAGTATGTTACTTCATTTCTAAATATGTCAATTTCTCCTCTTTTTCCCAGAGGGCCTCTCCTTGTACCAAAGATTAGGAAAGTTGGATGAAAGGACAGGTTTAGGTGGAGGGGGAAATGATGAGTTCAGCTTGGAATCTGCTCACCAGTTAGATATCTCCCATTCTATCAAAGGATTGGGAAAATAAGTCTGGAGCTCAGAAGGGTCAGGACTTAGGATATGATATATTCAATGGCTCCCTATTACCTAGGTAAAACCACAAATTTCTCAGTCTGGTATATAAAACCTTCCATAATCTGGCTCCCACCTAACTTTCCAGACTTATCACTGTCCTTCATAAATTTTGTGTTCCAGCCATACTGGACTACTAGCTGTTCCTAAAACATGACATGCCATCATCTCTGTTCTTCATGTCTTTGCACAGGCTGTGTCCCAGGCCTGAAATGAATTCCCTTCTTATCTCTGCCTCTTATACTTTCTAGCTTTCCTCAAAGCTCCGCCTGTGTCACTTCCTACAGAAAGCCTTTCCTAATCCTGATCCTTTCCAAAGTGCTCTCCCCTCCATCCTGAAATAACTTTGTACTCATTTCTTTGTTTAATCACCCCCAGTGGAATGTAAATTTCTTTAGGATCCCAACTGTACCCTTGTTTTAGTGCTTAATAAAAGTTTATTGAATATAATTGGATTGGTAGAGATGATAGTTGAAGGCATTGATTGATCTAATGTATGGACACATTCTCTTAGCACTAGGGCCTCATGTAGGTTAGATAACCATAGAATTTCAGAACCACTCCCAGGACAGCACCCTAAGGAGATCGAGAGAGTAACCCCAGGCACCAGAAAGCATTCAACATGAACAGAAATGTTTCTTTCAGGTCTGTAGAAAGAACCAAAGAATGAATGCAGAATAAAAGAAAAACTGTGCATTGGGAGTTCTTCCACTAATTCAGTCTGTGACCTTGTCCCTTCACCTTTTTGGCCTCCTTTCCTCATCTGTAAAGTGAGTAGGTCCGACCACATGACTTCTAAAGGCTTTTAGAGGCCTGGTGTTTGATATATAAAGGGGACAGCTATAAAGGGGGAGTCGGAGGGGGGAGGTGGAGTAAGAGAAAGATAGCCATAGCAAACAAATCTCCCTTTCTTTGGCCCAGCCTAGTCTGGAGTACAGGCGGTGGAGGGAAGGGCTGAAGAAAGTTCCTTGCTTCATTGCCGGCCTTCGCACTGAGTCATGTGCGGGGGCAGCTGCTAGGGGTGCGATAGATAACGCCCAGTGAGTTGCTGCAGCCAGAGGCCAAGGAATATTTTCCTGGGGTGGGGGATTTATTTTTTTCCCCAAGACTGGACATGCATATAGTGATGCTACTTTCGAAACCCCAGAAAAATATACTAAATAGGCGTATTATGACAAAATCATAAAAAGACGCAGGAATGGATAGGAAATTCGACCCCATAGCGATGGTGCAAGCTGAGTGAAAGTAACTGCAGGTTGTCAAGGTGCCCTTTCCCCTCCCAGCCCATTCCGTCGTCCCTACTTGTCCAACAGGTAAGTGGGAATACCTCCCCAAGGCTTTCTAAAGGTGCCCTGGGGGCTGCTCCCAGCCTCCCTTTCCCACCCCCAACCCCTCATGGCTTGAGCCTAATTCCCAGACATTTCATAAATGCCTTCCAGGGTCCCACTTCCAGATACCGCCCGCCGCCCCCTACCCCCATAGCCCCCACTGCTGTCCACTACACAATGCAGTGCCGCGGGTGCAGACACCACCCACTAGGCTCTGAGTTCCCGCTCCCTCGCCCTTTTTCTTTTCTTCCCTTTAGTCTCTCTTTCTTTCGTTTTCCTCCATCTTCCCTCCTTTTCTCTCTCCTCCCCTTTTCTCCCCTCCTCTCCCCTCCCCTCCTTTCTATCCCCCTTTATTCCCTCTCTCTTTTGCTCCTCTTCTCTCACCATCGTTTTCAGTTTCTGACTCTCTTACCCTTCTTATTCTTCTATCTTTCCTCGCCCCCCCTCTTCTTCCCCTAGGGATCTTCCCTCCCACCCTTCCTCCGTTCCCAAGACAACCTGCAGCCAATGAGGAGCCGGAAAAGGAGGTGCAGCCGCTGCTCAGAGCCTTCACTCCCCAATCCACCCCCCCTACTGCCCCCCTCCCCAACTCCACTGGCTGGCCCGGCTGCACATAAGAGCCGTGCTTCGGGGCGGGCGCGGGACGTTGTGAGGGAGTCGAACTAGCGCTAGGAGGGAGAGGGAGGGCGAGAGGCGCCAAGCAGAGCTGAGGTGAGGTGAGCCGAGCCGAGCCGAGCTGAGCCGAGCAGACTGACAGTGGACGCACTGCCCGTACAGCCGCCCGCACGAGACACAAGGAGAAGAGGCAGAGCCGGAGCCGACAAGATGTGCGGTGAGTGAGGCCGAAGCGGACAGAGCCGCGGCTGCTGCCTCCGCCCCTGCTGTCCAGTAGCCCAGCTCGGCCCGACCCAGCCGGCCCCCGCCCTAGCCCCAGCCTCGGCCAAGATCGCGCCGCTGGCCCGGAGCACCGGGATCTACCGGAGGGCGGAGCTCTGACCTGTCCTGGCCTTGGGAGGGAAGGGAGCCCCGAGCCCCACAATGGAGGTGTTTCCTAGCCCTACAGAGAGGGATCTGTCCTCCTCCAAACAGAGAAGTCTGCCCACGTCCTCCTCAGAGGATTATGTCCACCCCACCCAAGAGAGGAGACAGCCCTCCCCAGTAGAGAGGACCCCAAAACAGGGACCTGAGCCTCCAGGAGAGGATGAAGTCCGCCCTTCCCAACAATGTATGCTCTCCCATTAAAGGAGTAAGTCTACCCACCCAGCAAGCCCCCCCTCCCCCAGTAAAGGACTATGTCAAACCCACCAACAAAGGAGACTGTTGTTACCCCCACCCCGAGAGGAGAATGATCAACTCTCCCTGCAAGGGGTTTGGTACCGTATGTGTCCACTCCCGCCGAACGTATAAATCAGTCTAGTTCTCCCCCCAATGGAGGAGGTCTTGCCCTGCTCAGCAGAGATCTGCCCCGCCATAATACTTCGTTAACCTCTCAAGTCTTGTCACTAATAAAGGAGATACTTTATCGTCTCTTCCCCCTCCAAACCAGGTCTCTCTCTCTGAGAAGGTTTTTCAGCACAAATTCTCACCAAGCTTTTCATAAACAGAAAGAACCCTCCCTACTCTCCACACCCCATATCCCAGGGCAGTTACAATCTAGAAATTATTTTCCTTTCTCCCATGCACACATATTCTGAGCCTGGAAAGGCATAACTCACCTCTTATCCTTTATAGTGGGAGCAGTGAATGGACCTGCCCATCCCCCTAGCCTGGGAAACCCAAGGATTCTAAATTCACTCTTGCCTCACCTATTCCCCATGTGTTATTTAGCAGCCCCCATGTGCTGTCACTTTATTCCTCCTCCTTTTTTTCTCATCTTTCTCCCTCTATTTCCCCTTCCATTCAAGCAAATAATGGGAGTCCCCCGTTTCTTTTTTTTTTCTTTAAAGGGAGGCTTGAGTTGGCATGAATGCTTAGAAGTTCATTTCTTGTTATAATCTAGGCTTGAAATAACCTTTTGGCTTAGTAGCTTTTCATGTTATTAACATATTGCTAAACCGAGCATGTTATTAACATATTGCTAAACAGGAAAGGTGATTGGGGTGTGAGGGGGAAAGGTGTTTCCTTTTAATAGGGACCTTGTGTGAGTCAAGGACAGTTGTTCCCTTCAGGTGAAGGCACAGAAGTTTGCCTTTCTCAGAATTAATAGTGTAGCATCATGGAGAATGAAGGACAGAGGGCAAAAAGTTCTACTGGCTGAGCTGTGAACATGCACACATCTGTAATCCCTTTCAACTTCCTCCTGGTGTATCTGCAGCCAGTAAGACTCTCTGGAGAGTAGGAACAGGATAACTCCTGCTGGGACAAAAGGTCACTGTGTGTCTCTTTTTTTTTTTTCTAAAGTGGTATAAAGTTACTCAAAACCAACAAAATGTGGCTGAATAC
Source organism: Pseudocheirus occidentalis (assembly GCA_028646575.1). Lineage (NCBI taxonomy): Eukaryota > Metazoa > Chordata > Mammalia > Diprotodontia > Pseudocheiridae > Pseudocheirus > Pseudocheirus occidentalis. The sequence goes on along the minus strand of CM053595.1, from coordinate 53,164,904 downwards.
CAGGTCAAACTTTTTGAATTATGAAAGGTCTCTCACTGAGACCTTTCATTGTAACTTGTGTGGGCATTGCTGTATTTACAGGAATTAGACCTAGTGAAGGAAAAAAAGAGGCTTTATATAGAATGGTTACACATTCCCTACTTTTCATGTTAAAAATGTACTTGGATGAATAAAAATACTGATGGCATTTGCTTTTAGACTAATAAAATGTTAGGACTAGAAGGGCCCTTAAAAATCATGTTCATCCAATTTCTCTTAGGGGTAAATGAGACCCAGAGAATTTGGAGGACTTACACAAGGTAATACAGCTAGTTTAAGGGCATTAAAATCCAGATCTTGTGACCTGTGCTCTTTCTATGTTTTACTGTAGGGTTTTTGAGAAGCAGTATGTCTCAACTGGTCAAGCTGAGACTTTAAAATCCTGAACCTTCCCAACAAGAGTTTCAGGGAGTACCTCAGTCATTTGTCATTTACAAAATAAACAGAACTCCTGTAGAGAAAAGCCTTTTCTTTTGTTTTGTTCCCAAAAGAGTAAAGAGGCTACTTGGCATCTATTTACACTTGTGGAGAAGAAAGGAAGCAATTTGGGATTGTCTCCTTAACCTTGTGATACACAGAAGAACACCTTGACTGTAGTCTTAAGAGGCTTCATAGATTTTGTACTTAATGAACATTTGTTGATTAATCAATTGATGAAATTGGAAGAGCCTTTAGCATTTAGATATTCCAGTCCTCTCTCATTTTACAAATAAAAGAACTTGAGGAGGGGGGTGGGTGGGAACAGAGCTCTGGAAGGAGGGAGGGAGGGAGGGAAGAGGGAGAGACTTCCTGGAGGCTAAACAGTTAACTGTAGAAAAGATTCCAAACCAGATCCAAATCCTAAGCTTTTTACTTTATGCCATAATGTTTATTTGCCACATCCTTAAAAAGGCACTACTCCATACCATGGCTAGAATAAGCTTCCTTGAATATTTTCTTCATACCTCTCCTCCTTCTTAGAAACTTCCATGGTTCCATATTGTGATAGTTAAAAATTCATACTTCATACCTAATATTTAAGGTCCTCCACTATTAGTCCTACACACCAATAGAATGATTCTACCACTCGCTGCTATCCAAATCTCTTTGCCAATGCAATTCTTTTCATCTAAAACACCATTCCTCTTCTCCTCTATATGCCTAAATCACATTCAGTTTCTAAAGACAGGATCAAGTGCCATTACCTTTTGGAAAAACTTATTTTACCTCACCTTCGTCTATTATATGAATGAATATAGCCCTACTGTCTATGCCACTCATGTAATGCCTTACAATATTCGTCATCTTTTAATGTATTTATTTCCTAGCTCCTTAAGGAAATTGCAAGTTTCTTGATGGTAGGAACAGTCTTACTTCAGCAAATGTTTTTTGTGTGCATTACAGCATCTTGCCCACAGAAGACACTTAAATGTTTGTTGATTGACTTGCCCTATGTTAAGGACTAAGGAGATTCAAAGGTTAGATAATATACCATGCCTGTTATCATTGACTTATACACTTATAGACTTATAGTCTAGGGAGGGTTAAGAGGTGGTATATGGCATTTATATAAATAACTGTAATACATGATAAGGGTAGAAGAGATTCAGGAAAAAATATTATTAGCTTTGGTGGGAAGAGAGAAAATAAAGGTCTTATGTTGGTTCATAAACAATTATTTATATCCTCCATAGTACCTTGTCCATGGTAGTATTGATTCATTCATTTAACATTTATTAAATACCCACTGTGTGTAAGTGCCCTGAAAGGCAGTGGGAGATTATCATAGTGTGCTTTTATATTATGTATTAAGCTTCACAAAGTGCTTTACAAATATTATCTCATCTTCACAACAACCCTGGGAAGGAGGTGCTATAATTATCCTCCCTTTACAGATAAGAAAATTGAGACAGACACATTAAGTGATTTGCCCAAGATCACACCCAGTTAGGAAGTATCTGGGACAGGATTTCAGCTTAAGTCTTTCTGACCCCAGGGCCACACAGGAATAGAGAACTATACTATACAATACTGTGTGATAAATGCATTTAAGATATTAGAAACAAAGCCTTAAAAACTTTTTGAGGTCTGAGTGGGAAATCGAGGAAGACTTCATGGAGGATATGGCATTTGAGTTGGGTTTAGAAGAAATAGGTGAGAAAAGGAAATGAGGTCCTAGAATGCCAAGCAAAGGAGTTTAAACTTTCTTCTAGAATAGAGGTTGAATAAAGACAATTTTTTAAAAAGAAAGGCAAAGAAAAGTGGGATTTTTTTTACCCTTTTGAGAAGCTTGTGGAACATCCAGGTGAAGATATCCAATAGGCAGTTAAATGATCCAGAAATGGAACTCAGAGGAGAGATGAGGGCTGGATATATATCATTTGCATACATATGATCACTCATCCCATGGGAGCAGAGAAAGTAACCAAGGGAGAAGGTATGGAGATAAAAGAGGAAAGATAGAACTTTGGGCACACCAATCTCCACATAGATGGAGATCCAGCAAGAGTGAGGAAGAATGGTCAGACGAGTAGGGAGAGGACCAAGAGAATGTGGTGGCACAAAAACCTAAAGAAGACAGAGTGTTTGCTTTTACTTGGTATAAACTAGATCTTCATGTAATTAGAATTCTAGAGTCTCAGAGATTATTTAGAAGATTGTGACCCAGTAGAAAGAAGATAAAACTAAGAATTAGAATTTTTAGATTCTTAGTCTCTGTTTCACTATTTTTTCTAGGGCAAGTTATTTTAACCCTCTGGGATTCAGTTTACTCATCTGTAAAATACAAGAATCTTACTAAACAGTCTCTAAGGTCCCTTCTAGGTCTCACATGTTACAATTTTTATGCTCCAATTCAGTAAGAGTCTACTGATAAATGTGTAGCAACCAGGTTGGAGGGGTGGGGCAAAGCACACACAAACTTTTAAGTTTAATGTGTATCATTACCAATTTTTTAAGCCTAAACAATCAACAAAACATTTGATTTGTTTTAGTGAGTGCTGACTTCTGAAGTATAAATGCTCTGCTGAAAATTTAACAACTGACTCTCAGCAAGCCAGTTAGAGCTAGCTCCATCACACTCCTGGATTCAATATACAGTTTTTAAACATTTAGTGTATGCAGAACAGTATCCTAGGTGCTTGGAGAAATACTAAGGTTAACAAGACATGATTCCTGCCCTCACAGAGTTTGAAATCTGATAGGGAGAAAAGATATATATATATATACACACTGCTAACATATAACATTGTGTGACAGTTTTGATATATAACAAAGTACTGCATGAGGGTTAAAAAGGGGATGTTGTTAGCAACAGTATGAAGAAGGATCGAAGGAGATTTCATGTGATAAGCCAGCACTTGAATCACATGTAAAGTATTGTTAAGATGTCAAAAGGCAAAGAGAAGGAGGAAAGGCACATCATACTTAGGACATGACATGAACAAAGACTCGAAGGCAGAAAAGTAAAGAACATATGAGGGAAAGAGAATAGTCTAAATTAGTTAGAGTGTATGAAGGAGAGTAATGTGAGCTAAGACTAGAAGGTTAGGTTGGTCCCAGTTTATCTGGAGGGCCTTGGCTAAACAAAGGCATTAGAACTTAAGCTAATAAGTAGTAGGGAGTCACTGAAATTTTTGAGCAAAGGAACAGTATCACTACATCTATGCAACATTCCAGAATAACTTTCAACTCAATTTAAGTACTCCCTCTGCAACAGACCCATATAGACTGAAATGGCGGACTAAAGGTGTCTTGACAGGTAGAGATTTCAGCCTGGTTCCAACACTTCTAGTTAGAGAACTCTGTCCCTTTTAAGGCAGCCCATGTCAATTTTGGACAGCTCCAGTTGTTGACATTTTCCCTTATATTGCACTAAATCTGTTTTCCTGTAGCTTCCACCTATTTGTCTTAGCTTTGCTCTCTAGAGCTACATAAAATGTCTAATCCTTCTACATGCTATTCCTTTCATATTCAAGACAATTATTAAGTTTCTCTACATTTAAGTTATTAAGTTATTTTAAGTTCTTAAGTTACTCTATTTAAGTATTTAAGTTTCTCTTCTCCAGATTAAGCATTCCTAGTTTCTTCAACAATTCCTTATATAAAATGATTTTAAGACCTTTCTGGATAAACTACTTTTTCAGTGTCTCCTTTAAAATAACAACACATAGAACTAAGCAAAATCTTCTGGGTCTGATCTGACCAGTATAGAGGACAGCAGGACCTTGTTCTAAATACCATATTTCTGTTACTGTAGACTAAGATCACATTAGCCTTTTTTGGCACTCTGACACATCAGAGTGACTCATTAAGTGCCAAATTTATGGTCAGTCAAATATCCTAAGCCAGGTCTCCCCTATCTCTATACTCATGAAGCTAGTTTGTTGGACCTGAGGGAGGTTTTTTACATTTTTACATATGGAGATAAATCTGTCAAATCTCATCTTACTAAGTAGGTTCAGTTCATCACTGTGACTTGTTTGGATCTTTTAAAATATTGATTCTACTGCTTAACATAATGGCGTTCATTCCCAGCTTTATGTCACCTTCAGATTCGGTAAGTATGCCTCCATTTGTTTTATAATGTTAAATAGATAGGACGATAGATGACTCTGTGATCTGCCACCACAAACCTCTTGAAAAAACTAGAGGATCAGTAGAAATATTGGGAGGGGAAATGGAGCTTGGAGAAAAACTTACATATTATGCTTCTCTACCAGTTAGGGAAGAGGGTGGGCAGACCAGATGATCATAGGTATATACATCACCTTAGCTCTGATATAAGTGATCCAGTGGATTGTGCATGAGGCCTAGGATCAGGAAGACCTGAGTTCAAATCTGGCCTCAGACACTAGCTTTGTGATCCTAGGCAAGTCACTTAACCCTGTTCGCCTCAGTTTCCGCATTTGTAAAATGGACTGGAGAAGGAAATGGCAAAACACTCCAGTGTCTTTGCCAAGAAAACCCCAAATGGGGTCAGGAAGAGTTGGATAGGACTAAATAGCAAGAACAGCAGCAGCTGCAGCAGCTCTGATATAAATATATTCACCAAGCAGCCATCAAATCCACAGTTTTGTTTCACAAAACTAAACTCTAGTGTTCATGTCAGTAGCAGCAAATGTGAGGTCTTTTCTATCAATATAGCATTGCCTAGCGTTTGGCAATACATCTCTGAACCCAGAGGTTTAGAGGGCACTTTTCCAGCAGTATAGAAATACTTAGTACCTAGTCAGCAAGAATAACTAGTTAATGATGCAAAGTGACATGAGAAGAACATTGTCCACAATAACAGCAAGATATAACAATGACCCATTGTAAAAGACTTAGCTACACCGATCAGCACAATGATTCAAGACAATTTCAAAAGACTCATGTTGAAAAAGCAATCCATCACCAGAGAGAGAATGGATGAACTCTCGAGGGCAGATTGAAGCAGAATTTTTTCACTTTTTTTTTTGCTTTTAAAATTTTTGCAACATTGCAAATAAGGAAATATGTTTTGCATGATTTCACATGAATAATTGATATTGTATTACTTGCCTTCTCAACGGGTATGGGAGGGATTGCAGGATGGAGAGAATTTGTAACTCAAAAAAATTTTTTAAATGAATGTTTAAAAAACGTAAAAATGAATAAAAAAGAAAAGAAAAACTGGTTGAAATAGGAAGCTACCTATGACACCACACCACACCTGAACCACTTCCTAATCCACCCTTGTGCACCTTGTACCTGACATCCCTTCTCTGGACTCCCCAGGTGTTTCAGCACCTTCAATCATGGGGGCTTTCTGTCATGCTATCTGCCAAATCAATTTGTCTTAAAAAGTTGACTTGAAGGGTATTTTATGCTGCTTGCCTAGGTTGTCAGAATTACTATTTGTGACTCTGAATTGGATACGAAAGATTTGCTTAATCTCTCTTGTCTTTTCCAAGTCTATCAGACGTGAATCCATAAGGAGATGAGTAATTTGATCTTCAATAAATTCCATAGTTTTAGAAAATTTAACCAAATAGATATTATGTCATTTTTTAAATTGTAGGATTCAAACCCAAGTCTCTCTCATTTGAGAACCAGCACTCTTTGTGCTACTTGATACAATTAGCTTGAAACAACCTCCTCAAACTCTAAGTATCACATTAAAGTTGTAAAGGGATCTTAAAGATGGTTGGTTGTTCAGTCATTTCCTATTCCCCATGACCCCATTTTATGGTTTTCTTGTAAAAAATACTGCAGTAGTTTTCCATTTCCTTCTGTGCTTCATTTTACAGATTAGGAAATTGAGGCAAATAGGGTGAAGTGACTTGCTCAGGGTCACACAGCTATTAAGTGTCTGAGGTCAGATTTGAGCCCAAGATGAATGTTTCTGACTCTATCCACTATGCCACTTAGCTGCCCTTAAAGAAGAATAATTTAAATTAGACACTTTTTCTTTTCCAAATTGCTTTTTGATTAAACATTTATCCATTTTTGGTGAGTAAGAAAATAAAGCTCATAAATTTCCCAGTGTCCGTGTGAATTAGGAGCTTCCTCTCTTTTTGTCCAAAAGAAATTATTCTTCAAAATTTTTAAAAATTTTCTGTTTCTCTTTCTGCTTGTATTTTTTTAACTCTTGTTTTTAAAGAAACCTTTTCCTGCTTATGGTTTTCTAGTCTTCAAAACATTACTTTTCCATTGATAATGGGGAAGTCTTGGATACTGTAATTTAGACATGGTCCCTCATCGAATTTTAGAGCCAGAATAGAACCCTTACAATCAAATCATTTTTGGAATTCTGTTAGTGGTTGTGTTGAAAACTGAAATGAAAAAAGTAAAAGAATTTCTTGTTACTACAGTTGATGACTCTACTTATTTGAACTTTTATGAATCTTATAAGTAGTAGGATACTTCCCTGAGGTAAATGTTAAGTTTTCTCTACCAGTTCACATTCTGTCTTTATGGACTTTTATGGAGGCTAGGACCATCTGGAAGGTTCTGAAAACAAACTACTCCATGTGGGGAGTAGCTTTGGAACAGGAGGAACTTGGTTCAAATCTTGGTACGACCATATCTTTCCTGTATGAAATTGAGTCACTTAACCTTTCTGGATTTCTTCATCTGTAGAATAAAAGGGTTGTACTTTTAAGGTCCCTTCCAGCTCTAAATATATGTTCCCATACAGTCCTAATACACATATAGTGCAAATGTATGTGTGTGTGTATGCACTCATACAAATTAGCTGTTTCTCCCCCTTTTTTAAAAAATAAATTGGCTAACAGCTATCAAGAAGGAAGTCTTATGTAAACTGTATGCATTAGCTAAATAATTAAATAAACTGAATTTATTTAAGAAAACTTTAAACATCTGGCATCATCCTTGTGACTTCATGTGTCTTTGTATGTGTTAGATAAAGAATGTTATAGATTAAAACCAACTTACTAACTTTATAGCTCAGGGAAAAGGCAAGTAACTCAGGATAAAATAAGAAACTGATTACATATAGAAATTTATATGATTATATGATTACCCTGCCCCAAATCTTAATACTGTTGTAAGCCCCTTTTTTTGGTGTGATACTAGAAAAAATATGCATTAGGTATAGTATAGAATTGACTCCTCACTAACAAGAATAGAAAACAAACTGAATTATGAATCTGTATCAGCTTTTAGGTGACTCAGGCAGGTTTCACCCACAAATCAGACTAACCAGTCTATTTCTGGTTGTTGTCCAGGTTGTTGACCTGTCTGGTCCTTCTCAAAGAGGACCAAAATGGTATCACTATGTTGCAGTCAAGGGACAATGTGTCAGACAGTGAATGATCAGACCAGTACAAGCTTGGAAAGCTCTACTACAGGTCAGGCACAAATAGTCCACATGCATATTTGGAGTGATGTCTCTAGATTTGCACAGTTCATGTTTCTTTTGAGCTACTGAAATTCTGCTTTGCTCAAAGAGCACAGCACTTTCTTTGATGCAGGCATTCCTGTTCCTTTGCCAGTCTCTCCCATGTCCCACTTCAGTATCTCCCATGAGACTAACCAGTAATGTATAAATCAATAGGCCTTTTATTATAGGTAATGTGTGTGTTTCATTACAGAGGCATTAAGTGTGGTGATGGTGTTCAGACCAGAACCACAAGACAAACAAGGAAGTCAATGATTTTAGCCCTTGGTGTTGGCATACTTAGTTTTACCAAGTTCTCTGTCACCCCTAGTTGGTGCATCATGCCAGGATCATAGTTATCTTCTTACTGACATGGCTTGCTGAGGCAACTGGAAGTCATGGATTTTATATTGAGGGGATGAGATCTCACTTTGGGAAGTATGGTTGGTTTCCTGAATCCAGTGTTATACGTAGGAAGATGCTGGGTAATGAAGGATGGTAGAGGCCCTGACTGGAACAAATATCTCCTACAACCATGGTGTAAAAGGGACATGCCCAGTGTCCTGAACAAAGATAATCTTGTGTCAGTGAGCCTCGTGGGTCTCAGAGAGATTCATAGGTTTTTTTTATTTCTTCATTTTAGACATATACTCACATTTGAATCCTCTCCCATCCACACAAATAGTTTCCTGAATTCTGCTTTTACTGATAGGCTTTCAAATCTTCTCTTCCTTAAGGAAAGCAGGACCAAAAGAACAAAACATACAATGATTAAAATAAGTAAATGAAAACAAGAAAACTCAGGTCAGACACAATGGACAGTTTCAGTCCCAAACTGCTAAAGTTAAAACATATATCCTTTCTTTTAACAAGTGGTAAATTTCCCAAATGGAAAGTTATGCAGATTTTCAGTCACTATCTTAGGCAATTTTATAGAGATAGAGATATACATATGTATATGTATACACATATACACATATGCATATATTTTTAAATGGAAGATAACTGGTGAGAGGGAGTATAATTCATTTGGAAGTGACTGATGTGTCCAAATAAAATGTCTACATTTTTAACTTCTCTGTCTTTCCCCCATTTCTAGAAAGAGGTATAGTTTAGGAATTAGTCTTTCTCTATACCCCATACTGTAACCTCGTCATTAGTTTGAATTTCATATATGGCTACCACATTCAAGGTATAATAGTGATGATCTCCTTTCACTGGGATTATCTGTTTTCTACTATTCCTCTTCTCTGGACTTTTTCACATGATACCTGGACACTTTTTGTATGATAGAACATCAAAGAAACAATAATCTTTTTATTCCTTAGAGAATATAAACATTGAGTTACTAAGAATGATGGCTAATTTACCTGGCAAAAATTATGATCCAGTGCTTCCTTCTTTTATAGGAAAGTTCAAAATTCCTCATATATGTGTGTGTGTGTATGTATGTATATATATACACACACATACATATACATACATATACATATATGTATGTATATATGTGTGTGTATATGTATATACATATATATACATATATATCTCCTGACAAAATATCTTGTTTTGCTATACCAGATAATATTGGAGCAATGGTCAATTTTCCTTGCTTTTATTTTTTTTTAACTTTTTAAAAATTCTGAATTTCTCAAACATCAAATAAAATGAGCATTTCCATATATATATAATAGAAGAGAATAAAAACAGAATTGTATAGGAAACTGACTCACCGTTATGCATAGCTTTCTTTTCTCTATAAATATATAACAAATTCCATGTAACTTTTAAAGCTTCCTTGCTTGTTTATGATCCTTTCTCTTCTGTGCATTTTTAAAAATGCTTCAATTACCCTTTTTTGTCTTCTCTTTTTGGCTACCCTATTTGTAGTTTCTATAATTCTCCCATCTACCCCTGAATGTTGCTTTTCATTAAATCACATTCTGTCTACTACATTTGCTTCTAATTGTAGTTGAGGAATGGTGTATGAGTCGTGTGTGTGTGTGTGTGTGTGTGTGTGTGTGTGTGTGTGTGTGTGTGTGTGTTTTCATTTCATGTTGGATTAATTTCTTCCTGGCTGCTTCTAAGTGCTCCTCTTTGTTGAAACTCTGGAGTTTATTCCCTACATTTCTGAATGAGTAAAACTTGGGTTCTCTTTACCTTTTGACAGGTTATACATTATATTAATCAGTTCTTTGCCCTGTGGTTTCAATAATTCCATGGAAGTTTCTTATGCGATATTTGAATTATGATATTGATGCACTTTGGTCATATTTTTTTGGAAGAGCAATAATTTTTAGATTGTTTTTCTGAGCTGTGTACTTTAGCTTCACTACCTTTGTTGAGCTCTCAAATGTTTTTTCAATTGTGCTGTTGTTTAATTTTTCTACTGCCTAGGCAAGTTTTGCGTCCATCTGGATCATTCTGTTCCTCAGAGGATTTTATTAAGATTTTCTGCCAAACATTCCAAACCGTTTGAGTCCCATGTTTGTCTTTTTTTTCTTTGTTGATTTTAATTCCATCTCTATAGATACCAGATCTTCCTTTATATCTCTCATTCAAATTGCTAATCACTGGAGATTTTTGTAATAATATTCGATTTTGGTTTTGGAGGTTTTGTGTCATTGTGGTCTTCTTTCCTTCTGTGGTCTTCCTCTTGCTTTCTTTTGTCCTATAACAATTATTGTATGTATGTTATTGTATGTAGTGGAAATTTTGTTGTTGTTTACACATTTTTGTCATTCTTTTCTCTATTTTGCAAGGTAATTTTTTCCATGTGAATTTCTTTCCTTTACCTTCTTTTTTGTTATTCTTTTTCTTTAATGTACATTGTGGTTTTGAAGTCACCTTAAAATCCCTTAATGTCAAGTCTCATTCTGTTGTCCATTATCCAGTCTTTGATAAAGAGATAACCATCTTCTCTTACAAGTAGAAGGTCAGTCCTTCCACTTGTACCCATGATCTCATCTCCTCCAATTTCTAGGAGATTGCCTCCACAATCACACCCCCTCTTTCTCTAATCTTTAATCTGTCCCTACCTGCTAGCTCATTTCCAAATGTCTACCAACACTCTTTTTTATAGTATTTTTTTTCCAATTACATGTAAAGAAAATTTCTCCCTCTCTAAGAAGGTAAGTAATGTGAGATAGGTCATATATGCAACATACCTATTCTTAAAAACCACCTCACTTTATTTACCATTGCCTTAACCTATTGCCCTGTGTCTCTTTTCCATTTCACAGCCAAACATCTATTTTTTAAAAAAGTCTTCTTTCAAACTCATTGCCTCCCCTTCCTCTCCTTTCACTTGTCTCTTTACTCCTTGCATTCTTACTCACCTTATCACTCAACTGAAGTGACTTTCTCCAAAGTTACCAATGATCTCTTAATTGCTAGATCCAGTGGCCTTCACTCATCCCTCATCCTTCTTGAATTCACTTCAGAGCACCAGAACACACTCCCCCTTTTAGTTTGTTGTGACATTGCTCTGTTAGTCCTCCCACTCCATCTCATTCATCATCTACATCCCATCCCTTGCCTGTGGTGTATCCTCAAGGTTCTGCCCTGGGCTCTCATGTTTATTCTCTCTCAATGACTCAATGACTTTTCCCCCAGGGTTTGATGATCATTTCTATGCAGGTGACTCAAGTTCTGGCTGCTTTTCTAAGTTCCAGTCCCATATCACCAACTGCCTAATTAATAATGGACATTTAGCACTGAACATTCTGAAGGTATCTCACAGTCAGATATCTGAAACAGAACTCATTATTTTTTCTTCCTGAACCTATTTGTGTCTGAATTTCCCTCTTTTTGATGAGGGCACAATGAGCTTTCTAGTAACTTAAGGTTCACATCCTCAGAGTTGCCCTTTAACTCCTTACTCTTCCTCATTCTACTTATCCAGTCAGATGCCAGGTCTGCTCATTCTACCTCCATGATTTTTCATACATCCTCCTCTTTCTTAATACATCTGACAAAAACCATAGTTCAGATTCTCACCAACTCTCCTGGACCACAGGAACAGCCTCCTAACTGGTATCCCTGTCTCAAGTCATGCTCCTTTATACCATCCTCCATGCAGCTGTCACAGTGATGTTCCTTAAGCACAGATCTGACCATTTTCTTTACCTACTCATTTATTTCCAGTAACTCTGACCAAACTCCTCAGCTTGTCTTTTAAAAATCCTTCCAGGGGCAGCTAGGTGGCACAGTGAATAGAGCACTGGAATCAGGAGGACCTGAGTTCAAATTCAGCCTTCAACACTTAACACAAAAAAAACCTAGTTCTGTGACCTTGGGCAAGTCACTTAACCCCACTTGCCCTACCTTCCCCCCCTCCAAAAAGCAAAAAGGAAACAAAAGAAAATGAAGAAAAAGAAAAATCCTTCTACTTCCCAAAGACTCATGATAGAAAATGCTATCCAAATCCAGAGAAAGAATCATGAAATCTGAATGTAGATCAGAGCATACTATTTTCTGTCTTTCTCTCCCTCTCTCTTTGTGTTTCTTCTTTCTTGTTTTTTTCCCTTTGGTTCTAATTCTTTATAATATGACTAATGTGGAAATATCTTTAATATGATTGCACATGTATAGCCTAAAAAAAAAAACCTTCCCCACTAAGCTCCAGTCTGCCTTTCCAGACTTTTTATGGCTTATTCCTTTTCTCACACTCTACTGTGGAGCCAAACTCAACTTGCTGTTTCTCACACCTAGGATTCCATCTTCCGCCTCCTATCTCTTTGCCCTTGCCTGGGCTGTCCCCTACGTCTGGAATGCATGACTCTTCACTCCTTAGTGAGAATCTCTTCTTTACTTGAAGGGTCAACTCAAGTAGTACTAGCTACCTGAGGCCTCTCCTGACTTCCCTTCCTTCTACTCCAATTAACATTTACTCACTTTGTATATACAGGATATCTCAAAACTCGTAGTTTAGTTTTAAGCTTGAACTATTTAAGCTTTAATAGCTTAAAGCTACACTAAGACTTTTGGGATATCTGTATACATTTCTATATGCTTTTATGTGTACATGATGTATATAATATAATTTGTCTTTGTATTTCTAGAATCTAGCATAATAGAGTAGGTTCTATGAAGGATGGAAGTAACTTACCAGGTCTTTAGACCCTTGGAGACCACTCTGAATTAAAGTAGTCCCATGAGGTTTGGTTCCACAGCGCCATGATGTAACCATGAAAGTTATAGAGCTTGAGTTCATCCTAGATGTGGTCTGGTTGACCACAGATGTCTCACCTTGAATAGGGGTCACATCAAAAGGAGTAAGCATAGACTTCCAGGTAAATGGGACTTTCTTTGTTTCAGGTCCTGTGCTCATTCTGAGATGAATATTTTGGCTGCCCTAAAACTGGCACCCTCTAAACTATGTATTAAAAATGTCAGGGAAATTTTTTTGGCTATAATTTAATTTATTTTTTCCAAAGAGTTATTAATAAAATATTAAAATAAATTAATAAAATAGTTTTTAAAAATTAATATAATAAAATAATAGTAAAATTATTAATACATTTTATTGTGACACAAGGCACTTCCCTACAAACAGATACCCTTTAAAAGTACATTTCCTGGAAAAAAAATCTATCTACTGTTAACAAAAAGAAGTGATTTGTCCTTTCAATTTGACAAAGTGCTACAACATTGACCATCATATTTATGTACAGTTGTGTTGCCTAAGTTGACTTTGTTCATTGTTGAAGTTATTGTGTATATGTTTAGAATATATTTTTAACCATTTATCATTTCAAATAAATTTCCCATGTTTCCCCAAATTCTCAATATTCATAATTTCTCATGGGACAGAAATATTTCATTTACATTCCAAAATATGTTCAGTTACTTCTCAGTTGTTGCTAGCCATAGTTTTAAATGTCTGTTTGTCTTTCTTTCTTTCTTTCTTTTTCTTTCTTTCTCTTCCTTCCTTCCTTTTTTCCTTCCTTTTTTCCTTCCTTCTTTCCTTCCTTTCTTTCTTTCTTTCTTCCTTTCTTTCTTCCTTTCTTTCTTTGGTTAATGTTTATCTAAACTCTATATGCAATTCTGATTAGTGCATTTGCAGCAATCTAAATCTTTCCAGTCCAAAGGTCATTCTCCTTAGCAGATAAAACAAAAGGAAAATAAGAATTATGCTTTCTCTGTGTTATTGTTTCTTATTCCATCTTCTCTAAACAGCAATCCTATCCCATATTTGATTATCTTCTATCCCCCAACATAGCTAAAAACACACTCTACCCTTTTTGTTGTCCTTAGCTTTCTCCTTATGAAATATGCCTTAGCTCATTTGAACACTTAACATTCATGAGTTTTGGAAAAAAAAAACAAAACAGGATCGTACCATGCTTTTGTATTCATCCTATCCTTGCTGCTACCTTCCATACATTTCCTTTTGAGAAAGCCATCCTTTTCCTCTCATTAAAATTGTTTTTCCTAATGTCTTCAAAATTTCTCTCTTGAGTGTTTCCTGTTCTTCCTGGGTTGGCATCTCATGTAGAAATATTTTAGTTAATAGGAATATAAATATAAATACAGATGTGTAATCATAGAGTATATAGAATATAACAGTATTTTATTTATATATGCCTTTTGATCTCCTTTTTTTTGTTCAACAAGCATCTGAGTTTTTTAAAGGTTTTTTTAATTCTTTTTTTAAACCCAATAGTCATTTCTGCCCATTAAACTTTTCATTTTTAATGAAGAAAATAAGCAGAACCTACTGCCCAAAGTCTATCTCACAGCCCATGCCACATTCTATACCCAGAGTCCTCTGTCTCCCTACAAAGAATAGGAATATGTATTTTGTTTGTGGTTCTCCTGGACAAAGATGCCTTTTCTTCACATCAGCAGCACTTAGTACAGTGCCTGGCACACAACAAGTACTTTATAAATGCTTGTTGACTGGCAGACTTAACTTAATCAGCCTTTAAACTCCTTTAAAATCTGCTCTCCCCAGCATCTAGAGTGCATGTCAAATTATCCCTAACTTTCCTCCCTTCTCTATCACAAGTAGTCACATTCCTCCTAGTTCCCCAACTGGTCACTTCCTACCTTAGTGACCTGTTCCTCCCTATTACTAAGAATTAGGTTGAGAAGAGAATTTTCCCTTGTTTGTTCCTCCACTTTCTGAAGGATGAAATTGTCATTAAGAGGGGAAAGCTTCAGTAAATGCCTGGGTAATTAAAAGTTCTCCATCAAGATTATATCATTCCTCTGTGTCAGGCTTGATCTATTTCCTGAACTCCTCATCTGATTCCTCTTTCTGTCTAAGTGGCTGTGGTACATGCTGATGACAATATCTGTCCTGATTCTGCCTCCTTTAGTCTTCACATGTAAGTGTTCTCTACCATGCTTCCCTCCCCTTGTTCCTGGATTTCTTTAGGAGTATATTTTCTTAGTATATAACGCTACCCAATTTCCCCCTTTGCCTGTCCTGTTTCTTGTCATTCATTCAATAAACATTTAGCAAGCATCTACTATGTGCCAGGCAATATTATTAGTACTGAAAATACCAAATAATAAGGGCAAAAGACAGTCCCTTGCTCTCAAGGAGCTTACAGTTTAATGAAGAAGACAACATGCAAATATACAAAGCAAGTTGTGTATAGGATAAATAGGAAATTATTAACAGAGGGAAGGCACTACAATTAACAGGGTTTGGAGAGGGCTTGCCATAGAAGATGGGATTTTACTTGGGGCTTAAAGAAAGCCAGGGACATCAGTTGTCTAAGAAAAGGAGAGGAGAGCATTCCAGGGATGAGAGAGAGAGAGAGACAGAGGAAATAACCAGAGCCAAGAGATGGAATGTCTTGTTAGCGGAATATCAAGGAAACCAGTGTCCCTGAATCAAAGAGTACACAATAAGGAATAAGGTGTAAGAAGACTGGATACATAGAAGGAAGACAGGTTATGAAGTACTTTGAATGCCAAACAGTGGGTTTTGTATTTGATGCTGGAGGTAATCGAGAGCCAATGGAATTTATTAAAAGAAGAGTGACATGGTCAGACTTGTACTTCAGGAAAAGCACTTTGGTGTCTGAATGGAGGATGGATTGGAGAAGAGGGAAACTTAAGGCAGACAGATCCATAAGCAGACTATTCTAATAGTACAGGTATGGGGTGATGAGTACCTGTACCAAAGTGGTGGCCAGTGTCAGGAGAGAAGGGGTATATTCAAGAGATGGTGCAAAGGTAAAATCAACAGGTCTTGGCAACAGATTGGATATAGGGGTGAGAGATGAATAGTCAGGGATGACACCTAGGGATGATACTTAGGTTGCATGAATCTAAGGGAGTGGTAGAATGGTGTTGCCCTTGATAGTAATAGGGAAATGAGGAGAAAGAGGGAGGAAGGCTTAGAGGGGAAAATACTGAGTTCAGTTTTGGACCTGTTGAGTTTAAAATGTCTGAAAGTCAGTTGGGGATTCAAGATTGGAAGTCAACAGAGAGGTTAGAACTGGATAGGTTGATTTAAAAATGCTAGCACAGTAATTAAATCCATGAGATCTGATGAGATCACCAGGTGAAGTAGTGCAGAGGGAGAAAAGAAGAAGGTTTAGGGCAGAACTATGTGAGATTTTTAATAAAGTCTGCCCATCCAGAGTTACATTCCAGTCATCTATCCCATCTCAGTAAAGCTATGAGGTCAATTCCTCATAAATTAAAACATCTAGGTTTTTTTGCTTGTTGGCCATACCTTGTGCATTGTAAATAGACATCTGGTGCAATGGATCATAGGATCATATATTTAAAACTAGAAGGAACCTTAGAGTCAAGTTCAAATCCTTCATTTTATAGATAAAGAAAATATGTTTCACAGGCAGCTAGGTGGTGCAATGAGTAGAGCACCAGCCCTGGAATCAGGAAGACCTGAGTTCAATTCCAGCCTCAGATACTTAACACAAAACTAGCCATCTGACTTTGGGCAAATCACTTAACCCCAATTGCCCCGCCCTCCTCCCTCCAAAAAGCGAAAAAAAAGAAAATGTCTTTCAGAAAGGTTAAGTCCTTTGCTCAAAAAGCCCCAGAAGTAGCCTATGTCTGAGGTAGGACCCAAATTTAGGTGCTTCTGACTCCAATTCCAGTACTCTCTCTATTATACGACATATATTTGATCTTTTGTTGGATTTTATCATTCATCTGATTCCCTTCTTGGATTATGTCTCTTATGTATTGCTGAGTATCTCATTTGCTATTCTTCTTCCTAAACTCTCTGGTACATAGCTTGGTGTATAAACCCAGACAGCTTCCTCCCCTCTGCCTTCCTTTTCATAGGATCATTGGGTCATAAAGCTAGAACTGGAAAGCATGTCAGAGTTCACCTTCTCCAACCCTTTCACTTTACAGTTGAGGAAACTTGGACCCAGGGGTTATCAGAGGTATCAAATACATGTCCCACAACACTCCCACAGCCAACCTGAACCAGATTAAAATGTAATTGTAAATATTTAACAGAATAAGTAAAAATAAAATAAAACAAATAATAATATATTTTAAAACTAAATCAATATGATGCCCTCAAATTAGTATGATGCTTGTTATGGGACAAGCGGCTCCTGTTTCTATTTAAATTTGAAAGTACTGGGTTAAATGACTTGTCAGAGGTCACAGAACCAATAAATAGCACACCAAGGATTCAAATATAGGCTCCCCAAACCAGAATTGCTTCTATGTTTAATGTCTTTTCATTAGGACAATTTCCTTCTCTGATGTAGTTTTTATTTTATTTGGCGTATGTCTTGATATTTTGAGCTGATGGAGGGGAGCATGGATTAGTATGAAGGAAGTGTTCTATAAAAATATGGCATAAATGTAAGGTACTATTACCTTATGGATAAATAATGAAGAAAGCTTAAAGCTCTTACTTTCATGGATGTTAGTTGAGCGTCTGTTTTTTATGTGCAGAAGCATAACTTGAGTTTCTTAGAAACAAGGAACCTTTAACGATTGTAGCACATTGGTAACATTGTGAAGGCAGGCCTCCAAAAGGCTGTTTTCTACAACTTTGTAGTCACAAAGAAGCCACACTAAACATACATGCCTGACACATCTTTCAATATATAATAACATTTGGCACAGAAATGAGGGAAAGAACATAACTGAAAAGAATAGTATGTCTGCCTTTGGGTGTAGGGTAGAAAGTTTCTATTTTTAAACAGTTGTATGGCTGGTGATCATTTATAGTTGTTTGCCTCTAGTCATATAGGATAGATGTTAATTAAGTTCTATTTATTGAATTGCATGCAATATTAGATGCTATTGCCAAGAAACCAGATAAGAACATAAGCCATTTGTGATACTATAAAAAGCATTACTAAGTTCCATTGTCAACAACATCTATCTCCTTTAGCTATAAAAAGATCTGATGCTAATCATTCTAGATCTACTGGAACCTGATTGTGGCCTCTGTCATTTGTTGTCAGTAGAGTGAATCTTGTGCGAGGCTTTGTGCTAGGAGTATAAAGATCAATAAAACAGTCCCTCACTCTCAAGAGGATTATAGTCTTAACAGGAGTGGGGAACCTGCAGCAGTAACATGTGGCCCTCTGGGTCCTCAAGTGCATGCACCCCTTTGACTGAATCCAAACTTCACAGAATGAATTCCTTTAATAAAAGGATTTGTTCTGTGAAGTTTAGATTCAGTCAAAGGGCCTCACTGGAGGAACTTGAGGCTGTAGCAGGTTCTCACCCCTGACCTAGTACCTGAATTTACATATCCTTCAACATATAGGAGAATTGATCTCAATTAATTGAGAATTTGGGAGATTCAGCAATTCTTCATATTGAATTAAAGATGACCTAAGAGTCTTAATTCTTTCAAGTGTAATCAAACCATAAATTCATATATATTTTAAATGAATGGGACTATGTATAAGATGTACCATAAACAAATATAGTCAACATTCAATTATCTAAGTATAGATTATCTGCAAGACATGTTTAATCCTTTATATAACCATTTTTATTCCCAAGAGGTAGTATACTATAGTTGATAGAATGTGAACCTTAAAGTCAGGAAAATCTAGGCTCAAATGCCTACCCCCTAATGCTTATTAGATATGTGACCTTAATCTAGTCACTTAACCTCTATGTCTCAGGCAACTCCCTCAATCGACTAAGTCATAAACAGCTTGCCATAGGGGCCTTGATCTTAGTTATTAGAAGAGTTCACACACCAGAAGAGTTCACACACCAAAAAGTCTGAATAAATCACAAATCCTTTATCTATGCTTTTGGTTTTTTACCAATAACCCACAAGAGTTGCTCCTCTATGTGATTAGGAAAGAAAAATTTATTTGAGGATTAATGAGGCAAAATGTAATTATGAAGGAAAAGCTTTAAAAAATTATATATATATATATATATATAT
>CM053595.1:53114283-53145557 GCA_028646575.1 Pseudocheirus occidentalis | reverse complement strand
AAATGATTCTTTTTATCAATTTCAGTCTCTCAGCTGTGCTTTTTATAGGATGAGAACATTTAGATATCATTTTGAAGTCTTGTGTCTTGACTTCAGTTTTACTGCATGTTAACAGGGTAATGCATTCCAAGTAGCCTATAAATATGTATTTATTTATGTCTTTTTCCTGTTTCTCTTTTTGCCTTTTGATAGGAATCTTTGCCTATATGAACTACAGAGTTCCCAGAACAAGAAAGGAGATTTTTGAAACATTAATAAAGGGTCTTCAGAGGCTAGAGTACAGAGGATATGATTCTGCAGGTATGACTATTTTTCTGCTAAAATTAGCATTAATAAATTTGCTTATGTTCATTCCCTTTTCTTTTTTTCTTCTTTTAAACTTTTATTTATTTATTCCTTTATTCATTTATTCATTCATTCATTTATTCATTCGTTTGTTTGTTTTTGGTTTGCAACATTCAGTCGCACAAGCTTTTGAGTTCCAAATTTTCTCCCACTCCCTCTTTTCCCCAGTAACCCCCCCTCTCCCCCACCATGGCAGCATGCAACCTGATATAGGTTCTACAAATACCTTCACATTAAACATTAGTCAAGTTGTAAAGAAGGATTATAACCAATGGAATGAATGAGAAAGAAGGAACAAAACAAAACAAAAAAGAAAGAGAGCAAGTAGTTTGCTTCAGTCTGCATTCAGACTCTGTAATTCTTTCTCTGGATGTGGATAGCTTTTCCATCGTGAGTCTTTTGGAGTTGTCTTATAACCTTGCATTGCTGAGAGGAGCCCAGTCTGTCAGAGTTAGTCATCACAGATATGATGTATCTGTAATTGTGTACAATGTTCTCCTGTTGCTGCTCCTCTCATTCAGCATCAGTTTATATAAGTCTCTCCAGGTTATCATGAAGTCCATCTGCTCTTCATTTCTTATAGCACAACAGTATTCCATTACATACATGTACCATCACTTCTTTAGCAATTCCCCAATTGATAGGCATCCCCTTGATTTCCAGTTCTTTGCCACCACCAGCTGCTCTAAATATTTTTGTACATATGGATCCTTTTCCCACTTCTGTGATCTAGTCCTAGAAGTGGTATTGCTGGGTCAAAGGATATGCACAATTTTATAGCCCTTTGTAGCCCTTTATAGCCCTTTTATAGCCCAAATTGCTCTCCAGAATGGTTTTATTAGTTCACAGCTCCACCAATAATGCATTAGTGTTCCAATTTTTCTACATCCTCTCCAGCACTCGTCATTTTCCTGTTTTGTCATGTTAGTCAATCTGACTGGTGAGATTGTGATACCTCAGAATTGTTTTGATTTACATTTCTCTAATTAATAGTTATTTAGAGCATTTTTCGAATGATTATTTA
Source organism: Pseudocheirus occidentalis (assembly GCA_028646575.1). Lineage (NCBI taxonomy): Eukaryota > Metazoa > Chordata > Mammalia > Diprotodontia > Pseudocheiridae > Pseudocheirus > Pseudocheirus occidentalis. The sequence continues at coordinate 53,144,188 of CM053595.1, read as the reverse complement.
TATCTTTAATTTCTTCCTGTGAAAATTGCCTATTCATATCCTTTGATCATTTATTAATTGGAGAATGACTTGTATTTTTATATATTTGACTGAATTTTCTGTGTATTTCAAAAAAGAGACCTTTATCAGAGACAGTGGTTATAAAAATTCTTTCCCAGTTTTCTGCTTCCCTCCTAATCTTGGTTACATTGACTTTGTTTATACAAAAACTTTTCAATTTAATGTAATCAAAATTATCCATTTTACATTTTGTAATGTTCTCTATCTCTTGTTTGGTCATAAAATCTTCCCTTCTCCATAAATCTGACGGGTAAACTATTCCTTGCTCTCCCAGATTGCTAATAGTTATAAGCCTTTATATTTAAATTGTGCATGCATTTAGACTTTATTTTGGTATGCAGTGTAAAATATTGGTCTATGCCCAGTTTCTGTCGTTCCATTTTCTAGTTTTCCCAGCAGTTTTTGTCAGATAGTGAGTTCTTGTCGCAGAAGCTGTAGTCTTTGGGTTTATCAAACAGTAGATTACTATAGTCATTGACTACTGCGTCTTCTGTACCTAATCTATTCCACTGACCCATTATTCTGTTCCTCAACCAGTACCAAGTAGTTTTGATGACCGCTGCATTATAATACAGTTTCATTCTCTTTTCTAAGCATTCATTTTCTTGTTGCTTCTCGCAGCCTTTTCTGGTACGTTTTTCATTAAAGCCTTCTTTTGGAATATTATGATACTAATTTCAGCCCTAAAGTTAATCTAATCAAGTACTTAATTACAGTTGGAAGATAAAATAATAATACCTCACATTCGTATAGGACCTTAAGATTTGCAAAATACCTTGCATGGATTATGGTGAAGTAAGTACTACACGTATTATTCTCCCCATTTTATAGATGAGGGACCTGAGACTCTAAGGATCAGAGCTGGGGCTTGAACCCAACTCTCTTCAGATTTAATGCCCAGCACTCCTTACGTTTTCCTGCGCTGCCTCTCTAGGAACCCCTCCGCCTTCAGCACTTTTGAGCAGGTGTGATAAAGGCTCCTCCCACCAACACTGAGGTTTTATTAAACCTTCATGACTTTGTAGATCAATCAGTAAGCCTTTGTTATGGGTATTCAGTCACGTCTGAGTCCTTGTGGCCCCATGTGGGGTTTTCTTGGCAGAGATACTGGACTGGTTCGCCGTTTCCTTCTCCAGATCATTTTACAGATGAGGAAACTGAGGCCAACAGGGTCAAGTAACTTGCCCAGAGTACACAGCTAGTCAGCGTCTGAGGCCGGATTTGAATTTGGGTCTTCTTCACTTCCAGTCCTAGCACTCTATTCCTTGCACCACCTTCCTGCCTTAATAAGCCTTTAGATGCACCCACTAGGTGCTTGCCGCTGGCTGAGTAATGCGATGGATGTCCAGAGACAAAAGTGAATGATTTTTGCCCTCAAGTAGCTTAAATGCTAATGGGAAGACATATCCATATTTAAGTTTATACGAAATACAAAAATACAAGGTAGTTTTGTTTTGTTTTGTTTTTTGGAGTGGGGAAAGTAGGGGAAAACACTAGCTGCTAGGTGTATCAAGAGAGGCCTCATGTAGAAGGTGGTGCTTAAGTGAAGCTTTGAAAGAAACTTGTGCTGCCAAGACATGGAGTGAGGAAGGGATGCATTCCAGACTTGGAGGATTGGGTGAGGCAGGAGGGAGTTCAGCCTATGCAAAGTAATAGAGACAAGATTGTTTCAAGAAAAAAAAAATTAATTAGACCTGTGATTTCATTGGTTTGACATAGCTAAGAAGACATTTTATAGGTAAGTGATATGATCAGTTCTGTGTTTTGAGCAGCTTCTCTGCAATTTATAGTTTTAGGGAGTTGCCTGGGCCACTGAGAATTTAAATGACTTTTCCATGTTTGAGTACAGGCCTTCTTGACGCTTAGGCAAGCTCACAATCCAGTACTCGGCCTCTCTTCAATGAGTTACTGAGGCCAAAAAATTCGCCACCTAGTGGCCAACTTTCTGTTCACAAAGCTCTTCCCACTAAGCTACTCTGTTCTATGTAGGACACCAAGCTTCTATTGGAAATCTCTTCTCCTTGGAAAGACTTCCCAGTACTTGCAGGTCTTCAATTTAATAGGATCTTAAACTATAAGAGAACTTAAACCTCATCAAGTCCAACTCCCCAGTTTTATAGATAAAGAAACTAAGGGTTAGAGAGGTAAAGTGACAGGCATGTAATAATAATAAGTAGCGGAAGCCAGAACTGGAACTCTGTTTATCCAGGCTCTTTCTCCTACACCAGGGGTGGGGAACCTGCAGCCTTGAGGTCACATGTGGCCCTATGGGTCTTCAAGTATGGCCTTTTGACTGAATCCAAACTTCACAAAACAAATCCCCTTAATAGAAGGATTTAGTCCGTAAAACTTGGACTTGGTCAAAAGGCCACACCTACAGACCTAGAATGCCATGTGTGGCCTCGAAGCTGCAGGTTCTCCACCCCGAGCCTTACACCCTGCTGCCCTGATTTAGCCATTATTAAGAACATGTTGTCATTTCCTTTCTTCAGTGAAGCATAAATGTCTTAGGAAAGGACATGTTTTTGTGTGGTATGTAGCTCAACTTTAACTGGTCAATGACCTATATCCAAAGCCAAGTAATTTCCCCCCAAAAATAATTTCTTTTTAAAAAAAAAGATCAAAGAAGTTTTGTTTTAATTTGAAAATCCAGTCAGCCCAAAACAAAAACATTTATGAATATCTCGTGGGCACAGAGTCACTTATTTGGCGTTGTGAATAACTGTAGGAATGATCTTCTCCCTCAAGTAGTTAGTTATTAATCCAAAGGAAAAAAGAAAAGAAACATACTTAATCTTTCCTTCTGTTCCCATTACCATTAAATTAAAAACCCTTTGAGGGTAGAGACTTTGTCTAATTATCCATATTCCAGTTAGTTCTTGAAACTGGATCTTCTTTTAACAGTGCATTCTAGACACTCAAGAAAGCTTTGTTGTATTGGTATAAAATGAACAAATTAAAGAACAGACAGATAAACAACTCGATGTATCAAACAGTAAGAGTTCTGACTTTGTCATTTATTAGCTGTGTGACCTTAGTCAAGTCACATAAACTATAGGAACCTTAGTTTTCTTACCTGTGAAATAGGGATAAAAGTACTGGTATATCCTCTCACACGGGGTGAAAAGTCCATTGAAAACCTTGAAGCATCTTACTAAGAGTTATCCTCAAGTGTTTACAGAATTCTATGTAAGTGTTAGAACAAATGGAGTAACAGATAAATATGGATGAAGTGACATAAGAATCTCAGTGGGAGATATGAGGTTTTATAAGGAGAATTTTGACAGGGGAAACAGCCCTGATTTGTGGGGAGTGTATATAGGTACCCCTTCTGTACTGCTCCCCCAGTTTGTACTGGGTTAAGGTCTCAGAGGAAGTCAGTTACCTTGGAGTCAAATTGTAATTCTTTGAGAATATACACTGTAGCTCACAAGCCCCCAACAGTATGCTTCCCATTAATAATCAATCACTAATCTCATTTAGTTCTTAGTAAAGACACTTTGTCAGATGGCATAGCAAGAATGTTCATTATAAAACAATCCCCTGTTCTCACAAACCTGGTTATCTCTCCCACAAATGCACAGATGGGGAGAATGGGCTCGAACTTGGAGTACCAGCGAGAGAATCATATATGTAGGATACACAATGTGGCAAGACAACTCACAACACCTGGTACTTCAAATCCTGAAAGTCCTTTCTTACTTTATAGAGAGTCTTCATTCTGGATTTCCAGGGTCTACTTTTCACTACATTCCAACTCTTAATGTCAAGGTTACAATCTTTGAAACTGCTTCCTCTTTTGGATAAGTCTTTCTCTATCCATATCTACCTGTAATGTGCATTTCTCCTTCTCACTTATCTTCTATTTATATAATAACTAATAAGGGTGAGGATGGGCAAAGAGAAAAGTCCCTCACTGCCTTGCTGGCTCCCACTACATTGGCAAGGCTCTCTTCCACAGCTTCCTCCAGCTGTATTGCTTACTTTTTTATGTCTAGGACCAAGGAGGCATGACAGATTTCCTTAGTTGATCACAAGATGTTTTCTGTGAGATGTCAGTTGCCTTCATCCAGTGGTCATCAAGCTTTAACATCACAGTGCTTTTGTAACAACATAGATTTGAGGAGGCTAGGTGGCGCAGTAAATAGAGCCCTGGAATCAGGAGAACCTGAGTTCAAATCCAGTCTCAGACACTTAACACAAAAACTAGCCATGTGACCTTGGACAAGTCACTTAATTCCACTTGTCCTATCTTCCCCCCTCCAAAAAACAAAAGCAAAAAAAAAAAAAGTAAAAAAAAACCCTCTCCTTTTCCAGCTGAGGAATCTTTCTGATCTGGGCTTGGTATCAAGTACTACAACAAACTGGCACTGGACTTATGCCACTTACCCTCTTTCTATTCCCACTAAAGGACCCTTCTGCTCTGGATACACATGTGCAAACTGAGCTTGATTCCAGGAGGTCTGAGAATTCTTGGTCTCTTCACCTGAAATTTCTCCAAGGATCCAACTACAGGACCAAACTCAGCCTTGTCTAGAATATAAAAGATAAATAAAAAAGGAAGTCATTCAGAAAAACCCCAGAGATTTGTGGGGCTCCTCAAGAGGGATAAAGTATTGAGATGAATCCTTTTTGGAGAACTCCACAGATCTTTGAGTTTATGAGGCCATCAGGCAAACCTTACTCTGTGGCTCTATAGTACAGATGGTTCTGAAACAAACTCTCTGGAATTATGTCACAAAAAGGCAAAAAGCAAAACAAACAAACATATATGAGGTCCCATATTGTGCTCTGGGCAAGTTGTTGGACACCAGGATTCTGGGGATGTGAAAATTCATACTGTTTATATTGGTTTCCATTCCATGGGTACAGTAATATGACAGATTTTAGTATATAAATATTCAAATATATACAAATTCTCTCAAAGAAAATGTTCTGATATGTAAAGGAAACACACCAGAAAATGGACTATCTAGTCTAAAGCAAAGAAGAAGAAAAATCTAAATAATTTTCTCTACTGGATCTTTTTAAAATTAGGTCATCCATGAAAGAGCATCCCAAATGAAGAATCTCTCCAGCTGATCTCAAAAAATGCATAGGGAACCCAAATATTTGGATAAAGCCCCTACAGTGTATTGCTTCTGCTGGGCTACTCTCCTAGCTTGCAGTTAGACTCAAAGACTGGATTTCTAGGGGGTGGCTACTATTTCCAGCTCTTAGAGATACATATAGTTACTATATGTAAGCTACATGTGAGCTACATGTCCCCACTGGAATGCTTCCTATTAATAATCAGCCAGTAGACTTAATTTGCTCTTAGCAAAAAGGGTATTTTCTCAAATGCCCTAGCAAGAATAATAGGTACCAAAGGTCTTCTATAGCATTTATATCTCTAGGCAGTACATTTTGTAAAACATTTGTTAAGCAAAGGGTAGTATATAGATGCATGTATAAAAATGTGTGTATGTGTGTGTAAGAATGAATGAAAAGGCATTCTTACACACTATGTGCCACATACTGTGCTAAGGACTGAGGATAAAAAACAGACAAAGCAAGGTCATCATTGCTCTCAAAGAATTCACACTGAGGCAACACATAGAAGAAAGTTCAGCTACAGGGTGGAGGGAAAAACCCAGGAGTCCTAAGGGTCCAATGTAATAGATGCCTAAGCCCAGAGGTCTTTAAACTATTAGTTGGTCTGACAACAGTGTTAGAAAGCTTTAAAGTATAGTTAAAGGGCAGATGGTAAGATCTAGTGGTCCATGATTCTCGTATCTCATCAGAAGGAATAGAGTTAGTGACTCCAATTTAGTCCAAGCTTTGTGAGAAACCAAATAGGACTGGGTTCTGAAAAACCTGGGGAAGGGGAAGAGTTGAGGCAAAAAATGTAATTCTTCGAATCTGGGGGCAAAGGAAAATGTTAAACATTGCGATGGGGAGAAAGAAAGAAGGAAGAGTATGCCCAGTGCAATACTCACACACACACACACACACACACACACACACATATGTATATTATATATGTATGTTTGATTTTTTTACCCCAAGTTGATAAACAGAAAAAAATTGAACTAAAAATCAAGGTCCCTCTATTAACCTAAATTGTGGGAGACAACCACATAGTATATATGATTAAAAGCAATATTTTATAATTAAAAATCAAATATTGCTATTACTGGTAAAGAATTTTTGTTAATGCCTTTACTGGGTACTACTACTAGAATATGATAAAATTTAGATCTAGTGCTAGAAAATGTATTATTGAGTCATTGTACAGTCATTTTACATTATGTTGTGAGCTAATGGTTTTGTTTCTAAGAAAATTAAGTGAGTTCATAAATTTCCTTATTCTGTATATGTCTGTATGCTTTTCACTTATTCTGATGTTTACTGTTACAAGTAAATAGCCTTTTTAATGTAAGTTCTTTCCATAAGATGTCTAGCTGTCTTTATAGAACATAAGCACCAAAAGGGGATATAGATAGGTAGATAGGTAGATAGATAGATAGATAGATAGATAGATAGATAGATAGATGATAGACAGATAATAGATAAATTGATTGATAGATATAGATACACACAGATATGTATATATATATATATTTCACAAAACTTTGTGGTGATAAAAACTAAACAAAAATTCAAATTAATGTAAAAGCAATCTCTCAAATTACAGGTGTGGCAATCGATGGAAATAATAATGAAGACAAAGAAAGGCATATCAAGCTAGTTAAGAAAAGAGGAAAAGTCAAGGCCCTGGATGAGGAACTTTATAGTAAGTGGAAAAATCTGAATTACTATAATGAGTGATATTTAAAATATTTTTTTCAATTTATACTTACAGTAAGAGATACTCCAATCTAAAAATGGCAGAGCTTAAAGAAATAAAGAATAGTTCTACTGTCTTCAAAAATAGATGTTTGAAAAAAAAATCTCTGAAAGGCATTATGTTTCTGGGACTAAATGAAATGAAACAGTGTCTTCTAATCTTACTGTAATTTGAAAACTTTCAAAAAGTAAATGGAAAAAATACTGGACTGAAAGCCAGAAGATGTTTAGTCTTAGTTGTAATACTTACTAGCCATGTAACCTTGAGAAAAACATTTGACCTCTTTGGAGCTCATTTATCTCATCTATAAAATGAAATGGTTGGGCTAGTTATAGCTCTATGATCCTTCTAGTGTAGCTCTATGATCCTATAAACTAAGCAAGTTACTAACCTTTCCGAGGTTCTATTTCCCCATAGATGAAATAGGGTTCTTACTTGCCCTGCCTGTATGACAGAGTTGTCAGGAGCAACAAATGAGGTCTTGTATGCGACTATATTTTGCACACAGTACAGTGAAATGCAAATATAAGGGATTATTATCATTAATTACTATTATCATTATTTAATATAGAACAAGATGGAATGGACTTGAAAGTAGAATTTGAAACACACTTTGGCATTGCTCACACTCGCTGGGCAACCCATGGAGTCCCCAATGCTGTGAACAGTCATCCTCAGAGATCAGACAAAACTAATGGTATGTACTGTTTTATGATGTGGAAATGTTGATAAAATCAGAAAACAAAGTGGTTTCATAAACTTTCTTATTTTTGAAGGTGATTGGGGGACAAACTCAAACAAGTTCCTGTTTTTACTCTGCCATCTTGGCTCTGCTCCCAACTTTCTTATTCTTTATATTATCCTGTACACTTTTTACTTATTCTGATATTGATTTTTTGATGCATAGTTATAAAACCTTCCAGCTGGAAAAAAGTATATATTGAAGCTAACTGTGTCAAGACTTAGTGAATAAGTATATGGTAAAATTTTATGCATCAAGGTATTGGGAAGCACTGTATAGAAAAAAAATTTATTCTCCCAGTTAAATTAAGAACTTTGAAACCAAAAAGAAAACTTTCTCTGTGTTATCAAAATCTTACAGGCTTACTTAGTACAGTGAAGTAGTAGATTGGAAATCAGAGATGTCAACAAATCTGAATAGTTTACTGTAAACAGATAGAGACACACTGAGGGACCTTACCATTTTTTGGTATTAGCTGATGTAAGAAGGTACTTGTTAGAGGTCAATGTACCGCTGAACCACTAGACAAAATCCATTAGTTCATACCTAGAGTCAGTTCACAGACTCCCTGAGTTGGATGAGACCTCAGAGGCCATCTAGATCAACCCATGGCTACACATGGATTGCCTCTACAATGTACCCAACCAGAGACAGCCTTTGCCTGAAGTTTTGTAGTGAGGAAAACCCTGTCACTTAAGAAGGCAACTCCTTTGGCTTTTGGTTAGCTCTGGTTTTTAGGATGTTTTTCCTCTTGTCAAAGGTTGGTGTTGATCCATAAAATGCTACTATTCTGCATTTCTGTCTGTCTCTCTCACACACACACACACACACACACACAAACACACACACACATACCCTACATATAAAGGCATATCTATATGTATATCACAAAAGATGCATTTCTACACAGCAAAGAACACAATTAAGTTTATATAGGCTTGTATGGATCCACAGAGGAACTATTTTACATAATTTGCCGCTGGAGACAATGACCTACAGCAAAGAAATATAGCCTCACCCAGGGCATGTGGCCACTTTACATCATTGGCATATAGGTTTATAAAACTGTCTGGGCCCCCTCTTTAGCAGAGAGGGTCACAATGTAATCCAAACAACATGCTACCGAATTTCCCAAACTTTAGAAAAAGTTACATTCTGTTGAAGATAATGCATCTCACGAAAGAATGATGGAACAGCAGGGGGCAGTGAAGCATCAGAGAATTTGGACAGGAGCCTATTTTCTGGAAGATTTAGAACCTGGTGATATCTCTCTGAATAGGATTACAGGGCTGGGCCCTGTAAATAGGAAGGTAGCAATTGGCCCATACCATACCTTTCATCACAGATATTGCCCAGATCGTGGCTGTTTATTTATAATGGAACAGGGAAAGTGTACTGACTCTGGAGAAGATCTATGTTCACATTTTTCCTCTAAAAAGTACTATCTTTCTGAGTCTGGGCAAGTAACTTAAATTCCCTGAGCCTCAGTTTCCTCAAGTGTAGAATGAGGGTGAAGCCTTTAAAGTTCCTTCCAACCCTAGATCTATGAACCTATAATGTCACCACAGTTAAGAATTTGGAGCATCCATACAAAACAACTGATTCACTGTATCGCTACATAAAAACACATACAAAATTATGGTTCCTGCTAATCATGTATTTTAAATGAGATCATTGACAGCTTCTATTTTCTTGGGAAATGTTCTGAGAATTGTTAAAATTATTCTGTTATTTATTGTAATATTCATAATTGCACTGTTATGTTTTTTCTTTCAGAATTTGTTGTTATACATAATGGAATCATCACAAATTATAAGGATCTAAGAAAATTCTTGGTATGCCATGGCTAATCATTGACTTGGAAGTTAAACTTTAACATACTGAACATTCTTTGTCATCATAGATTTAGAGATGGACGGAATTTAATAAGATTTTCTAGTTTACAATTTTTTTTAAAGAAAATTAGGAACTTTGGGAAAATGAAGGATCAGTAAGCAAAGGATCATTTAATAAAATGAAGCAGTTACCCTATTATCCTAAGAATAATATCAACCACTAGCCTAGAACGATCCTTTCCAAATCCAGAGGATCTTTTTCGTTTGTTTATTTTGTTGTAAACAATTACATTCTCAACAAATACTAATAAGCAAAATGTGTAGTTGGACCACAAATAAAGCCATAAAATAAGAATTGTTTATAAGAATCATCCCTCAGCAAATAACCCATACTCTTATCTCCATTCCCAATCCCTCCATTATCCCAACTTCGGATCTTTGAGCATTATCTTCCCCCAGATACTTAGTCTTTCACTTAACTTCTCTATTTTCTTTGATGGTACAATAACCATGCCAGTTATCTAGACCTGTGATCTGAATATCACTTTTGCTTTATTTCTTTCTCTCACCTCTCAGAAACCATTGATGACTTCCCATTGTCTGCTGAATAAATTATCTTTAATGTGATTCCAATCTACTTTTCCATCTCTATCATACTTTCAACCCTTCATACAATCTACATTCAAGTCAAGTGGATTTATTGTCTCATTCTTATCCTATTCCTTCCCATTTCTTTGCATTTGATTACATTGTTTTAGTAAAACCTTCTTTCTCCCACTTCCACCTCCCTCAGTTTATAGTCCAATTCAAATGTCACCACTGACTGGAAGCTCCCTTTAATGCCAACTTCCAATCTGTAATGACTTTTTTTTCCCCCTCATACCTCACTTAGGTGAGAAATTATTACTAATAACCAATATCTTGGAGTGTCAGAACCCTTTCCTTTTTCCAAAGTCCTGATTTTAATGTCTCTTGAAAGATATTACTGATAATGAGATTGCATTAATTCTCTCCCATCTTGGTCAGACCCCACCCAACTTTATAAGGAATTTAATCTAAAATGGGATGTTCTACTCAAGCTTGGATGAAGACAGATTCTTTCATCTAGACAGCCCAGGAAGACTGATTAGGAAGCCATTGCAATATTTCAGTCAAGACATGGCAACTGAGTGGGTATATGGGTCAAGGGATGGCTCATCTCATACCCAAGGGATAAGATTGACTCCAAGGTTTTGAGTCTGGATGACCAAAAGCATAGTTGTACCCTTGGCAGAAATAGGGAAGTTCAGAAGAGAGTTCAGAATAGGTTTGTGGGGAAAGTTAATGATTTCTGTTTAGGACATGCTAAGTTTGAGATGCTTCCAGGACATCCAATTCAAAATGTCCATTAGGCAGCTGATGGTGTGGTACAGGAACTCAGGAGAAAGATAACATAGGACTAAATTTACAGATTTACAAAGGAGAAAGTCATGTGCATAGAGATGATAACTAAACCCACAGGAGTTGTTGAAGTCACTGAGAAAGAGAGAAGAGAAGGCAGCCTAGGACAGAAGAGGACCTTGGGGGTAATCACAACTGAGGTCAGATATGATCGATAATCTAGCAAAGATTGATTTGAGTGATCAGATAGGTAGGATGATATCAAAGAGAAGGCAGAATCAAAAAACCCCAAAAGGAGATAGCATCTAGGAGGAAAAGGAAAAGGAAAAGGTGTCACATGCTGCAGAGAACTCTAAAGATGAAGGGAGAAAAAAGGCCCAGAAAAGGCAATTAAGAAATCATTGCTAATTATGGGGAAAAAAAAACCATTTGAGTTGAGTGGTGAAATCAGAAGCCAGTTTATAAAGAGCTGAAAAGTGAGAGGAGAGGAAGTAGAGGTAATGAGAGTAGACAGCTTTTTCTAAAACTTTGTGAAAAGGATGACAGCTATAAGACATAAGTTTGAGGGTAAAGAATTGGTAGTGATCTCTGAGAGACAGCATGAAGTAGGGAAAGAACTGGATTTGCAATCGAAGGATCTGAGTTCAAACCCCAGCTCTTCAACTTACTACATATGTGACCTTGGGCAATCCACTTAACTTCTCTGAGTCTGTTATCTCATTTATAATGTGAGGAGATTGGATAAGATCAACCCAACTCCTTTTCTGCTCAAAATTAGGCTGGTGTACAACAGACCACAGTCTCCACCTAGTCCCAAACTCAAAGCTTTTCCAGGGTAGGAGCTCTGAATCTTGAACTTCTCTGGTGTAGGTTTCAAGTCCTTACAGTTACTTCCATCCCATGATCAGCAGGCCAGGCTTAGAGAACACATTTGTTGTTACCTACATTTTTTTTTTTACCTAAATTCATTCTAAACTAATGCAAAGGGAGGTGTGGTGGAGTGGGTCCTGGCAAATCTGTTAGAATAATTAGATTACAGAATGTTTCACAATGGTTAGCTGATATTGCATATACAATTAAATATTTCAGGAAACCAAAGGCTATGAGTTTGAGTCTGAAACTGATACAGAAACCATTGCAAAACTGATTAAATATGTATATGACAACAGAGAAAGTGAAGACATCAGATTCTCAACCTTGGTAGAAAGAGTCATCCAGCAATTGGTAAGCCAAAATGACCTTTGCACTCTAATTCAGTCATACAGTTATGGGCTCATCTACCCACAGAAATTGCCTCAAAATAGCTTCTGTATTATAAACTGCTTGTGTGAGTGAATATCAAGGGAAGTCCTGGGAGAACAAGGTGAGAAGGTACAGAGCAGATACATAGACCGGCCACCCATTGGTATTGACAGCATTGCTTCTCCAGTGTGAAGTTTTAGCATACTTTGATATTTTCACATTAATATTCTGACAAAAAGAAATTACCTCTGGAAAAAAGAAAACTTTAGAGACTTTGCTCTTTTGCTAAATACGTCATGGGTTTTATATATATAAGAGTGAGCTCTTCACTGGTCATATGATTTAATCTAATATCAATTAAAATATTATTGATAAAAGAATTAAAGACATGATCCTACATTAATCCTGATGTCAGACTTTAGTCTGATGCTGTAGGTAATTTCTTTGGAATCCTGCTATCTGGAAAGAAGTTCTCCTTCAATTTGATACTGCTCCTTAATTTACATAGTCATTGAATGTTGAGATTGGGAGAAATCTTCCTTCTTAGAAATACAACTAAAAAGCCAAACATAGAATGACCACACAGTACGATTTGAATGACTGTTTAATATTCGATTGAAACCCACATCTCTGCTAACAATGAATGTTGCTTAAATGTTTCCTTCTCACTTCTTTCAGAAGAGGAAGAGGTAGGTATATTTACATTCTGGTGTACTGAAGTAATACAGTTGATGTTATTACCATTTGTATCTTATCAATTTGTTTTCAATTAAAATTTAAAAAAATAAGATACATGAAGCTTTTTTTTAGTGAACAAGAAAAGTAAGTCCTTAAAAAGAAGATAAAGAGTGAGAAAGAGAGTAAGAATGCCAGCATAATCTCCAGTCATTACTAAATGTTTATTCTACGTTGGGCACCTTTTATGTGAACCTTTTTATGACCTATAATCAAAGCTAGGTATCCAGAAAGCAAAGACCTGGTTTTTCTCTTGTCTTCCCCTTCTTCATATGCGAACCAAAAGGGCAAGAACCATTCCCTTATTTTACAGATAAGCAAATTGAAGCCCAAAGAGAAAACCCTCATCTAAAGTAATACAATAGTAAAGCTGAAAGGAAAGGAAATTTTTCGAACACCCTGGACAGATCATGATTCATCAATGGCAGGTGCCAGCACATGGCCATTAAAGAAGGCACATATGAATGCAGTTGACTTGTAGTCAAAGATAAAGATGACCCTGGTTTCTTCCAGAGTCTTCTGGCCTAGTTCCTATTGCAAAGATCTCTGTTTAGACTATTTAACTATTTCCATTGTCTATGGGGTGGCATCATTTCTGTATCAGTGATGTCATCCTCCTGTTTCCAGGAAGGTTTTTGGGTTTTGGTTTTGTTTTGATTTTTCCCAACTTGTCACATTCATACTGGGAATGCTTTATAATCTTAGCCTTTTGACAAATTCAGGTTGTTTGATAAAGCCAACACAGTAAGGGAAGCTTTAATTAGAAACAGACTATCCAGGGGCAGCTAGGCAGTACAGTGAATAGAGCACCGGCCCTGAAGTCCGGAGGTCCTAAGTTCAAATCCAACCTTAGACACTTGACACATTTACTTGCTGTGTAACCTTGGGCAAGTCACTTGACCTCAATTGCCTTGCTTCCTCTCCTCCAAAAAAAAAAAAAGAGAAAGAAACAGAGTGCCCCAGAACTTTCCTTTTCTTATGTTTATAAGTGTCTGAGGTTGTATTTTAACTCAGGTGCTTCCGACTCCACCTTTCCACCTAGCTGCCCCCAGATAAGTTTTTAAAATGCAAGTCACTTAACCTCAACTGCCTTGCCTTCTCTCTTCCAAAAAAAAAAAAAGAGAGAGAGAGAGAGAGAGAGAAAGAAACAGAGTGCCCCAGAACTTTCCTTTTCTTATGTTTATAAAAAGGATAGTTTAGACTTAGCAACTTGAGGGCTTCAATTCCTAGTCAAATCCTGTTGTATGGTCATGGTAAACAGATATAGGATAGAATTGTAAAGGTTTGAAAACCGAAGGAGTCAACTTTTAAATCATTAAACAAAATCTCTGATAAACATATGTGTGTGTGTATACACACATGCGCATATTGCTTAGAGTTTAGAATCAAAGTATTTTCCTCTCCTTTGATACACTCAAGACAATTGTCATCAGCAACAGCTATTAAATAACCTATATTCAATAAGAAACTGTGCTAGGCATAATTAATATATGTCTTTTATTAAGTGGTTCAGAATTACCCATTGAATATCATGGTATTTTTTATTAGCGTATTTTGTCAGGTCTTTATCCATCTCTACTGATAAAAGATTGCTTGAGTGATTTGTGGGAAGTATCAATGTATGAACGTAAATGAACAAGGGTACCAGTTGCAAGCTCTAGTTCAGGCAAATGTCAATGATGCCATGTGATTCTTTTTAGCCATATGTGCATTTTCCTATAGTTCTGTTATGTATAATTCCAGGAAGGAGCATTTGCATTGGTCTTCAAGAGCATTCATTACCCAGGAGAAGCTGTCACTACCAGGTTAGTTTTGGGTGTGGGTGTGGGTGTTGGGGGTTTTTGAAGACAATTAGGGTTAAGTGACTTGCCCAGGGTCACACATATACTAAGTGTCTGAGGTCATATTTTAACTGAGGTGCTTCCAACTCCACCGTGCCACCTAGCTGCCTCCAGATAAGTTTTTAAAGTGCATTTGTATTTTATATTGTAAAAAAAATAGTAATAAAATTTGGGAACTTGATTGGACCATTTCAAAACTGTGCATTACATTTTAAATAGGAGATGCAGTATGACCATTTTATTCTTTGTGAGGAAAAAGTGTTTGAGAACACAAACAAGCTCAGATACTATAGCTGTGTGACCCTGGGCAAATCACTTAGCCCTGTTTGCCTCAGTTTCCTCATCCATAAAATAAGTTGGAGAAGGAAATGGCAAACCACTCCATTATCTTTGCCAAGAAAACCCCTAATGGGTTAACAAAAAGTTAGACACTACCAGAATGTCTGGAAAATAACAACAACAAAAGCCATGACTAACTTGAGTAAAAGTCCTTTTATTAATTACTTGAAAACATTTGTTTAAATTTGAAAATGACTAACTTGAAAATGAAATTAAAGCTTTAGCTTTCTTCCTCTCTCTAGCAATAGGGCATTGAGAAGGGGAAACCAAATGATAATAACAGGGCTGATGTACCCGTTGAGATTTGTTTGGGTTTCATTGTTTTAATGTTTAAAAAGTACTTAGCTCCTCTGCATCTTACACAGTCACATTTCTTTGTCTTCAGGTAAAATAGATGAAAAGAAGCAAAGTATCTTTATTGTGGCTAGAGCCCTGTGGTTAAGGAAAATTGGTGTGAGAATCCTTTCTCTTTTCCTCTGGGAGTTTTGAGAGTTAAACCTATGTAACTGAAGGAAGAAAGATACTTATATATGTCTATATATAATAACTCAGACACAGGAGAGTAGGTATTTGTAACAGCAAGCACCCTAGCATACCCAGGGTGGCTGCTAGCACAGGTTCTTAGATCGGCTTTTCTAAAGGAAAGCAACTCAAGGGATTGACAATCTTACTTTAATCAAATATATATGTGTATGTGTGTGTGTGTGTGTGTGTGTGTGTGTGTGTATACACATATATATCATTCACTTAGGTCAGGGGAAAAAGTCAGCACCCTGAACTTCAGAAAATACAACAGAAATTATAAGTAGACATAATACAGAGAAACTAACACAATTCAACAGATAACAGACAGGGCTTCTAACTATCTGACCATTTTACATATGTATATAATATTATACACACACACACACACACACACACACACACACACACACACCCTTCTTCAGGGTCAGAGGACATCACAACCTTTGTGACCTACTGCATCATTACAAAGTAACAAAAGGTGTGAACCTTCCTGAAAAACAATACTCCCCTAAGCAAGTTTCTCTTATTGGGCTCCAAGTGAGGCCCATTAAGGGACAGGGAAGATACTAAAATTCCCTTACCATTTACAGTATTGTTCAGGTGACACTAAAACCTTCTTGGTCCAGGGACAATGTTGTTTCTCCTCTTACTCAGTACATATACATATACGTATACATATACGTATACATATGCATATACACATGTGTGTATTTTTTTTTACTCTGGATCTGCGATTTCATTGATGTAAAGGACTCTCAATGGGAAAAATCCTACTAGTGATACAGATTTGAAGTTTTTCTGCCACTTTCTGTTTTAGAGAATTATAGGAGGCAGGTGTGGGAGAGAGACTGAGAGGCTAAATGACCCAGAGTTATACAGCTAATATATGTCTAAGGGTGGATCTATCCACTGTACCTTAGTGCCACTATAATGCCATTACCTTATGTTTTATAACATGATGAAGTTTTCAAAGCATGTTCACAAATATGGTCCTTCTATCCCAATCTATGGATGAGCAAATGAGTATAAAGAGGGTTCTTTTTGTTGTCTAGTGTAGTGTCAGTGCAATATTTACAACATCCATGATCATGATAAAGACCATGACTATAAATATCACATGACGTTCAGTCACAAAATATACCAGATTATCTAGGTAGAGGACAGAACTGAAGAATTTAGACAGCAGAAAACTGAATCCCAAAACCAGAAAGCCAGTTCCATCACAGTACCAAAGATATTCAGAAGCCATAATAATGCTGAAAGCCACAGCATCCTTCAGCCTCCCCACAAACGGATACAAGATTAATATCTACTCATCAGCCTATCTGACTCCTTGCCTGAGCATCCTCTCTCCCCTACCTTCTTACTAGTTCTGACTCCCAGCTTCCTGTGGGCTCTGCTTACCTTCAGCAAACTCCTCCCACCACAGGCTCCATGTGACTACATTCAGCCTATTAGGGGGCAGCCTATTACTTTCAAAACAGGGGAGGTCTTCAAACTCTGCAAGGAAGATCTTCAAATTCCCATTGTCATTACACCTAGTGTCACCTAGGATCAGAATCCAGGTTTTCTGAAAGTGATAGAGAAAATGCTAATAGTGTAGATTCAATGTAAAAGTGTATCTTGCAAACTTTTTTTTTGCTTTGCAATCTGATTGTTTGCAATCTACTAGTCACATCCCACCTACTGGATTACAAATTTCTTCAGGAACTTATTGTGCTGTCTTTAATTTTTTTGCGACCACTATGTATCATGGATTCCCACTATATAATCTATGGGATGCCTGACCCCAATAGTGTAACCAGGTACTATGCTAAGCTATACAAAAAAAAAGTGGTAAAAGACAGTTCTTGCCTTCAAGGAGCTTACAGTCTAATGGGGGAGATAACATGCAAACACACATAGAAAGCAAGCTATATATAGCAGATAAATAGGAAATAATTAGCAGGGAAGGTACTAGAATTATGAAAGATTAGGAAGAACTTCCTACAAAAGATGAGATACATAAAGGAAACTGGGGAAGTCAGTAAGTGGAATTGAAGAGGAAAAAGCATTTCAAGTATGGAGGACAACCAGAGAAAATACCAGAAGTCAAGAAATGAAGTGTCTTGTTTGTGCAACAATCAAGAGGCTAGTGTCACTAAATTGAAGAGTAGGTGGTGGGAGGTAAGGCGTGAGAAGACTGGAAAGGTAGAAGGGGTTGGGTTATGAAGGATTTTGAATGTCAAATGGAGGATTTTGTATTTGATCCTGGAGGTGATAGAGAGCCAGTGGAGCTGATTGAATAAAGGAGTGACATGCTTGGACCAACACTTTAGAAAAATCACTTTGGTGTTGAAATCAAGGACAGTTTGGAGTGTGAAGAGACTTGAAACAGGTGGTTCCCCCAGCAGCCTATTGCCAAAGTCCAGATGTGAGGTGATCTTGGCCCATACTAGAATGGTGGCAGAGTCAAAGGAGAGAAAGTGGCATATAAAATATATTGCAATGTAAAAAAAAGGAGGGTTGGCTCTGGGGAACAGGAAGGGACAGGGGACAGTTAAGAGCTAGTGAGGAATCAAGAATGACTAAGGAGCTGGGAGGATGGTGTTGTCCTTTACAGTAAGAGGGAAGGTAGGAAAGGGGGACGATTTAGAAGAGAAAGAGTGAATTCTGTTTTGAATATGTTTATTTTAAGATGTCTACTAGCTTGAGATATCTGTGACAGGCAGTTGAATTTACTATCACCAAAGTCTTATTAGAGCTTTGTTGGTTCATTTTTAACAGATCAAAAGGAATGTATGTGGGCTAGATTCATGTGGCATCAAAGCAGTGAATAGTTTATTCATCCAAGTTGCTTAGAAGCCTTCTAAACAAATATCTTAACACAAATGTTGCCTTGGAGTTCATATTACTAGGGAGAGAATTCTTAATAGACTTTTAAAAATTCTTCCTCTGTTCTATAAAGGCAATTTTTAAAAAACCTCATATATTTGTTAGTGATAACTGAGATTTTACTCTGATAGAAAGTTTCTGGCTAAGCATTATGTGACTGGTTTGAATCCTGAATTCACTATGAGTTGCAAAATAAAATGTTCTTCGGAAACATGGAATTGGTTTAAAAGTCAAAACTAATAAATAGATTTTTATAGAAGGACACCAAAAATTAAAAAGGTATTGGGTTGGAACAAACACTTCTAATTGAATGTCTGTTGCCTCTAAATTACATTGCCAGCAATAAACATATTATTGAATAAACCCTTCTCTCCAAGTTCTGAAAAAAAGCTATATATCAGGAGAAGTGGAGAGTAACCAGGGCCCAGGTTGGGGGAAGGTAGATAAGCTTGTTAAGCAAAGATAACAGCATTTCTTGAACTTGTAAAGAAAGCCAAAAGTGAATCTGATTACTTTTCTTATGAAATGAAATTGTCACAATTGCCATCTGTCTGCTTCAGAAAAGTTATGTGCCATTACTGAAATCATAGATTTGTAAAGCTCTTTGAGTTACCTCATTGAGTCTAAAAATATCTACATAAGGTCAAGTAAAAAAATTCATTGGCTTTAGTACATTGTACGATATGCCCTATATATGAAACTTGGCATTTTCCTAGAATTTGAACTGGGTAATGAATAGAAAAGGATGTTGTTCCAAGCACTGTTTATTTGGGGGTATCCAACTCTTAAAACTTTATTATTTTCTTGCAAAATTCAAAACTTGTTTTTAATGAAAGGTAGTTGTCTCTATGCAAAATATTTTATGCATAATGTTATTCATTGTTACCTTAACAGGAGAGGCAGTCCACTGCTCATTGGAGTTCGTAGTAAATATAAACTTTCTACTGAACAGATCCCCATATTATATAGGACATGTAAGTTATTTATAAAGCATGTAAAAAATACAGCTGTTGGCCAGTTCCTCAAGACTCAGCAAATATACTTAATGCATGCAAACTCTTTGGTAAATATGGAAGCATTAATAAGAATACAAAGGGAGAGGGAAGGAGAAAGAAATGGGGGGAGAGAGAGAGAGAGAGAGACAGAGAGAGAGAGAGAGAGAGAGAGAGAGAGAGAGAAAGTGTGTGTGTCTAAAACTTCCTACTACTTAGGTGACTTGGCAGACATGATCCCATTTTTCTGAAGCTTATTCTATAGTAGTTGAAATAGTTCTGTTGTAAATTTTGAGATTTGTGATTAGATTCAGAATTTCACTGCTACAGTTAATAACCTAAGAAATTAATATTTCTCTCCATGTCAACCCCATAAGATAACTGAATTCAAAAGATTAACTTGACTCCATTCCTAATACACATTATTTAAATTTTATATTTTAATACACTAAATCTTTAGAGTTATGAAATCAAGGAAATGATTTTATTTACAGGCAATATTGAGAATGTAAAGAATATATGTAAAACAAGAATGAAGAGACTTGATAGCTCAACTTGTCTTCATGCTGTTGGGGACAAAGCAGTGGAGTTTTTCTTCGCTTCTGATGCAAGGTAGAGAGAAACCTTTTCTCTTTGCTTCTTAGGTCTAACCTTTTCTCAAGTTTTCCTGACAGGTGTAACATTGTAATTATTTCATGAAGAACTAAAACCTGCCGTGTCTTGGGTTTTGTGTCTTAACCTCCAACAATAAGCTCTATGAGATCATGGATCATGTCTCGTCTAAACAGTCCATCTCCCAGAATGCGTAATAAAAATGTTCGTTGTTGTATGTCTTCTGATTCTAGCTCTACTCTCAGACACCTACTAAAGAAAGATATTACCATTTTCTTATAGGTGCTCAATGATAGCTTCATTTTGTACTAATATGGTCCTTTCTCCAGAACTGGATTATAAATCTTAAATGTTGACTTCTGGGCTTGTCCCCATTTCTCTGATGATGTGTGAATA
Source organism: Pseudocheirus occidentalis (assembly GCA_028646575.1). Classification (NCBI taxonomy): domain Eukaryota; kingdom Metazoa; phylum Chordata; class Mammalia; order Diprotodontia; family Pseudocheiridae; genus Pseudocheirus; species Pseudocheirus occidentalis. The sequence goes on along the minus strand of CM053595.1, from coordinate 53,123,786 downwards.
AAGAGTCATTTTCTTTGTGACTGATGTATAGTAGGCTGAGAAGAAGTTTTATAGATGTAATTGAGTAGTAACCGTTACATTTACATAATAATTAGCATAGAGCTATTATCTCCTTTAAAGATTACAATACTTAATTTAGAATTTAAGTAAATTCCATTTCCCTTCCATTTTGAGACAAAGAGACCCAAAATGAAAGTTATTGTAGAAGCACCCTTCCCCTCACAAGTTCCCCCCCCCAAAAGCAACTCCATTACAGAAAAATCAGTTTTATATTGCTCTTTCCTTTTTCATTTCTTCTCTCTATGTGTCTCTTGTCTCCTGTTTCTCTCTCTTCTTTCCCTCCTACTTCATTATGGATCCCCACTACTAGTATGAGAAGTTTGTGGTACTGGATTCTACCATACTAACCTTCACTTGACCTTATTGTCTTTATCTTCATTGGCAGCAGCTAGATGGCATAGTGGACAGAGTGCCAGAAGACTTATCTTCCTTTGTTCTAATCTGGCCTCAGATACTCACTAGCTATGTGACCCTGGGCAAGTCACTTAATCCTGTTTGTCTCAGTTTCTTCATTTGTAAAGTGAACTGGAGAAAGTCATGAAGAGTGATTCTATCTTCAGTGGAGACTCACTGAAAATGAGTAGAGATAGAAAGATGGAGCTCAGTGCAAGATAGCAAGGGGAAAAGTCTTTATTGTCTAATGAAATTAACCTCCCTCTATGGTGAATGATAAAGAGGGTTCAGGTATGGGACAGGATCTCTGTTGTCTTCATAAGCATAGGTAATATATATATCAGTAGGGTATGCACCCAGGAAATTTCATTATTTTTTTAAAAGGTAAACATTTAATGATTACTTAATCATAAAAGACATTCTTTTTGTTGATCAAACTAAAGAAACTAAAACTTAACCAAATTTAATTTTTAATTAATAACTTATTTTAAGAATACAAACTTTGCAAAAAGTTTTTCATATAATTCTTATTCATTTTTTTCAATTAAACATTTCTTCTCTTTCCTACATTCCTTTCCCCCACCCCCACTGAAAGAAAATTTCTGCAACAAATATGCAAAGTCAAGCAAAACAAATTCCCACATTGGCCATGTCCAAAAATTTGTGTCTTAGTCTGCGTATTGAGCCCATCATTTCTCTGTCACAGGATGGGTAGGATTTTTCATCATAAGTCTTATGGAATCATAATTGGTCATGCCATTGATCAGAGTTCTTAAGTCTTCCAAAACTGTCCATTTTCGTAATGTTATTGTCATAATATAAATCGTTCTTCTGGTCCTGCTCACTCCACTGTGCATCAGTTCATACAAGTTTTCTCAGTTTTCTCAGAAGCTGTCTGTTTTATTGTCTCTTGCAGGATAATAGCATTCAATTCCATTTCACTTACCCATCCCCCAGTTTATGATAATCTACCTTTCTGCCATCAGAAAAAGCTGCTATAAATATTTGGGTCCTTTTTCTTTGCTCTCTTTAGGCCTAACAGTGGTATTGCTAGGTCAACAGGTAGGTATAACTTTGGGGGCACAGTTTGGAAAGCAAATTGCTTTCCAAAATGACTGAACAAATCAACAGCTTTACCCACCACTACCACCAATTGATAAATCATCAAAGGATATGAACAGACAATTCTCTTTTTTTTTTTGGAGGGCAGTTGGGGTTAAGTGACTTGCCCAAGGTCACACAGCTAGTTTTGTGTGTGTATGTATGTGTTAAGTGTCTGAGGCCGGATTTGAACTCAGGTACTCCTGACTCCCAGGCCAGTGCTCTATTCACTGCGCCACCTAGCTACCCCTGAACAGACAATTCTCAATGGAAAAAAAATATGGCTACTATCTATCAATAGTAGCCATATAGAAAAAATGGTCCAAGTCATTAATCATTAGAAAAATGCAAATTAAAACAACTCTGACATTTTGCCTAACAGTTATCAGATTGGTGAAACAGACCAAAAAATGGCGGGGGCTTCTTTGAATAAACTTTCCTCTTACTCCCAAAATACAGAATAACCTAATAACCCTTTTTTTCTACAAGAAATAAAATCAAATCATCTTTCTAGCTGGACCTCGCTCCCCTGTCCCTGCAATTTGCCATGAAGTAGCAGTGTCAGGATCTAAGGAATAGTAACCAAAGGTATATCCTCTCAGAATTTAAATCTTTAACTTTTTGCCTTCCTTATCAGTACCATACAAAGTCCCAGAGCCACGTACTACAGGCTGATCCATAGAAAATAAAATGGCCAGAGAAGTCTTAAATCTTAACTGATTTTTCCTTCTGTCTCTGCTTCAGCTACATAGAGTACAAAGGCAAGAGGATGATTCCCAGGGGTAGGAAGAAGGAAAAAAAAATACCTCACTTGATCCTAATAGAAAATGGCCTCTGCCATGCATAAGTACTATCTATCAGAGCAGGTTAGGCAGCACCATAGCAAGAGGAGAAAGTCACATAGGGGCTCCGGACTATAGGATGACCAAGTCACTAGACTCACCCCTTTCTCCTACTTCAGAACCTCACAGAGGTGACAGAGGGGAAGCAAGTGAGAAATGGAGCCAGGAAGCAAGAGAAATTGTGGTTATAAGTACCAGAGACCTCCAGAGACTAGAAAAATACCCCCAGTCTCTGAAAAACTCCAGATCCCAAGCAGCCCCACTGAATAAAAGGGTTTCTGGCATAGTAAGCTATGCCTGGATGTAACCAGAACACTTTATACAAAAGCCTATGGTTTATCTTATAGCCAATCTTCTAGTCTCTGTATTAGAAAGAGATTTCTTTCACAGATTTTAAACTGATTTCTATCATTTCCTCAAAAACAGTGCCAGTGGAACACTTTTTTTTCCAATGAGTTACTGAATTAGACGGTACTTGTTCTGAAATATTAGAGATAGCTCTGAATTCTAAAGTCTCTTTTTCTTCCTTTAGTGCTATCATCGAACATACCAACAGAGTGATTTTCCTTGAAGATGATGACATTGCAGCCGTTGCTGACGGCAAGCTCTCTATTCATCGAGTGAAACGTTCAGCTAGTGATGATCCATCTCGAGCTATCCAGACTCTACAGATGGAATTACAGCAAATTATGAAAGGTACATATATTATCTGAAGTCCCACACATAGTCTGCTTCATGATTTAATGTATTTTTAGCTTAGCCCTTCCTAAATGGGGCTATATTAGAATTATTAGAGGAAAGGGGTCAGAAGCAATGTTATTAAGGTCTTTGTTTTCCCTCCAGATGGCTCCAAGTGCTCAAGTTAAAAATAAGCTCCAGAACATCGTCTCTCACAGGAATAACACTATTCATTTATATTCATCTACCATACTCTATTCACCCATTCCCCGATATAGGGTATTCTACTTCTTTGCTATCGCAAAAAGAGATGCAATAAATATTTTTGTACATATGGGTCCTTTCCCTGGTATAACTTTTGGGGCACAGTTTGGAAAGCAAATTGCTTTCCAAAATGACTTAACAAATTCATAGCTTTACACACCACTGCCACCAATTGATAATTTGTCAAAGGATATAAATAGATCATTTTTCTTGCTTTTGGAATCCTGTTCTAAAATGTTAGAAATGGAACTTGGTCTTAGCATGAGTTTCTCAGGCATATTCCCTCCATGTAAGCAGCAAGGTGCAGTGGGAAAAATAATCACTGAATCTAAAGTCAAAGACCAAGGCTCAAATGCCAGTGCAGCTGCTTACTAAATAAATGGCCCAGGGAAAGTCACCAAACCTCTCTGCGACCTTGGTTTCCTCCTCTGAAATGGACAATTTCATCTCTAAGGTACTTGCTAGTTTTAACCCTAGCCCTCTTTTATATTGTCTCTGCAAGCCTAAATGTGCTTGAGATTTCTATCCCTCTTTTTGGAATATTAATTATAGCCTACTTTCTCTGCCTCAAGACTTCGATACATATTTTATCATTTTAATCATGTGATATCTTCATGAAGTTAAGGTGTTAATGCAGAGGTTCCCAAAGTGGGTGATACCGCCCTGGAGGGGCATGCTGGAAAGATTCAGTAGTAGCCTTAGGTACAATTGGAGAGCATTGGATAAAAAATAAGGAGTAGTAGAAGAATAAGGAAAGAAGAGAGGAAATTTTTGAAAAACCATTCATACATGTTTCATCTGTTATGTAACAGAGTTAAAGTTATAGTGATTACATTATTTTCCAAATAAACACACAAAATACACATCTTAACTGATCGGTGATCAAGTCCACCGATAGGTCTTAACAAGCAAGTGTTGGCAGGTGAGCATGTCACCAATTGTTAAGAAGTCTAGCATGCATCATGAGGAATATATGGATGTAATGACTTGTTTACAATAAGATACTATACAGTTACATGAGGCAATATTGCATCATCAAAATTTCAATGCAGGAAAAAAACCCAAATTTACAATCAGTTTTTAAATTTAAGATGTCATTTAAAACATTTTTATGTTCTTCTGAAATGATGCAAATCTTTAAAAATCACTAAAAGGTTAAAGAAAGTAGCTTTCCAGAAGAGTGTTGAGTAATTTTTTAAGGGGGAGGTAAGCCAAATAACTCTGGGAACCTTAGTGGGGTAGCTAACTAGTAGAGAGGAATGTAAGGGATGCTGTATCCTCAGAGAAGAACCAGGTTTCTGTTGAAATAAGGAGTGAAAGAAATTTTGGTAGAATTTTAGAATATAGGGGAGTTTTGTGAATAGAGGGAGGGTTCTAAAGGGCCCAGTCGTCCAGCCTAGAAGCAGTGGATAAACTACTTTAGAATGGGACTGGGAGGGAGAAGGAAGGATTAGATTACAGAAGGAAGCAGTAGTAGCAACATAATAATAGCATTTATAAAGTACCTACTATGTGCCAGCTAAGCACTTTATAAATGATTTACAGTGTAGGAAACTGAGGCTAGCAGAAGGTAAGTGACTTGCTTAAGGACACACATCTGAGTCCAGGTCCGAATTCATGTCTTCCCCTCTGCAGACCCAGCCCTCTATCTACTGTACCATTTAGCATAGTACTTGTAGCTAAGGTGGTAAAACTGGATGAACAGATGAAGACCCAGCACAATAGGAGATAGATTGACATGGCATATGATTACACACTGTGAAGTCCAAGGCAGAATGTGGCACACATTTTTTGTTTTTACCAACTAGAGCTTTCTTCTTCAGATGTGATTCTCTGAGCTCCTGAAGGTTTCCAGGTTCCAAATAATGGAGAAGCAAAGACCTGGACCTCCCTGGGATTATAAATCAAGAGAACTACTCTAGGTTAAGCTTCTTAATCAGGAAATTATTTCTTTTTCTTCATTTTTTGTCCCAACTAGGATACTAAGTTATCAGCTCCCTTTGTCATTGATACCAGAGTAAAAAATGTCTTTTCTGATAGAATTAAAATTAGGAAAAATCAACTCATTTGACGTAACTAAGCCTGTTTGTTTACATAGGTAACTTCAGTGCCTTTATGCAGAAGGAAATCTTTGAGCAGCCAGAATCTGTTTTCAATACCATGAGGGGCCGAGTGAACTTTGAGACAAACACAGGTGATCCAGATGATTAATTCATAATGAAAGCTATAACCTTGACCTTCAACCCTGAACATACTCATTTAAGTAAGAGAATTGGCACTGACTTTCATGTTCTCTAGTTTTGTTAGGTGGCTTGAAAGATCACTTAAAGGAAATACGACGATGCAGACGACTGATCATCATTGGCTGTGGGACAAGTTATCATGCTGCACTTGCTGTAAGTGATCATGACAAGCAGTAGAGTAAGAAATTATTCTTGAATAAGAATTGGCTGAGTTTCCTTCAAGATTTGACGTGGGATCCTCATTATACAGTGCAAAGGACATTTCCTTCCATACAGTCCTTTGAGTGAAATCAGAGCAGCACAGGCACAGCAATGAAATTATTTTTTTCATCAGATTTTGCCTTAAAAGAACTGTTCTTCTATCACTTAGTTTTCAACTCTTGAAGTTAACACCTTTTTTTTCTATTTGGAGGGGGGAAGGTAGGGCAAATGGGGTTAAGTGACTTGCCCAAGGTCACACAGCTAGTTTTTGTGTTAAGTGTCTGAGGCCAGATTTGAACTCAGGTCCTCCTGACTCCAGGGCCAGTACTCTGTTCATTAACATTTTATTTTTACTTTTAGACACGCCAGGTGCTGGAAGAACTGACAGAGTTACCTGTGATGGTTGAACTTGCTAGTGACTTTCTGGACAGAAATACACCTGTATTCAGGGATGATGTTTGCTTTTTTATAAGCCAGTCAGGTGAGTGTTGTCAGAGTCATCAATTAGAGTCATCAAAACCATTATGGGTTTTCATATTTAAACACAAAATTTGATAGGCAAACAGCTCCCAGATGTTGGCTCCAGCTGCTTTAGTTTTTAATTTGGGGATCTGAATCACATGAAAGCACATACATGCCTACATGTAGCACATACCTAACATGTGAAGAACTTTAGAATGGAGAATTTTGATTTCCTCTTTCGACCTCTGCCTGACTGAGTCTCTATTGCACAAAACAGAACATCTGCTTCAAATGGGCATGTGTAGTTTAGTAAAGCATCAGGACCATGGGATCACCACTTTATGACCAATCAAATACCCAGTAATTCATGGTTAGCTCAGATACTTGCAGCATATAAAAACTACCTCTCCTGAGAAGTGGGAGACAGTATGGTGTTGCAGAAAGAGCAGTGGACTGGGAGTCAGGTCTGGTTTACAATCCAAGGTCAGCCAATATATCACCTTATACATACAAGTTAGTAACCTTTCCTAGTCCTTAGCATGTGCCTTATTTTCCTTGTCTTTGAAATGAGGAGACTGTGCATTGCTATGGTCCATTTCAGTCCTGATATCAAGAAACCCACAGAAGGGTACTCTTTAATATATGGGATTGACTGTAGTTTGTACTCAAATTTTATTCTAAGGAATTCTTGCTTCTTATACTTTGGATTTAACTTGGAAATAATCTGGGAAAATAAATATTTTCCTTCCTATGTATACATAAGCATTGCATTGGATCAAGGTAGGTTTCATGAGTGAGACACAAAGAATAAAAATTTTTAAGTTTAAGGCATGTGAAATGTGCTTACTTCGTAGGAGAAACTGCTGATACCATCATGGCCCTGCGTTACTGCAAGGATCGCCGCGCTCTGACAGTGGGTGTTACAAACACAGTGGGGAGTTCCATATCCAGGGAGACTGACTGTGGTGTACACATCAATGCAGGGCCTGAAATTGGTGTGGCAAGCACGAAGGTAATTTCTGTTCATTCCAACTTGTAGCTTTCTTTGATATCATTTTCTGATAAATCAAAAACTGGGACAAGACAAAGCATCCTAAATGTGTGATTGATGAGGTGACTAATTTGTGTTAACAACTGCCGTCATCAAACTCTTAAGTCTTATACCTTGAGAAATGGATATTACTTGAATGCCCCCTTTTTGGAGACCGTGTCATAGTAGTAAAAAAGAACTGAACTAGGAGATTGCGAAGTCTAGATTCTCATTCTGCTTCTGTCATATGGCTTTAGGCAAGTCAGTTCTCTTGTCTAGGAAAATTTGTCCCTATTTATGAAGTAGATACGATATGTGATCTGTTCACCCCATAGAGTAGTTTTGAAGACAAAATTAGGATAATATGTATGAATGCACCTAACTGTAAATAACTGTACAAATGTGAGTTGGTATCACTATTACTCTACAGGCTTACACCAGTCAGTTCATCTCCTTAGTAATGTTTGGCCTGATGATGTCTGAAGATCGAATTTCATTGCAAAGCAGGAGACAAGAAATCATCAATGGACTGAGATGTTTACCTGGTATGTCGGTTATATTTAAAACATGAAAACGTTTCCAGTCCCATTTGGGGAACAACTTTGAAAATCAGGGTTTTAAAAGTAGACAGCTAGTGGGAATGTGAGAAGGTTTACTGGTATGCCCCCATCAGATAACAAGTGAGCGTGCCCCATGTCTGGCCATGTACAGCTAGAACTAGGCTCACATTAAGATCACTCCAGTAGAGCTGTACCCAAACATAGAATAGGGATCAAGCCAAGATATGGACAGAGAGTGAGTTTTTTTTCCTTTCCATTATAAGGCAAGAGGAAATGAGTTTATTTTAAAATATCATCCCCTGTAGGTGAAAACTACACTTGAAACTCCATGTGAAGTGATGCTTTTGTATTATAGACCATGAAATCACTAACTATAATATGGAAATCACTTTGTTAATAAAAGCCTCAGATTTGTCATGACAAATTTTACTTTAACTGGCAAAATTTTTCTACTGTGAACTAAATCATATTTGAAATTTAAAAAAAAGACTGAGGTCATCATTGATTTCTTTACACTTTCAAATGTATCACAACTTTTCATTAGCAACATTTAGAGAAATGTGAATAATAGTATTTCTTTTTGTCTGCAAACTCTAGAGATGATTAAAGAAGTCTTGTCTTTGGATGAGAAGATCCATGACTTGGCCCTTGAACTTTATAAGCAAAGATCCCTTTTGGTGATGGGCCGTGGGTATAACTATGCTACTTGCCTGGAAGGAGCTTTGGTAGGTCTTTTTGGTCTTTTTCTTCCTCTGGGCATATAGAGCTTTCAGCATGATGCACTATGCCATTTTATATTCATTGAGTGGCTGTCTTAATGACTCCTTTGGGGTTTTCTGGTTTCTAAAGTGCTGAGGCAGCTGCTTATGTAAAAAAAATGCAGATCCCTCCATATGCCTTCTTACCCTTAGAACATTGTTTTGGAACTGGGAAAGACCCCAGAGGTCTTCTAGGCCAATTCCCTCATTTGATATCATTTGTTAAAAATTCTCCAAATAAGTAAATGATACTTAGTAAATGATAAATGTGAGTTCAATGAGTACTTGGGATTATTGTGTGCTATAGTTCTCAGTACATGCTGTGGGACTGTGTGGGAAAACTCTGGGAATTTCTTATCCACAGAGTGGGGGGAAACAGTGAAATGCCATGGTGGATCATTCTGGTGTTATTAATCCAAGGTCATCATTTGGTTTTGTAGGAGTCATAAGCCGGGGTATCATGACTCCTGTGTTCAGCCTTGGCTGAAAGAAAAAGGATAACTTCAAATACACACAACCACTAAATGTGTATGTCATAGCATGAAATGAAGAATAAAGGTGGCTGTAGAGACATAGATACTATAAGATCTTAGACTGAAATACTGCCCTCACACAGGCAAGCATGAGATATATACATAGAGTCTAAGAACATTTAAATTAGAGATATCAATCAATAAGCATTTATTACATACCTACTATATATCAGGAACTGTGCTACATGGATTATATACAAATTATATATCTGGATTAATACTTTGAGGACTTTTTTTTGCTTTTTGGAGGGGGGAAGGTAGGGCAATTGGGTTTAAGTGACTTGCCCAAGGTCACACAACTAGTTTTGTGTTAAGTATTTGTATCAATAATGAGATATTCACAACACCCGTGATGGTTATGAATATGTTGGTGTAGTT
>CM053595.1:53022882-53106936 GCA_028646575.1 Pseudocheirus occidentalis | reverse complement strand
CCAGGTGCTTCCAATCCACTCTCCTCTCAACTCCAGCTGTGGCTTCTCCTAACCACCCTGGGGCCAGGCCTCAGTTTGGGGCTGGGCTGGCTTCGGCTCCCAGTCTGCTGCGATGCGCCCCTCCCTGTTCAGATGTGAATTACTCCCAAGGAGTTAACTGGAAGTAAGGAGCTAAGCCTTTGAGGTGCTAAGTGCCTTTAGTAGGTGCCAATAGAAAGGGGCATGGAAAATCTTCTGATTTCATTAACATTACAGTATTTGAGGCCGAATTTGAACTCACATCCTTGTGACTTCAGGGCTGGTGCTCTATTCACTGCACCACCTAGCTGCCCCCTTTGAGGACTTTCTTAATGGAAATACTTCAAAGTTGAATGCAAACCCTTCCATGCCTTCTTATCCTAAGATCCTTGGTTTGGAACTGGAAGAGACCCCAGAGGTCCTCGAGTCCAACCCTTCATTTGATAGATGAGGAAACTGAGGCAAAGAGGTTGAATGATTTATTCATGGTCACAGAGGTAATAAATAGCATAATTGTTAATCTTGTGTTTCCAGTAGTCCTCCACAAAGGATCTGTCCAACCTGAAAGCAGCCTTCCTTGGGTTATTTCTCTTCTCAAGGGTATTGATGCAGCACTTGGGAGATCAGATTGTCATTTCTCATTCCTACAACGTGACTGACCCACTTCCTTTCCCTACTGGACACGTTCTCAATTTTATGCCACTTATCAGGTGCTCAAGATCTCTAGATACAATGCTGAAGTGTAGACATACCTGCTATGTGTCTTTCCAGCATCCCTTAAGTTACTTGTCATTTTAGTCCATCTGAGATTCTTTATTACATGATGTTTTGCCACTCTGTATCACTGGGAGAATATTAGTGTTAAAGAGATTGGTTTTTGCATCATTGAGCAGTTTAGGATCATTGAAAGCATGACATAGTTTCTCAAATGCCCTAATTCAAATGATGCAGCCTGATTTTTACCTCCTGCTCAGTTTTGAGAACAGCTTATTGTCTGTCTACAAATGCCTGTCCTAAATCAGTAGTGACAGACTGTCTATCCACTTGCAATCCATTGTTTGTACAATATGCATTATTCTTACACAGTTTTTTTTAGTGTGAAATGTTCAACTAATATCTTGTCCTTTACTCTGTATTTCACTTAGGGGAGAGTACTGTTCCATGGTTCAGTGCAGTTAATACAATACTATCTGCATTTGGACCATCAATAGAATCTTTTCTGTTTGGACCCTTCTGGCAACTAGGTAGTATAGTGGGTAGAGCACCAGGCCCAGAGTCAGGGAAACTCATCTTAATGAGTTCAAATCTGGCCTTATTAGCTGTGTGACTCTGAGCAAATCACTTAACCCTGTTTGCCTCAGTTTCCTCATCTGTAAAATGAGCTCAAGAAGGAAATGGCAAACCACTCCAATATCTTTGCCAAAAAAAAAAAAAATCCCAAGCGGGGTCATGAAGAGTCCGGCGCAACTGAAAGGACTGAACAGCAACGATTAGACCTTTGTAAGACATCTTCCGTTATGCTAACAACCCCCTTAGGTCTTTGCTTTGTACTTCACTAGATAATATTCAATGGACCGTTAAAAAAGTCAACTACATTGTGATGTCTGTCAGCCTCACGCAATTTTCCCATTCGTGGTCACTCTGAGGAGACCCTTCAAGACTGAATTTTATTCTTACGTTTTTAACTCGATGAACAGTAGTTCCGATCTGATGACGTCTCAGACAGGTGTGCGACATTCTGCTGAGTTTCAATGGGATCTACTAATGTTTTGTGGCTGCATTCAATTTTACCGAGACAAGACGATAATCAAAGCGGTTAAGCATCTGCCAGTTCCCTCCTCATATTTAGATATAAGCTTCCCCTCGATGCATGCCCAGACCAGTCACATAAATGTTTAGTTTGTTTGTTTGTTTTTGATAAGAAAAGATTTAAAGGGTGGCTAGGTGGCACATTGGCCTGGAATCAGGAGGACCTGAATTCAAATCTGGCCTCAGACACTTAACATGGACTAGCCGTGTGACCTTGGGCAAGTCACTTAACCCCAATTGCCCTGCCTTCCCCTCTCCAGAAAGCAAAAAAAACACCCAAAAAACATTTAAGGTGAGAGCTGAAGTTTCATGATCATGGAGTCACTACTATCCTCTTTAATGTAAGGGTGGTTAAGACAGAGGCATCTCCTCTTTTTAAGAATATCCTAAAAATTTGTCTTCGAGTATCTTTAAAATTAGGCATTTTTGCCTCTGTTTAGTCAGGTCCAGTCTCTCTCCAACCACATCTTCCTAAGTGACATTGCTTGTACTCTGTGTCTGAATCTCTTTGGCTGTCATGTCTTTGTACTTGGCAAGGAGATTATGTTTGTTGGCTGAAGTGGATTAATTCCCATTTTGCTTCCTAAATGTGGTGATTGTTTTTTATCAGTTAAACTTTTCTTAGAAATGGCAATAGGTGGGGGCAGCAAGGTGGCAAAGTGAATAAAGCATGGGCCCTAGAGTCAGGAGGATCTGAGTTAAAACTCAGCCTCAGAAACTTAACACTTACTAGCTGTGTGACTTTGGGCAAGTCACTTAACCCCACTTGCCCTGCCTTCCCCCCTCCAAAAACAAACAAATGAAAAAGAAATGGCAAGGGGAGGAAGAGAAGGGAATAATCATTTATTTAGCAACTACTATATTCCAGGCACTGTGCTAAGCATTTTATAATCCTCATTTTACAGTTGAAGAAATGGGCAGATACAGGTTAAGTGACTTGCCCAGGGTCATACAGCTCTTAAGTATCTGAGACCTGATTTGAACTCAAGGATTCCTGATCCCAGGCCCAGCATTGTGTCCATTGTACCACCAACCACCTCTAACAGATAGAATCAATATTTTTACTTCTACCCATTTTTCAATGCCGACTATGTGTTTAAATACATCTTGTTGAAACTACTGTCTTGGAGCATCCAGTGCTGTTTTCATATTATCCTTCTAATTTGTTATTTACTGTGATGTATCTCTAATCCATCAATGATTTTATAACTGATTCTGAAATGATTATGTCCACAACTACTCATTTTCTATCCTCATAAAGATATTAATTTTTTATGTAATATGATACATAAAATATGAAAATGTCTTTATAAATATATGAAATTCTACATAATATGGCCCACAGAATTTTCATTGTCTTTTCACTTTGGAAAAATATTCATGACATACAAATCGGAGGCATCTGAGGAACCTAAGTCTTTGACATCCTACATTTTTTTTATCTCTAACCATATTTTTTAGCTTATTTTTCACCACGTTCCCCAGTGCTCACTTTTACACTGAACTTAAAAAACTAGAATATGTGTTGGCTGAGTTTGGAGGATCTTACAAAATTCTTTGCAGAATTTCTCTAAAATCTTTTGCAACAAATGTTGACAGATAAATAGTAATTATCTTCCTTGTTATCTGCACATTTACCTGGCACACAAGGCAACATGATCAAGTACCCCATAAATTGTATTTCTTATTACCTCTGGGTACGTTATAAAATCAACTCAGGGCCTCTTCAAGTTCACCTAAAATGAACTTGGCCTCAGATCATCTTCTTTAGGTCACAGGCATTTCTGCTTTTCCCTAAAGCAAATCATTAGCCTGCGCTCTGTCTTTTCCAGCCAAGATATCTTATCTTCCTTAGACTTGCCCACTTATTTTTCTGAAAATATTCTGAAACCAGGAAGACTAACTCTCCCTTTGCTTCCATCAATAAACTTCCTCCAGTCCCTTGAGGTTTCTTGCTCTTAAAGCTACAATTTGTAAAAATTTCCCTTTTTTCTCTAAAAAGCCTTTTAGAATCCTCCCCCCTCTCCCCACTATACCCAGTTGTTTGATTAGTTTTGTATGGCTGTTTTCCAATTTATAGCTCGGTTTTCCCCTAGGACTACTTTTAAAACCCTTCTCTTCAGACCTTAAAGTTAGAGAATCCAATATGGAACCCTTCCCCATGCCTACGTGTCCTTCCTCCCTATCTGTCTTTCAGAATCCTTATTTTCCTTCAAAGTATAACTCGGATGCTGTCCCTAGTTACCCTAACTGAAAGTATCTTCTTTAGATTTTTCTAAAGCATTCTACCTACATTTCTCCTTTGTTTTTATCACTCCATATATTGTACTATACACGAGTCATATCCCATCCAATGGAATATAAAATCTCCACAATGAACTGTGTTAATTTTTAAAATTTTTTCCCTAGAACATAATACTATGCCTTCTTATAGTTGGGAGTTAATAAATGTTTGTTGATTAAATTGAACAAAAATTTGAATAGAATCTTCACTTTTTTATTCAATGTAGTTAACTTTGCTTGAGATCCCCAAAAAATAATAACTTCAGCAAATTTATTAAGTTGGGTCTTTTGTGGCTCTTTTAATAAAGAATTATCATTTATAACATCCAATGCATTCAGAAGAAGTATGTTTCCACAGGAATATTAAATGAAAATCTCCTGGCAAGTTGGCAGAGTGAGAGGTTACCAAGGACCTGGCTCCTCATGATCTCTAAGTAACAATAGTGGGGCAGCTAGGTGGCACAGTGAGCAGAGCACCTGCCCTGGAGTCAGGAGTACTTGAGTTCAAATCCAGCCTCAGACACTTAACATTTACTAGTTGTGTGACAGTGGGCAGGTCATTTAACCCTAATTGCCCTACCTTCTCTCCTCCAAAAAGTAGAAAATAGAAAAGAAAAGAAAAAGTAACAATAGAAATTCCAGTTAGACAAACATGGATAATTCAAAGAAATATGGGATTCCTGTGAACTGTTAACTCTATATGGCAAAATTAAAGGGCACATACCTCTATTCTGTTAACAATCAATAAACTAACATTTTTTCAGGAAATGGACTCTGTAAGGAGGCTTATTTGAGTGTTTGTTGGGAAGTGTTTTTTTGTCTTGAAAGAAGAAAGGAAGGTAGGAAGGCACCAAGTATACAGATGGCCTTTTTAAGTTTAGATGAAAAGGGGTGGAGAGATATTATAACAGCAATGGGGAACAGAGGATCAAATGAGGGTTTTTAAAGAATGAGGCAGAAGAGGAACATTTGTAGGCAGCAGGGAAGAAGCCATTCATTAGGGAGAGACTAAATCAGAGAGATGGTGAGAGTGACAACAGTTTGAAGATGAAAAGGCACAGGCAGAGATCTCAAAGCATGAGATCAGAGATTGGAGTGAAGGAGGAAATAGGTAAATGATACGATGAGAAGAGGAGAGGGAGCTGAGCTCTAGGTGAATGGCTTCAACCGGGGGGGCAGAGTATGAAATGAGGGGCTCAACTGAAGAGGGGTGCCATGGGAGGCTAAAAGAGAGGAGGAAACGTTTGGAACAGCCACTATGATCAAATCAGCTCTATTAGGAGTAGCAGAAGGATTGTTTTGCTGCAGTGAGAGCCCAGTTGAGATTAAACGATATAAATTTTGTAGTGAACCTAATGAACCCAGTTTTGTGACTTCCTCCAGCTCAGTTAGAAGAATGGGAATAATAACAAAGGAAGTCAATAGCAGATGTAATAATCCCAGTGTTGGGATTTAGTAAGGCCTCGTTGAGCAGCTGCATGGCGCAGGAGATACAGCCCTTGGCCTGCAGTCAGGAAGACTCATCTTTGTGAGTTCAAATATGGCCTTAGACACTTATAAGCTGTGTGACCCTGGGCAAGTCACTTAACTCCGTTTGCCTCTGTTTCTTCATCTGCAAAATGACCTAGAGCAAGAAATGGCAAACTACTTCTATCTAGTATTTGCCAAGAAAACTGCAACGGGTTCATACAATACAACGACAACAAGGCATTTGAGAACAGTCTATAATAGAGTCAAAATGGTTCACCAAAGAATTAAGATTAGGAAGTGAGGACAGTATTGGCAGTGTAGGAGTGATAGCTTAGGAAAGTACTAAGGGGTGGAAAAATTGGAGGTCATAGTGAAGATAAAGATTTAGGGTCATTAAAAAAAAAAGGGCAGTTAGGTGGCGCAGTGAATAGAGCACCGGCCCTGGAGTCGGGAGGACTTGAGTTCAAATCCAACCTCAGACACTTAACACAAAAACTAGCTGTGACCTTGGGCAAATCACTTAACCCCAATTGCCCTCCAAAAAGAAAAAAAAAGATTTAGGGTCATAAGGCATACAAACGGATGAAATGACAAAAGATTCTGATGAGATAAAAGGAATTTTGGAGCTAATGAACATAAATAAAGTACTGGGTCTAGAGTCCTCAAATCCAACCTCAGAAACTTACTAGTTGTGGGCACTTCACAAGTCACTTAAGCAGTGTTTGCCTCAATTTCCTCAATTGTAAAATGGGGAGTAGCTACCTCACAGGGTTGCTATGAGGCGAAAATGGGATGATAGTGATAAAAAGCACTTACCACAGTGCCTGACACATAGTAGGCATTCTATCAATACTTATCTGGTTCCCCCTTTCTACCCTCCTGGAAGTGGGATATTTATGTACGATGGCAAGATCAGAAGTATGACCATCTCTGTGTATGGCTAAGACAGAGTGGAAGAATAGGTCATGAGAACTGAGTAGACTGAACCAGCTGGGAAACTGTATGAAGGAGAGAGGCTTCAACTGAGTTCTCCAGTCTTGCCTTGCTTGTTCTTCACTTTCCAACATATTTTTAATTGTCCTCAACTAGTCTCATCTTTGCATTGAAGTCACTCAGTATCATAGTATATGTTGATTTTATTTTGGAGTGCTTTAAGTTCTTAATAGAACTTCTATATCTTTTCACCTTCTCCAACAGACATTGGTACATAAGCTACAATTATTTTCATGATGGATTTTTTGCAGATATTTATCATAAACACTTCAATATTATATAATCTTGAAAAGATGTTTCTTATTTTGAGATATTTAATAAAACCACCTCCTTCGTCTATAGTTGGTCACTGTGTCAATCAGAGTTCTTTAGTCTCAAAGCCATTTGTCTTTACAATTTTATTATTATATAAATTGCATACCTGGTCCTGCTCATTTCTCTCTGCATCATCCACAGAAGTCTTTCTAAAAAAATCCCATACATAACTTTTATAGAATTATAATTACTTATTATAGCGTAATACTATTCTATTAACATTCCTATGCCATAATTTGTTCAGTCGTTCTCTAACTGATGAACATTCCCCCTTCATTTCCAATTCTTGGCCATCAAAAAGCTAGAAAATATAAGATATTATAAATTTTTTGTATGTATATGGATATTCTTCCTCTTTTGTTGGCTTTGGGTTAAAGACCACTAGTAGTAGCATCCATGAGCAGAGGGTTTACACAGTTTAGCTACTCTGGAGATATTGTTCAAATTGCTTTCCATAATGGTTGTGCCAATTCACAGTCCCATGACAGTGCATTAATGTGCCCGTTTTTTTGGCCATTCCCCCAACATTTGCAATTTTCCATTTTTTTGGTCAACTTTGCCAATCTGGATGAGTATGAGGTGGTACCACAGACTAGCTTTAATTTGCATTTCTCTAGTTGTTAGTCATTTGGAGCATTTCTCTTTTTTTGTTTGGGTTTTTTGTTGTTGTTTTTTGGAGGGGGGAAAGCAAGGCAATTGGGGTTAAGTGACTTGTCCAAGGTCACACAGCTAGTTAAGTGTTGAGTGTCTGAGGTTGGATTTGAACTCAGGTCCTCCTGATTTCAGGACCAGTGCCCTATTCACTGTGTCACCTAGATGCCCCAAGAGCATTTCTTCATATGGTTACTGATAGTTTGAATTTCTTCCTTAGAAAACTGCCTTTTGATATCCTTTGACCATTTTCAGTTAAGAAATGTGTCTTATGCTTATAAATTTGAATCAGTTCCTTATATTTCTTGGAAATGTGACCCTTATCTAAGGAATATGCTGCCAATATTTTTCCCATTGATCTGTTTCCCTTTAAGTTTTCGCCAAATTGGTTTTGTTTCTGCAAAAATTTTTAAATGCTATATAATCAAAATGATCCATTTGATCTTCTTTTATTCTCTTTCCCCCTTGTTATTTGGTTATGAACTCTTCCACTCTAGCCGCAGGTCTGAAAAGCAGTTTCTTCTTGCTTGTTTGTCACATTTACATTTTTGAAAGAGAAAAAGAACCTTGTATACTATCAATGGACTTTCTGAAGTGCTTCTGATATACCAATGCTTCGATTGTCTGCATATTCAAGGAAGTTATTATGTTAATTACATGAGTTTCCTGTTTAATGGTTTAGTCCATTTTACCTAACTAATAATCTTAAAACATTTTGTAAATTTTTCAAAAGGAGAATTTGAAGAATGTTTTCTAATATGCTCGAATCAAATGACCCAACTTTATTGGTAATTAAAAATAAGAGTGTATATACTTTAAAATAATTAAACAAATAACAGGAGGTTAGAAGTGGAATGAAAACAGTCACATCCTACAGAGGGAAATTCGCTTTATGAAAATGAGATGGGGTTGTGTAAAGTAGCAATGTGCTAGACTACTCTGAAATAATAGTACATGGTTTTAGATTATTGGATTCTTGAACAGAGGAGGTATTTGACAAATGGCTAATTGAAATATATTCATTTTTCTTTATTGTCACTTACTAGAAAATCAAAGAGATCACATATATGCACTCAGAAGGCATCTTAGCAGGAGAGCTGAAACATGGACCGTTGGCCCTAATAGATAAGCACATGCCAGTTATCATGGTCATCATGAAAGATCCTTGCTTCACTAAATGTCAGAATGCCCTGCAGCAGGTCACTGCTCGCCAGGTAATTGCAGATTCTATTAAAAAACTAGGTTTATGGTTGTTTTTTTCCTTCATGTGGGAACATAGGCTTTACTAATGCTTTCTCTGGTGATTTGCTTGGAAATGGGCTGCAGTGAACCATCTGCTCACTCTCTCAGTTCTCTATACTGGAATAACAGTGTACATTTGGGGTGAGGATGCAGTCTGTCAGGGTCATAGAATAGAATTAGTCTGCTGAAATGTGGCACTGTGCTATGGTTTTGTAAATAAATAGTTATACAATCTGCTGATAACTCATGAACAAAGTAACTGACTTTAGATTTCACCAGTTTAGGACACACAGAACGAAAGGTGGCTGGGCAAGGGAATTTCCTGTCTGTCTCAGTTTGGGAAATTTGGGTAAACCCAGAAAAAAGAGTATATTGAACAGAGAAAAGAGGTCAAACCATTTTGACCTCTTATGGAAAAAAAAATTTCCATAGACATCAAAGCAATAAGAAGGTTAAAATTTAGAAAGGAAATATGACTCTTATGGAAAGATTCATGGATTTTGAGTGAGAGAAGGGGAGTTGGCATCAGGATCTGGTTCAAATCCCAGCTCTTCTGCTTGCTTTGCTACCTGTTGATTGAACAAGTCCTTCCTCTGAGCCACAGAATCCTTTTCTGCAAAAGGAGGGGGCTGTACTAAGGGAAAGAAGAGGAAGCCGAAGGGAAGGTGGGAAGCCCAGTGGGAAGCTAAATGTGTTAGAGAAAGACATTTTGAGAACATGTCAGGAAAGAGAGGAAAATGAAACCCAAGAATTCCCTACCCATTGTAAGATGTTTGATCACCTTGCCCATAAATAGAACCACAGGGGAAAAAGGCTTAGTGGCAGCTATGCCAAACTTAACTCAAAAGAGATTGACTGGAAAGAAGGAAGAGAGGAAGGAAAGAAAGAAGGGAAAGAAGGAGGAAAGATAGAAGGAAGAACAGTTGTTAAGTGTTTACTAAGTTAATCTCTGGGAATACAAATATGAAAGCAGTCCTTGCCTTCAGGAAACTTACATTCTAATGGGAGAAGCAACACACAAAAGGAAATTACATTTTACATTTAGGGTGTCTGCTGCTAATAGAAAAAGGCTGTCATGATGACATCTGTATTTGTTTTAGGGTCGGCCGATTATATTGTGTTCAAAGGATGATACTGAGAGCTCAAAGTATGCATATAAAACTATTGAACTGCCTCATACAGTAGACTGTCTCCAAGGAGTCTTGAGTGTTATTCCTTTGCAGCTCCTTTCATTCCACCTGGCTGTTCTCAGAGGATATGATGTAAGTCTGATCTATTCTTAGATTTCCCAATTAGGGCAGTAAGGATGAGGGTACTTGTTAATGCCTTTCTCTTTAGATGGAGAGGAAATAAGCTACTTATAAGAGTGATGCAGTGGTTCCATTAAAGTTACTGTATTCAACTTGAATGAAAAAGCTCTTTTCTGGTTTTTCAAAGACACATTTGGCATAGAAATCTATATAGTAATGGATTTTAAGTACCTATATTTTAGGATATGAGCCATGTTCTGCAAATAGAAAAAGCATGCAGTTGACAGTTTTTTGCCTAAGCAATATTTACGGTATTAGCCAGAACTTCATTTGTTTTTTAATTATAAGTTATAGGAGAAGATTATTAAGGTACTTTCCATCATATTCTACCATGCTAATACGTAAAGTGGATTGCTGTAATCTGTTATATACTGAGATCCTGTGATTTCTCATTCTAGGTGGACTTTCCTAGAAATCTGGCTAAATCTGTAACTGTGGAATAAGAACATGTGATTCAAGGGATATATGTTTGCCAACCAAGAATTACAAAGCTCTACAAACTCAAAAGTTTTGTAGGTTACACACCTACCAATAGAAGGAGAAGATAAACTGGAAAGAGAATGTGTTCTAGAGTACAATGTTTAACTGCAGCTTTAAAAGCTCTCAATGTGCCTTCTACCTAAGTGCTTTTGCTTATAGCAAATACTGTTTCTAGATGTCCTGGAATTGCCAAAGGAGAAGGAAAATCATTGTTTACATATGGTATACAGGATGAACTTTTCTACTACTGTGCAATATATATATATGTGTGTATACTGCTCTCTTCAGAGTAACTGTGAACATTTTTTTAGCCAACACTTTAGTTTTAAAAGACAAAATATTTATAACTATAATTGTATAGCTTCTAAGTTATTTTTTTAGTATGTTGCTTGTCTATAGCAGTGGTAATGCCCAGCCTGTAAATCCTGAATGTGCACCAGGGCTTTATCTGGGACTGCAGTCTACTACAGGTGCAATTCACAACATAGCTTTGAATGGAAAAGTGTCACTTTGCTTCCCTTCTTACTTTCTTGACCTAGATCTCTAACACTGCTCACATAATTGCAAAGCCCCCATATCTTTGGTAATTCTTTGGCAATTTCCCTCTCACCTATGGCTAAATTTCCTCAAGCTCTCAAACTTCAGTCTTATCTAACGATAGCTCTCCTAAAGCCAAAGCCATGTTTTGGTTCATTCAAACTACTTGAAATTGACTCCTCCAGGAGGATAATTTCAAGTAGGCTACCTTGATCTCTATTTATGAGTGTACAATTAAATTACTATGCAATCAAAATAAAGATATTGCAGTTTTTTTCTTGTGTAGTCTTTTACCTGGTTCCTTCATGCCCTTAAAATAATGAGTGCATCTAGCATCTCTGGGAGTTGGACAGGACTCCTTCCCCAGTAACCTCTTTAATAAAGTGTTATTCTTAGATTGTGGATATTCCTAATATAAAAATGAAAAATTCCTTCAGTTTTATAATTTATACAAATTGTCCCTCTTGACTATGGGCATTACAGCGTGGTAGAGCAGTTTGGGAGATCACACTCAGATCATGCATTAGCTATTGGCCAGCTCTCTTGTCACCAGGGGAAAACAAATCCAACCATTTGTCTACGTCTCTATACGTTAGCTCTTCAGTTCTCTGGATTATTACCATGTCTGCATGATTTTTCAAAAAACTTTAAACCAAGTTGTTTTGCTAGTGGGAATGACAATTGAGGTTATCTCTTATCCGTTACAGTAGGAATTACACTAGGCAAACAGGAACATGGGAGCTGCAACAGTGTTAGCAAAGGTTGTCTAATGTCTCTGATTCTCAGAAGAGGTAGAGGTTACAAGACTGAAATGAGATAATGCATATGAAAACACTTTGTAAACTACAAAATACTGTCTACATTGAAAATACCACTATTCTTTACCCCAAGTGCCAGCAGTCACTTTGCTTCCTAACTGTGCCATGGGGTGATGGTTGGACAGGGTTCACTGGTGCCTTTTAAGACCCAGATCCAACAATTCCTTCATGAAGACACTTCTGATTTCCCTTAGTCAGAAAGTATCTTTCTCTCCTCTAAAGTGATCATTCTTAGTTTCCATTTTGTGGCATTTATTACTGCCTAACACTACAGTTATTTTGATACAGGTTTCATCTTATAAAATCCATTTCTTTTCCTTATTCCAGTCATGTAGCACAGGTCCAATTAATGGGCAAGAGAGTATAACTGCTATCAAATGTGACTGTCAAAAATGAATAATAACTGAGTTAAATGGAATTCTAGAAATAATTTTTGCTCTTAAAAAAGTCACATAAAGAATAAGTATATACAATGAAGAGAGAGATTGCCTATAGATCTTCCAAGTATTCCTGTTTGTGGATGTCATGCTGATTGCATTAAGCTTCAGAACATTATAGGGCCTCCTATACGTGAGATCCATGATTACTCAAAAGAGATCATATTAATACATGGGAAAAGCTAAAGGTATGACAAATACCTGTTATCCAAACCATAACATGCAGTTGGATGGCCATTTCATTGAATCAGCATACCAGCAGTACACATATCTGGAACAAGCACTGAAGATGGATAGTAAATTGAACTCTCAATTGAATAATTCAATTAAACAAACATTTAGCACCTACTATGTGCCAGTCACTGTGTAAGGCACTGGGGATACAAATTAGGGGGAAAAAACATTAGTCCCTGCCCTTGAGGCATTTACAATGCAACAGAGGAAGACAACACACAAGAGAAAGTTGGGAAAAGGTGGGGACAACACCAGGGGATACTCTGCTTGGGGGCATCTTGTTCTGTGGAGTGGGAACAGAACAAAGTTGTAGATATAAAGTAGAGTGAGCTGGAAAGCCCAAATGCTGCCCCCTATAAAGGAAAGCTTTGGGAAGAACTGAGTGCTTCTCCTCTCCAGCCTTCTAATCAGAGGGGAGTAGAGGCTGAAGGAAGCAGGAAGGAGTTAAGTTAGTAGCACGGGGAGATATGAAGTGATCAGCTTATCCTAGGAAACTAAGCAGAAAAGTCAAATGAGAGGAAGGGAGTAAGCTGATGCAATTTAGAAAATTATACAATACCTTGAATGCTCCCAAGCTCTTCCCTGGTTAAAAAAAAATCCTTTAACAAACATATGTTCATCTGACAATGCTGCATGTTTCTGAGTCTTTGAACATTTCAATCCCAGAAGAATCAAAGTTGCAGGTGAGCCAAACGGCAATGAAGAAATGCATGGCGAAAGTACAAATTGGCTACAACCTATTTCCACTGATGACACAAGAAGCATTGCAAGGGACATAGGTAAATAAATATATGACTGGAAGAGGAAGTAGATGGGCTGGCTATGATGAGAAAGGGATAATAGGCAAGCCAACTGCTCAACTGATAACCACAAGACAGAAAAAAGTCCCAGAAGAAAGGAAAGCCTCCTGTTTCTTGATAGACTCTTCAATGAAGGATCTATGGGAAAACAGCTTGCAATCTGCACCACTAGAGGGGACATCTATGTTAATGAGATCACCAATACACTGAAATATATATGTATGTATGTATGTATGTATGTATGTATGTATGTATGTAGCATTTTGTTAATACTTCAGAAACCAAATGCCCTCCATCAAGGAATCAAAGGATACCTGGGGAAATAATCTCATAGAAGCACATATTAAAATGCTAAAGCCCTAAATTCTCTAGGTAAATTCAAGTTCCCTATCAACAGAGCAAACATCTATTTGTCTCTGATTTCACTGGTTCTCCAGTCCTGATCATTAACACCTCAGTTACAAGTGAGATACACTCACATTTCCTTTTCCTGCACCCTCATCTGTATTATAAACAAGTCTACTTTTCCCTCTAACCATTCCTGGACAGTTCATCATTAAATCCATTGCACTGTGTCCTTTGGAATTCCCTGTTCTATTCACTAAAACAAAAACTCCCTAACAGCCTCTAACTTCTCAAATAACATTAATTTCACTTCTCCACTTTAAATGAAACCTGATCATTCTCCAAGATGCAACCTTTTCCAATGGGAGCTCTCCTTCCTCTATCCCTGACTTTCACAGCCAAGTAGAAGGTAGATGTGCTCATTTCTTTCTTCCCCTTCTCTTCTTTCTTTTCTTTTCCCACTTTTGAGGTATAATAATCTCTCAAAAAGACCTCCTTTTTCAACACCCATGTAGTTCATTTATAGCATTCTCCACCCATATTATTTTCCTCTATGAATATCCAGTTCATTTTCCCAACTTCCTCAATAACTTCAGTACCTAGAGTTCCATTCTTCCATCCTACTTTAATTTGGCTATCATCTTCAGAGACGTCAGTAAACATGTTACTGAGCAACATCGTTACTTTCTTGATCTCATCTCCACTGACCTCCTCCATTCTATTTCAACTACACACCTACATGGTGACCCTTTGGACTTTACCTTATCACCACCCAGGTCCAGGCCCTTATCATTTCTCATCTGGACTACTACAACAGACTCCTAATTGGTCTCGCTATATCCAGTCTCTCCCCTCTACAACTCCCTCTCCACAGTTGCCAAAATTATATTTTTAAAGGAGAGGTGTTAAGCTTACAATAGTCAGAAAGCAGCAGCAAAACTCCTGAGTACTAGTCATAAACTTTCTGTATTTTTATCCTCAGCACAAACATGCAGAGTGCCCACAAGTGACAGGTGTTTAATCAATGTTTGTTGATTGATCTAGAACTTGAAATTTCACTTTCTGATTACTACTCTCACTTCTTACATTTGACCTGCATTTAACACTCGCTGTAGGGAAGAATAAGCATAGTTAATTAAGCAAATCTTATTCTCCTAGTCAATCTCCCTCATTCTGGCTTCCCTTGCTCCCATAAACCAGTCTTAATCACATGGTCTACCACTTGCATGTTTCACTACCTTCTATCTAACCTAGAATCCCTTGCTCCCAAGATCCTCCACCATTCTCCAATTTCAAATCCATATTCCTAGGTAGCCTATGAAATCCACTAAAGCTAATCCTATCTGTGTCCTTGATCCCATTCCCTTCCCTTCCCCCAGGGACTTGTCCAGAGAGTTATCCCTTCTCTCTAGTGCATCTTCAGTCTCTTTCTCCACCAACATCTGGCTAAGAGGGTGATGTCTGAAGATGGAGTTTAGATTTCTGAATCATAGCATACAATAAAATATTGACAGATAGCTGGCCACAGGTGTATTCTAGTAAGAATATATTTTCCGTATGAATATATGAATAAAATCAAAAGAACTTTTAACTGAAAAGAATGGGAAGGAAGATTTCTTTTGTATGTCCCTTAAGACAGATACTATAGAGAATGGCTACAATGATTTAAAAAAGAATACTTGAGATACCTAGAAGTTTATAGAGACAAGATCCAAGAGAGAAACCAGTAGTAAAAACCTGTAGCCTCAAATGTCTATACACAAATATCCAAAGTTTAGGAGCAATAATAGGAACTAGAAGTTATAAAGTAAGGAAACAGATTTGTCCTTATAGGTCTCACTGAGACTTGGTGGACCATCTTGACCTATGTTTTGCTACTCAACTCCAATGACTCTGGAAGAAAGAGTGAGGCTGATGACTTTGAACAGCTCTGCCTCCCTTAAATCCAATTCCCTCGCAAATAAAGACATCGCTCTCCTGATGTCATTGGTCCTCTTCCAGAAAAAGGGATGAACAGAAATTTGTGAGACTTGGTGGGATGAAATTAGGAGCATGCTGGGGTCAGTTCAAACAAACTTGCTAATTGTTAAATTACCTTGGGCTCGGTAAATGCTTTATTCATTTATTTATTGTTTTATTAATTCTCCAGACTTAAAGTGATGTAGAAAGTGCTAATAATGCAGACTGAACTTTAAAACAAATTGTGTATACCTTTCTTTCAGACACCCAATTGTTAAATATTTATCAGCACACCACTGGATAAAACCCATTCAGGAAAATAGCTATAGATGGTTGTAACTTTCTCAAAGGAAAGAGAACTGCTAAAATGAGGAGGGTATAACATTGCCATTGGAACTTCTAGATTTGCCTACATGATAAATTTCACTAAGTTATAATTTCACTTTCAAAAAGTGAAAGAACCAACAAGGGAAAATTCTGTTCTGGAACTGATTATTAATAATAGGGAGGAATTGGCTTGTGGGGTAGAAATGATGGGAAGAAATGAAGGTAACTTTGGGCAGCTAGGTGGTGCAGTGAATAGAGGCACCAGCATCTGGCCTCAGACACTTAACACTAGCCGTATGACCTTGGGCAAGTTACTTACCCCCAAATGCCCCTTTAAAAAAGCAATAACAACCAAAAAAGCAGAAATGAAGGTGACTTCCCTGAGGGGAAGTAAGCATTCTATCCTAGATCTTGTGATAGAGAAAGGAAGGAAATTTAGTCAGTCTGACATGCACTATTGATTTTAGGAAAGCAGATTTCCAAGAGTTCAGGGGGGAAATAGGTAGGTTCTTATATGGAGTAAAATGCTTTAGGGGAAGTCAACCTAGGAGAGATGGTAGATGCTCAAAAATAAAATTCTGAAGAAACAAAGGGGAAAAATTCTAATGTGGAAAAATGACATTTGACTGAAGAAGTTGATGTGGATACACAGGGAACTCTCTAACCAACTTAATATTTTTTTCCCTTAAAACTTTATTACCTCTATCTTGGACTTCTTTTGTGTTAATTTGGTCAGATTCTTTCACCATTCTCAATTTCATTGTTTTGGGTGCCACTGGATCATAGAATAATGGGTCACAGACCAAAAACTGGAAAGAACCCCAGAAGACATCTAAATCTAAATCTACATTTTTAAAGAAATGTACAGAAGATCGAAGCAAAGCTAAGTAACAGAAGATGAACTCTCCCACATACTCCCACATATCTCCATATCTAATCAATTGTTGTATCATTCTACCCTTGTGACATCTCTTGTACATGTCCCCTTTATTCTTCTCACACTGTGACCACCTTAGTGCAGGTCCTCATCACCTTGTGCCTGGACTATTGGCCTACTGGTTTGCTGGTTGGTCTCCTTGCTTCAAAGTCTCTCTATCTCCATCCATCCTCCAATCGATTATCCACTCAGCTATTGAAATGTTCTTCCTAAAACACAAGTCTGACTTTATCACACACATTCCCATTCATTAAACTCTAGTGGCTCCCTTTTACCTCCAAGATCAAATACAAAATTCTGTTTGGCTCTCAAAGGCCTATATAAGCTGATCCCTTCCTATATTTACACTCTTACATCTCACTCTCCTCCACACATTTGGTAAAATACCCTCCATGTGCTTTCTAGTATACTATACTCTGTTTTCCAGCTCTTAAATATTTTCATTGGCTGTCTCCCATGCCTGGAATATTCCTCCTCCATGTCTCCACCTAGTTTCCCTGGCTTATTTCATGTTTCAACTACAGTGCTACCTTTTGCAAGAAGCCTTTCCAAATTCTCTTTAATCTCAGTGCCTTCCCTCTGAGACTATACCCAATTTATCCTGTATATATATTATTGGTACTTATTTATTTACATGTTGTCTCCCCTCATTTAAAGCCAGGGCTGAGTTTTGGTTTGATTTGGTTTTTTGTCCTTTCTTTGTATTCCCACCCTTAGCAAAGTGCCTGTCATGCAGTGGGAGCTTAGGAAATGCTAGCTGATTGACTGACCTGTTCAATTATGGGGAATGTTGTGGAAATTGTTTATCTAGACTTCAGTGAAGTTTTATAAATTTTCTCACATTATTCTTGAGGAGGTTTTGGAAACTTATAGAGTAGATGATAATGCGACCAAATTGATTCAGAACTAACTGGAGAACTGGACTGGAAGAGACATTAATGGTTCAGTGGCACTATGGAAGGCTGTCTCCAGTAGAATACCCCAGGCACTTGTACTTGGTTGTTGAACATTTCTATCAATGACTTAAAGGCACAGATGGCAGCCTAATCAAATTTGCCAATAACACAAAGCTGATAGGGATAGTAACACAGTGGATGACAAAGTTGGGATTCAAAAGAAACCTGAAACATTAGAGCAGTGGTTCTCAATCTGTGGGTCGCGACCCCTTTGGGGGTCAAACAACCCTTTCACAGGTGTCACCTAAGACCACGGGAAAACACATATTTCCGATGGTCTTAGGAACTGAGATACCATTCCTCTATCTGTCTCCAGGTTGGTCCACCCACATGCAGATGCACCCACATACCAGTACTAAAGGGTTGCAGCGTTAGAAAGGTTGAGAACCACTGCGTTAGGGCATTGAACTGAACCTAATAAGATGAAATTTAACATGGGTAAATGTGAAGTCTTGCACTTGAGTACAAAAAGCCAACTTCACAAATACAAGGTGGGGCAGGCACGTCCAGGGTATGGGATGACAAGCTCAATATGAATCAGTAGTGTGATGTGGCAACCAAAAACAATTGATTCAGTCTTACATTGCTTTAAAAGAGGTGTGGCTTATGAGTCCAAAGAAAGAATTAAACATAAATAACCTCTTTTCTTTGGATAGAGAGGTTGGGAATATGGTTTCTGAATGCTGTATGTGCTGTCACCTACACGGCATCCATTGGCCTTGCTTAACTTAAGAGAGGGATACAGAACCATCCAAACTGGCTCTGACATACAGACAAAAGACATTACAACTTTCTTTAAAAGATATTTAAGTAGCTCTACTTTCTCTTCATTGGCCCATTATCCACTACCATCATCACTGGGAGACATCGATTCTATGCCTTTTTTTATCGTCTCGTTTTGATCTCAAAGCAATCTAAAAAACCTGTTTTGCCCCCGTGGCAGTAATCACCAACTTTTAGCGACAGGCAGTTCTGATATCCTGACATGACAAGGTCGCATCATTCTTTATTCATCAGAAGTTATCTATATTTATTTGAATCTTCCTCTCAAAAATAGTTTATTTTAAAAGAATTAACTAATAAAAAAGGAATCAAGTAAACATGCAAAATGAGATATGAAAGCTTATCTGAATCCTTAATATTTAATGAAGTAGACACCAAATTAATAGTCACAAACAAAAATATATTTGTTCTACATTCCTTTATGAGTCCCTCCTAAAACTTTGCTAACTTTGGTTTTATTTTCCTTCTTTGAATTATAGCTGTCATCAGTACACATGCTCCGATGATCTCACTTTGCATCATTCCATATGGGACTTTTCATGGTTTCTCATATTCCTTATGCTTGTTGTTTTATGGTGCCATAACATTTCATTATATTTGTATGTCACAATATATGCTAATGCATTCTTCAATCACTGGATATAGAGGTATTTTCTAGGTTGTTTTTTTTTTCTATTACAAATAAAGCAGCTATGATTATTTTGGGGTTAAGTATATTTTTTTCTGACTTTTTCTTTTAGGAATAAAATCCTAGCAATTGAATTGCTGGGTCAAAGGGAATGATCAGTCTTGTGACTGATTGCATATTATCATATTGTACCTTTAATTGCATCAGTATAGAGAACTCAGATGAGAAAACTCCCCCCATCAATGCAGTTCAGCACCATCTCTGCAACTGTTAATCTTAAGAGTGTTTTCTAGATCACTGAGACTGGATTTTTTCTCAGACTTATACAGTCAATACGTTTCAGAAAAAGGATTTATAACCAGATCTTCCCAGAGCTGAGGGCAGCTCCCTAACCACATGTCACTATGTCTCTCCCAAAAGCTGGTACCATTCTGTAATACTTTCAAAAATACAACAGAATATATTTCCTCACAGTCCCACCAACGTTGCATTCTGTCCATTTTTTTTGTCATTCTACTATATATATAGTTGTACAGAAATTTGACACAACTAGGTGGCGCAGTGAATAGAGCACTGACCCTGGAGTCGGGAGGACCTGAGTTCAAATCCAACCTCAGACACTTAACACTTACTAGCCACGTAACCTTGGGCATGTCACTTAATCCCAACGGCCCTGCATTCCCCCTCCAAAAGAGAAAAAAAAAAGATAGTGTTGGACCTGAATTCAGGAAGCTTTAGTTCAGATCTATCTTCTGCCTACTAATATGTATGACCCTGGGTAAGTCATTTGATATCTGCTTCAATTTCCTCATGTGTACAATGGGGATAATAATAGCACTGTACCTTCCAAGGTGCAGATAAAATGAAATTATAAAATGAAAATATTGGCAAAGTACTTTGTAAACTTTAAAGCACTATATAATTGCTATCTATTATTATCATTTTATCCTAGGGTCATCTTGAGCAACATTTCCCTAATTAAGGAATTTGCTTCCATTTTACCATTGTACAATGGGAAGTATACACACACACACGCACATGTAGATTTATAGATATAAGTATTTATTAAATGCTTTCTATATGTCGGACAGTATGCTAAATCCTAGAGACAGAAGAACAAAAAAGATACAGTGCCTGCCTTCAAAGAGATTATTCTACTGGGCAAACAACATATACATATAAAATTATATGCAAAACATATATGAGATTATTTTAGGGGGAGGTACTAGTACCTAGTGGGATCTGGAAAAACTTCATTCATATAGGAAGGAGGATCCATCTGAGATGAATTTTTTAAAAAACTCAGGATTCTAAGCGGCAGAGGCAAAGAGGAAGTGCATTCAAGGCATGGCTGGGCACAGTCTGTGCAAAGGCACTGAGGTGGAGAAAGAATATCGCATGTGGAGAACAGGAAGAAAATTAGCCTGGCTAAATCACAGAGTACATAAGGGTGCCTACAAAGATCAACCAGGGTCAGGTTGTGAAGGTCTTTAAAAGCTGAATACAGGAGCTAATGCATGATTTTAGATGATAAAAGGGATCCTTTGGAGTTTACCAAGTAGGGAAGTGAAGATAGAACTATGCTTCAGTAATACTACTTTGGTATCTGTGAGAGGGAAATGTATTGGGGAGGGAATAAACTTGAGTCATAGAGACCAATTTGTTCAGCTGTTTTTCAGCTGCCTGACTCTTGATGACCCCATTTGGGGTTTTCTTCACAAAAATATTGGAGTGGTTTACTATTTCCTTTCCCTGCCTCTTTTACAGATGAGGAAACTGAGGTAAATAAAGCTAAGTAACTCGTCCAGGGTCACACAGCTGGTAAGTGTCTGAAGCCAGATTTGAACTCAGGAAGATGAGTCTTCCTGACTAGGCCTGGCACTCTATCCACTGAGTCAAGCAGCTGCCTTTGGAGACCAAGTAGGCTATAGTAATACTCCAGACCCTTAAAGACTTCAGACATCAGACTTTTATCTCATGTGTTTATTGCAAATATTCTCCCAATATTTTTTTCTTTTAGTTTTAGAGGAATATCTTTTTGTATAGGTCAAGTCTTCAGCAAGTATTTATAAAGTGTCTACCATGTGCCAGACCAAAATTGTGCTAAAAGCTAGAGATATAAGGATAGATGAAAGGGGCGGCTAGGTGGTGCAGTGAATAGAACACTGGCCTTGGAGTCTGGAGGACCTGAATTCAAATCCAGCCTCAGACACTTGACATGGTTCACTAGACATGTGACCTTGGGCAAGTCACTTAACCCCAATTGCTCTCTCCTCTCCCCTCCAAAAAGCCAAATAAATAAACAAAAGACAAGCCCTACTCTCAAGAAACTCATGGTCTAATGGGAGAGACAATACACAAATAACTATGTAAAAATATACAGGACAAAATGTAGATAATCAATAGACAGAACGCACTAGCATTAAGGGGGATTAGGAAATGCTTCCTGCAGAAAGTGGCATTTTAATTGGACTCAGAGGAAGCCAGGGAAGCCAGGAAACCAAGGTAAGGAGAGAGAGTTGATTCAAGCATGGGAGATAACCAGTAAAAATGCCAGAAATAGAAGATAGAATGTCTTGTACAAGAAACAGCAGAAGGAATAAAATCCTTTGACCTTTGCTCTTTTTATATTTATTACATTTTATTCTTTTCCTTTTTGGAGGGGGAAAGGCAGAGCAATTAGGGGTACTCTATTCACTGTGCCACCTAGCCGCCCCTGACTTTTGCTCTTATAGACATTTTTAAAATTTACTTTGTTCACTGAGTTTCATGGGTATCTACATTGGTCTCTTCAGACACCTTTACCTTTTCTTCCTCATCAGAATCAGTTAGGTTTGTTTCATCAGAATTTTCCTCCTGGAACCACTGTACCCCTCCAGGGACATCTTTCACTGCAGAACTTTAGTACAGAGGATCTCTGCAAATTCTTTGAGATCTGTTCTCCCAAAATCTAGGCTACATGTTGACCCAGGTTACTCCTCATTATCTGTTATAAACTCTAAGGTAGAGTAGTTACTTCCTTCTAAGGTTTTCATGTGATCTGAATGGGATCCACAATAGCAGATTCCCTCGCCACCTCTTTTCTCTTTTTGATGAAGGAAATCAGCATTAAGAAAAAAAAATAATATTAGCTACTCTGATTTTGGTAGCACCCCAAGTTCAAATTCTGATCTATTGGGTTTATGAGCCTAGGTTAGTGATTTCCCCATTTTTCAGTCACTTGCATTGTTTTGTGGTATGACTTCTGTTGCAAGGAAAGTTCTTTGCAAACTTTAAAAGCAATGTAGAAATGAGTTGTTGACTTTCTACAAGTATGTTCTTAGCATACATTATTATTCCATTGCCCATTTTGCCTAATCTGTTCATTCTATATAGGTTATATCCTTCCATGAGTCACATCCTGCCAAATCTCAATGATACCCAAGAGTCTGAATCTACCTCCTTACCTTAAGATATCTAGTGCAGTTTGGGTATTTGTCCATAGACATCTGCAGTTATGGGTTTTAGTGACGTCTCTCTTCTTGTATACTGTCTATGAGTGATTTATCCTCTCCACTGATACTTTTCTTTCTATACGCTCACCTCTGTGGCATATAACTTGGCAGATATGTGAACAGTTCACTTTCCTCTTTCATTTTCAGTTTTAAGCCTGCATGATTAGATTCATATATGTCCAGTTAAATGTATTTATTTCTCCCAGCCCTCATTAAACATATTCCATCACTGAATTCTTCCTATATCCTAAACAAAGCTCATTCTCAGACATAACAATTTCTTGCAAAATTGTTCAGTTCTCAAATCTGTATTTCTCTTCTGAAGCTTTTTACTTATAATTTCATAACCTTTTCATCCCCTCAAACTTTGTCTTCCCTTTCACAGTTACCTCTACTTCATCATGTCCAATTGACTTCTCAGCTCTTTGCAATTTGTCTTCTAGCCCCACTAGACTGTTGAACCTGCTCTCACCAGAATTATCCATGAATTACTGAACAACAATATCCGCCGTCAAAATAAGGGCCCTTTCCTAGTCCTTATCTCCCTTGACATCTCTTCAGCTTTTGACATTGTTTGGTTTTTACCAACATCCTCTTGATACCATCTCTTCCTTTGGTTTCTATTCTTTCAATGAACACTTACTTCATTCTTCCTAAGAATCTAGAAAGCAATTACTCTTCTTCAGTTGGGAGACCACTATATATTTTGTGCAAGTCCCTCTGTAGCTTACTATAAAAGTATCCATGCTCTCCATATTTGCCATAACTGAGATTTTGAGAGGCAAGACTTGGATTCAAAGTAGTCCTTGGTTTGAATCTTGCCTCTGGATCATGGACAAGCTGTAACTTGAGTCTCTGTCCTCATCTGTAAAATGGGGATAATAATGACCCTAGTATCTACCTTACAGAGTTGTTGGGAGGCTCAAACAAGATAATATGCATTAAACCCCATAAAATTGCAAGGGTTTTTTTTACGAGCCAAAGTTTTCTCTTGCTTTTAGTGCTAGTTTTGGGGGCCCATTTGCTTTTTTGAGGGGCTTAACTGCCAGTAGTTCCTAAGGAGATACTTTTATCTGTATTGGGCTTTCCTCTTATTCCAGGAGACTACTCACTGCTTTGATCCATAATTAGTAGGTTTCTGCAAAAGCTAAAATGAAAACAGAAACTAAGCACAGCTGGAGTCTCCAAGAAGGTCTTAAGTAGAAATCCAACTTCCTGCCACTCCTTCCATGTCTCTCTTTGCCCAAGTGATCAGACTTCAAACACCTTACGCTTCCTTCCAATCTCTTTGCTACCTCAGCATCTTTCTTTATTATAGTTCAATATATGCACACAAAGATGTCTTTGTTTGAATCCCTGTGGCATCCTAAATGTAAAACTTTTGAAAAGTTCCAGTATTCCCTTTCTTAGCGCCCTCGGCTCTCACCTTTCAAAGGCCCTGGCTTCCTTTTGGGGGAGCTGGCAGCCAGGAGACAAATATTTATTAAGTGCATGGTGTCAACCTGAAATTGTAATGAAAACAACAAAATAAAGGTCTTTAATACGGACAAAGGAGTTGCAGCTTGAGGTACTGGACAGCAAGTGCTTGGGTACCCAAGGAGGGGGGCTAGGAACAGGGTTTACATAAAGGACCAAGGCAGAGAGAATGACTAGGTAGCCACTGGATGGGTTAGGCAAGTCACAGTATCACCAGATAATTTGTTTTCTATACCATGAAAAAGTCCTTAAAGAAAGCTTGGTAATCCGGGAGGGAAGAGTTTGAGAGATTTATAAAATAATCAGAGACCAGAATGACAATGTCTGGTCAGACGCCTTGAAAACCTGAACCAGATCAGGATCAGTCAAAGCTCAGTCAATTATGCTTGTCATGGCATCATACTAAAAGCTTATTTAATCTTCACAATAACCCTGTAAAATCCCCATTTTACAGTTGAGGAAACTGAGGCACCAAGAGTTAAGTGACTCACCCAGGGTCACACAGCTAGTAAGTAACTGAGAGCAGATTTGAACCCAAGAAACCAGTCTGCCTGACTGCCAGGTGTACTGTACCCTATGGTGCTGCTGCTAGCACCCTTTCTATTATATTGCTAAGCAAAGGTCCTTTTACTAACTGTTAAGGGGCCTATATATGTCTCATTTCATTTCAATCTTGAATCTGAATGACTAGACGGCAGTCTTTCTGGACTTTTAACACCAGCCCCAGGCACATCACTAAGGTATCTTCTTGGCATACTGTTCCTGACTGCTGCAATGCACCTTCCTGACCTGGATTGGCAGCTTCTGCCCAACTACCCCATTATGACATCTATCTGCTGTACTGCTGTACCACTTTTCTTCTCCCACTTTCCACCTCTTGCTCTGGGAACTACGATCAAATCAATACCATCATTGCTCATAGAAAGGATTCAACTGATTGATCAAGTCTCAGAGACAGCTTTCTGGGTTTGTAGGGGAAAAAATAGCCTAGTTTACAAGGCAGAGACTATTGTAAATATTGCTTCTACCACATTTGACCAGATACAATGTTTCTTTTTTTCCCCTATTTTTAATAAACTTCCCTTCACATTAAACTTCTGCCCCCCCCCCCGGGGCAAGGGAGAAACAACTTAGCATATATTTTATTTCTATTTAAGCCTGTACATGTTGTCCCTTCTCTGCCAATAAAATATAAGTTTCTTGAGGGCAAGATCTGCTTTATTATATCTTTGTACCCCTTTCACTTAACCTAATACCTGGCACATAGTAAGTGCTTAAAAATTATTTTTGAATTGTCCATCTTCCAAGGCACTCTCCCATCTCCCCTAATGACTTAGTTTTCTCTAATTCAACACCAGCCTTCATAGCTGATGGCTGGTGTTCACACTGATGATTCATTTATCAACCTCAACTTCCATGACTATTTTTCCAAGGTCAACGTGGCTCTTCTCTTTGAAAGGCTCACCCCTCTCTGTTCTGGCTCCAATCTTCCTTTCCAGCCTTCTATCACATCCATCTCCTTCACATGTTCTGCCTCTTGTCCAAATGGACTACTCACAGACTGTTCTGATTTAATCAGTGGGGCTGTGTCAGGGTAATGGATAGAGCTTCGACCTTGGAGCCAGAAAGACTTATGATTAAATCCTAGCACAGTCCCTTACTAACTGTATAACCAAACAACCACAGGCAAAGCACTTGACCTCTCTAAACCTC
Source organism: Pseudocheirus occidentalis (assembly GCA_028646575.1). Lineage (NCBI taxonomy): Eukaryota > Metazoa > Chordata > Mammalia > Diprotodontia > Pseudocheiridae > Pseudocheirus > Pseudocheirus occidentalis. Next base: position 53,080,921 of record CM053595.1, on the reverse strand, counting down.
AGTTTCCTCACATGAAAAATGGGAGAGGTCATACCTATCCCACAGGGTAGTTGTGAGGATCAAAAAAAAAGTAATACATGTAAAGTACCTTATAAGCCTTAAATATCAACTATTATTATTATGTATCTCAGGCCTAGCCATGTCTAAAATTCTCTCCCTTTCATTAGTGCATTCATTCATTCATTCATCAGGCATTTATTAAGCACCTACTTTGTGTCAACACCTGCTTTGTACCTGGGTTGGGGACTTACCATAGAAAGGGAGAGGCCTTGGCCTTCAAAGAGATTATATTCTATAAGTAAGAACATACATAGAAAAAGGCAAATACAACATATTTGCAAAGTATTTGTGGGGCACATGGGCTCTAGTAACTTGAGCTTTTGAAGGATGCCACAGAGTCTCTGCGGCAGAGGTAAGGAGAGAATGCCTTCCAGGCATGGAGGATAACCTAAAGTTCCAGTGGTTCTCAATCTGTGGGTCGCCATCCCCTGGGGGGGGGGTCTAACGACCCTTTCACAGGGGTCACAGGGGTTGCCTAAGACCATCAGAAAACACATATTTCCAATGGTCTTAGGAACTGAGACACCACTCCTCTATCCATGTCCTGGTGGGTCGCCCACATGCAGATGCGCCCACATATGAGTATTAAAGGGTCGAGACACACAGGTTGAGAACCACTGGCAGCAAAGATACATCTGAGGGAGATGCAATGCCATGGATGGGAAACAAGAAGTAAACCAGTCTGGCTGAAACACATGGCGTGCACAGGGAATTAATGCACTGTAAGCCTGAAGAGTTAGGCTGTAGTCAGACTGCAAAGGACTTTTAAAAAGCCCAAAAGAGGAGGCTGTATTTTATCATAGAAGCAACAGGGAGCCACTCAACATTTTTGAGTAGGGTAGTATCATGGTCAGACCTTTACTGGAGGTAGCTAGGTGCCTCAGTGGATCTGGAGAGAGAGTGTTCTCTCTATCGGCAGGAACACCTGAGTTCAAATCCAGCCTTTGACACCAGCTATGTGACCTGGGGCAAATCGCTTCACCTCTGCTGGCCTAAGTTTCTTCATCTGTAAAACAGAGGATAATAATAGCATATACCTCCTAGTGTGGTTTTGAGGATCAAGTAAAATAGTATTTGTAGAGCGCTTAGCACATAGGAGTGACTGGAACTCCTATATAAATACTACCTATTATTATAACTTAGTAATATTAGCTTGGCATCTATATGGGGGATGTATTAAAGAGGAGACACTGGAGGCATGAGTCATGAGGCATGAGTTAAAAGGTTCCTGCAGGGGCCGCTAGGTGGCGCAGTTAAAAGAGCACCAGCCCTGGAGTCAGGAGTTCAAAGCCAACCTCAGACACTTAACCCTTAATAGTTGTGTGATCTTGGGTAAGTCACTTAACCCCAATTGCCAGTCCTTCCTCCCTGCAAACAAACAAACAAACGAACAAAATATTATTGTAATGGTAGAGGCAAGAGGGATTAGGGTTTGAAACAGGGTGGTGGCTGTACGAGTAGATAAAAGGGAATGGATTTGAGAGATGTTGGAGGTATATTCAACAAGATCTGGCAACTTATTGGATATAGGGGATGAGGGTGAACAAAGAGTAGAAGATAGAAAAATTGTTTGAACTGATATAGAGTGAAGTGAGCAGAAACAGGAGAACAAGTTTATCCAGTAATAGGAATATTATACAGACAAAAAACTTTTGAAAGACTTAGCAACTCTGTTCAACACAATGGCCAACCACAATTCCAAAGGATTCAGGATGAAACATGATACCAACCTCCTGAGAGAGAAGTATAGATTCAGAGTACAGATTGAGATTTGTTTTTTTTAACATGGTCAATGTGGGGAATTTATTTTCTTGATTACATATATTTGTAACAAGAGTTTTGTTTTTCTTGCTTTTTCATTTGTGGGAGTGAAAGGGGGAGAGAATAAGGATTTGAAAACATAATAAAATTTAATTAGAATTTTTTTAAAGAAGAGGATGATTTTGAGTTTGAAGATTTATATGTCTGAAAGAATAATGGCTCCTTCAACAGAGACAGGGAAAACAGGGACACACAGAAGGGTTGGGGCTGGGGCAAGAAAGATGGGAAGGAGGGAAGGAGGATTTGAAAATAAAATAAAATTTAATTATATTTTTATCAAAGAAGACTAGAGGATGATTTTAAGATGGAAGGCTTGGGTTCCTGGGAGAATTGAGAGGACATCAACAGAAATAGGGAAAATAGGGAGATGGGATGGGGGGAAGGAGACAAGATAACGACTTCTGTTTTTGGACACATTGACTTTGAGATATTTAAAGGACACATAATTTATATTTGATTGGCAACTGCTGGTGCCAGATTGACAGAGTTCAGGAAAGACTCGGGCTGAATACACGTGTGTACGTGTATTGTATACATTATGTATACATATACTGTATATAATACATGCGTTCCAGTCTTTCCTGTATTGCAACAGTCTGGCACCACCAGCTACCAACTGCATATCATCTCTGCACAGAGATAATTTGTTGAACCTATGAGAGCTGATGAGTTTACCAAGAAACATGTAGGGGGGAAAAAGCAAAGAGCGCACAACAGAATCTTGTCCATAGCAGGTGATTCATCAATGCTGGTCGAATGAATGAAGTAATAGGCAAGCAAGACAACTGAATTCTGGTGTCTACCTGTCCCCACAATGTCTGGGTGACGCTGAGATCACTTGCCCTCTCTGTCCATTGAAGGTGATGGGATCAATGTTCACTTCCAAGGAGCGTCCAGAACACCTGCAAGTAGAGGTCCACTGCAGCCCCTCCAGTCCAGTCCAGCCACACCTTGGGCTAGAGGCTGCCCTCCCGGCAGCCCCGGCTCCAGGGCCCCGCCCTCTCTCAGGATTGGCTGCGCCGGGCCTCGATTCGCGCTCAGTGATTGGCTGCGGTGACAGTCGGTCCGCCAAGCTGGGCCCCCGGCAGCTGAAGACGGAGCCATGAGCGGAAGGGCCTGAGCTCGGCTCCGAGCTTAAGCCTCGCACCCACTGCGGCGGCGGCGGCGGCCCGGGAGCTGGGGCTGAGCCCTGAGCGCCGCCCGCCCGCCGGCCCGGACAGCCGCGGGGAGGGCAGGTGAGGCGACGGAGAAGCGGGGAGTGGCCGGGCCGGGGCGCGAGCGCTGGGCTGAGAGCCAGGGGCCGGGACGTGAGCTGGGGAGGGGGGTGTGAGGCACCGGGTCCTCCTGGGAGAAGGGGGAGGGGGATGAGGGAGGGCGCGAGCCTGCGACGGGGCTCGGGGCGGGGGGGAGGGCTGTAGCGGCCGGGGCAGGGCCGGGCCGGCTGTGGGCCCCGGGAGGCCGGCTGCTCCTGGCACCGCGCCCCGCTCCTCCTCCCCGCCCGGAGAGTGCCGCATTCTGTCTGTCGGAGGCGCCGGAGGGACCCGCGCCCGTGCCAGCGCCGCGGAGCCGGGCCAAGGCCGGGTCCGGGAGGCAGCATCGCGAGGCGGGACCCCAGCGCCCATCTCCCGCCCTGCCTGCCTGCGTGACCTTGGGCCAGCCCCTGGCCGGTTCCTCTCTTGGGCTCGGTAAGAAGAGGGGTTTGGAGTCGGCGATCCCAGAACCCTCTAGCCCCAGATCTTCGCAGCCCAGCCCCCTTGGGGCTGCCCTGCTGGGGCTGCTGAACACCCAGGTACTCCTGTGTCCCGCCCTGGTGCCTCCCTTCCCAGCTGTCATTCTTGGGCCCTCCTTCCCCCTCCTCCCATCTGGAGCCTCCTTGGGGACCACTGCCTCCCACTCCACACTCCTGTACTTGCTCTTGAAGAAAGAAGCACTTGTGTTTTTAGTTCCTCACACTCATTCAATGAAAAGGTAAAATGAGGAAAACCTACTTGTCACCTAAATTGAAGTCACCTAGTTTGAAGTCTCCTCTCCCTAAATTCTTCAGTTATTATTGAAGAATTCTTGATACTGGATAATCAGACTCAGCCATAAGTGACCGTAATTCACATTAGTATTAGTATGTAAAGGTTTGACTCCCAACAACCCTGGAAAGTAGGTAGAACAAATGTTATTCCCATATTACAGAGTAGGGAACTGTGGTTCAGAGATCGTAAATGATATGCCCCAAATCACACAGTTTAGTAAGAAACAGAGTGGAGAATCAAACCCTGATCAGAGCATCTTGGCATATATCCTAGGAACCTTACCATCCATCAGTTTCTCAGAATATCTTTGCCAAAACAGGATTTGGAGAGAGCTGGAATGAAGGAGTGAGGCCTTGGGCAAAGTTGTATTATTGCTAATTTAATTCCTGTGGACCCCTCATCAGCATTATTACATTTTGAACATCTTGAATTGGGTATATTCCCAGTTTCTTGCTAGGGAACCTGGTAGACTATCTTAGTGAGTGAAGCAGAAAATGTCTTCCAGGAAGAACCTTGTCTACTAATTCCAGGCAGAGACTTAGAACTGTTTAAGAAGAGAAATTGTTTGGCTCTTAATTTAAATATCTTATTTTAGACTTTTATGTGGATTTAACTAAATGACCTCTACATTTTTCCTCCCAGTTCTGGCTCTTCATGGCTCCTAGCACAGTGAAATTCATTCTAGTTTGTTGCCACTTTTTAGATCCTGATAGGTTTCCTTTTGTTGGTAAATTTCCAGAACTAGCAGTGAGATGAATGTTAACATTGACAGTCTTTTAGCCAGTAATTTGCTACAATGCAAGAAAGCATTTAACCCCGATTCAGTCACTTCGTTCTTTTTTCTGTGCAATCTTTTTTTTCCGTTCATAGGTGTCCTTATAAATTAAAATTTCTGTTTTAGCATAGTCTTCTCTGGGGAAATCTTGATTTTCTTGAATATATCACATTTTATTCTCAAACTGTTACCAGTTTAATAAACCACATCAAATTATCAAACCACTTAAATATTAGGTAAATCCATATTTGTCTCAATAGTAATTCAAATCACATTTCTTCCATTTCATAACATTTGAAATTCATTGACCCAAATGTCACATATAGAGCATTTATCAGCCTCTACCAAAGTTTCCAAAGCTAGGCACAATTCAGGCTTAAATTCCAACTTTTGTTTTCTTTATAATATTTGCTGATCTAATAGTAGTGAAGCCTGTTTTTCTAAGTATATGGGAATAAGATATCTTTTTTGCATACCTACCTTAGTGACTGAATTGTAATAGTGATTAAATACAGGTTCTTATATGCTGTTAACTATGCTAAAATTCTAAATAATTATCTAAAATTTTGTGAAATTTTTCCAAGTGAAGGTGGGGAACGAAACCATACAGATTTTTTCAGATTTTTTTGTTTGTATTTGTTTAAGTTTGAAAAGTCAGATCCCCTTGAAAATAACTCAACTTTTAAAATATCAATTTCCTTAATGCTTGAAGAAGTTAAATATTGAATGTTAAAGTAGCATTTGATGTACATTTAACTTTATTTTAAATATTCCTTTACTAATCCAGGTACTTTCACTTATTCTTTTTTTAAAATTTCTTATATTGATATATTTTGTTAAGATGACTTCCTCAAAACTGTCTACCCACATAGTTCCCGATAAGAGTTGCAATTGACAGTACATGTTATTTTCCATTTTTGTGGTTTATTGTTTAACAAAAATAAGAATGTATGCTTTAACTTTAATCTTTTGAAATCAACATTGTTTATTATATTTAACTTTAGCTTTGCTGCCTTGTAGTGTTACCTTTAATACACAATGTGATTTAGGGTCATAAATTTAGAACCAGAAGAGAACTTAGAGGCCATCAAGTCCTGTTCTTTCATTTTACAGATGAGGAATCTTGTAAATTTGGGAGGGGTTTGGCTCTTGACTAAAGGTCTTTCCACGTTGCACTGAATTTTTCATATTTTCCATCCCTTCCGGTGCATTATCTCTACATTTATACACTGCTTTTCTTTTAGCCATTCCCTAGTCATTGGGCACATAGTTTCTTTCTACTTTCTAACTTTTAAAAATACTACTACTGTGAATATTTTGGTACATTCAGGTTCTTTTTGTCATTGACTTCCTTAGAATATGCATCTAGTATTGAGATTTCTGAGTAAAAAACCATAAATGATGTATATGCTTTTCTTGAATAATTCCACCCTTATTAATTCATACTCTCAGTAGTGAAGTAGAATGCTTTGTTGTCTTTCTGCATCCCTCCAACATATTTTCATTGCTTCATAAGGAAAGACATTTGAGGAAGAGGGAAACAAGGTTGAGGAAATAAAAAAAGAAGTAGCAATTTTCTTGTAACAATATTGGGAAAAAGAGGCCAGGACTCAAAATTGGGGTTTGAATCTTGATTCCTACACTGGCGATGTGCCTATGAACAAATTACTTAATATTTCTGACTTAGTGGGTTAATCTGTAAAATGGAGATAATAACCTGTATTACTTCACTCACAGAATTGTGAGAATAAGATGAGGTCATGGATATCAAAAAGTTTGTGAATTTTTAAAGTACTGTATGAATGTCAACTATTAATAGGCATTAACAGTTTTCTGTTAATTTATGGTTGTCATCTGGAAACATATCTAACATTAATAAAACTTGAAACTCACATGCATAGAGTGCTTCAGAGTTTATAGAGAGCTTTCCTCAGAACTACCCTATGAAGTAGGTAGCTAGTGCAAGTATCATTATCCTCAATTTGTAGATTGAAAAACTAAAGTTAAGTGGATTTGCACATTTGATTCTGAAAAGCAACCGTTTGTGGACTCTACACTGTCTTAACCTATTGAGGGTTGGAGTGGAGGAAGGACCTTAATCCACAGTTCTACTTACAATTGAACTTTGATTCAGTGACTATGATTATGTTTAAAGAATAATTAGTTCTCAAACTATAGTTTGTTACAAAACAAAAGCAGATGAATCTTGCTGTATAACCTTGGGTAGGTAATTTCAACTCTCTGGACATAAATTGTTGTGTAAAGGGTTGAGACTAACTAATGTTCCATTCCTGTGCTAAAACTTGATATATTGAACATTTTCTTTAGTCTCAACAGATATCTAGAATCAGAATTTTACAGTTGAAATGAGTCTTAAAAATTTAGTCCAGTACCCTCATTTTGTTTTTTTATTTATTTTTCCTTTTTAACATTCTTTTCCACAATTTTGAGTTACAAATTTTCTCCCTGTCTTTCTTCTACCCCCACCCCAAGATAGCGAGCCTATGAGTACCCTTTCCCCCAATCTGCTCTCTCATATATCCTCCCCCATCCCCCTTTCTAGTAGGCAACTTTCTAGTAGGGCAAGATGGATTTCTGTACCCCAGTGTCTATATATCTTATTTCCCAGTTGCATGTAAAAAAAATTCTTTAACATTTGTTTTTAAAACTTTGAGTTCCAGATTCTTTCCTTTCTTCCCTCCTCACCCACACCTGCTGGGAAGATAAGCAATTCCCCTCATTTTGTTGAAGAAGAAACTGAGACCACAAAGGTTAAATGACTTAAATGTCTTGAATTGAGCAGTAGCTGAGTGGAGACTAACACTCAAGGTTACCTCCTTCTTTCCGTGTTCTTGCTACTTCTGCCTTATAAGTTAAGGACATCCTAGGTTATAAAAAATGTGCTTTTTAGATTTTCTTATCTTGTTTATTGTTTCTCTCAGCTGTTCATATATTACTAGTCATTCTACTAATTCATACACTCCCTTTCAGTTAGATTTTGCAGAAAATGCATATTTAGTACATAAATATGTATGCTATTTAGTGCCCTTCCACTACAGCCCTACTCTAATACCTCATCATGTATAGAGATGACTCTAGATTTTATAAGGCTGTTCTGCCAGAATGAAAACTCTGACAAGTCCCACTAAACTAGAAAGGCTTGGAGTATTAATTCAGCAGCACAATTTTTGCCTGTTGACTGAAAACCAATATACAAAATTTGGAAAGGCTCATCATCGGAAAGTTGGCTATCATACAACTGGGATTTTTGGTTTGTTTGTTTTGTTTTTGTTACAGCATCTCATAAAGCTAGCCATTGAGGCGTGAAAGAGTTAAGGATCTTCTTTGGTGAAACAAATGCACAAATTGTGCAGTCACAGTTCCTTGAAATATTGAACTAATTAATATATTTCTAAAGGAAACAGAAGGTCATTGTAGTATAGAAAAGAGCACCAATCCAGTGGACCACAACATTTTTTGACCTATTTCCCATTATTTAGCAAATTAATTTTAACTGTGCTTTGGGGATAAGGTAGTCTTGATAGAAACACAGTATAAAAGAACCCAGTGTATTAGAAGCGTAGAAATCAAAGAGAGCAGTAGTAGAAGAGAAAAGGGGTGTGTGTCCGCATTCACACGTGCGTGTGTACATGTGCATGCACACACATGGAACACAGGCACATGTGCACACTTGCTTGTTTATTCTACCTAGTCATGTCATCCTCACAAACATGATAAAACCCAAATTAAATAGATTTCAGCCTCTTCTCCCAGTGCTATAGAGTTCTCAGTCACTTAGGATTCTGGTTTCTTACATTTACTACAATAAAGGAATTGAGACCCCTCCACAGGACAGAACAACAACAGTAATAATAACAACAGCAGCTAGCATTTATATAGTGCCTGATGTGTGCCAGGCAGTGTGCTGAGTGCTTTACACATATTATATTTAATTCTCACAACAACTCTTCAAAGTAGGTGCTGTTATTATACCCATTTTTACAGATAAGATTCTATAAGGTAATTGAGCCAAGTAGAAGTGAAGTGACTTTCCCAGGGGCTTCTAGCTAGTAAGTGCCTAAGGCTGGATTTGAACTCAGGAAGATGATTTTCACTAGGAGGGAACACCCCAAAATGGAAAAGAGGTAAATATGAAGCCTACATTTAAGCTTTTTTTTTTTTAAACCTCTGTATAAGCATAAAATGAGGGGAGAAAAGGTTTCTCAGTAGAAGTGTGTACATGGGGGCAACGGCTAAGGAGAGAAATAAGATTTTTAATTTTGTCCCAAGTTTTATATGAGACAGTGTGAAGTGGCTACAAAATGAACTAATAATCATAAGCTACCTTAGCAGTAGAGTATACATTTAACTGACGGTCCCACTGTATTCTGATCTGATACAAGAAATCATATGTCTCTTCCAGTACCATATTTTAAGGGCAACATTGACTGATCAGCATGTATCCAGAGGAAGGATACAGTATGCTGAAGAAACCATGCCCAAGTAATGGTTGAAGGAATAGGCTAGGTTTAGTTTAGGGAAGAGAAGATGAAGAGTAAATGTGGTAGCTAAATTCAAATATTTGAAGGGTCATTTCATAGATGAAAAATTAGACATTCTGTTTTTCTTGAAATTTCTCAACCAGTTGAAATTACAGAATATAACTTTGGCTCACCATATAAAGAGCTTTCTAAGCAATAGAGTTCTCTAACATACTGCAAAAGGGGTTTTCCTTGAGGCTACAGATTTTACTACATTATATTTAAGACCCCTTCTAATGCTAATATTGTGTGATTCTGATGGAAATAGAGAAGAATGGTATAGAAAGCTCTTAGTGCAGCTCTGGATAGCTAAGAGTTACCTATTGAACTTGGTATCTGTCTTCTAAACATCTTCCCAAGTACTTTTTGTCTGGTATAGCCCTGGATGGGCAGAAAGGTATGGTAGATAGAGCCATTCTTAAAGCCAGAAAGACTTGAATTTAAGTCCTGCCTGTGACACACATAATACTACCTGTGTGACCCTGGACATGTCATTTAACTTCTCAGTATTCTAAGCAATCTCTAAGATTATGCATTGAAGAGGTGTCAAGCTGCCATAGTAGAGGAAGTTTACTTAAATGGGAGTTCTCTATACCATTGAAATCACAAAGCAGTCTCTTTTTCCTATCCTACAGTTTCTGGCCTACATTAGGCACTTAATAAATGTTTTTTGAATTTTAATTTGCTGCTTGGAAGTTTAACTTTGTTGTGATTCTTTCCGATAAAGTTAAACTAACTCTAAAACCTCAATTTTTATTCCTCATAAAAATTGCCCTGTAATTACAACTAATTGTTAGTGTTTAGCAGTAAAACAGAGGCAAATAGATTTGAAAAACTATGCCCCACTCCTGACCTAAATGGCTCAGAGGCACTGTGTTTCTACCAGCTGTTAATAGCTGAAACTGGTACATTCTGCTCCAAGTTCTTGTAAGTGATTCTGGCTCTCTGGGAGAAATGAAGAATTAGATCAAATCCCATAATTTTTGTTATACAAAGTATAAAAACATCTAAGCTTCAGCCAGTGTTCTACCTCATTCAAGCTAAATAGACCATTGTTTGTGTTAGTTAATATGTCCATTTTCCAAACACCATTTGTGGATATTTCCTGTAATGGTCTTGGAAGCAGCCAGTACTTGGAAATACTGTCATATAAACATCATTGGCCTAGAAATTGGGAAGCCTGGGTTTAAGTCCCAGAGATATATGATCTTAGACAAGTTATTTCACTTCTCTGGTTCTTTTTCCTTTTCTGAGGCAGCTAGCTCAAATGCCAACTCCTTATTTCCCTCTCATCCTTAGACACATGCTTCTTGTCCTGCTTCTTAATCTAACCTTTATCTTATGGTCAACTGGGGTTAGAGAGCTAATTTGTAATGGGCCAGGTGAACAAGTATTACTTCCTCCAACTTTATTTATTCATTCAAGAACAGGAAGAAAAGGTAGATGGTTGATTACCTAGAGATGATGAATAATAGGATCAGGCTGGCAAAAGGTCAAGGAAGCGGAGGACTTCAAACAGTGAAGGACATTTGAAATGATACAATAAAACAGAGCCGGTAATGTGCATAAAATGCTTTGTAAACCCTGAAACTATGTAGCTGTCAGCTATACCTTATTATTAGTCAGTAAGCATTTATTAAGCACTACACATATTCTAAGACTTGGGGATACAAAAAGAGATAAAGACATCTCTTTGTCCTCAAGAAACTCAGTCTGGTTGGGGAAAAACAAGCAAAACTCAGATCCAGAATGAGAATACCTAGGCTTGGCCCTGGGTTTTACACCTTCTACCTGTTGGCATGGACTCAGCCTATTTCTTCTGTAAAATGAGCATCACAACACCTGCATTGCCAGGACATCACAAGGTTATGGGAAAAGCCCTATGCAGATCTTTTAAACTCAGATACTCAAATGGATATGTGATCCTATCAGTCCCCAGCAGCAGTGCAGTGTGCACTCCTCTTCTGCCTGTTCATCCTATGCAGTTCTTGTCTGAGTCCTCCCAAGAGGCTTACTCATTGTGTCAGGACTTTCTTCTCAATTTCTTCTAATATCATAAGGGCTCCAGTAAAACACTGGCTGTCTATTCTCATTCCTTACCTTTGCTATATAACCAGCCCACCTTGTCTTCTTATCATACATTTCCTTGATGATACTTTTTCCCCATGTTCTTCAAAGGTCCTCATTCATTATATATTATAGCTTGCTCACACCATATGCTTCTCTATTGCGTTCAGTGTTATACTCTTTTTTTTAAGTTCTTAGGGGCGTTTTATTCCTTGTCTTGCTGACATACAGCAACACTGATTTAATGTCTGCGTTCAAAAGAACAGGCCTTTTTTCCTGCTCTTTATTCCCTTAGTTGGTCCTTACAGATGGTCAAGCCAAACTATTGAGTGGTTGTGGATTTCTTCCAGGAAGCTCTGTTTTAGGGCTTAGTGCAACCAGTACAGTGTCATCTGCTATTAAGAGCATCTAGAGAAACTCATAATCCACAAAGAAGTATTCATTCATTTTTTATGCTTGACCTCTTCTATCAGTGACAAATGCTATAGTCACCTGATGTGTGGGATCAAAGTAATTGAACAGTGTTATTTTGATGTCTTTCATTGAATGATTTTGATGTCTAGATGAGTGATAGCTGTTGGAAGCCTTTGAAATAGAAAAACATAATTAAATACTTGTTATTCGTAAAAAAACTACTAAATGCTAGGCTTACAAAGTCTAGGCAGTTTGATTCTCAAAGAACTCACATTCTTATTGGGATAGATAACAAATATCGAAGGATTCTACACAAGGAATATAGAAAGGTCCGATGGTTTTTGTCACATTGCAGCGCTAGGTGAATGAGAAAGCCCAGGAATAGAGATACAAAGACATGGTAAAGCTCATAAACGTGAAGGGTATTTTGGCAAGACAGATGGTAAATCTTCAGGTAGAATTTAGGGAGCAGTGATAAGACACATAGTAAGTAAGGCCCAGTGGTTCCTCTTGCTAGAACTGTAGCTAATAACTCCCTGCTAATCCAAATTATTTGAGAAGCCATGCCCTGGTCAACATCTGTTGGAAAGGTGATAGTTGGTCACAGTGTAGCAAGGCTGTGGGCTGTCTTTAATGGGAATAGGAATCAGAAAATTAGCATCTAGAAGGAAAAAGGAGTCTAGCATCTATCAGGTAGTATTTTTAACTTGTAGATTTTAGAGGTATCAGTCATTGATACTTTATGGTTTGTCTGCCTCCATGTTTTGATAATTCCTATTTTTTCCTGGTTTGTCTTTTTTCAACCTCCTGCAGCAGTGGATAGGAGCTGCTTTCTGGATTCCCTGCTTGTGCTACCTCTTGGCTCTCAGGAACTGCCTTTGGTGGATTTGGACCATAGCATGTCTATGTAGAGAAATGCTAGTTTTTATTTTATGAGGTTGAGGTATCATTCATTGTTTTAAGAGAGGTAGAAAAGAAGGCTTATGGAGGATAAGTGATTTGTTGCACAGGAAGTCAGTGGCATGGGCAATAAATAGCCTTAAGATTGCAGAACCTCAGAGTTGCCAGTAACATCTAGGTCTTCTAAAATCTTTCAGATTACACAGGCTGTTATACCGGGAAGAGACCTTAGAACAGGGCTGCTTTCCTCCCCAAGGCCTTGTGAGGGATGCAGTTCAAGGAGTCAGAGAAGGAAGTTGAGAGCAGAGGGACTAAGACTCAGTCCTGGTTCTTTCTACTTCATTAAATCAGCAAACATCACTCACTAAGTTTACAACATTCAGTTCCACAAACTTTTGAGTTCCAAATTTCTCCCCCTCTCTCCCCTTCCCCCTCCACAAAACGGCATGTAATCTGATATAGGCTTTATGTATTCATTCATGTTAGTCATGTTGCAAAGAAGAATTATAACCAATGGAATGAACCACAAGAAAGAAGGAAACAAAACAAAAAAGGGAGCAAATAGTATGCCTCTATCAGAATTCAGACTCCATAATTCTTTCTCTGGATATGGATAGTATTTTCTATCATGAACCTTTTGGCGTCATCGTAGAACCTTGCATTGTTGAGAAGAGGTAAATCTATCAAAGTTAGTCATCACAAAATGTGGCTGTAACTGTAGTGTTCTCCTGGTTCTGCTCCCCTCACTCAGCATCAATTCATCTAAGTCTTTCTAGGTTTTTCTGAAGTCTGCCTGCTCATCATTTCTTATAGGTACTGTAGTGTTCCACTGCATTCATATACCACAACTTGTTCAGCCATTCCCCCAATTGATGGGCATCCCCTCAATTTCCAGTTCTTTGCCACCATAAAAAGAACTGCTAGAAATATTTTTGTACATGTTGGTGCTTTTCCCATTTGTATGATCTCTTTGGAATATACAGCCTTAGAAGTGGTATTGCTGAGTCAAAGGGTATGCACAGTTTTATAGCCCTTTGGTCATAATTCCAAATTGCTCTCCAGAATGGTTGGATCAATTCACAACTCCACCAACAATATGTCAGTGTTCCAACCTTCCCACATCTTCTCCAGCATTTATAATTTTCCTGTTTTGTCATGTTAGCCAATCTGACCAGTGTGATGTGGTACCTAAGAGTTGTTTTTGTTTTTTGGGTTTTTTGGGTTTTTTGCATTTTGGAGGGCAATTGGGGTTAAGTGACTTGCCCAAAGTCACACGGCTAGTAAGTGTGTCAAGTGTCTGAGGTCGTATTTGAACTCAGGTCCTTCTGACTCCAGGGCCAGTGCTCTATTCACTGCGCCACCTAGCCACCCCCTAAGAGTTGTTTTGATTTGCATTTCTCTAATCAGTAGTGATTTAGAGGATTTTTTCATATCACTATAGATATCTTTAATTTCTTCCTCTGAAAACTGCCTGTTCATATCCTTTGACCATTTATCAATTGGGGAATGACCTGTATTCTTATAAATTTGCTTCAGTTCTCAATACATTTTAGAAATGAGACCTTTATCAGAAATATGGGTTCAAAAATTCTTTCCCAGTTTTCTGAAAAGCAGGAAAGACATGCATATGATTAACTATAAGATATGTAAGACAGAGACTGTAGATACGAGGTAACCTTAGACATAAAGACTCTAGCAGCTAGTGAGACCAGTAAAGGTCTCCTGCTTGCAGGAAGTGTTGCTTGAGCTGTGTCTTGAAGGAAGCCAGGGATTCTTAGATGTGACAGTGAGAGAGGAAAGGATCCCAGGCATAAATATAGCCAGTTCACATAGGAGGGAGGTAATACATCGTGGATGACAACAAGTACAATGGTGTGCTTGGATTGTAGGGTCCATGGAGAGGAGTAATGTTAACAGTATGGCAGAAAAATAGAATGGGTCCAGATAAAGAAAAGTTTAAATGCCAAACTGAAGAGTTTTTGTTTGACTCGAGATAATAAGGAACCACTAGAGTTCATTGATAGGGAAGGGAAAGGTTAAATGGTCAGATAACTTGCTTTAGGAAAGTCATTTTGGCAGCTGCCACTGGAACACACATTATTTGGAGAGGATCACAAACTGTTTAGCGGATCATATGATATTTAGAGAGGTCACAGGATCCCAGAGGTTTTTGGCAGTGAATGTGACTTGGCCACAGCCCTTTTTACAGAAGGGGAAACTGAAGCCTGTGGAGGGATAGTGATGCCCCAGCTCACAGGACCCTCAGAATACGGTCTTCCAGATAACAGGGGCCTGGAGACTGCTCCTCTTTAGTCTTTAAGGCACCATCAGGAGGTGTTCTTTATCTCCTCACAAATTCCTTTGGTAGAGTTCCTTCGAAGGACTGTTACAATGCCATCGTCAAGATAAAGACAGATATTGATATATACATTTTGATATATAGATGGAAATTACCTTGTTGAAAAAGATTTTAAGGTGACATTTTGCTCTAGTGAATCAGATCTTTTTCATAAAACAAATACTTCTTTTACCTGTACAAAATCTTTATGAGTTACCTATAGATGAATGGAGAGTACCCTTGGTGAAGGTATTAGTGGGGAACATAGAAACTTTGGGAAAAGATTCATTTGCATAATTGTACATTTATAATCTATATGAAATTGCTTATATCTTGAAGGGAGTGATGAGGGAGGGAGAAAATTTACACTTCAAATTTTTTAAAAAATGAATGTTAAAATTGTCTTTACATGTAATTGGGAAAAATAACATCCTGTTTTTAAAAAAAATTAAATAGTAGACTGCATATTTACTGTTTTGTAGTTGATTGAAAGATGTAGATGCTATAAAATCTCATTATGCTTTATTTGACTAAATTTTTAAAACACTATATAAAATATAGTGTATTGTTAGCTTCTTAAGTAATATATTCCTACTCTGTCTCTTACTCCTTCACAGTCAGCAAAGATATTCTTTCATTTCATCCTTCCTTCAATCCCATTTCATCTTATCTGTTCTCTGGCTTTATTCCAGTTGTTACTTCTTTCAGGCATTGTCACTACCTACTCTGGTAATTCCCATTTTCTTAATCTACAAACAGGTCTTTCCTGATCTAAAAAGAAAACAAAACAAAACCAACCCAAAGTACTATACACAAGCTAATATCTTCTCTCTTTTACTCTTCAACTTCAAGAAAGGGTAATTGGCATTTAGTAGTTCCACTATCTCAGTAACAGTTCACTCTTCAACTACAGTAAATCAGTCTGTCTTCCATCTCCATTATTCTTTTTTTTTTCTTTTTGGATGGGGGAAGGTAGAACATTTGGGGTGAAGTGACTTGCCCAAGGTCACACGGCTAATTTTGTGTTAAGTATTTGAGGCTTGATTTGAACTGAGGTTCTCCTGACTCCAGGGCCGGTGCTCTATTCACTGCACCACCTAGCCGCCTCAGTCTTCATTATTCTTCTCAAACTGCTTTTTCCAAAGATATTAATGACCTGGTCACTAAATCCAAAGATCTTTTCTGCCTTCATTCTTTTTGACTTATTTACAATATAGTAACCTACCCTCTGCTCCCTTAGCTTCTGAGACTATGTGCTCTTGTAATATTCTTCCCATCTTTGAAAGCTCCTATTGTGACTCCTTATCTTCTTGCCTTTTAAAAATCTGTATGCCCAAAGTTAGTCTGCCACAACTAGTAGTTTTCTAGGGCAGGATTCAAACTCAGGTCTTTTTAACTCAGCAGTGTACTGCAACACCTGTCATCCTGTCCTTGCCTAGCTAATACTGTCAGAATAGAATGTCCAGGACTAGATCTGAGGGTTTGTTATATGTACCTTCTCTTTGCTTTTGTCTTTCTCCTTGCTCAGACTCACGTATCATCTGACTAATTATCTATCTATCTGCAATTTTATGTATACGTGTGTATTATAGAATTTGAGAGTTTTAAAAGACTTCAGTGGCCATCCTTTACATGAAAGCAATCTTCAGTACAACATACTGGACAGGTGGTTGGTCCAGCCTCAGCTTGAAGACCTCTAAGGTTGGAGATTATGGGAAACTCACCCTGAAGCAGTCCATTCCACAGTTCTAATTATTGGGAAATTTTTCCTGACCTGAAACCTAAATTGGCATCTTTGTAACTTCCATCCCTTACCCCTAATTCTGCTCTCTGGGACCAAACAGAACAAGTCAAATTTCTCTTCTGCATGAGAGCCCTTCAAGTGCTTGAAGACAACTGTTAGGTATCTCGTGGCTTCTCTTCTTGGCACTGAATAAACAGCATCAGAATGGGAGCCATTGAAAATTACATTGTTCATCTGAAAGATGTGGGGTAGTGATTCTATCAACAGACATGGAAGAGCAGCATTTTCCCCATCTTTTAGGTAATCCTAAAAATAGCAGTTATAGATTAAAAAAAAACAAACCTGGTGATAGAATAGATTCATTGTTCAGATTTACTATTTGACTTCTTTACACAAAAATGAAAGTTTGAAAATTACTTATAGCTAAAACAAATAAATTATCACCCTTTGAGGGGGTAGGAGGGAACCTTTTCTCTTTTTGGAAGGAACCATAATCCAAATTGTTCTGATTCTCACTGATTGGCTGGTAGTGGACCCCAACCCAGGCCTCAGTTGGTCATTGGGTTTTGTTGGCTCACAGTGAAGTGTAGACAGCAATTGTTTCTGTTCTGGCCAGAAACCCTGAGGGAATTTCCCTCCCAGATAGATTTTTTTCTTTTTTGAGTAATTAAAAGAGGCCATTCTTTGCCTCATTTCTTCCTTATCCTTAATCACTGAATGGGTGTTATCTCAGACAAACTGAGACTTTACCTTTAAAAGACTAAGATCTCCCACTTCATCTGGGGCCATCTCCAGTTGTTCCGATCTATGTCTTGCCACTGGACTCAAATGACTGGAGGAGAGAGTGAGGCAGGTGACTTTTAAGTGAGGCTCTGCCTCACTTAAATCCAATTCACTTGCAAGTCAAGACATCACTTTGCTGATGTTATTGGTTCCCTCTGAAAATAGAGGACAAGCAACAGTGCCAATAAAACTCCTATCCTAGGCCAGTACCCTATTACATACCTCCATTCTTTTTTTCTGAAGCCACATATTGCTTTTGACCAAAATTTCTCTCTTCTCTTTGGCTATTCATATCTAAGAGAAATGTGTAACTGCAGACTGCTTTGTGATGATATATGTGAGTTTATGCCCGAGTGCCAGAAGATACCACAATTTTCATCTTCACTGAAAATTCCCTTGAGTAGTTTTAAAAAATTGAAATAAGCTACTAAAATTGATAAGAATAAATATCTCACATAAGCATGTATATTTAATTTAATTAAAAATCCATGTATATTTTGCTTTTCTTGAAGGAATTCAAACGGTACCAGGTCTTTGGAAAACTACATGGTCCTGCATCATGAGTGACAATAAATGTGATAGTCATTTTTATAGTGTGCAAGTTGCAGATTCAACTTTCACAGTACTAAAACGTTACCAGCAATTAAAACCAATAGGATCTGGAGCTCAGGGAATTGTTTGGTAAGTAAAATACTTTGCTATTGTGAAATGGTTGGGGTACAATAAGAGGTAAAGCTGACTTGCCAGAATTTAAGATGCTTTTATTGTAATGCTCTATTTTTTTTGCTACAGGATTATGAGCTAAATTGATCTACTTGCTGTAATTAAACATAGTGAAATTATTTGCAGGATACAAACTTCAATTTTTAGACCTCTCCATAAATTATACTAGGTAGTAATTTTTCATTCCTTATTTCCTTTTTTGTTTTGTTCTTTTCCCCTAATATTTATAATATTAAAGTATATGATTTGACAGTGAGTTGGTAAGAGTTTCTGGGGTTTGCTCATTTCTTCATCATGGCCACCTTTTTTTCCCCCCTTACCCCCTTTTATTCCCAATCACTCCTATCCATTTCTAGGAGCCATCAATGCAGTGCCTTGCCAGTAACTGGCAGGATGAGGCAAGTCAGTATCATTATCACTCCATGGAGTAACCAGGAAGGGATGCTGTGTGAGGGGTTAGGCTGGCCGTCTCTTCTTTGGTGTGTTACCTCAACTATGTCCAGCCTCTACTGTCTGATCCTGAACCTTAGTCTCTTGCATGGTAAGACAATGAGCTGTCACTACATCATTGGGCCAGCTAAAGGTAAAGTTTTTCAAATTTTTTCTAGTCTACAGCTACCAGCAATTCCAGAACACTTTTTTTGTCCAGTATTTTACTGGGCAACAAGTTCTTTTTTTCCCCATAGCAAAGGCAATAATGGTCCATGTTGTTTTTAAACACACAAAAAAATTAAATACAAACTTGTGATATAAACCTAAGTTGAAGAAGAAAGCAAATTAGTAGTTAAAAGTTTGAGCTTGTACCCTGAGGCAGTGTGAAAAGAAGAGCCCTTTGGACATTTTAACTGAGGGTGTTGAGTTTAATTCTTTGGACTAGTTACTTTTTTATTTGGCTTTCTTTCATCTGTTGTAGTTCTTGAGTGATCAGGAAAAAATAATGTGGAAGAAGTCCAAGCAGCTAAACATGATTTGCAGTCTATAGTTTATTTAAATGGTTTACAAGAAAAAGGGATAGATCTTTGGAAGTAATTTATAAGTCTTTTTTAAAATAATGGTTTTAACTTTCAAATGGTACCATTTTGTATTTGATCTCGAATCCAGTGTGTTATAAGAAAGATGCCAGGGAATGCATGCAAATTAACAACGTTTTCTTGCTCTTAATGGGACTTTCTGTGAGATGAAACAAAACTTTTCATTTATATTCCATCTTATCTTTTAGAACCAAGCAGTTTGACTCAGATGTATTTTCCTAAGAGTAATCTTGAGGTCACTTAAAAATATCTTAATTTATGGCCTGCCATCTATAAAAAATTTTTAAGTAATGTATGGGCTAGTTAAGGGCAAAAGTCAGATATTGTCAAGATGAAAGCTTTGTATTTTTGTAAGGGAAACAGTGGAAAAAAGCAACCTTGTTACAACAAGTTCATCAAATTAGTTCATTACTGATAAACCATACTAAATTATAGAGTATTCGTTTTATTTGATGATTGTTTTTTGACTCTTAGTTTGTACCAGTCATTTTAATTTAAAGAAAGTGGAAATTTTAATGAAATTTTTCATTATGAATTTTTATTTGAACATAATAAGCTAAATCAAAAATAAAAATACTTAAGGTTTATTACTGTCCTTCCCCTAATAAAACCTTTTCTGATGGTGGTAGTAGAAAATACAGTTTTGATTTTTCAGAAGTAGATATGCTGTAGTAGGAAGAGCCCTGGATTTTGAAATTAGAGGGCCTAAGTATAAGTCTAGGCTCTGATACTTTCTGGCTTTCACTCTTTCTTGAGCCTCAGTTCCATATTCTGTGATATAGGAATGATAATGATTGTGAATGACCTATCTCACTGACTTGTGAGGAAAGTGCTTTTTAAATCTTAAAGTGCTATAGAAATATGAATAATTTTATTCAGATATTTACAGTGATGTGAAACACTGAAACTACTGGATAAGATTCCATGAACTGAGAATATTAATCTTTAATAGAGGCTTCTCACACTATTATTCCAAGAAGAATTTTTAAAATTTTCTTTTCATAACCATTATCTGCTTTAGAAACATACTACTAATTTTTAGTAGAGTATTATGATGGGGGGAGGGAGGAGCCTAGTAAAAGGAAAGATTGATGCTTTAGAATATGGGAGGATATTTCTGGAACACTTAGCTCAAACCTGCTGGGTTTCCACTTTTGTTCTTATGGGGCACTGAGGTTTCTGTATCGTAAAATCTTTGTTATCCACTCTTCACTCTCTTTTAATCCCCCACTTTCATTTGACATATTTATTTCTACCTCCATACCTTTGTTTCTTCTGTTCTCTCTGCTAGGAAAAAAAAAAAGAGAGAGAAGTTATTTCCCCACTTAATCTTTATTAATCCTACCCATACTTTGAGCCTGAAGGCCCATCAGCTTTGTGAAAACTTTTCCAAATTTACACACCCTGGTGTCCTTTGCCTTATTGTGAAGATGTCTGGCATGTAGAGACAATCTGTATCACAGTATCTTGTACTTATGTGAGTATGTATGCCTGAGAAACTATGCCACTTATTGGTGTGTTCTCTTAGTTGTCACTTCCTTTCTTGGGGCCTCAGGGGCCTCTTCTGTAAAATCGAGGAGTTTTGAAAAAATAAATTATTTATTCTAAACTCTAATATTCTATCATTTCATGTGGATGGAAGTGAGGGAGCCAGCACCAGAACCCAAGCCTTCTGATGCCCAACACCAGGCTTCCTTTCAGTTTAGACAAATTGAAAAAAATGTTAATGCCACTTTTAGTCATATATAGAAAACTTTTGCTGTTGGTTTTTGGGGGAAAGGGGGTAGCATTTTAATCAGCTTTATCTTCTTGGTGTAGTTGTGGTATACATATAAATATTTATGTAATTACTACAGAGTTTTCTAGCACTAATATTTATTTCCTTTTCAAATATACAAATAGCTGATTTCTTGCACTTCAGAAATCCAAGCTGTTGAATCAAATTGATGATTATTTAATTCCTAAGTCAGTTCTGTGAAATGTGTAGTCATTTTAAAAAGTTGTTTTAGGTCTGGCAAAACTGAAAGATGTAATTGGGTCTTTGTCACAAAATACCTAATATATCATTCCTTTTTGCTTTTCCCGGTACTATGCAAGTAGGAGAATCTTGTGCTAATACTCGTTATTTTTGCATTATCTTAACTATTTTTTTATAAAGAAAAAAAGCCATTGTATGAACATTGGTAAATCTCTTTTCCTTATTTGGCCACAGTTTTATCTGTAAAATGAAAGAGCTGAACTATATATAAGGCTCGTTCCAATCCCAATAGTCTGATTCTCTATGGAAGTTACTGACTACCTATTTTATATATCTCAAACTCCAGATTCTGCTACAAAACATGCTCTTATACAGGAGGGTCTTTGTTTCTTTTACATCTAACTTTTATGTGTAGCCTCTTGATGTTATAGAGAGAACACTGGACTGGGAATCAGGTGGTTTGGTTCATAGCTCCAGCTCTGTCACTGTTAGTTGTAATAAGATCTTGGTAAGACACTTAATGTCCCTAACCTCTGCTTCCCTGCATATAGGATGAACAGTGTGGACTGAATGATCTTTACAGCCCCTTTTGGTGCTAGGATTCTATGATATTCTAAAAAAACCACTTTAGTGTTTGCCTTCAAACAGCTTGTCAAATTGAACAAACACTACTTTGATTTGTACTACTTTATGAGCCAAAAGAAAAAGTTGCTTAGGAAGAAACAGAAGCCTTAGGTCATTAGAATAGATAATTTAAAGCTATGTCATTGTGAATAAAATCTTTGATAGGTTTAGTTCTTCTGTTTTGGTCAAGTTAGAGATAAGAAAAAAAGGTTCTAAAGGAAAAAGATCTTGAAATTTATCTCATATGTTTCCCAGCTCATGGAATATGAACATATTAGTGTATATGTGGGAAACATACTATTTTATTTCAAAAGTTTTGTGATTTCATAGCTATGGATACTTCTTCCCCCAGTGCAGATAACATTACAACTCCTTGATGCCTTGGATGATTTCGTGAATTTGTGGTTTAAAAAAAAATACAAATACTTAGCAACCCACCTTTTCATTGTTTCCTACAATGCTGTATGGATAGCCCTATGGCTTCATATAGGACCTGCCATGTGTATGTGTGTATGTGTTTAGTTTATGTGGCTGTATTACAGATACTTCTCTAATTCTTATGCTGTGGCGTAGGAGTGAGTCTGTATTCTCAAAGACTATGCCTCTGGAGTACAACTCTGATAGGTCTGACTAAAAAGTATAGGCCCAGTGACAACTGACTCTCATCTGAGAATCAGCACAGTGTAATTCTGAGAGGTTTATCATCAAAAAGCTGCCCACGAGATCATGACATCATCATCATCATCGTTATTATTATTATTATCATTATTATTATTCTACCAGGCTACAAAGGGGTTGCACTCTACCTTAATGGAAGGAGTATATCAGCTGATAAAATCATAACTCTTTTGAAATCTCATGTACATATGCTTGTATTTATATATACACATATATGTATAAGAACTCAGCCTACGCCCTGAATTGGTCTAAGTATAAGCCACCCTCTTCCAAAATCTGGCTTGTATAAAATTTGAGTGTGGACAGCAATTGATGTATATCTAACTAGTTGTCTTTGCTTTGGAAAAAAACATGTTATCATGTTTTTTGTATTCTCTTTTTGTAAATAGAGAAAGGTTAGGGTTGGTTTGATGTGTATTTGTTGATTTGCTTTTTTTTTGGTTTTTGTTACAAAATCTAGATCTGTGATTTCATTGTTGTAAGGAACTCTAGAAGAAGAAACTTCCTTAGCAAATACAGATTGATAAATCCTACATCTGATGCTTCCCATGTGTACTAGGCAAGTTACTAACCCTTTCTGAGCCTCATCTAAAATGAGGGATCTGGACTAGATGGCTCTGTTTCCCTGGACAAGTCATTTATGTCTCAGTGCCGTTAGGTAACTCCCTATGACTAGACCATATAGTGAAATTGATCTACATTGGCAAGGGCAGTGTCCTAGCTGGGAATTCTTTACATGGTTGAAATGAAATCACAGATTCAAACCAAAAACAATTAAAAAAAAAAACCAGCTTTGAGATAGGCAGTTTAAGTGTGTGTGTCTCTCCCTGCACTTCTATTTCAGTAAATGCCTATAGTATGATATTTCTCATTTCCATTTTTCCTGTTGCACATTTCTTTTCAGATGGACTAGATTATGCTTCTCTTTTCTTTTATAGTTCCTAGGATGTATAAAAATGTTAGTTTGTGATAATAACTGTTTTTCCCTAATTGAAATTTTTAAAATTAAGACTTTTCGTATAATATTATATACTTTATTGCCATGAAGTATATAATAAGTAACTGTTGACTTGGATATAATTTCAGTGGCCTAAATTCAGAATTCCATATGCAAAAAATAGCTAAACTATGCACAGTATGTTGATAGAATTGTTTTTACCATCAAACTAAATATTTTTATACTTGAGAGAAAGAAGGAAGAGGGCCGGCCTTAGACACCTACCTGCACTTGACTCCTGGCTCTGCCACTTATCCATGAGTCTTTAATAGTTTCGGTGTTGGACTCAGAAAAGCAGGAGCCTCCTGTGAAGGGCGATTAGGTAACTTGCCCAAGATCACAACTAATAAGTGACAGAGCAAATATCTCTGTAAAATGTAGCTGTACCTGTCTTGTCTCTCTTACATGGTGGTGGTCAGACCAAACTCATTGACGTATGCCAAGGGCCTTTGAAACCTTAAAGGGCTAGCTGAATTTAAAGGATTTTCAATACTGTCTACAGAAGGTCAGACTTACCTGTCAGTGGGGTTTCTGAGTAAAGTGTGGAAACAGTTCTAATGGAACTCAAATTCAAGTAGTCTCTATTCTTCTCATTTAAAATGTTACTTGTGGGGGCGGCTAGGTGGCGCAGTGAATAGAGCACTGGCCCTGGAGTCAGGAGTACCTGAGTTCAAATCCGGCCTCAGACACTTAATACAAAAACTAGCCGTGTGACCTTGGGCAAGTCACTTAACCCCAACTGCCCTCCAAAAAAAGCAAAAAAAAAAAAGATATATAAAATGTTACTTGTGTTTGATACTCCAAGTTAATGTATAGTTAGTGCCTCATATGGGACTTTGCATATAGTAGAATTCAATCAAATGGTCAGAACCTCTCCATTTCCAAAGACATTTTAGTGGTTCAAATGACTGTCCTCATATGTTTTGTATATGAAAAAAAGTTTATATGGTGCAAATCTTACTTTTACCCAAAACTGACAGTGAATTGTTTGTTATGTTTCATAATTGCAGTGCTGCTTTTGATACAGTTGTTGGGATAAATGTTGCTGTCAAGAAATTAAGTCGGCCATTTCAGAATCAAACTCATGCAAAGAGAGCTTATCGTGAACTCGTTCTGTTAAAATGTGTCAATCATAAAAATGTAAGTTAGTAATATTTTCATGAATATATTAACATGAGTGATATTCTCTGTTCTTTGGAAGTTCATTGTGTTTTTGTTAATGAGTTTTATCTTTAAAGGCAAATTAAGGATAATACTAGCTGACCATTAAATAATTTTTGGGTTGAGCTATTATAAATATATGCTTATTTGTAAAGCTTAAAATAATATTTTTATGGGGAAATTAATTTAGCAAGAGATATGTTTGGGACAACCACATGTTCTATATGTGAGAATCTGGAAAACTTGATTAATTAACTGCCACCACAGTTATTCTCTTTCTCTTCCTTACCTTCCATTTATGTGAAATGAAAGTCACTTGGCCAACCTCAGTCTGCTTTTTCCTGGATACATGCAGTATTTTTTCTTTGTTGTGGGAATTTGGGGCTTTTCTTTTTGGAGTTTCTTTCAGGAAGTGATCTGTGGACTATTTTGATCTTCACTTTGCCCTTTACTTCTATTCATTTTAATCAGTTTTTAATTTCTTGAAATATGATAACCAGGCCTTTTTAAAAATAATGGTTTTTAAGAAGTCCAATGATTCTTAAATTACCTTTCCATTATCTGATTTCCTGGTCAGCTATTTTTGATCTTACATTTTATTCTATTTCTCCAGTCCTTTGGGTAAGGTTTATAACTTTCTCTTCTAAATTGTTTATTCTAGTTCTTTTCTCTGTAAATGTTATTTCATCATTTTTTTTTTTTTAACTCTTGGTACATTTCTTCTAGGTGTTCATGTACTCCTTATGGAAAATTTGTTTTTTTTCCTTTGAGTAACTGTTTATAGTTGTTATGAAATTACCCCTTTGGGGGAAATCTCTTGATTTACAATGACTTTTTTTATTCTAGCCAGTGTTTTCTTTGATTTACTCATCTCTCCAGCTTTAGCCCCTGAACTTTTGTGTCAGGCTTATGCTCCACCCCACGTTGTGCTTCTGGGTAGGGTGGTTGACCCTTTGGCTTGTCCTGGGTCATCTATATTTCTATGCTCATCTCTACCTCTCAGAGTTAGGCCCTCCTATATCTTTGAGATTGATAGTACTGGATCTTGAGGGCCTTCTGTGACATCTTAGGGTAGAATGTTAAGTACCTTAGAACCCTAAGAGTTTGGGGGCTGTCCCAGTATGAGTGCTGCTTGTGCCCTAGGGCTTCCAAGTGTTTCACTTTGGAGTTTTCTGACCACCCTGGCAATTTTTTTTTTTTTACTTCCCTAGTTCTTTCTTGGTGTGAGGGTAGGAGAAGACTTTATATGTTCTTGCTGCCTCCAGACACAGGCTCTTGCATAGGTTGTTATACAAATATCTCTGCCCAATGTCTGGTTCTGCTGAAGGGCTTGTTTGCCTGGGCCAGACTGACTGATGATGGCCCTTTTTACCTATGCACCTCTGACTGGAATTTTGTGCAGTTCTGGCATGGAAGAAGTCACTTAACTATTATTTTTCATTAGACTTCCTGATAATTAATCTGTCTGGTTTGAACTTCAGGTGTTTGCTAGAGTAGGTAGGTGACAATTGGACAGGATGCCTCTGCTCATGTAGTCACCTTCTCTATCCTGTCTATAATCTGTTAAATAAATGTTAAAGTGGTTTGATTGTTCCAGTGTCTCATTTTTGCTCTGCTTTAAAATAGTACCTTAACTAAATTGTTTGTTATACACAAAAGAGTGTGCTAAAATAACGTCTAATGAAAATTTCCATTTTAAAGTGAATTTTCTATCAGTATTTAGTTTTAGTAACTAAGGTGAAAAAAATATTTCCTGGTATTCTAAACAGCAGTGGATTTTCTCTTCCCAGATAATTAGCTTATTGAATGTGTTCACACCACAGAAATCTCTAGAAGAATTTCAAGATGTGTAAGTATTCTTATTTCTACTCCTGTCATTAGCTAATAGATTTAAATGTTTAAATGACTAGGGAAGTAACATACAATAAAGACTGAGAAAGGTAGCTATTTTCCCAGCTTTCACTTTAAAGAAGTTTCTAGTTAAAAAAAAAAACAAAACCTTACAGATAGAGGGTCTTTCTTTTGACAGTTCCTCTGTTGAAATAAAACTTTTGCAGTTATACTGTTCATTCAACTAGCTTTCTTTGATTATTAGGACTAAATGGTTTTAAGTACATCTCTGTACACTATGAAGAAATGCTTGAAAAGACTTCTTCCGAACAGGACTAACCACCTTCTTTAGATGGGAACATATTATAACTACAATACCAGGAGGCTTTGTTATATTCATAACCAAATATTTTTAGTAACCAAATAATGTCTTTCATTAGATCTTTTCTGGAATATTAAATTACACTATCTCTGGTCAGCTACTATAGTAGCTACATACTTATTTACAATTACTGTGTGAAATTGATTAGTAAATCAAAATACTTTCCTCTAAAAATCATGAAGTAGAATCTTAATTTGTTGTATTAATGTATATTACATTAGCACTTATTGTCATATGGAGGTCTTTGGAAGTAGCCTTTTGTCATAGATAGAATGCTGAGTATCAGTATAAACTGGATTCAAATCCTATTTCTCAACTTTATTTATTCTTTGGTCTTGAATATCGTCTTGAACAAGGCCTTTGGTTGCTTTGCGCCTCAAGAAATTCCTAGGATTTAACTACTGAGGTTTATAGGAGTTATGATCTGACCAAGTTGAGTTGGAAGGAGGTCCTACAAGCTGCTAACATTATATATTCTTTGCATTTTTCAACACTGGGGCCTGTATCACACAGCATAAGTTATTTAATTTAATAAGAAGCTATAGGTTCCATTTCTGTTCTTTGAAATACAAATTTTTGATAGACCATGACAGACACAAATATGGTACTGATACCTAAATCAGGGAGAGACAAAACAGAAAGAAAACTATAGACAAATCTCCCTCATGAATATAGATGCAAAATTTTCTAAAAAAATATTAGCAAAAAGACTATAGCAACTTAAAGCCATCAGCAAGTATTACATGTAATGGGGATAAACTAGAAGCATTTCCAGTAAGATCGGGGGTGAAACAAGGATGTCCACTATCACCCCTCTTATTCAGTCTGGTACTAGAAATGTTAGCAGTAGCAATTAGAGAAGAAATAGAAATCAAAGGAATCAAATTAAACAAAGAAGAGACTAACCTATCACTCTTTGCAGACGATATGATGATATAGTTGGAAAATCCTAGAGAATCAAGTAAAAAAATCAAGTAAAAATTTATTTATTGAGACACTAAATAAATTTAGCAAAGTTGCAGGATATAAAATAAACCCACATAAATCCTCAGCATTCCTATATATTTCCAATTAAGTCCAACAGCAAGAGATAGTAAGAGAAACCCCATTTAAAGTTACTGTAGACATTATAAAATATTTGGGGATCTACCTGCCAAAAAAACCCCAGTTCCTACATGAACACAACTACAAAACAATTCTCACACAAATAAAATCGGATCTAACTGATTGGAGAAACATCAGTTGCTTGTGACTGGGTCGAGCTAATATAATAAAAATGACAATTTTACCTAAATAAAATTACATATTTAGTGCCATACTGATCAGTCTACCCAAAAAGTACTTTACTGAGCTAGAAAAAATAGTGACAAAATTCGTTTGGAAGAACAAAAGGTCCAGAATATCAAGGCAATTAATGAAAAGAAATGCTAGGGAAGGTGGCCTAGCCGTACCAGATTTTAATCTGTATTATAAAGCAGCAGTCATCAAAACTACTTGGTACTGGATGAGGAATAGCGTAGTGCATAAATGGAATAGATTGGGTACAAAAGACTCAGTAGTCAATGATTATATTAATATACTGTTTGATAAACTCAAAGACCCCAGTTTTGGGGATAAGAATTCACTATTTGACAAAGACTGCTGGGAAAATTGGAATATAGTATGACAGAAATTGGGCATAGACCATCATTTAATGCCATACACCAAAATCAAGTTTAAATGAGTGCACGATCTAGGTATAAAGGCTGATGCTCTAAGTAATCTGGGGAAG
The DNA here is from genome assembly GCA_028646575.1 of Pseudocheirus occidentalis. Lineage (NCBI taxonomy): Eukaryota > Metazoa > Chordata > Mammalia > Diprotodontia > Pseudocheiridae > Pseudocheirus > Pseudocheirus occidentalis. The sequence continues at coordinate 53,052,279 of CM053595.1, read as the reverse complement.
CAAGGAATAGTTTACTGTCAGATTTATGGAGTAGGGAAGACTTTATGACCAAAGAAGAGTTAGAGAGCATTATAAAATGCAAAATGGATAATCTTGATTACATGAAATTGAAAAGTTTCTGTATAAACAAAGTCACTGTAACCAAGATTAAGAGAGAAGTGGGAAATTGGGAAAGAATTTTTACAACCAGTGTCTCTGATAAAGTCCTCATTTCTGAAATATACAGGGAATTAAGTAAAATTTGTAAGAACACAAGTCATTCCCCAATTGATAAATAGTCAAAGGATCTGAACAGGCAATTTTCAGAGGACAAAATTAAAGATATCTGTAAGCATATGAAAAAATGCTCTAAATCACTCTTGATTCGAGAAATCAAATCAAAACAACTTTGAGTTACCACATCTCATCAGTTAGATTGGCTAAGATGACAAAACAGGAAAATAACAAATGCTGGAGAGGATGTGGAAAAATTGGAACACTAATGCATTGTTGGTGGAGCTGTGAACTGATACAACCATTCTGGAGGGAAATTTGGAGGTATGCCCAAAGGGCTATAAATAATTGCATACCCTTTGACCCAGTAATACCGTTTTTGGGGTTGTATCCCAAAGAGATCATAGAAGTGGAAGAAAGACCCATCTGTAGAAAAATATTTATTGCAGCTCTCTTTGTGGTGCAAAAAACTGGAAATTAAGGGGATGCCTGTCAGTTGGGGAATGGCTAAACAAGTTGTGGTATATTAATGTAATGGAATACTGTTGTGCGATAAGAAATGAGGAGCAGATGGACTTCATATTTACCTGGAGAGGCTTATCTAAACTGATGCTAAGTGAGAAGAGCAGAACCAGGAGAAATGTGTACACAATCACAGACACATTGTATGTGTGATGACCAACATTGATAAACTGGACTCTTCTCAGCAATGCACAGTTATAAGACAACTCTACAAGTCTCAGAATGGAAGGAGATACCCACATTCAGAGAAAGATCTAGAAAGAACAGAGCTTAAATAGAGGCTGAAGCAATCTACATGCTATTGTTCTTTTCCATGTTTGGTTTTGTTACTTTTTTCCCATTGTTCGCTCCATTGGTTAAAACCCTTCTATACAACCAGCCTCATGTCCAGTGTGAAAGTATTTGCAGATCCAATACTTGATTGCATACCACCATGGGGGTGGGAGGAGTCCGTAGAGGGAGGAGAGAAAATTTGAAACTCAAGGGATTGTGGAACTGAATCTTGATAGACCATGGCACATTCTTTATTTCTCTGATACTTGATTGTTTAATACATTTCTAGAATCCTCGAAAAATAATGGGGTGGGGTTTTTTTCATTTATTTTTTAAGCTAGGCAATATAATAAATAACCAGATAAAGTTTATTGTGATTTCCTACAGGTTTCAGTTGAATATGCATCCTTTAAATAGTCATACAATTCAGCTGATGTACATATGTGTAAAATGGAATTTCTTATTCTTTTCTAGGTATTTGGTTATGGAATTAATGGATGCTAATTTATGCCAAGTGATTCATATGGAATTGGACCATGAAAGAATGTCTTACCTTCTTTATCAGATGCTTTGTGGTATTAAACATCTCCATTCAGCTGGTATAATACATCGAGTATGTAGTGTTATAACATTAATGGGAATTATTTTTAGTGCTTTTTAAAAAAAACAAACATTCTTTTTGTTTTCATGTGTTTGCATTTCCTCTCTTCTGCCCCAACAGAAAATCATACCTTATAACAAAGAATAAAAAAGAGGGGGGGAAAGCAGTTCAGCAAAACTAGCCAACACATCCAAAAAGGCTAGTTCTATATGCAGTGTACCACAGAAAGGCAGAAAGTGCCTTTTCATGTTTGTTTCTTCCTGTGGGTCAGACTTGGTTATTATGATTTTTCAGTACTCAGTTTCCATATTTGTTTTTGTTTTTGTTTTTTCCATTTATGTGTTGTAGCCTTTCATGTTGTATATTGTTTTCTTGGTTCTGTTTTCTTAAATTTGTACTTGTTCATTTAAATCTTCCCATGCTTTTCCACATTCACCTTATTCATCATTTCTTATAGCACAGTAATATTCCATTACATTAATGTACCCAATTTGCTTAGGTATTTTCCAATCAGTGGGCATTTATTTTGTTTCCATTTCTTTCCTACCACAAAAAGTGCTTCTATAAATATTTTGGTGTATATGGGACCTGGTTTTTTTCCTTCTTTTCATTGATATCTTAGGGTATATGCTTAGTATGCTTAGGAGTGCAATCTTTGAATCAAAGTGTATAGATATTTTAATAACTTTGTTAGCATAATTGGAAATTTCTTTGAAGAATGATTGAATCAATTTGAAGTTTTAATCAGTGGTACATTATTGTGTATGTCTTTCTATAATTTTGCCAATATGGATTATTCCCATCGTTTTTTCACTCTTGCCATTTTATTAGGGGTAAGGTATAATCTCTGAGTTGCCTTGATTTGCATTTCTTTTGTTCTTAGTGAGTTAGAGGGTTCTTTCATATGGTTGTTAATAGTTCTTTTAAGTTCTTGTAAGAGCTGTTTTCTTTTTTTACCGTATTTACTTTTGCATTGGTTTATAATGCAAAACCCCAATTCTTCAGTTACTAGAGAGTTTGAAAAATCAAGTTTTAGAGTAGAAAAATCAAGTATACAGGGATTGTATTGTACTAAATGACATCATATTAGAAAGAGGAAAGGGAGTATTTTGTTTTTAATAAGTAGTCAGGCAAAGAGATGACAGTTTTAGAAATCGATGACCCTGTTCTTTGAAATGTTACTCAAGTTCTGTCCTAAAAACTCCTTTATAATGACTGTATATGCTGAAAAATTATTAATTATCAAGGATGTGTTTCCTAGGTGATATTCTTAGTTCTTAAATATGTATGATTAATATAAAATGCTTGGGGGTGAAAGTTTGTGGAGTTTAGTATTTAAAAAACAAAATTAATTTGGTTCCTCTTGCATGAGGATTTCCAAAGCCTTTGGGATTCATACCCAAATTTTTTCTTTTATTCAGCCCTGATTCACGTCCAGAAGCAAGTGAATGAGGTCCCTAGTCAGCACTTCTTAAACTGTGGGTCTTGACCCTACATGAGATTGTGAAAAATTAGGCAACAATAAAAAGTTTCTGAACATACAATGACCAAAAATTAGTTAAAAATCAAATGTGGGGGTGGGGGGCGGCTAGGTGGTGCAGTGAATAGAGCATCTGCCTTGAAGTCAGGAGGACCTGAGTTCAAATCCAGCCTCAGACACTTTACACTGACTAGCCGTGTGACCTTGGGCGAGTCACTTAACCCCAATTTCCCTGCCACCCCAAAAAAACCCACACCAAAAATGAAATGTGGAATGATTGCAAGGTATTTCTTACATTGCTTGCCCGTGTTGCAACTTCACTGCAGCCCTGGTTCTGAACACAAATGCCCTCAAAATGGCAGTGGAAAAAGTTTAAGAAACCCTACATAATCTCTATAATTGGCTTACTGCCTTTAATCCATAGTTGCATTACCATAGTAGTAATGCAACACCTGCCTTCCTCTCAGCTCATTTCCTGTGGTGTAAAGCCAGCCAGGACTAGTTGAACCCTGCTAGTGCCTAAAAAAACTAGTGAAGGGCTGTAGAGAGTTGGAGGCCAATTGCTGAACTAAGACCTATTCATTGCCTCAGATGTCATAGAATCATAACATTCAAAGGGAGGAAGGCCCAAAGAGTTGAATGACTCCCCTGTCACTTGCTTTTTCTATCAGCCTGTTATCAAGTCACATTCCTCTGATTAGTCCCCAAAGGATTTGCTTCTTTCATTTCTCCTTACATCATCTGAACTGTATTCCTCTACTGAACCTAGGATCCACAGATTCCCCCTGAAGGATCTATGGATAGATGTGAGGGTATCTGTGAACCTGTAAGGAAAGAATTAGATGTTCATTTTTACTAATTCCTAACCGAAATTGAGTATTATCTTCAATTTTTTCAGTTAATTTAGAGACATTCTGAAAAAGGGTACATGGGCTTCACCAGATTGCCAAAGGGGTCCTTGATACCAAAAAAGCTTAAAAGTTTTCTTGTTATTCTCCACAACCTCCCTACCTCCATGATTAATTACAAAAAACTGTGCAATGTTAGTATTTCACAAATGGATTTGCTGGAAATGGGTTTGTTTTTTTTCAGTTAATGGACTTGGAAATGTAAGTACTTTAGATTTACTGGTTTACCCTCAAAATTAATATAGATGACTGTATAGAAATAGCAACACTAAAATATTTCCATTTTAATTGCCTTTATTACTTTAGGTCCAAGATTTAAATACAGGGTAAATTGCTTCCACTAACAAAACAGGGATCATGAAAACTGACAGTTAATAACAGAACTGAAATTGGAGAATCTCATAGTTAGAAAGGACCATGGATATTTTCTAGTTCAACCTGTACCTGTATGTATTCTGCAGTATCCCTGACAGTGGATATCCAACCACTGCTTAACCACCTCAAGGGACAGAGAGCTGACTATTTTACTTAGGCAGCTTATTTCACATAGCTGTGATGAGGACTTTTTCTTTTGTTTTGAACTGACATCTTATTCTCTGAATCAGATATACTTGCAGACTGATATAATATCCTGTAAATCTTGTTCATGTTAAACTTCTTCACTTTTTACAACCGATTCTTATATGGAATGCTTTCCAGTCTTTTCCCCATCTTAGTTATTTGCCTGGATTTGCTTCAATTTAATATCCCTCTTAAAATGTGATGCCTAGACCTGACCCTGTTACTATAAATGTGACCTGAGTAGGGCAGAGGTCACATCAGTCCCCACTACTTTAATGGCGCTTCAAGCCATTTGCAGATAAGATTAAAAATCTAGAAATCAGAGTGATAGATAACAGCTTATTGGAAAGATAACATTTATGGTATTTTTTGAATTACATTATTGGTTTGGGCCATAATTGAGCATTTTCTTGAAATTTCTTTTTTAATTACTCATATATACATATATAAATATATGTTGCACATGCATTTAATTGCATATGCATATATATGACAAATATTCAACAGATAACTAACTCTCTCTTTATGATAACTCTCTCAAGGTCTGTTGCCAATAAAGGGATTTTAGGGTGGGACACTTAAGTTCTGTACTAGATATAGAGCCAGGCATCCTGAGCCACAGGAAACATTCCTATGTTGGTCTGAAAAGCGTCAAGGAGTAGAGTCATAATGAAAGATGAGCTCCTGAAGTTTGAAAAAGGCTGCAGGGACCTAAAAAAAAAAAATGCATCTAGTACTACAGACAATATACCCAGGTCTCTCCCCTTCCTCGCTTAACAATTTTGATCCCAGTTGTCTGGGGGATTTTTTTCCTACAAAATATCAGTTAATAATCGATGCAAGTGAGGAAAATTGGATTTGCTGAAGCAAATTCTTACTGTTTTTCCTGTACTATATCTGTTCCCATAAAATAAGGAATGCCTGTTTTAATAAATTGAAGTTGTATAGAACTAATTTCTAATATTCTTTCATCTGATAAATATGGACCTAAGATTTAAGTTAATAAAAAAGGTATTAGATGTTTGCTGTATGCATAGCATTGTGCTAAGCTGTGGGGAAACAAATAGAAAAGCAAGACAGAGTTCTCCTGTCCAAGTATTGTGTAAGCCAAAATATATGTAACATTTTCCCATGTATTTTAAAATCATTGTCCTAACTTAATTAATTGATTTCTTAGGATTTGAAACCCAGCAACATAGTAGTAAAGTCAGATTGCACACTCAAGATCCTTGATTTTGGCCTGGCACGGACAGCATGTACTAATTTTATGATGACTCCATATGTAGTCACACGGTATTATAGAGCACCGGAAGTTATCTTGGGGATGGGATACAAAGAAAATGGTAAGTACCAGATTTTAATGAGAAATTTTATATTCTTTAAAATAGTATTCCTGGTTTTATTCATTTGTTAACAGTGAGTTTGAATTTGAACGTAAAATTGTGATTGCTTTTTGTTTACAATTGGTTATGTTCTTGTCTAGAGAGGTCACTGTAATCCACGCTAACTTATTTCAGAATTTACTTTTAAATCTGAAAATAATTGATTCCTGAGATAATATGAAAGTTGTTTTCTGTATTCTTATCTTTTGCTGTTTTCTTAAGATTCTGTGTTATTTTAGAAGAAACTAAGCCTATTTTTATTTTAACCCACACATAAGGAAGAGAGGCCTAAATTCAGCCTAGTCACAAGTTACCAAATTGCTTTATTTTCATTGATAAATCATAAATACTCTCAGACCTATTACTTTCCTCATACTGACTTGTACTCAGTCATAAGAGACCTGATAAAAGGTGCTTTACTATCACTTTATTAAAGAAATACCCCCACACAAATGAAATAATGGTAAACCAGGCCACTCCCTCCTTCCTTATTTATCCTTCTCTCTCTCCTCATAAATATATTAAGCTCCTGGACAAAAGTGTTCATGCCTTCTGTGGCATGGTGATAAAGAGTTAAGTCTGGGCTTAAAAGAAGGTATATTACATTATCAAAGTCACTTTTACCTGGGCCTTAGGGTTTTTTAATGTGTAAAATGAGGGGATTGGACTTAGGTGATCTCAAAGACTTTTTTTTTTTGGTTCTAAATCTATCGAATTGGGATAAATTTCTGGAACTGCTGTGTCAATGTAGTGCTGTCTGGAGGTGTATAGCTAAAGGGCGCCCCCTGCTGGCTGCTTCTGTTTGCAATGCTTCCATTTGAATCTGAAGTCTTATTAAGAATAATGCCAAAACACCAACTTAATCATATTTCAGAACACTGTAAAAACTGAATTAAGTTCATTTAACAATTTTTGAGGTAGACTAAGGATGGTGGGCTTCTTTCTATGTTTCTGTTGTTTTGAAGGTATGTTGGGGGTTAAAAGGGTATGGGGTACTCTATGGTTAACTTTTTAATCTATGTTCTCATTGCACCTGACGTTGGGTAGTGGATATCTGGTCTGTTGGGTGCATTATGGCAGAAATGGTCCTTCATAAAGTCCTGTTCCCAGGAAGAGACTGTATCCTTCACAGTGGTTTCTAGAATTATGTAGTAAATGGCTCAGGTTGGAAAATGGTCTTTAGATTAGTTTACATTTATTTTATCAACATGTTTTAACATTAGCATTAAGTTTTAGAGTCAGTGCTACAACTGAATTACTGTAAAATTGAAAACAACAAAAAAGTGGATTTCATATTGTGTAAAAGTTCATCTTTAGCTAGCTATTTATTTTTCCATATTTATGTGTCTGGTATAGAAGCTAGAATTCCTTTTTTCCGCCTTTATTTTGTTCATGGCACTTCATAATTTTATCATTTCATTTTATTTTCAGTTGATATCTGGTCAGTGGGGTGCATCATGGGAGAACTGGTGAAAGGTTGTGTGATATTCCAAGGCACTGATCGTATCCTTCCCCAGTCATCCTTGAACCCCAGCCATACTTTCCATAACCACCAAAGACAAAATGACTTTCTTTGTCTGCAGTAGATGAGAACACAAAAAGGGAAACATCATACTTCTTGAGTATGTGTTTGAAATGGTCTTATTCTCATGTTTGTTAAATTAGTGTCACTAACCAAGTTGCACATATTTAACTTTCATTCCTGATTATTTTACTATGCTAAATTCTACTGCTTAAATATTAATGCATTTACTCCAGGAGCTATTGCATTAGATGACACATTGGCATTTAATTGCATTAAAAAAGGCATGTAGATATATATGTAGGAATACAACTATATTAAAGAACAAGATATAAATAGCCCACCAAATTAGCTAATTTGTGTAAGAAAGTGGCTATTTTCAACTAAGAATGTTGTGCTAAAAGGATTTTACTAATGTGCTGGATTTGTTAAAATTATCAATATGCACTAAAAAAAGGTTTGTTTTAGAAACAAGGATCAGAAACACATTAAATGAGACCCAAATAGAAGGTATTCAAATGAGATAAAAGGTTGTGTCAAATTTTCTAATTTTATTCTAATTCTTATTTGGGAAAACTTTAAAAATCACCCCAGTGTGTGTGCTTGGTTTTTTAATTTAATTCAATTTCATTTTATTTTAACAATGGTTACTTTGCTCGGATACATTACAAATACACTGTAGGAACATAAACTTCAGAATTTTAAATTGATAGATGGTTAACTCATTCATGTTAGTATCATTTAACAGAAAAAAAATCAAATTTAATACTTGCTGTCTGCCATGTCTGTAGAGTCATGCTTTCATCTTGTGAATGCTTTTCATCCTAACCATTTTTCCCATGTATCATTTCTTATTATTATAGTCATTGAATATTTTCAATAGTCATTTAAAATTATTAAAATAGTTTGTGTCAATTGACAGATATTCTTTGTTTTTCTAATTAATTAAATCTGTCTTCAGTATCATATACATTATGTCAACATTTTTCCTTATGATCTTTTTATTGGGGTGATTTTTCTAGGTAAAGTAGATAGAGCAAATTTTTAAGTAACTGATACTGCTTTGAAGGGCTTTTTTGTTTTGTTGTGGCTGGCTTTATGAATACTTTTATGTATCATATATTTTATAAGCATTTACCATGAAGTTAGATGCTGTATTATATTTCAGTATTTTTGAGCAATTGTCTAGCAATTATACCCTATTTCAAGTTCACCTATTTTAGTGACTAAATGAACTTTTATTCTGAAAATAAATTCAAGTTAAAAAAAACTTTATATAACATATAAAAGCAAACTATTTTGCCTAATATTGGTTGAATTAATATCCTACTTATCAATCACTTTTTTATTTTTGTGCATTTTATAGTCTAGCTTATTTCGTACTTTAAGAAGAGAATTTAAATTTTAGGAAGTGAAGAAATGAAAAAAGTGGTACTTTATAGTAAATGAAAAAAACTGTTAGGAGTTAGATTAGACTTAACAATTCCACAAGAATGGGAAATAGTGTTACTATAGAAAAAATAACTTGGTGCAGAGAGAAGAATTAGTCTGGTGTACTTTTAAAAATAATAAAGTATTTAGGTTTTTCTGTCATAGTTTAAATGAAAAAGAATACAAATTTATAGACTCTTTTTCTTTCAAGAGATGGCTGGAATATAACACTGGATTTAGAGTCAAACATTTGATTCCCAGCTCTGTCACCAGGTCTCTGACCTTGAGGAAATTACTTTCCTGGACCTCACAGAAACAGTCATTGATACTTGTACTATCTACCTTAGAGAGCTTTTACTAGAATCCAGTGAGACAGAATGTGTGAAGTGCTTTGTAAACCATAATCCATGAGTGTAGACTGTTATTTTTGTGAGCAACAATAATAATAAGTGAGATTACTAGGACCTGCCAGAGCTTGTATTCCATTGTTGTCAGGCTTTGGAACCCACAGGGAGGCATATTACCTAACTTTTAGTGAAAGTTAACTATGAATTATGAGAGGTGTCTTGGCAGTAGAGGTGTGGAAGTCATTCTCAGAGCTAGCAAAACCAAGCTCCGAAGCCTGCAGTTGTCATATACTGGCGGTGACCCTGGGTAAGTCATTTAACTTCTTAGTGCCTTGAGCATCTCTATAAGACTGTAACTTATAAAGCAGGTGCCAAATCTACTTTGGAAGAAAGCATTTCCTCACACATAATTCTCCATACCATTGAACAAGTTTGGTCGTCTTTCTTCCCACCCCTATCCCACAAAATAAGCCCCATACAAAAACTAGGAGTTACCTATAATTTTTGGATTAAGCGCTAAGCTTCAGTCACAAGAAAACTATCTCATTGGAGCCAGAATGGCATAGCAGTATTCATTCATAGGTAACTTGATAGGTTGAATCAGAAGACAACAGAAAATAGAGGATTTCAGAGTTGTAAGGGACCAGCTTCCCCTTCTGTGAACAAAGAAAGCAAGGTGCTGGAGAGGTAAAGGATTGAGGCAGGTAGGGACAGAGCAAGAGCTAGATCCTGGGTTTCCTAACTACATTGCTACTTCTCCTTTAAAATGAATCATATGCCATATGTCAAATAGTTTGTGTAGTGCTCTCCATAGTTTTCTTTATCTTAAATAGTCAGAATTTGAAATTCTGAGTAATCCTGTTAAATGGTATTTTTAAAATACAGTGAGATCTCTATTCATTACTTGTTGGTGTACACATATATACTTAGCTTTTTTTTTTTCCTGTATTATACTTTGTATAATATGGTTGCTTCAGTTATATTTTCTTAAAGAAATCCTACAGATATTGATCAGTGGAATAAAGTTATTGAGCAGTTAGGAACACCATCATCAGACTTTATGAAGAAATTGCAGCCAACTGTGAGGAATTATGTAGAAAACAGGCCGAAATATCCTGGTATCAAATTTGAAGAACTTTTCCCTGATTGGATATTCCCATCAGAATCTGAACGGGATAAACTGAAAAGTAAGACTATTTTTTTCTTATACTTGAGTTCCCTAATCCACATGAATTTTTTTAAAAAAATTTCATGTTTACATTCCATAGTATGAACATGATGTGATATATTTACCTCATCTGTAAAATGAAAATAACATCAGAATACATTAAAACTTGGTGATTATACCAGTATTTAGAATCTTCAAACACCTTGCCACTTCTCGAGGATGTAGAAGTCCTAAGATGATGAGAATCAGTGTCAAGATGGATACCTAAAACCTGAAATTCTGCTCTCAAAGTCTACCTTTTTGAAGTCTTCAAGCAAAATTTAAAAGCTTCATAGATTAATTTGAAAGATTGTACATATGTTAATTACCCAAAGTGGAGTTCTAAAGATGGGAATTTCATACTTTGTCAGAGTCCAAGAAAAGTGTATTTTAACTATAGTTTCCCATACTGCATTACCTCAATCATCCTAATCACTTGCCTCTTCAGACTCTGACCTTGAGGGGCCTCAGAAAAAAATTGATACCCTTGAATCCAAAATAAATTATATCCTGTGATGATCAGAGGAAGACACCTCTCCATTTGCCTGTAGTTATGAGTAAACCTTACTGTATGCAAAAGCCCATCACTCTAATTTATGTATTGATTTTTTTTTTATTATACTCCTATAGATGTTTTTTTTTAATTGCTAGAATTTCTTCCCTTAAGTACTTTTTTAAAAAATGCCTTTGTGTGGAGTTGAGAGGCCAGGCTTAGATATCTCCAGCACTTGGCACAGTCAGTACCTGGCACATAATAAGCACTTAATAAATTCTTTTTGATTGGTTGATGATGCAGTCTCTTTAAGAGAATGAGAGAAAGCACGACATTCCTTCTCTGGAAATTGGGCCTTATTTAACTTGGAAGATAAACTTTGTAGGAAAATAACCAGTCTTACGGATTTATAGATATTGATTGTTAATGACTGTTTTCATCATGCTTCAGTAGTCAGCTCTCAGTTAATCAGAAAGTTACTTTAGGCAGAATCCCAAATTCCTTTCCTTTCTGTTAGCCAAGTCTTTAATGTAATTGTTTTTAAAATTTATGTGTAGCCATGGGAGAAGGAGTAGCTAGGGAAATGACACCAAGCTTTAGTGCTTTATTCCCTAGAAGAACAAATGAGAACTGTCAAACCTCAGGACAGTTCCAGCTCTTAGGGCCGTTTTCTTTCATTCATTGTCAGAGAGTGCTGTCCTTCCCAGATATTAGCATAGACATGTAGCCTGCACACAGCTCCATCCCATGAGCGTACTCTTTCTTATTTCTCATAAAAAGCAAATAGGATTTAATGGGTTTTTCTTTCCTTAAGAAATAGTTCAAGGACATTGGAAATGACAAATTTTTTCAAAAGTCATTGAGGAGTTTTGAACTTAATGTCAGAAACTTCTTTTTCATAACCTGAGCTTTTGATCTTTTCCCTCTGTGATGTCATATTTAACTTTAACTTTTAATTTTTAAATTAAAACTTAGTTTTAAAAATCTGATGCTTCATATCTTTTATTTTTCTTCCTAGCAAGTCAAGCTAGAGATTTGTTATCAAAAATGCTCGTGATAGATCCTGACAAGCGAATTTCTGTTGATGAAGCCTTACGGCATCCGTATATTACTGTTTGGTATGACCCTGCTGAAGCAGAGGCAGTGAGTATTGGTTTTTTAAGTGTGGATCTTTTTAATCTCTGATTTTATAGATAGAAGCAAGGCATATTGTGGAAGTTAAGGAATTTAACACTGATATTTGTAGATCTCTCTCTGTTCTCTTGTCTCCACCTTCTCCCTTCTGTTTTTTCTCCTTTCCTTTCTCTCCCCTCTTCCTTTTCTTCTCTTCTTTCTCTCCCTCTGTCCCATAAATTATGTATGTGTATGTATGCATAATGTATATGAATTCACATATATCACATACATATTATATATGAGATGATTAAATAAGTATAGGCAGTCCCTGGTTTAGACACAAGTTAGACATACATATGGTAATCAGGAGTGGCTAAGTCTAGATCTCTCACTTCCTAGAAGGATTAATGTTCTCTTTTTACTCAAATTAGAACTGACAAGTGAATGCCCTAGAGAGCTGCTTTCTCTTATGCAGATGTGGAGGTAGAGACATGAGTTTTCTCTTGTGCAGATAAAGGAATGCAGAGAGTTTTATAAGTTGCCCATTCTTAGCAAAGCCCTAATTCTCTGCCTTTTCCCGCTCCCTCCACCTTGCCCATTGCTAGTGCTGAGTTTGGGAGGGTATGTGTTTGCCATCCTAGATCAGAACTGGAAATGCATCGTCCCCAAAGAAACCTTCAGTTCTCTGCATGCTTTGACACTTGCCTCTTGCTTCTTGGATGCTGTCTTCTCCTTTGGTTTCTGTGACACAGCTCTGCCATGGTTCTCCTTCTACTTATCTGGCCATTTCTTTTTCTTCTTTGTTGGGCCATGAGGTAGGTCCTATCTATTCGCCATAGCTGTCACCTAAAACTCTGTCCTGGACCACCTTTTCTTTCAGCCCTCTCTTAGTGACCTCATCATTTCCTGTAACTTCAAATATATTTATCCTGTTAACTGCCAAATCTATATATTCTTCTCCAGCTTGTCTTCTAGACTCCAGTTAGTCCTGCTTCACCAGCTGCTTATTAGACGTTTCCACCTGAGCATTCAATAGACACCTCAAGTTTAACGTGATCAAATTAGAAATCATCTTCTTCGTAAACTCATCTTTTCCTCCATACTTTCCAATTTCATTTTTTTCTTTTTTCTATATTGATTTTAAAGCCTATTCTCTATTATAAAACCACTTTTAACATTCATTTTTTAAAATTTGGGTTCCACATTCTCTCCCTGCCCTCTCTTCTAAAACAGCAAGGAACTTGATATAGATAGATTGTACTTTTTCGGGGATGTAAAATCTATTTCCATATTGGTCATATTGTGAAAGAAAACACAGATCCCCCATAGCCCCCCAAAAAAACACGGATCCCCCCATGCCCCACAAAAAATGAAGTAAAAAAGCAGTGTGCTTTGATCTCTGTTTAGACTTCATCCATTCTTTCTCTGGAGGTAGATAGCATTTTTCCTCATAAATCCCAGAATTGTCTTGGATCTGTGTATTGCTGAGAATAGTTAAGTCATTCACAATTTGTCATTGCACTGTATTGCTCTTACTATGTACAGTGTTCTCCAGGTTCTGCTTACTTCATTCAGCATCAGTTCATGCAAGTCTTTCCAGAATTTTCTGAAAGCATTCTACTGATCTTCATTTCTTATAGCACAATAGTATTCCATCACAATCATATACCACAGCTTTTTTAGCCATTCCTTAATTGATGGGCATCTCCTTAATTTCCAACTCTTTGCCACCACAAAAAGAGTTGCTATAAATATTTTTGTACTTGTAGGTCCTTTTCCATTTTCTTCTTAAGTGTCTTTGGGAGAGAGACCTAGTAGTGCTGTTGCTAAGTCAAGAGCTATGCACATTTTTATAGCCCTTTGGGCATAGTTCCAAATTGCTCTCCAGAATGGTTCAGTGTACAACTCCACCAACAGTGCATCAGTGTCCCAGTTTTTACATATCCCCACCAACATTTGTCTTTTCCTTTTCTGTCACATTTTCCAGTTTAATGAGTGTGAGGTGGTACCTCAGAATTGTTTTAATTTGCATTGCTCTATTCAGTAGTGATTTAGAGCATTTTTTCATATGATTATAGATAGCTTTGATTTTTTTCTCCTGAAAACTGACCTTTCATATCCTTAGATCATTTATCAATTAGGGAATGATTTATATTTTTATAAATTTTACTCAGTTCATTATATAGTTGAAAAACAAGCCATTTATCAGAGAAACTTGCTGTAAAAAAAATTGTTCCCATTTTTCTGCTTTCTTTCTAATTTTGACTGTATAGGTTTTGTTTGTGAAAAACTTTTTAATTTGGTGTAATTGAAATTATAAATTTTATATACTATAATGCTTTCTAACCCTTGTTTGAGCTTAAATTCTTCCCTAATCCACATATCTGATAGACAAACTATTCTATACTACCGTAATTTGCTTGAGGTATCACCCTTTATGTCTAATTTATGTACTTATTTAGATGTTGTCTTGGTATATGGTATGAGATTTTGTTCTATACCTATTTTCTGCCAAAGGCTTTCCAGTTTTCCCAGCGTTTTTTTCAGTAGTGAGTTTTTGTCCCCAAAGCTGGGATCTTAAGGTTTATTAGACGCTGTATTACTGTGGTCTTTACCTACTGTGTATTGCGTACCCAGTCTCTTCCATTAGTCCATGTATGTCTTAGCCAGTATCAGTTTGTTTTGATAATTACCACTTTATCATACAGTTTGAGATCTGGTATGGGTAGGCCACCTTCCTTTATGTTTTTTTTTTCCCCATTAATTCCCTTCATATTCTTAACCTTTTGTTTTTCCAGGTGAATTTCATTATTATTTTTTCTAGCTCTATATAGTAAGTTTTTGGTAGTTTGATTGGTATGGCACTGAATAAGTACCTTAATTTAGGTGGCATTGTCATTTTTTTATAGTGGCTTGGCCTACCCATAAGAAATTAACATTTTTTCAGTTATTCAGATCTGATTTTATTAGTGTGAAAAGTATTTTGTAATTGTGTTTATATAGTTCTTGGGTTTGTCTTGTCAGGTAGACTCACAAGGGTTTTATACTGCCTATAGCTCCTTCCCTATTTCAAGCTAGGACAGCACTATTCTTCACAGGGTTATAAACCCAATTTTGTAACCTCTCATCCATCTTCAGCTCTTTGTTCTCCATCGTTCTCTATATCTAGTCAGTTACAAGCCTTGTCAGTATTACCAGCGCAACATCTTTTGCATCCATTCCTTCATCTAACATGACTACTCACTAGTTCAGAATCTCATTTTTTTCTCACCTGGATTATTGCCGTAGTCTCCTAATTGAACTCATTGCTTCTAGACTTTCCCCACTCCAATCCATCCTCCACACAACTTCCAAAAAATCTTTCTAAAGCACATTTCTGACCTTGTCAGTTCCTTATTCAGGAAGCTCCAGTGACTCCTTAATGCCACTAAAATAAAATAAAATAAAAATTCCTTCCTTAGCACTGTCATTTAAAGCTTTTCACAATCTGGCCCCTAGCCTTCCTTTCTAGACTTATTACATATCACTCCCTCTTATGCACTGTGTCCCTACCAAACTGACTTACTTGCTGTTTTCCAGACAGCAGTCTATCTCCCACTCATGCCTGGAATACATTCCTTCCTTGTCTGCACCCCTGAGAGCTATTAAACTTTCCTCAAGTTCTCCTTAGGTACCACCTCCTTCTCATGATCCCACTCACTGTTAGTCTTTCTCTTCTCTGATGATCTGTATTTAGCTATGGACAAATTGTATCTTCTCAGTAGATTGTAAACTCCTTAAGGACAGGGACTGGTTTTTGTTTTTTTCTTTCAATTTTCACTTCTTTGCATGTAGCACGTGTTTAATAGATGCTTATTCAGTAGGACACATTGGGGAAGTGTCTTAGGAATTCCTTATATAGAGTAGATTTTTTTTTTAATAACAGGACTCTTTTTTTTTTTTTCAAATTTAACTTTTAGCCACCACCTCAAATTTATGATGCCCAGTTAGAAGAACGAGAACATGCTATTGAAGAATGGAAAGGTAATGACAAGTTATTTTGGTCATTAGTTATAGACAGTTTTATCAATATTTCTTGGCACAAATACATTTTGTATAGCATAATTAACTAAGAGTCAGTTTAGTCTTTGTAGTGATTTGATAGAGATTTCAAGTATTTATTTGTTGGTAACTGAAGCATATGATTACATGGTAGTAATACCTAGAACATCTTTTCTCTTTGTTGCTAAACCTGGCATCTCTCAAAGAGCTGTAAAAAATCTTAAAGATAATTTAGTCCAGTGCTCTCATATTCCAGACAAGAGAACTGAGTCCCAGAGAAAGCAAAAGGCTTAGTGAAACAGAGCAGTAAAAAAAAAAGGCTTGGCAGAAAGAACATACTGTATCTGGAGACAGAAAACCTAAGTTTGGCTTCACCTCTGCTGCCTAATTAGGTGTACATCCGTGAGAAAGTCACTTAGTTACTCTGACCCTTGGATCCCTTATCTGTAAAATGAGGGGCTTGGACCAAATAATTTTTAAGATTTCTTTCAACACTAAATCCTGTGTTCCTCATCAGTAGTTCGGGATAAAGCCTTGGATTAAAACTGATGTCTCCTGACTTCTAGCATAGAACTTTTCCCCCTAAGCCCCAGTGTGTGAATGATAGATAGAAACCTTAGCACAGCATACAAATTCATAAAAATTTGTCATGATAGAATAGCAAATTAAAAACAAAATGCTTTCCATTATATTTTATAGATACCTAATCATTATTTAGTTTAGCCGTTGGATACTTCATTTTGTGTTCTTCCTGTAATGTTCAATTCTGTTTGATAACATTAATTTAGTTGTTAATAAAAGCATTTTGAAAAATTCATCATAGAAAGATACCATTAATGATTATTATGCCATATTTTATTGTAAACCTGACCTATAATTTTATTGGTATAGCAAACTGCCTCTGAGGAAATAGATTTATATCTTCTCTGCAGCTCTGGGGCACTGAGAGATTATGGGTCTTGCCCAGGGTCACTCAGCCAGGATGTATCAAAGACAGGCATTGAACCCAATTCTTACAGATTCCAAAGCCCGCTCTCTACATCCGATCTATACCATATTGTTCCTCATTATTTTCTATTACTATTTTGTTAACTATTCTAAATTCTAAATTTTTTGTTATGTTTTAGAAATATTGTTGTCCTGGTATTACATTCCCCTTTTTTTTTTTTAGCATGATATATAAAGGTCTGGCTTCCATCTTTAATTCTACACAGGTAAATCTGACAAAAGTATCCTGGGCTCAGATTTGCCTGCAATCATAGCGCTGAAACTAAGGATATTTGATATATAAAACTATAGACTAGTATAGTATTCAATTCAGGGATGTCAAAAATAGGCCTTTTATCATAGTGAAAGTTAATTTTGAAACAGTTTCTAGAAATATAAGGAAACTAATGAAGCATTTTAACTTAAATTTGTATTTGAAGAACTAATATACAAAGAAGTAATGGACTGGGAAGAAAGAAGCAAGAATGGTGTGGTAAAAGATCAGCCTTCAGGTTAGTGATTAGTTTAATAGTTTTACTTCTAGTCATCTTTGCTTTAACCAACTTAAATACTAACCATGTGTTCTATACTAATCATTATGGTTTATGCAGCTGTTTTTTAAAAAGAATTTGCCTCTTCTTAACACTTTACTCATTCTGATGAGTATAAAGTTATCTTCTAAGATATACATAATCCTCTATAATCGTAGCTACACAATCAAACCAAGCAGAGAATTAATTAAGCAATTTATTCCAAGGACAAATTGGGCTTTCTCTAAAAACTTTTGCTCACATTTTCCAGTTAATTGCTAATAATCATTTTATTTCACTAGTAGTAGCCTGGGACCTATGAGCACCTCTTTAAAGTACAGAGGCTCAACACATTACTTTTACACGTAGAAAGAACAGCTGGGTGGCACAGTGGGTAGCGTACTGGTGAGTCAGTTCAAATCTGGCCTCAGGTACTTACTAGCTGTGTGACCCTGAGCAAGTCACTTGTCCCTATTTTCCTCAGTTTACTCATCTGTAAAATGAAACAGAGAAGGAAATAGCAAAAAGTGCAGTATCTTTGCCAAGAAAACTCCAAGTGGGGTCATGAAGAGTCAGACATGACTGAAACAGCTAACAATATCATGTATGCATGCTTGTTGAACAGTGATCTGACTTGCTCTTTTCTGCACTTGCTACCAGTATACAAAAAGAGTATATATGTAGAATATGTTGAGGACTTTACAGTTTTGGATTATAAATCAACAAAGAGTGTTCAGAGATACAAGATCACAACATAACTTGAAAGTGAGCGTGATTTGGAGTTGGCTGAACTATACTTGTCCAGGGCCAATTCTAGTCAGAATGGGCCACAAAACTGAACAGAGTAAAATATCCTGTTGTGCCTTAAGACATTTAAATGTTATCCATGGTGTTTTTTAAAATTGCAAGCCCTTGGTCCTTATGATCATTTTTCTTTGGGGAAGACTAGTTTTGTGGCACCCCCCTGTTGTTATTACCAAACCGTAATCTTATATTATGTGCTTTGGGGCTTATACTTAAGTAGAACACAGTGTTAATAGAAAATAAACATAATGGATTTTAAACCCTGATTTTCCACAAACATTTTTAAGAATAATGGTATTTGGACAAATGCAGTAATTTTCTAACTTTCCTGGAAATTAAAGTGTATTTTCAGAACATGATTGAGTCCATTCTTACATGGTCAAGATGCAGCATGATAAATAGAAAACCAAGAAAACCTGAGTCTTAAGTCCTGCTTCTGATGCATTCTGGCTTTGTGACCCTGGACTAGTCACTTAATCTCTTGCACTATAAGCAGTTCTCTAAGTTGAAGAGGAGATACTGACCTGCACTGGTAGAGGCAGTTTTCTCGTCTGAGTGTTCCTTATAACAGTGAAATTGTAGGTCCAGGCCCTACCCTTACGTATGGCAGTGTGCTTGATGCCAGACTTGTGGAAAAGAAAATGAAAATGTCTTTGAAAAGATGCTAAATCTGGGGGAATTAAGGAACCTAAGAATGGAGACGACTTGGGAAAAGATTTAAAAGTTAATCTTGACTAACTGCATCCTTAAGATTGCTCGTCTGCCTACAAAATTGGGATCCGGGAATTATGGAAGGAAAGGAAAATAAATGTCTTTTGTCCATAACCCTCACTGTTTTACTTATTTTTGTAGCAATGTCTTGCCTCAGATTTTATTATATTTGGTTTACTTAGCACAGATGCAGCAGTAAATAGCAACACCACTCCTTCTCAGTCCTCATCTATCAATGACATTTCATCCATGTCAACAGAACAGACATTGGCTTCAGATACAGACAGCAGCCTGGATGCCTTGACAGGACCCATTGAAGGTTGTCGATGATAAGTTAAAAATTGCAAACTTGCAATTGGAAAAGAACTCTTGATTCCATGCTTGTAAGTTCATGGAACCAAGCAGGGAAACTCCATGTTCTGCATGTCCTAGTCAGTGCAATGCCTGTGTTCTTACTCAGCTGTAATTTGATTGCCTGCTTGATGTTATAAAAATGAAAGCAACGCAATGTCTGACAAAAAAAAAAAATCAAAAGCCAATCGTAGAATATTTCAGGTGAGCAATTATAGTAGGTGGGGGAAAAAAGAGAATTGTGATATCAGCAATGACCATGTGTCTTTAGCAAACTTCTGGACCTACACACATGTGCCATCAGAAGCTTGCTTTATTTATTTAGCTTTGCTTTTTGGCCTGTCTTGCATTCAGAAATGTGGTGTGTAAAAGTCCGGTGATGCTCCAGATAGTGTATTTTTTCAAGTCATTTCTTATTCCTCCTGAGTAATGTGGTGTCTACAGTAGAAGAAATAAATAGTCCTGTGAGGCTTAATCATCTATTATTGCCTATTTTGCTCTCTATAATAGTGTGCTTCATCTTATAGCTTTTTTTCTTTCAGGAGAACAGGCAGTTTTAAAGTATGTATTTAGTAATAAAAAAGGCAATTGCTTTCCATGAATTAATAGCATCCAAGGCTGAGGATGAATTATTGTAATATATATGTATACATATATATATGTGTATATATATATATATATATGTTGATGTTGACCACTACTACCCAAACAAAAATATTTAAGAGGACATTCATTCTTCTTAAATTGTTGTGTCCTGTGTTGATATGTAAATTTGACTTTTCAGTATGCCAAAGGATGTTTTGTTACACGCAAAGTCATATCTGGCTTTTAAAAACCTGTCCATTTAGTTTACCCCTGATTTATTAGTATTCCAGATCTCTTAGTTTACAGTACTTTAAGGAGCCCTGTGTCTCCCAATAAATATTGTTACTGTTATTCACAATGGTAAGGTGGCACATGGATTCTTAAATTCATTGTCTTCATCACTGATAGAGTAGATCTTGCAGAATTCTTTCAGAGTGGGCAGAGTGACTGGATTTGCGGAATCAGGACAAACTGGTTCTTGATGCCGTCTCTGATGCTTAAGAGGTGCACGCTTGATTGTGGGCAGGTCACATAATATCACAGTTTCTTCACCTGTTAAAAGAAGAAAATAATCCACATAGTGCATGTCTCACAGGGTTGTCTCCAGGCTCAAACATGATCATGTATGAAAGATGTGCTGCAGATTTTAAAGTCATATAATAAAATGTCTCTTATGTGAAAAGTTAAATTAATCATTAATTTCAAGTTAATTGAGAAAAACATTGATATTGATTATGATCCCTAATTCATATTTTACCTGTTTTTAAATGGAAGATGCTTAGCATATATTTAGAAACTTCTGGCTTTTTAAAAAACTTTTCTGAAGGGTATGTAAAGGAGTCTATCCTGTGGGTACTCTTTTTTTTTTTTAACTAGCAAAATGTTATCAAAGTGTAATTTGGGGATTTGAGGGGGCATGCTGAACTACAGTCAATAAACAAGCTGATAAGAGATTTGTAACTTGTAATTAAACTGCTCACCTGAAAGAGATACTTTGAATATTATTAATGTGTTTTTATATATGTATACATATACATATATATCGATCAAAGTTCATTAAGACACTGAGTATCTAAATGGCATTGCAGAAATGGAGTCAGTTAAAACAATTGCATTTCAACTATGTTGCTCATAATTTTTCCCCCTCAAGAGCTTATTTTTACAGACTAATATCTTGTTTGTAGTCATTTTGGAAGCTATTTGGACTGAACATTCAGTAGAATGTTCTACTGAACATTGAGGAAGTATTTTAATAAGAAAAAGTCTGTTATAAATACTATATAAAAATGAGGTTTTGTCTACACCAGTTATGTCATGTGTTTGGTCTTATCACTGGAAACTGGAGCCTTTGGTGGACAAGAAAGCAAACTTATATGAATCTCTGAAATCATTTATTCTGTATTGAAGATTACAAACCAGACAAATTCAGCTTTGGTGACTCTAGGATTCCAGCAGAAATACCCATTATAAAAATGAATTGTCATTTGTTCTTAATGTGTTTGAGGAGTAAAAAGGATATCGCTATGCATATTAAGATGGCCCTGTCTTAAAAATTTATTGTTTGAGGAGCAACAAATCCACCATGCCTATATTTATCTTTTTTTTAATGCACTTTAAAAAAATTGATGACACTTTGGTAACTTTTCTGCTTTGGAAGTTTGTCTGAAGAGAAGCACCCTGAAGCTTAAGAGGGTACTTCCTCCTGTCATCTACCAAAGGATATTTGTGAGTGGAATCCATTGTTACTTGTCCATACATTACACTGCTGCCCATTTATTTTCAGGTGCAATTCCAGATGTTCATTTTCATTGACAACTCCCAGTATGATGTGGATAATGATTACTGTTGGCACCATCTTTCTTCTTATATGTTACCATTGCAGTAGAATTCTGTGAATTTGCTCTATGTGATAGATTTAAGACTTAAGATGCCATGCTGGAGACGACATGTTTTTCAGAATGATACCTCACTGCAGTTTTAGAATTCCTGTCCCCATCCCCTGGGCCGGCTGACTTTTGGTTCTCATTACAGTGTCAGTTGTTTTAGTTTGACCTTTCTTGACAGTTACTGAAGTTGGATAGAAGATTACAGATTTTGCATATCTTTTTCATCTTTGCTGTTTGTCTTGTTTAAGTTTGGGAAGTGCATTCTTATAAACCAGATAACTTAGAAGAGTCTTGAAATGGGAAATTTGGACTTTTTTATTGGCTCACTTTTTAGTCCAAAAGAAAAGTGGTTCTGTTCTGATTTCACATGCCATTTCCCAAGCATGGGAAGCTCTCAGAGCACAGTAGCAGGTCAGCTCAGCAAACATCAAGTGTGGACCATGTGCAGGGCACAATTCCTGGCACAGGCGATACAAAGTTGAAATAAGACACATGTGCCTTCCCTCAAGAAGCTTAGAATGTAGTAAGGGGCAGGGAAATCTGAAAAACTGATTAGTTTTTTTAATAGTACTTTTTCTTGACCCTGATCATTGATTGGCATATGAATTTCAGAGTAGCAATAGTGGAATAACAGCTAAGGGAGAAAACTCTATCTGTAGAATACTGAGTGTAACCTTGGTTTAATTAAGGTTTAATATTGTCTTTTGTGATAAGGTCATCTGGGTATCTTGTGTGATAACTATACTAAGTATCATCACAGCCACTCAAGACCAAATATATGTCCTGGTGATTAATATATATGATCTTTAAGATCACACATCCCCAAATGGATTAATCTAAGTTCTTATCATTTAAAAAAGTAAAATGTCTATCGATTTCAATCATTGAAAATTCCTGAGTTCAAATTTTCAAGTAGGATCCCCTTATTTGTACCTGTATTGAAAGGTATAGGTGGCAGATTGCAGCAGCAGATTGTGATTTCTTAGATTTGCAAGCATATACTCATTCATAAACACAACATGTAGGACCTCCCTTCCCCCAGGTGAAGCCTCCTTAAAAGATTGTGACCAATGGAGTGCTTGTTAGCTGTCATTTGTGTTTAGGTCTTGCTGCTTAAAAATCCTAATGGTGCTTGCAGTTTTGCACATGAACCATTTCATTTTCTGTTTTTGAGGTACTTTAGGATGCTCTTAATATGGCATCATAGGCTTGGCAGGTTCCTCTTTCTTTCCTTATAGCTGAAAAGCATAACTAGCCCTGATAATCCTAGACAAGTGAGTACAATATCTATCTTATTTTAAGATACGTAGAGGAGAAATTATCTACTATAAGTGTGACTTTGATTTCTCCCTTATTGCCACCTTATCTATCCCCTTTTAAATTTAGAAAGTACTATTATTTTTACTTGTATATTAAAGAGTCCAATTCTGATCTTTTGTTTAAACCATACTTTTTTAAATCTAAAAATGTACTACTTTATCCTATCCAGAAGACTTTCTGATCATGTGTGATCAATTTAAGCACTAGCTCTCTAATTGTTGCTAATTACATTTTGCAAAAACATAATTATAGACTTTAGAAAATCATTATGTTGATACTAGTTAGTTTCCTTGATTTTAAGAATGGAATGTAGAGCTACAGCATATCTCCCTGTTAGTTTCTATGTTTTTTGTATATGCTAATCAGGTAATGGCTGCCACTTTTCCTCGGGGAATTTTTAAAGAGAGCCTTTAAATAATAGATGTGGTCGTTTTCTTTCATTGTGCGTAGAGAGAACCTAGGTCCAATAGTGACACACAGTAGCTGTTAACTGACTTTTTCTTGGTCGGTGAAACTTAAGAGCTAAAAAGGACTTTGTCATCTGGGGTCAGTCAGGTAAGGACACTTCAGCCCTGAAATGAATCAGTTTCAGTCCAGGACCCAATCTTGGCAGAACCAGGACAAGAACCCAGATCTATTGATTTTTTTTGCTCAGGGCTCTTTGAATTGAGCCACCATGTAGCAGCCTCTCACTCTTATGGCTCCATGGAATGGCTGTTTCTGAGGTATTTAATGTTTATACAGGAGCAAAGACAGAAAATCTGCTAGAACTTCATAACTTCATTTTTTCCTACTTCTCCATCTGCATCTTTCTCATCTTTAAGTACAAGAGAAGTTTTCAGAGTTCTCATTCTAGACCTCAGGACCAACTGGGGTTCTTATTGAAGAGCAAAGGAAGGAAGGAAACTCACTACAAGTCAAATGTTCCCCTTTCCTTTCCCCTTTCCTGTCTGTTATTTAGTAGCAAGTTTGCAAGGGGACAGACTTCAATCTTAACATTAGAGCTTTATGAAAACATGAATGAAACAAGGTGATAGCTATACATTTAAGGACCATGTTCATTTATGGGTTTTTGACTAGCTGGAACATATAATTTATTCTTCACGTAATCACTTTAAATTTATGCTCTTCTAAGAATGTTATCTTCCCTACTCCCCAAAAACTTTCCCATATTTCATTCTTAATTCCACTGAAAATGGTATGCCTTTGTCTTTGTGCCCCATATTTGAATTTATAGAATCTCAGAGTTGGAAGGTCATCAGATCCAACATATAATTAAATAGGAATTTCCTGTATTCAGACCTTCGTAATGGGCCATCTACCCTCTATTTGAACATTTCCAGTGACTGAGATTCACTACCTCACAAGCTAGCCCATTCCCATTTTTCAACACTTCTGATTATTCTAGATATGTTGAGCTAAAATTTGCTTCTCTATAACTTCCACCCAGTGATTCTGATTCTGCCATTTGGAGCTACATAGAGTTAAGTCTGATCCCTCTTCCATATGAGAGCCCTCCAGGTATTTGAAGACATTCGGCGCTTCCTTCCCTTCCTCAAGCGTTCTTCATATGACTCGATTACATCCTGCTTAATTACATCCCTGACAGCCTGGTTGACTTTCTCTTGATGCACTTCATTTTGTCAGTGTCCTTCTTAAAATGTGGCACTTGAAGCTAAAACAGTCCTTCAGCAATGGTCTGAATAGTTTTAGAGTTTAGCAAGACTCCCTTGTTCTGAACCCTATACTTATATTAATAATGCTCATAAGGTTGTAGCTTTTTTTTGACAGCCATATCACTGTTGACTCATATTGAGCTTGCAATTATGTAAAACCACAGTTCTTTTTAATGTGAAATTATGTTAGGCCTACTCTAAGTGCAGAACATTTAATTTGTGAGCCCATTCTTTCATCCTATGGAAATAGTTTGGGGTCATGTTTCTTTACTACCATTTCATCTCCCTCTAAAATTTGTGGATGATTTATCTATCCATAGATTTGCTGAACTTACCATCCTTTGTCTTCACCCAAGTCAAAATAAAAATGTTGAACTAAGTAAAGCTGGAGACAATGATCTGTGATTCAGATTCTGTGATCATACCCTAAAGCACATTACTAGAAACTTCCCCTGAAGTTGATGTTGATTTATTAATCAACATTTTTGGCTTACAGTAATCCAGCCAGCTAACCTTAATACAATCATACAACCCACACTCTTCCATTTTGTCCACAAATGTATCTTGATGCCTGTTGTCAGAGTCTTACTGAGATACACACACATATAGACACACACGTACACACATACATATACATACATGTATGTATACCCACATATCTGTTCCCTAATTACCAGTCTAACAAACCTATTTGAAAAATAAAACGAGGTTAGTTTGACATAAGTGCTTCTTAGAGTCCAAGTTTGGTCCTGGGGAATCATTGCTTCCTTCTACCTTTTTTTTTTTTTTTGGTCGGGGGGGGAGCACCAGCTTTTACTTTAGTATCATGGTCTACTTTGCCTTTGTCTGATGTATGAAATGCACATTGTTTTGAATAGTTCAGCTCATCCCAATGTATTTTAATCAGTGAGCAAATTGTGGGGGTGGTAGAGAGCAGGACGGATATAGAATTAAGTCCTAATACCACTAATTTGTACTCAAAATTTTTTACTTTGGTTACAGTTTGTGATTTCAAAAGGAATGATATGTACTTTGAAGTCTGTAATCCCTGTAGAGTTACATGAAGTGGCTTATATTGCCTATTCCATTGGGCTTCAATGATACCGCCATTTGTCATTCTTGTTGCCTGTTCAGTACAAAAATGTTTTATGTATGGCCTTGACGATTTTGTCTCATGCTGGATATAATTTCAAGAAGTTTTACCACTTAAGACACATTGTTTTTTACTGATGGCAGTTGTATTTCCTTGTTTTCATTTTATTTTAAAGTAGGCTAGCGTTTCATAAAGAATGTTGTCAATAGTTAAGTTTGAACTGCTAGCTATATCATATGAAATTTTATTTCTCAAAAGCCTTTTTAAAGAAGTAAATTATCTTACTAAAAATACACTGTAAAAAAAATAAATATTTGAATGGCAAACATTTAACTGTCTGTTTTGTTTGTTTAACTCCTTTTCAAAGTTCAAGGTCCAGAATGCTTGCCACTGTCTGTGATAATATGGGCCAAGGACTGCATGGATAATTTGAATTTAGAGAGGACCCCCCCCCCACCAAGACTTATTGTAGTGAGTAGTCATTAACCACCAAGCCTTTTTTTTTATTAAACCAGAACTATTGACAAGAATAGACTAATTTGAGTAGTATCTCTGAGTCCTTTAATAGAGGTTCTAATGATTATAAAAATGCTTACAGCAGTACTTCAAGCAAACAGTGAACAACAACAACAAAAAGACCAGAACTAATTGACTGAACTCTAATCCAAAACAAGCTTTGATACTGATATCTCACTGAATTATGGTAACCAAACCCAAACTGATTTCCCCTTTACCATCGCTGCTTCTCCCTCAAAAAAGGCACCTAGTGAACCATAACAAATTAAAATAATCTGTAAGGGATGGTCTGTTTAGAGCTGGAAAGAGCTTCATCCAGCTTTTTGTTTTATGGTTGAAGAATCCAAGGCACAAAAAAATGACTCTTCCAGTGCCCCATATGTAATAATAGAGAAGAGATTTGACACTAGGTCTTCTGACTGACTCCAAATCAATTGCACACTTGAAAATGCTACAATTGCAGGGTACTTAGTGAAAATCATGGTGTATATGATGACTTGTTGACAGCCACAGAGGAGTATTTATGCTTACATGGTATAAAGAGCACTCATTTGCTTTTGTGAATAGATCATTTCTTCCTAGGATGCAGGCATTCCTTTGTTACCTTTGAATTTTCCAG
This sequence comes from Pseudocheirus occidentalis, assembly GCA_028646575.1. Lineage (NCBI taxonomy): Eukaryota > Metazoa > Chordata > Mammalia > Diprotodontia > Pseudocheiridae > Pseudocheirus > Pseudocheirus occidentalis. Next base: position 53,025,104 of record CM053595.1, on the reverse strand, counting down.
AGAATCAAAACAAAAAATTGGCAGAAGCACTTTAATTCAGCTATCTTAGGGAACACAGCATAACATGCCCCAAGTAAGGGAAGACCAAGTGCCTGAATGTAGACTTTGTTTCTCAATGGGACGTCAAATAACTAAATCTATTGCCACAGGAAATCTTATCCTCATTTCCAAATGACTAGTAACAGAACTTCTCCCATATTTGTAATTTAAGGAAACAAGACAGTTTACAGGTGCTGATGAGGCTTAGCCCATGGCTCTAGGAATCCCAGGATGGCTTGCTCTGAAGATCTGCCATTCTACTGAGGGTATCCTGTCAGAATGGCATCCTGCTACGGACCGCCCAGTTATTGAGGTGAGGTGGCAGATGAAACTGACTAGAGAAAAGGGCTAGAAGGTAGTTTAATTACATAGGGAAAGAAGAGACTTAAGCATAGGATGACTATTAAAATAGTACATGGTAGATTTGTAAAATGTTTCCAAGAAAAACTATGATATTTTGTGGTGAAAGGGAAGGCAAAAGAGGACAGCAGAGGGATAAAGGATAGAACCGCAGTCCAACATCACTGCAGAATATTAGAAACTTGTCACAATGAATCACTGCTATTTTTTTAAGTTGTCTGTATAAGACATTTTGAATATTATACTATTTACTTTAAAAATTTTCACATAAAAAGTAATCAGACATCTCATAATTTCTATGTAGCCATTATCTGTATTAATAGTACATATAGAATAGTAGTACAATAAGATAACTTCGGAGTGACCAGATCCTAAGTGGTAATTAATGTCAGCCTGGTGAGAAGTCTTTAATGGAGCATCCCAGTGATGAGTCCTCGGCCCTGTTTCATTGTGATTAGTCACTTAAAGGATACCAAAATGGCAATGCTCATCAAGTGTGAAGATTTTTCTTTTTTAATCTCTGAAGGATTTCATAAGCTAACATGTTAGTATACAAAATTAAAATTCAAAAAATTGTGACATGATGAAATGATGTGCTAAACCTAATGAGATGAAATTTAATAAGGATAGGGCACTAATAGAGATTTCAAGGTCGTCATAGCCTCCTCCAAAATGACAGACACACCAAAAAAGAAGCAAAACTTAGAAATATGAAAGAAATGAACAACAAAAGAGCTCTAGGATCATGGATCAATTGAGAGTAAGGTCCAAAGTAGCAGTTCTCAAACTGTGGGTTATGTTCAATTTGTAACAATGAAAATACATCCTGCATATCAGATATTAACATTAAGATTCATAACAGTAGCAAAATTACAGTTATGAAGTAGCAATGAAAATAATTTTATGGTTGGGGGTCACCACAACATAAGGAACTGTATTAAAGGATCATGGCATTAGGAAGGTTAAGAACCACTAGTGCAAAGCATCAGAAACAATACATGCAGAAGAAATGATGCAAGATATATTAAGAGGTGGCTTCAAATGGATAAATTAACATTCACTAAATTAAAACAAGAATTCACACTGGCAAGAAAATCACTTGCCACAGTTAAAATATACTGCACAGACCTGAAACTGAATGGTGCTTTTTTTTTCTTTTTTTTGAGGGGGACTTGCCCAAGGTCGCACAGCTAGTAAGCGTTAAGTGTCTGAGGTCAGATTTGAACTCGGGTCCTCCTGACTCCAGGGCCGGTGCTCTATTCACTGTGCTACCTAGCCTCCCTAGAATGATGCTTTTTAAAAAATTGAGATGGAAAAATATGAAAACTAATATGGAGAATATATTTGCTAACGGAAATAGACAACCAAGAGTAGAATTAATACAGATGAGGACAATCACAGGCAATATAATAGAAGTTGGGTGCAGGGTGAAACTATGACTTTGGAATCACTAGAAAAAAGTTTGGAAACTGCAGTTTCTTTTTTTTTTTAATTAATTAATTTTTTTATTTGTTTTCTTGTTTACATCATTCATTTTCGTGACATTTTTTAATTACAAATTTTCTCCCTGTCTTTCCCTGCCCCAACCATAAAACAGCAGTCCCACTGTAAAGCCCCTCCCCTACTCTGCTCTCAAACTTTCTGCTAGGGCAGGGAGGGTCTCCCTACCCCAGCCCCTGTATATCTTAATTCCTTGTTGCAGGTATTGCCGAACTTTAAATTCTAGATTCTTTCGATTCTTCCCTTGTCCCCCACCCCCACTGGAAGGACAATCAATTCAATACAGGCTGTGGATGTGTGATTATACAGGACATCTTCATAGT
>CM053595.1:53002245-53022382 GCA_028646575.1 Pseudocheirus occidentalis | reverse complement strand
AGCCTTTTTTTCTTCTGGCCTAGTAGATGTGGTAATTGTGCCTCCAGTGCAGCAGATCTGCTCTCCTATAGCCATGTTTCCCCGCCCGATGCCCCTGGGCCTGAGCCGGCTGGGTTTCCCGCGGGTCCCAGACTGTTGAGAAGAGCCCCGCCTTCTGCGCTGCCTGTAGCAACAGATGTGCTTTCTGTCTTGTGGAGAGTTTTGGAGCTTGAAAATCTGTTTAGCGTCCCATTTTATGAGTTTTTTAGCGTGTTTGTGTGGGAGCTGTGGTGCTTTGCTGCTCCGCCCCCCCAAATAGTTCTTTCTAAAAACTTCAAAGATACAAAAGTAAGAATTGAATAGTTTTACCTTGGGGTAGATAGGTGCCACAGTGGATAGAATTGCCTGATCTAGAGTCAGGAAGACTTAACTTTCTGAGTTCAAATCAGGCCTCAGACACTCACTAGCTATGTGACCCTGGACAAGTCACTTAACCCTAGGAGTTTCCTCATCTGTAAAATGAGATGGAGAAGGAAATGGCAACCATTCCAGTATCTTTGCAAAAAAAACTCCAAATGGGATCACAGAGAGTCAGACACGAATGTAACAACTGAAAAATGATCAATGAATCTTCTCATCATATATCATTGTCATCCTCCCCTTCACCCCAAGCTGCAACACTAGTCTTTCTTTGATTTTTCTTTTGCCCTAAACATACCTTTAAAAGTCTTTTGTAGTGTTCTTATCATTCATTACTTGTCTCAGTTGGTGCTGGTGCATCTGATTTACAAAGCCTTTTCATTTTCTTATATTCCTCTTCACCAAATGGTTCTTGGTTCCATCTTTTACACACATCTCTGAAAAAGTCTGAGTTAATCATTGGACTTGTGGAGCCACACGAGTCTCTTTAGAGAGCTCTCCCTTTTTCCTTTAAGGGCAATGTTTCCATTTGTATTTTCAGAATTTCTACAGAGCATCTCACTACTGTTGGTTTGACTTACCTGGAAGGTCTTCAGTTCCCGAACCTTTGGAAATCTGCTTGACCAAAAATTATGGTACACATCAGGTAAGCTTTCTTTTCCTTCTTTATCCACGAATTTCAAGAGTGAGTGTTCACTGGCCCCCCAAGATTCCTGTCATTCTTACTTTCATGATTATTCCCTCTTTGTTGGTCAGAATCAGGCCTAGAATACTAAATGCCTCCATCTTTTGAGAATAAAATTATCTTTAAGGTAGGAATTTATCAGTTATCCTGTTTTGTTTTGCTTTTTTTACAGAAGAAATCTATCAGTTGTCCAAATAGTTTACATCCCCCATCAGCATGATGTTCGCTCTATGATATATTCATGATCTGTTTCCTAAATTCCTAAATCTAGTTCCTCCTTCTTTCCAGGGGCTTGAGGTATACTTCCATAAGAACATTCTTTCTGTTTCTTTTCCCATGGATTCTTTTTGTTGTTGTTGTTGTTGCTTTTTGGAGGGCAATTGGGGTTAAGTAACTTACCCAAGGTCACATGGCTAGTAAGTGTTAAGTGTCTGAGGCTGGATTTGAACCCAGGTCCTCCTGACTCCAGGGCTGGTGCTCTGTTCACTGCGCCACCTAGTCATCCCTTTTTCATTGATTCTTACTCAAACCCTTTCCACAATGATTTCCTCATTGAGTATATTTCCTTACTATATACAGCATCACTTCTATCAGTTGGGGAATACCTAAACAAATTATGGTAAATGAACATAGCAGACTATCACTGTGCCATAAAAATAATGAATATGAAGAATATAGGAAGGTACAGGATGACTTATATGAACTGATGCAAAGTCAGGTCAGCAGAACCAGGAAAACAGCCAATACAATTACTACAGCAGTAACATAACATGAATGCACTAGCCTTCTCTCCAAGAGGCTAAGCTTGCAGCATCTTTTGGGTTTGTGGCATGTCTTTCCTCTATTGCCAGTGAGGCCAAACAAACTGTCTTCCTTTTAGTGATTAAGTATTACTATATCTTCAAAGATATAGTAATACTAAACACACAAACATATCCCCAATACATTTGGGACACACTTTCCCCTATACCACCTTGGTCTCTGGAGAAGTGGACTCAAAACTTAGCTTAGTTCCTACATAGCATTGGTCCCACCAAGTTCATGGCCAGATGTGTCAAGACTGCCACTGCCAGAAGATATTTTCTGAAGCTCCTTGCTACTTGGGTCATTGATGCTGGATTGCCGGCAACACCAGGCCTGGATTTTAACCCCCACGTTCCTTTGGCTTGCTCTTTCATCCATGATCAGATCAGGGAGGCTCCACTCTCTACACGTACCTGCAACAGAAGTCAGTGAAATGACCACGGCCTGCGAGTAGTGGTGATGGTTATTGCTGGTGGTGGTTGTTGTTGGAGGTGGTGGTGGTGGAGGAGGAGAGAGAGACCTCTGAGGTGGTTCTCCTTACCTGTGATTTTTCACTAAATGCTATGAGAGCACTCTCACCTGGAAATAGGACAGAAGCAGTAGCTGAAGCTGAGAGGGTTTTTTGAAGACATTTGCAATTCTGGTTCCACAGCCAATCAAAAAAGCCTCCTCTCAACCACATGCTTACCCAGAAATAAAACAGTTACAGAATGCCTACATGTACTCCAGTCTCTCCAAGGCATTTCCTTTACAAATTGTCCCCATCTTCCCAGAAGCAGTTCCCTAGCGTCTTTTACCTGAGCAATTACATCAGCCAAGCAAGCGGATGGGGTCTGTACATATGCCAGACCCCCATTACAAATGTAAATAAAAATAATGGCAAAAATCAAAATGGAAAACTATGAAATTATAATAACTAATCCAGACCTAGGAGAAGCAATAAGAGAGTACATCTCCCTTCCTTCTTTGCGGAGGTGGGGGAATATGCTGACAGATTTGGTTGATGTGGGGTTCGTTTTGCTGGACAATTTTTCCTCTTTATTTTTGATTTTTTTTGGTTGTTATGAGATATGGCTCTGGGACAGTGAGAGAGGGTAGGATGTATTGAGAATGAAAGTAATATAAAACCAAAAACGAGTGATGATTTTAACAATAAATAAATATACAGCACTGCTCTGCAGATCTGGAGCAATGGTGCCCAAATTTAGATGGGCACTGCTTCCTTCTGAAATCAACAGTCACAAACGATTTATCTCTTGGCATCAAATTGTACAAACAACCAGACCAGTAGGAATTGCTCTGTTTCCCACTATGAGCACAATAAAGGTGAAGGCAAGGGGGTTTAAGAGATATGATTTGTGGGCCTTTAAGTGAGTTCTCCCCTGCCCTGGTTCTTCCTTGCTCCCTTGCCATGTTGGTCTAATGATCTTTTCCCAGATTCATAACTTTTTACCTTCCAGTCATTTGACTCAGGTACAAGAATTCTTAGTTAGAATTTTTCCTTTTGTGTGATACGGCTAGGCTTCTAATATATACTACTAATATACTATACTAATATAATACTTACTTTGTTTCTAGTCCATTTAAGGCAGCAATCTGGCTTCCTCCGGATTGGCCTAAACATCTTCTACATCTACATTTAAGAGTGTTCTCTCTTGGGCAGCTAGGTGGCGCAGTGAATAGAGCACTGGCCCTGGGGTCAGGACAATGTGAGTTCAAATTTGACCACAGGACACTTAACACAAAAAACTAGCTGTGTGACCTTGAGCAAGTCATTTAACCCCAATTGTCCTACCTTACCTCCTCCAAAAAAGCAAAAAAAAAAAAAAAGGAATATTCTCCCTTCCATTCTCATCTGTTCTATTTATTTCAGAAAACATTCCCATTTTACATATAAATCTCACACAAAGTTTTCTTTGAATCAAAACCTTAGCAAGCTCAACTTGCAATAATGATTCATATCTACATTGTGGGCAATTCCTTACAAGATTTTGTTCCAACATCATTTCACTTAAATGCAAGGACTTTGTGGGTAAACTGGCCCAGGAGGGGAGCCTTTTAAAGTGGAAAAACCATTATCATTTTAAAAAATCATTTTATTTTCAATTCACAGAATAAAACAAGCATTTCCATCACACAGTGCAATAAAAAAGGAGAAACTACAAATGAAACTACATGAAACTACAAATCTACCACATATAACTTGGTATTTAAAAAACCCGAACCATTATTGATGTTTTAAAAATCTCTTTGTTTTTTTAGCTCCTTGTAAGCTCTAAGGAGTGCATGGTTTTCTTTCCTTCTGGCCACTCAGTTCCCAACATCCAAGACCAGGACACGGGGAGATTATTGGATAAGCTTCAAAAACTTTGGTGTTAGTGATCTATCTGAAGCACTTACCTCTGTGAAGTAGAAGAATCCACAGGGCTGAGATAGGTTGGAGAGAAGGTGACCCAATGAGCATGGAATACGTGGAAGAGGAGGTAAGAAGACTAAGGATTTGGTGAACTGGTGCCAGATGAGGCTGGCAGTGCAGCACTGGCCAGCATCTAAAGCAATGATCTCTTCTCCTATACCATGTACTCCACCACAATGGTGTGATGCCCCTCTCAAGGCTACTAGTGTTGTGTCTCTATGTCTGCCACATCTTTCTTAATACATCCTAGGATAATGGTGCCAATCGCTGTGCCTTCCCTTATTACTGGGGGAGAGGAGGCAACTTGAGGAACCGAGAGCATCAATTGCAATGTGAGGTATGGGACTATAGGCTGATCCATGGGTCCTTTGGAATTGTCTTGGATCATTGAACTGATCAGAGTAGTCATGTCTTTTATAGTTGGTTACCACTATAACACTGTTGTGCTGTGAACAATGATCTCTTCATCTGTTCATGTGTCTTGCCATGTTTTTTTTTCTGAAAGCATCCCTCTTGTCCCTTCTTATAGAATAATAGTATTTTGTCACACTCTTATGCAGTTCCACAAATTACGAGCATCACTTCGATTTTGAATTCATTGCCACGACAAAAAACCAAAAATATTTATAAATTTTTTTGTACATATAGGTCTTTTTCCTTTTTATTTGTTCCCTTTGGGATATAGACCTAGTAGTGACATTGCTGAATCAAAGGGTATGCAAAATTTTATACCCCTTTGGACATTATTCCAAATTGTTCTCCAGAGTGTTTGGACCTGTTCACAACTCTACCAACAATGCATTAATGCATCTATTTTCTCTCATCTCCGACAGCATTTATCATTTCTGTTAGGTGTGAGGTGGTACCTCGGAGTTGTTTCAATTTGCATTTCTCTAATCAATAGTGATTTAGAACATTTTTTCATTTGATAATAGATTGCTTTAATTTCTTTTCCTGAAAGCTGCCTCTTCATATCCTTTGACCATTTATCAATTGGGAAATAATTTATTTTCTTATAAATGCGACTCAATTCTCTCTATATTTGAGAGATGAGGCCTTTTATTGGAGAAACTTGCTGTAAAATTTTATGATATTGCTTCATTTTCTAAGGTTATCTTTTAGCAAAATGTAGTTTGCCTGATCATCTCTTTTAATTAGATCTCTTTTTGCTTTTGCTTTGTCCGAGATCATGATTGCTATACCTGCCTTTTTTTTTTTTAACTTCAGCTGAAGCATAATAGATCCTGCTTCGGCCTTTTAACTTTTGTTTCTGTTTCAAGTGTCTCTTATAAACATATTGTTAGATTCTGATTTCTAATCCATTCTGCTATCTGCTTTAATTTTATGGCTGAGCTCATCCCATTCACATTCACAATTATGATTATTAACAGTGCATTTCCATCCATCCTTTTTTCCTGTTTATCCTTCTTTCTCTTTTATCCTATCTCTCCTTTAAAGTCTATTTTGCTTCTGACCACTGCCTCCCTTAATCTGCCCTTCCTTTTATTATCCCTCTCCCGTATATCTTATCCTCTTCTCATCTTATTTCCCTATTTTGTGAGCTAGATTTCTATATTCAATTCATTATGTATATATATTCTTTCTCTTTTGTACCAATTCCAATGAAATTGATGTTTAAGCACTGCCTGCTCCCCCCACCCCATTTTCTCCTGCACTATAAAAATTCTTCTTCGCTTGCCTCTTTTATATGAGGAAAATTTTCCTATTCCATTTCTCCCTTTTCCTGGGGAAGGGGAGGCACTGTCCCCAGCTTCAGGCTTTTTTAGACTGCTATCTTCAGAGCTGGTTCTGGAGGTTTAGAAGTTGTCAGTGCTTCCAAGATGGTATGATCTGGGGAGAGATATGGTCACTATCCTCCTGGTCTGATCTCTGGTCTTTATCCCAGAAAGGGCCCTTCTCCCCTGCAGTTGCAAGTACTAGTAGCCATCCTGGCCCCAGAGCTGTGACCAAGTCCCCCGTTCTTCTGCAACCACAAGCACTAATACTGAAAACTAGGCAACTAGGGCCCTCTTCCCTAGAAGAAGCACTTCTCTCTCCTCAATCTGTGTCTTGGAACTGCTTGTGGTCACTGGAGTTGCCAATTAGTGCCAGTTGTACCCAGTGCCACCAAAAGTTTCCTATAATCCCTTTCTGACTAGTTGTCTGTCCTTCCTTACCATCTCTGGGCTAAGAGGTCCCAAAGCTGCTGCTACTGTTGCCGCTGTTGCAGCTGCCTGCAAGGCCCATCACTGGTACTGCATCTGCGTTCCAGCCTGGCTTCCCACACTGTGTCATACACCTCTCCTCCTGCCCTCCCAAATTGTCTTAGGCTGGAGAAATATCTCACTCTGATATCTTATTGGCTCTGCCACTCCAACAGTTTTAAAGTTGTTTGGAGGGAAATGTTGAGAGAGTTTATCTGGGTTTCATTCCTTCATCTTGGTTTCACCCTGCCCAGTACATAATTCCTCTTAATGCATTTAGACCTTTCCCTCTGAGATTATCTCCAATTATTTGTCTATATCTTATTTGTACATGATTGTTTACATGTTTCTCCCCTATCAGACGATGAGCTCCTTGACAGCAGGGACTGTATTTTTACCTGTATTTGCCTCTATATTGCCTGTACCCTAGGTGGTTAGCAGTGTGTGGCAGACAGTAGTAGATGTTTAATAAAGCTTGTTGACTGGAATTTACTTAACTTAGCTTGATGTCTTGTCAAAGCTCCCTTTCATTTGGTTTTACCTTCCACTGCTTCTCTCTGACTTATGAGACAGATGATACTGCTTACAATCATCTTTCTTTGTAAGATTCTATAAGTGAGTTTACTCTATATTCTGAGTTTGTCAATTATCTTTCTCTTTTTGTCAAGTAATACAGCTTTTTGCTGACTAGGACACCTTATGGTCTCTTTGGGATTCTGTGGCAATTAATTTATATTGATTAAATTTCTGCATACATTTTTTATAATCCTTGTTGATGTTATTTCTGTTGCTCGTTTGTGTTAAATGACTCTTCTTTCTCTGGCTCCTTTATTAGAATGCAAGTTTCTTGAGGACAGATACTATTTTTTGCCTTTCTTTATATCTCCATAGCCTTAATAAGTGCTTGTTGACTGGATAAATCATTTGTTTAAATAGCTCAGGACTGAAATGTTTCAATTGTTTGCCATATTTTCTCCTCGTTATTCTTTTCTTCCTGCCTAATTCTGATCTTAGTTCTAGCAAGTTGATGATCTTAATGTATAGACAGCTGATTCATGAATAATTCTTACATCTATAGCAAATAACATAGATCATTCAAAATGTTGTTTGGTGCTTGCCAGATCTGGAATTTGTCAATTATTTTCTCAAATGAAGAGTCTATAACCTAAAAGCAGGGAAGAGAAGACAAGTCAAGACAAGAGAAAAGCAGACAAGGGAAAAGAAGAGGAAGATGAGAGGGGAAGAAAGAAGAGAAAAGGAGAGGAGAGATAGGATGAAGGGAAGAGGGTGGGGAGGGAGAGGGGGCACAAGAAAGGGAAGTGGAGAGTAAGGCTGAGGGGAGGAGAGGAGAGGAAGTTAAGGCAGGATCTACAAATGTAATAAGAAATGAAATAACTCAAATTTGCTTCTCAAGGATCTCTCCTCATGAGGGGTATAGGTAAGATCGACAAGGAACAGGTATAGACCATAAATGGTGGAACAGAATTCACGATGGCTTTGAAGAACATAGAAATAAGAACAAGATAATTTAAAACATTAGAAAGTGGAATCATGAAAAAATGTTGCTTAAGACTAAAGGGTGGGGAGGAAAGGAAAGACACAATTTTGAACCATATGCTTACCAAGGCAGGGAAAGGGAAAATTTATATAGGGGGTGGATAGGAAAGGATGACAGATAGATAGATAGATAGATAGATGGATAGATAGATAGATAGATAGATAGATAGATAGATAATGGATGGATGGATAGATAGATAGATGATGGATGGATAGATAGATAAATGATGGATGGATGGATAGATAGATAGATGGATAGATGGTGGATGGATGGATAGATAGATAGATAGATGATGGATGGATGATAGATACATAGATAGATGATGGATGGATAGATAGATAGATAAATGATGGATGGATGGATAGATAGATAGATAGATGATGGATGGATGGATAGATAGATAGATAGATAGATGATGGATAGATGGATGGAAAGATAGATAGATAGATAAATAGATGATGGATGGATAAATGGATAGATGATGGATGGATAGATAGATAGATTATGGATGGATGGATAGATAGATATATAGATAGATAGATGATGGATGGATGGATAGATAGATAGATAGATAGACAGACTGACAATTTAAGTAAATGTAAGGAATTTGGTTAAGATACATTTATAGAGTGGCAGGAGTGGGTTAGGGTAAAGAGAATGAGTCCTTGGGAACAGACTGGCATCGAAGTAGTTTAAACAAGACTAATTGCAGAGACTTATAAGAAGAAGGCCACACAAATCAATTAGAGATAAATATTGAAGAAAATATGAACCTAACAATCACAACCTTAAATACAATGAACTAAATACCCCAATAAGGTATTGGCAAAATGGGTAAGAAAACAAATAGGCAGCATGGTGTGATGTAGAGGAGATTGGATCTGGATTTAAGAAAACTTGGATTCAAATTCCACCTCACACATTTACTAGCTATATGCTCCTGGGCAACTCACCTAACCTCTCAGTTTCCTTACCAGTTAACCCTCACACAAACTGGTAAGAACAAGCTATGACTGATAGACAAGACTTCTTATCCTGAGTGAAAGCAGGGGTGAAAGATATAACCCTAGGGCAGGTGAGGAGGAGATAAGAGAGAGGAGGGTAGGGGGCCAGTTTGCTCTGGTTGCCACTATGACCTCAAGTATGGGACTATTTCCCATAGCCTCCATGCCCAAATGGTTTCAACCATGATGTAGGAGTGGAGGTGACCAGAGTTTTGGTCGTCACCAGCTTTTGGAGGGTGACTGAAAGAAATAAGAGGAATCTGCTAGAATTACTGTTGCTATTGTTCTTATTGCTGCCATTCTCACCAACAAATTTCAATATGTGCACCACCTGGAGCCAGTGCAGAATAAACTGTCATACTGTCTTCTTTTATGGACAGCTATCAATAGTAAAACTCCCTGTCCCCTTTTGCCCCATAAGAGTATATATCTTTTCCAAAGCTAACTTCTACTCTTCAAAATTTATATTTTTCGTCATTGTTCACCTAATCTCTAAAAAGCCATATTAAAATTGTGGCTAACTCCAAACTGTTGTTGGAGAGAGAGGAGAGAGACAGAGATACTCTTTATGTATCACAAGGTTGGTTGTTGGCCTGGAGGCTCAAATGAACCCAAGATATTTTTATTGACAACATAGCAAACTCCTTGAAAGCAGAGATAAAAATGAATTCAGACATTAGCCTGAGCAAAGAATGATCTCATGTTGCCATTTGAGGGAAAGCTGATTAGTGAATGGGGAAAAGGAGTTTCGTTCAGAGGTAGTTGCCTTAGAGACCTGAGGCATATCTCCTTCTTCTGGTTTCATTTCATAAAGGGAATTTGAAGATTTTCCCTACTTTTGAAAACCTTCTCTACCCCTTAATAGGCTGACTGTAATCACATGGAGTCTGTTGTGGGAGGAGTTTGCTGAAGGGTGAAGCAGAGCCCGTAGGAAGCTGGGAGTCAGAGCAATTACAGTTGGAGAGAGGAGAGGACAAACCCAGGGAGACAGTTAGGCTCCTGAGTATTTGTGGGAAGGCTAAAGGATGGTGTGGCTCTCTGTGGTGTTATGGTCTATTAACTTCTTTGCTGCTATGATGGATTTGGCTTTCTGGTTTGGTGATTTGGTTTTCTGGTGTCTGAATAAATGTTTTGCTTCTGTCTCCTATATGAAGAGTCTGTTATATTTTGTGATTGAGAACTATGCTGGTATGTTTACAATCACTATTGGCACTGTGAATATTGTGTTGGCACTACAGTGGGTGGAGCTGAGATGGTAGAAAAAAGGCAGGAACTCATCTGAGCTCTCCCCAAAACCCTTCTGGAAAACCTTAAATAATGCTTCAAAACAAATTCTAGAACAGGAGAATCCCCAAAACGATAAGGTGAAACAAATTTTCAGCCCAAAACAACTTAAAAGATCATCAGGAAAGATCTGTCATACCAGAGTGAAAGTGGAGCACAGTCCAGTGGAGGCCATGCTAGAGCAACCTGGACCCAGGAAAACCAGGAGCAGGCTTTGGGAATGACTGAATCATTGACAATGGTTGCTTCCAGAGCTTTCAACCCACATATGGTAAGGTGGTGAAACAATTGGTCAAAAGGAGATTATAGGGATATCTTTACTGGTGCTGGGGGTGGGACTCTGTTGCTTTGCCCATCCTTGGATCTGGCTTGCAGTTCTGGGTAGCAGTTCCAGGGCAAAGAGGAGCAGTAGAATGGGGACACTTGCCACAGTTGCAGGGCAGAAAAAATACTTTTGGTCACCCACACACCAGAATGCAGGTCAGCAAAGTATTAAACACACCTCTCCTTACATCATACCACCTTGAAAGAACAGAAAACTTGCAGGTCCCTGGAAGTGTCTCTGAAAACCGCTACACAAAATCCCTGAAACTTGGGACAGTGCACCCTTCTCCCTGGAAGCTGAGCAACACTTTAGCAAAGAGTTAAAAGTCAAGAAATGACAGGAAAAAATGAGCAAAAAACAGAAAAAATTATAATTATAGAAAGTTACTATGGTGGCAAAAAGAGCAAAATATACACTCAAAAGAAGACAACAAAGTCAAAACTCCTACATCCAAAGCCTCAAAAAAATACAAATTGGTCTCAGTCCATGGAAGAACTCAAAAGGGATTTTGAAAATCTAGTAAGAGAGGTAGAGGAAAAATTGGGAAGAGAAATGAGAATGATGCAAGAAAGTCATGAAAAAGGAGGCAACAACTTGAAAGTACTGAGGAAAATAATATCTTAAAAAACAGACTAGGACAAATACAAAGAGGTGTACAAAAATTCACTGAGTAGAATTCACTGAGTAAAATTTACTGAGTTGAAAAGCAGAACTGGTCAAATGGAAAAAGATTAAAAAATTCAATGAAAAGAAGAATTCCTAAAAACCTGAATTGGCCAGATGGAAAAAGAGGTACAACAAGAGGTACAAAAGCTCACTAAAGAAATCCTTAAAAATTAGAATTGAACAAGTGGAAAATAATGACTCCATGAGGCATCAAGAAACAAAATCAAAAGAATGGGAAAAATAGAAGACAATGTGAAATATCTCATTGGAATAACAACTCACCTAGAAAATAAATCCAGGAGAGATAATTTTAAAATTATTGGTCTTCCTGAAAGCCATAATAAAAAAAGAACCTAGACATCATTTTTCAAGAAATTATCAAGGAAAACTGCCTTCATATTCTAGAACCAGGGGGTAAAATAGAAATGGAAAGAATCCACTAATCACCTGAAAGAGATCCTAAATGAAACCTCTCAGGAACCTATTATATTCAAAATCCAGAACTCCCAGGTCAAGGAAAAAATATTGCAAGAAGCCAGAAACAATTCAACTACCATTGAGCCATAGTCAGGATAACACAAGATTTAGCAGCTTCTACATTAAAGAAGCGGAGGGCTTGGAATATGATATCCTGGAAGGCAAAGAAGTTAGGATTACAACCAAGAAGCATCTATTATCTTTCAGGGGGGAAAATGAATATTCAATGAAATAGAGAACTTTCAAGCATTCTTGATGGAAAGACCGGAATTGAATAGAAAATCTGATTTTCAAATACAAGACTCAAGAGAAGCATGAAAAGGCAAACAGGAAAGGGAAATCATAAGGGACTCAACAAGAGCAAATGGTTTACATTCCTACAGGGGAATATGATACCTGTAACTAATAAGAACCTTCTCATTATCAGGGCAGCCAGAAGGAGTATATATAGACAGAGGGCACGGGTGTAAATAGAATATTAAGGGATGATAGCTAAAAAAGGGAGAGGTAGAATGGGGGTAAATTATTTCACATAAAAGAGGCAAGAAAGAACCTTTAGAATGGAGGGGTAGATGGGGTAGATATTGAGGAGCACCTGAACCTTATTCTCACTGGAATTGATTCAAAGAGGGAGTAATGTAAACACTCAGTTGGATATAGAAATCTATCTTACCCTACAGAAAAGTAGGAGGGGGAGGGGATAAGAGAAGGGAGAGAGTGCTGATAGAAAGGGAGAGAGGACTGGGGGAGGTGGTAATCATAAGTAAAACACTTTTGAGGAGGTACAGGGTGGAAGGAGAGAGAGAATAGAATAAACAGGGGAGAAATAGGATGGAGGGAAATAAAGGTAGCAATCATAACTATGAAAAATTTTTTTGAAGCAAGTTTCTCTGATAAAAGCCTCATTTCTCAAATATTTAGAGAACTGAGTCAAATTTATAAAAATAAAAACCATTCCTCAACTGATAAATGATCAAAAGTTATGAAGTCAGTTTTCAAATTGAAGTAATTAAAGCTATTTATAGCCATATGAAACAATGTTCTAAAACACTATTGATTGGAGAATTGCAAATTTAAAAAATTCTGAGGAAAATAACAAATGTCTGAGGGAATGTGGGAAAACGGAGACACTAAATCATTTTTGTGGAGTTGTGAACTGGTTCAGCCATTATGCAGAGTAATTTGGAACTATGCCCAAAAGCCTATAAAACCATGCATACCTTTTGACTTGGTAATAATACCACTACTAGGTTTGTGTCCCAAAAGAGATAAAAAAGAAAAAGACCTCTATGCACAAGAACATTTATAGCAGCTCTTTTCTGATGGCAAAGAATTGGAAATTGAGGAGATGTTGGGGAATGGCTGAACAACTTGGGGTATATGATTGTGATAGAATACTATTGTGTTATAAGAAATGATTATCAGAATGCTTTCAGAAAAACCTGGAAAGACTTACGTGAACAAAGTGAAATGAGTAGAAGCAGGAGAACATTGCACGTAGTAACAGCAATATTGTAAGACGATTAGCTATGAATGATTTAGCTATACTCAGCAATATTATAATCCAAGACAACTCTGAAGGACTTATGATTAAAAATGCTGTCCATCCCCAGAGAAAAAACTGATGGAGTCTGAATGAAGATCAAAGTGTAATTTTAAAAAACAATAACTTTATTTTTCTCATTTTGTTTTGTTTGGTCTATGTTTTCTTTTTAAACATGACTAATATGAAAATATGTTTTGCACGACCACACATGTAGAGCCTATATTACATTGCTTGCTTTCTCACTGAGGGAAATGGGAAGGGAGGGAGAAAATTTGGAACTCAAAATTTAAAAAAACAAATGTTAAAAATTGTTTTTCAATGTAATTGGGGGAAATTATTTCTAAATATTAAATAAATAATTAAAAGTAGAATAAATAAATTGTTGTTATAGAATAGAGTTTAAATGGAGACTGAAACAATCTACATGCTATTGTTCTTTTTCATGTTTGGTTTTCTTTCTTTTTTCCCATTGTTCACTCCATTGGTTACCACCCTTCTATACAACCAGACTAATGTCCATTGTGAAAGTATGTGCAGATCCTACACTTGATTGCACACCACCAAGGAGGGGGGAGGGAAGAGGGAGGGGAGAAAATTTGAAACTGAAGGGATGGTGGAACTGAATCTTGTAAACTAAAAGTAAATAAACAAATCAATTTTAAAAAAAATAAAAATTTGCAACGTAAAAAAAGATGTCTTGAATTAATGAGAAAGCAGCCAATATAGCAAAAATTATGATCTTTAGTCAGAAGAAGGAGTTGCAATTGGGGTTCCACGTAGCAGCAAGTTTTGGGAAGTCCCAAGAAGGAGCTGGAAGCTGAGTTCTTATAAAGTATTTGGGCAAAGGGAGAAGGACTGCAAGTGCAAAGGGATTGGGACATTCTATAGCTTCACAAGGGTAAGTTGTTTTGAGCTACATTTCTCTTATTATTAGTGACTTGGAGGATTTTTTTTTACGTGGTTGTGAACACTTTTCAGTTTTTCTTTTGAGAATTGTTCCTGAGGGATGGCTATTAGTTTTACGTGCACGCACACACACACACACACACACACACACACACACACACACACACATACACACACACACCACATACACACACAAACCTTATATAAATTGGTACAAATTTTTTTCCTCATTCAACCACTTCCCTTCTGATATTAGTAGTCTGTGCTGTAAACAGTCTTATGTTCCTTCAATTACTATAATTTTTTAAGGTAACTGCATTTCCATTAACTCTCTTCCACTCATTCCTGATCCCCTCTTCTCATTTGATATCCCCCTTTCATCTCCTCCCTTTTAGCTAGGCCTGTTCCTTAGTTTTTAAATTTCATTTTTGTACCCCTTTCTTTTCTTTTTCTTTTTAGAGGGGTGAAGTTAGGTCAATTGGGATTAAGTGACTTGCCCAAGGTCATATGGCTATTTTTTTGTGTTAAGTGTCTGAGGCCAAATTTGAACTCAGGTCCTCCTGACTTCAGGGCCGGTGCTCTCTTCTCTGTGCCACCTAGCTGCCCCTGTACCTTTCTTAAAAAGGATTTTTCTCATTCTCTTCATTATCTGTCTTTTCTTTCTGTTTACTCTACACCTTCATTCTCTGATTTGTGACTCTTATAATTATCTGGCCACTTGCTTTTCTCTATATTCTTCACACAATCAAAACTCCTAAGGCATCCCATTCTAGGCTCTCCTCTCTAAGTGCTTTCTGCCACTTCCATGACGGCTTGCTTTATATATTCTCCTTTTCCAATGTGCCCCATTTCCAGAACAATGGCAATTATTACAGATGTCAGAGAGGACACTGCCTCATGGTAGGTCCCCTTCCCTAACACGTCCCTGATTCCATCACTGATCTGTACCCTTTCTCGTAGATCTTTTTTCTTCATTTATTTAGAAATCTCTTCCTTGTGACCACGCTTTCTCGTTCTCCCAGGTACCAATTACCTCCAAGGATTCCAACTCCTCCACTCCCAAGATAAGTAGACTTCGCAAATCCTGCAGTCCTCATTCGATGTTAGATCCTCATCTCTTTTCACTGACTATCTTTCTTCATCCATAGTAGTCTTCTTTAGTGGAGCTCTCTACCACCTCCAAAGTGAGACCTCCTTCCTTTCTTCTTCTTTCCCAATCCCTTCCCCACTGTCTCCACTCTTCTTTAGATTGTTCTCCTTCTGAGATCATAGACATCGCCTTTCCCTTATTTCTAGCTCTTGATTTAACCAGGGCACATCACTCACTCCTATTTAGCAACCTGGTCTTCTTCCCCACCTTTCAGGTACCCTCCCAGTTTGTAATGTAGCCCCACAAAAGACACATTCCCACATAGGTGAGGTTCCACAGGGTTGTGTCCATAATAGCCCCATTAACCTCCCACGAGTTACCTCCAATAGATTTCTGCCTTCACCCTCCTTCCCCTCCCCCTGCTTCTTGTATACATTCAGAAGGAAGTCTCTTACTCTGTTGCCATTATATTGCTGTCACTGTCCTCGCTGGCTACATTTATTCACTCCTCTTGCATTTCTGTTTGTTTGAGGGTGTTCAAGATGCAAATAATCTCTTCAGTTCTGGCTTTCTTTCTAAAAATGTTTCAACCTTCTCTTTTGTCAAACATCCATCTTTTGTCCTCTTTGGCTAAAATCAGATTTGCAGGATAGGCCCCTGCATTCTTGTTGGATTGCATCCTGAGCTGCATAGCTCTATAGTATACATTATTCCATTCTCTCTCTTTTTTAAAGTGGGTATTGAATCACCTTGCATTATTCAAATGACTTCCTTTGTATTTAACGGTGTTCCTCCTGGATGACCTACAGAACTTGTTTCTGAATTGAATTAATAAATTTAAATTTTGTCTTAGAGTTTGCAGCCTTGTTATTATTATTATTTTTTCTTCTGGAGGTGATCTGTGAATTCTTTCCATTGGAATTTAATTTAACATGTTCAGAAATTCTGGGTCATTCTTTTTTATCATTTCCTTTATTATGGTGGTAATATTTTTTGTCCTGCCATGTTCTTCTGGAAGACATCCTTAGAATATCTATGTACATCCTGTCCTTGAGTTCAGTAGGTCTAGCTTGCATAGTGAGCATGTTTTCTTTCAATGTTGTTGGTTTTTATTTCTCTTTACGTCTCTTCTTCTCTTTACTTCTCCCTTCACTTCTTGTTTTTGAATT
The DNA here is from genome assembly GCA_028646575.1 of Pseudocheirus occidentalis. NCBI lineage: Eukaryota > Metazoa > Chordata > Mammalia > Diprotodontia > Pseudocheiridae > Pseudocheirus > Pseudocheirus occidentalis. The sequence continues at coordinate 53,005,849 of CM053595.1, read as the reverse complement.
CCCAATCTATTGGTCTCCTTTATGTCTCTTTGATGAAGCTTGCCATTACAGATTCAAGTTTTTCTATTCTGCTCATTGTTTTTGCTGTGCTGGATGTAAATTCTACTCTCATAATTCTCATTCTCTTTTAACCCATTCAGGAGTAGCATGTTGTTATTCCTTTTCTCCTTGAATTCCACAAAGTCTTCTAGTTCATCAAGTGTTGGATAATTTTCCTTTATTTCTCAGTATTTATTCATAGATGCCTGAACTTGTCTACTAGTTCTGGAAGCCAGGTATCCTTCTATTGCTACAGTTTTTCCTATTGATTTATCTGTTTATGTTCAAGGTCTTCAAGGTTTTCTTCTTCCTGAAATCTTTGGTACCTTCAGTCTTCTCTCCTTCCCCTCCCCCACCCTTTGCCTTATCATTCACTTCCTGACTCCCTCCCATCTGATTGTGGTTTCCTTGGAGGCTAGATCTCAAAGAGTCTCAGCCTCCTCCCACACTAGGCAATTCATGGTTCATCAACCTAAGTTTCTGCCCTAATTAATTCTTGAGTGGTCAGAACTGGCCCCATCTGGATATTGTATACTTTTCCTTAGGCTTATGGAGTACTACAAAGTCCCCCATATACATGACCTGTCCTGGTAACCTGATCCACTTCCTCTGTTCTTTAGTTGTCTGGGCCAGTACAGGTAATTCAGAGCCTGTTTTCCCCAGCACTGCCAGTTCAGGACTTTGCAGTACTGGTGCTTCCTGTTTGTAGCTCCTGGTAGGCATTTGCTCCTGAAGCTGAGCTGGCTGTTGAGTACAGAACAAGTGCCAGGGTCTCCATGGCATTGGAAAGAGGGAGGACTGGTGTCTATGGGTGAGTTTTGATGTAGGCCAATGTCGTGTCCTTGGGGTTGCAAATGTAGCCTCATTGCCAATAGTATGGGAGGTAGAGAAAGGGTGCTAAGTGAGCTCAGGGTCAGTGAGCATCAGTTTCTGGGTTTTTTTTAAACTTTCTTTTGGAGTCTGGGTGTCCTCTACCATGGAAACAGCTGAAGTTGTTTTATCTTTGGTGCATAATTTCTATTTTGGAGAGGTCTGAGAAGTTGTGGTGATTGGAGAAAATTTCTGGTCTGATATCTTATTGCTCACATGACCCAGAGTTATAAATGAATGCACTTTTAAAATAAAAGGAATCCATAGAACAAAAAGTTAAAAATGACAACAAAACTTGGGAAAAGCAATTAGCTTACAAAGAGTACAAAATTGTATACCAGCAAATGTACAAAGCTGAATTAATTTAATAGGAAATGAGAGAGAAGAAATGTGTCCCTTTAAAACTTTACTATCTCCAAAGGGTATTAAGGAAGTTAAATAAGAAAATAAAATAGAAGTGGTGTGTGTGTGTGTGTGTGTGTGTGTGTGTGTGTGTGTGTTGGTCCTATTCTAAGGGTCTGAAGAGGGGAATGAAAAAGCAGGGTAAAAGGAAGAATATGCTGATGTAGAAAGGAAGAAGAAGGGAGTGGAACTTGTTCTTTCTCCTAATTGAGGTGCACACAAATGGAGGATAGGATTCTCCTCATTCTGGGTATTGCTACTTCAACTCACTAGCTCTGGCTTGGGTGGAGAATGTTGACTCTTTGTCCAGATTGCCCAAGGCTGGGAGTGATCTAGAGATAGTGATAGTTTCGGTCCAAAAGTGACATGATGTCGACTCTCAGCCCTTCATTGGAGTGAGCTCACTTCTCTTTATAAAGTCCATCACTTACTAATTGTTAACCAATCAGAGCTGGTTATCACCTTCATTAACACTCCTCTTCCAAAAGGGCTTATAAACTGTGAGCCAGCCACCATGATTGCATTTGGTCTAAGAGAGAGATAGCCAAATGACCATCCTTTTAGTACAATGCAGGCATTATTAAGAAAATGATTAAATTACCCAGAAATTATATCTTTTGAACCTTTTTAAGTGCCACAGTGTAAAAATGTATCAAACTCAGAAGCAGGAATAGGGAGTGAACTAAGAGAGAGGCTAAAATCAGGGAGAGAGTTATTAATAAGCCAAATAAACTTCCTTATTCTGAAGAGGGAGTAAAAGGAGGGAAGAAAAGATAAAAAAAGAACTAGATAAGGTCGTGGAATGGGGGAAACCTGTGGCCTTGAGGCCACATGTGGCCTTCTAGGTCCTTGGGTATGGCCTTTTGACTGAGCCCAGGTTTTGCAGAACAAATCCTTTTATTGAGGGGATTTGTTCTGTGAAGTTTGGATTCAGTCAAAGGGCCGCACTTGGGGACCTAGAGGGACCACATGTGGCCTTTAGGCCGCAGGTTCCCCACCCTTGAAAAGAAGTCTTTTAGACAATTATGGAATGGCTGACCATCAAGTGGGATATGGATATAATAAACTATTAGTATACCATAAAAAATGAGGAAAAAGATAATTTTAGAGAAACCTAGCTACTATGAACTGATACAAAGTGAAGTGAGCAGAACTAAGAGTACAATTTATACAAGGACAACAACATTGTAAAGAAAAGGAGCTTTGAAAGACTTAAGAACACTGGTCAATTTAATGACCTATTATGATTCCAGAGGACCTATGATGTGTGTTACCTGTCTCTTAATAGAGAGCTGACAGACACAAGATGCAAGGGCATATATATATGTGTGTGTGTATACATACACACACACACACATATACACACACACACATATTTAGAGGGAGGAAGGCAAGGCAATTAAGGTTAAGTGACTTAGCCAAGATCATACAGATAGTGTGTCAAATGTCTGAGGCTGGATCTGAACTCAGGTCCCCCTGACTCCAGGGCTGGTGCTCTATTCACTATACCACCTAGCTGCCCCAAAAAGGGCTGTATTTTTTGAACATGGTCGTGGGATGGGTTAATTTATCTAAATATACTTGCTTGTTATAAAGGTTTTTTTCCCTTTCAGTTAATTGGGAGGGAGCTTGAGGAGAAGGAAAATTAGTAATAATAATGGGGAAGAAAGAGAAGGTCATTGAAACATTCTTAAAATTCACAGAAGAAACCAAAAGGATGTTCAGAAGGAAGCACAGAGAAGCAGAACAGTTTTGAAAATAACATGAAGAATTTATACTTTTTTTAAGAAAGTAGCATAAATGGACAATCACATAGAAAATCCTTTTATGTTTTCCTATGTATATGGAAATACCTTTTTGGTTTATGTTTAATTTCAACATAAAAAGAATCAAAATCCAACTTCCAAGATCCTTTCCAGTTTTTAAGTGCTATTATAGTACTGTTGATACTGAATCCTGCTGTGTAATGCCAGGCCTGTTGTCTAATCCAACCTAAACTTTCAAATAACCGGATCTATGATTTCACCAGTGTGTATAGTCACCCTCTCTTACCTGCCTACTTTATGTCTTTAATCTCCCATAAATTCATCATATGAAGTCTACCCAACATGGTTAATAATAAAATACATGGACTTGTTATCAGTTATGCTTTATTTCAGCTGCATAATAAATCCATCTTCTTTTTTGTATATATACATCCTTGATGATGACCTTTCTTCTGTTTCTCCTCAATTTATTTCCTTGTCTGTAATGTTTTGTATCCTATTCATGTCTTCCAGGAACTTCTCCTTTA
>CM053595.1:52976515-53001745 GCA_028646575.1 Pseudocheirus occidentalis | reverse complement strand
GGAGACAGGGAGAGACAAAATGGAGTTAATCATCCCATAAAAAAGAGGCAAGGAATAACTTTTACAACTTTACTTTTATTTACTCTCATTGAATTTGGCTTAGGGAAGGAATGACATAAACTCTAAATTGAGTATCTTGCCACACAGGAGAATAGGGAGGATGGGGATGGGGGGGAGGTGATGGAGGGAAGGGGGGGGAGGGTTGCGGGAAGCACACACGTCAGTAAAGGGACATGGACAGGGTAGAGAACAAAACAAGGGGGGCGGGGTACAGGATAGGAAGGAGGAAGGAGGGACATACAATCAGCCTCTCACAATTTGCCCACCATGGAGATGTCCTGCTTAATTACACATGTACAGCCTGTATTGAATTGTCACTCCTTCCAGTGGGAGTGGGTGACAGGGGAGGAATTGCAAGAATTTAGAATTTAAAGCTATACAATCAAATGCAACTGTGAAATAATACATACAGGAACGGGGGCAGGGAGACCCTCCCTGCCCTACTAGAAAGCTACAGGGGTGTTGGAGGAGGACATAAAGGGGAACAGATGGTGGGAGGGGCTGTATGGTGGGATCAATGTTTTGAGCTGGGGGGTAGGGGAAAGAAGGGGAGAAAATTTGTAACTCAAAACCTTGTGGAAATGAATGATGTAACCAAGAAAATAAATTTTTAAAAAAAGTGAGAAAAGGCCATTTAGATTTAGCAAGTAAGGCTATAAGCTAGACTGCAGAGGGCTAAGAAGACAGGAAGTGGAGGTTACAAAGTATACACATTTCTTTTTTAGAGTGACTTTGAAAAGGAAGAGAGACAGTGAAGTCTGATAGGGTCAAGTGAGGGTTTGTAGAAGTAGGGAAAGACCCAGCTGTGAGGGGCAGAGAAACTGAGACAGAAGGAAAAGGATAGAATCAAGGTACATTGTAGAGAAGGGTTAACTTCTGCAACAAAGGCCACCTCTTCAATGGCTAAAGGAGAAAAGAATAGGGCACAGACTAAAGAGTAACAAGTGTTTTGATCTTACAAAATAAGAAAAAATTCACTAAATTTACAGACATGAATAGAAACAGGTTTAAGAGGCATCTAGTGAAACAAAGAGGTTAAGACTGAAAACAGTTCACAGCATAAATGCAAAATACTAACAAAATACTAACTCATATAAACTTGCTATAGTCATACATATGTCATATAAGTAGTGATCTGACACCCAGTCCTCAAACTGGAAAGATTCCATCATCTTAAATGGCTAATAGAATTAGGATGTTAACTATAAAAAGTGCCATTTTAAAAATACAGCATTATTTTAAAGTATTTTTAAAATGTATTTTTAAAATTCAAGTACTGATCCAGATCAGGAGCAGATATTTGAGTTTGTGAAAGAGAAAAAACAAAGTACATTTCATAGCTGAGGGTTAGCAAAAGGTGGTGAATTTGGAACCTGCTTACTTCCACTACTATCTTTTATTCCAAACCGAGTTCTAGCAAGGGGATAGAAAACAAAATCTGAACCCTCAATCTAAAGAACTCAAGAGTATGTGGGGACCATACTGTTTAGGGGTCACTAACACTGTTTTTGCTAGAGATGTGCCTGAAAACTGAAGGAACTCCTTTTTTTCTGAAACCTAATCAATTAAATCTCTTTTGACAACTGAGCTGAAAGCCTAGGTGTCATCTTCAGTTCCTAGTCTCACACCCCTTTACCGCCATACCCAATTATTCACCAAATTCTGTTTTTCTAGTAGCAACTTTTGCATACACCCCTTCTGGTTGGTACACTATCCTGGTGCAGGATAACCTTCACATTTGGACTAATGCTTTAAGAGCCGGTTGATTGGTCTCTGCCTTAAATCTCTCCCTACTTCAGTTCATCCTCTATTCAGCTGTTAAATTACTCTTCCTAAGGTATAGATCTATGTTGCATCCCACTTCCCCTCGCCCATTATACATCCCAATGGCTCCTTCTCACTTCCAGATCAAATATAAAAACCCAATTTGGTGTTCAAAGCTCTTTACAACTTGGCCCCCTCCTACCTTTATACTCTTCTTACACCTTACTCCCCCTGCTTGAACTCTGCAATCCAGTGATATTGGCCTCCTTGCTGTTCCTCACACATGACACTGCATTTCCTAACTCTGGGCATGCTCACTGGCTGTTCTTCATACTTGCAACTCTCCTTCCCCATCTCTTATTCTTGGCTTTAGTGAAATCCAGCTAAAATGTCAGGTAAAGCAAAACAGCTTTTCTGATCCCCTTTAATGCTAGTCCTTGCCCTCTATTGATTATCTCCAACTTATCTTGCATATAGTTTGTTTGTACAAAGTAGTTAGACTGTAAGCTCCCTGAGAACAGAGATTGTCTTTTGCCTTTGTTTCCCCAACACCTAGCACACAATGCCAGGCACATGGCAGGAGCTTAATAAATGCTTAGTAACAAATTATTTTTAAAAATTGGAGAATTTCAGAAAGCTATTCAAACAAAGTGTTTTAGAACTACCGTGTTAAATGAATTCTATCCCTTCTAATCAAGCTGTATATAATAAAAACTTACTGCTTCACATGCTTTTTTTCTGTTCTTTGTATAAAGAAGCACGCGGATGACCATTTCTGGTTTTTCAGAGACATTTAGAGAATTCTAAAATTATCCTCCAATGGCAAGCCCCCTCTCCCAACTTGTTCTTAATCTGCCAATTCAATCACTATTCTATTTCATTATATGGATCACAAATAAAATTCCCCCTAACAACTTTACTGACCTAAAAACAATCTATAAATTGTAATTCAAGATTTTCTTCCAAAAATCTTACCTAATTTTGACCAAAAAAAAAAATACACCATTTAACTGCAATGTGTATAATTTTGATGTCCTTTGCAGTGGTTTATCATAAGATCACAAGCTAATTTGGGGGAGAGAAGAGAAAGGGGCTATTGGCAAAAACAATTAAATTAATTTAGAAGCTGCAAATACTATGGGAGCACTTTCTGCGTCAATCAATACATATTTTCTGAAAAATTACCACAGGCAGGAAACCATGGTAAAAACTGCAAGGCATATAATGTAGCAAAACCTGATCTTTGTTTTCAAGGAATGTATCATCTAGTTAAGAAGATATTTCAATACCTAAAGTTGTATAAGCTGATCTTCAGTGACTACCAAGTGATATTAATGATTTTAACAAACATAGTCTAAGTTTTGCCATACAATCATTTTGTTATTTGGCTGCTCAAGGAATTGGATATTTTGGATAATTAAGGTAGCTAAATGTTGATCCCTATAAGTATCTTTTAATTTTACTATAACCATATTAAATAGGAATTTTTCTAAAACAGCATTTACATTCTTGCCTTACTGAACAGAATATACTTTTTCTTAATGCATTACAATCCATTAATGATTAAAAGAAAAAAGGGGCTAGAAATCATATAAGAAGTCAGTTGGCAAAACATAGAGAAGTAAAAAGTAAGATCCTTTCTTCAGGGGCCTGTGATTTCTTCATCAATGTGGTCCCTCCCCCATATCACCTCATAACTTAGTAGAGACTCTTCTAGAATTGCTGTAGCCAAAAAAAACCCCCAAAACAACCCATCTTACAACTAGCTAACCTGGTGATGAGCCTCTTGTTAGTGCTAGGCTAACAAAAACAATGTTGGGCAGTTAGGTGGCATGGTGCATAGTGTCAGCCCTGGGCTCAGGAAGACTTATCTTCCTAAATTCAAATCTGGCCTCAGATACTTATAGCTGTATGATGCTGGGTAAGTCACTTAATCCTGCTTGCCTCAATCTCCTCACCTGTAAAACGAGCTGGTGAAGGAAACTACAAACCATCCATTATCTCTGCCAAGAAAACCCCAAATGAAACAAACAAACCCCAAATGGTGTCATGAATAGTCAGACATGACCGAAAAACAACTGAATAAGAGATCCAGTACTCTAGATCCATATTGAATTTCCAGCTTGGTAGAAAACACCAGTCTGTGCTCTGCCAGCACTGTCTTCAAAAATCTTCAGGGCCTGCTAGAGAATCTAGTTGTAATCTCCAAATCCTTGATGAGACTTTGCATGTCAGGGCCCCACAGCCCATACTAATTTCGCTAGGTTGATGTGGGCATGTTCAGTTTTGTTGGGAAAATCCTTTTTAGCAATTGTATTTACAAGTCTTTGCTTCTTTATCTCTTCTGCTGAGCATTGTGTTGATTAAGTAACATAGGTACTATTCAAATAGGTATTGTACCTTGTCAGAAGTATATTAAATATTAAACTATCTTAATGCTGTGTACTTAAATACTGCAGGAGGGAGGTACTGAGTTCTTCCTAATTGAGGCTTCAGAAGACTCGTCAGCTCAGTGTGTAAAGTGATAAGAGCTATGTTAATTCACAGAGAAGGGACTTGTTTTGGAGGTTAAAGCTGTTGTTCAGGAAGACCTAATTCAAAATTGACTTAAACTTTGATATCTAATTGTCTTCATCATCTCATTTGTGTAGGTACTCTATCCATCCATATAGAGATTCGATTCATTCTGTCTTGTGCACTTCTTTTGTCTATCTTCCACATATTATCTAAGCTGTATACTGTTAACACAAAAGGAATACATAACATGATAGCAGTATTTATTTGTCATCACTACTTTTAGACGTGTAAAACATGTTCTTGGGCCCAACAGGGGCCTTGTCCCTCTGTAACTGTTTTCCTTTACAAACAGTTGTGCTTTATATAAAGTAGCAGTGTTCCAGCTTAATTAATTTTGGCCATAGCATATTCTACCTTTGTCTAAATTTTCATGGTTTTAGATAGAAATTTACCATCTAAAAAGTCAGAATACCACTATGTGAACTGTTACTACTTAATCAATTCAGTTTTTCTCTTTAGAGTTACTTTCCTAAAGGCATTTTGTTCTGTTGTAAAGTTTGCATGTAATTTATTTAGTTTTTGTTAATGGCTATTGAATTATAAGAAAATAAATCAAACTTCTCATCAAAAAAAAAAATCTACAGGGCCTATTAGGTATATATTCCCAAAATAGTCAAAGACAAGAAAATGGGTTATACCAATATTCATAGCAGCACTTTTTGTAGTAGCAAAGACCTTGAAACAAAATGGAAGCCCATCAACTGAGAATGGCTAACACTGTGGTACATGAATAGAGTATCATTTTATTATAATAAAAAATGAATACTAAGAATTCAGAAGCATGGTAAGACTTATATGATTGGGTGCACAGTAAAAAGAATTTAGAAAAAACATTTATAATAAAACAACTGCAAAATGTAAAGAACAGTTAAAAGAAACTGAATGCTATATAATTATAATGACCAAACTCGGTCTCAGAGATGAGAAAATGCACTTTTCTCCATTCTTCACAGAGGTGAGGTTATGGAATATTACATACATTGTGATTTTCAGCCGATGTTTTGATTAGCTTTGCTGAGTGAATTTTTGGTCCTTTTTTTGTTCTTTGTTAAAAAGGAAGACTCAGGAGGTAAGATGCATGTGTGGGAAAGTGATTTATTAGAAAATGAAAGTGACAAAATATAAAAGATATTTTTTTAAAAATTAACTTTTCGTAGGGGAATCTAAGCTCTATGAAGTATCAAAAGACTTTAATTGAGGAAGAACTTCTTACAGAATATAACAATTCCTATCTAAACAGTCTTAAGATTTACAAAGGGTTTTTCTTATAATAAGCCTTTGAAAGGTAGGCAGTTCAAGTAAAATTACTCAACACTTTACAGATGGGTAAATGAAGACTCAGAGAAGTTAACCGACTTCTCATGAAGACAAGTGACAAAGTTAAAGTTTCAAATCCAGATCTACTATCTCCAAATGGGGGGAAAGTGGGGATAAATAAGACAAAACAAATAGATAAAAAATCTAAAGACTTATGGTCTCTATCTGGCAAAGTTCATGAGGAGTTCAGAGATTTCATAATTATAGGCAATGGGGAGGGGCACAAACACAAATAAGACCATCCTTGAATTCAGGAAGCATGTATCTAGTAGGGAAGAAGAGTCACACAAAGCAATAGCATACAGAAAGAGATAACCATCAAAAGGTTTTTTAAAAAACTCTTCTTGTTTTGCAAAGGTCAAGACTATGAGTATGGAATATTTAATTTATTCTCAAACTCAACAAGTTGTATGATTTGACAGAACAAGTTCTCTCCCCCCATACTTTTTAAAATCTGTGTTACAAGGGGTAGCTTGCTAGAGAAAGATATATTTGGAAATGAATACAATGTAAAAAACAACAGGCATGAATTTAAAAAAACTAAGAAAAAATAGAGGGGGCAGAGCCAAAATGGCAGAGTAGAAGCACAAACTTGGTGCACGCTCCCCTACAATTCTGGAGACAACAGGGTGACCAATGGGGTTTATTAAGTGAGTTGGTGGGGTAATTTGGTCAGATCTGCACTTTAGGAAAATCACTTTAGTGGCTGAGTGAAAAATGGATTGGAGTGGGGAGACCTGAGGCAGGCATACCCATCAGCAGGGTATTATAAGAGCCCAAGAATAAGAGGATGAGGGCCTGCATTGACTGCTGGCAGTGTCAGAGGAGAAAAGTATTAAAGGTGATACTGCAAAGGTGAAACTGATAGGCCTTAACAAAAGTTTGGATATGAGGGTAAGAGACAGTGAGGGGTTTGAAGATGATTCCTAGGTTGCAAGCCTGAGGGACTAGGAGGAAGTGTTGTCCTCTACAGTAACAAGGAAGGTAGGAGGAATGAAGTTTTAGGGAGTGTGTTTTGGAGTTCAAGATGTCTGCTGGACATTCAGTTGGAGATGTCTGAAAACAGATGTGAGACTGGAGGTCAGCAGAAAGGTTGGGACAGGATAGGTAGGTTTGAGAATCATCAGCAAAGAAGTGGTTATTAAATGCATGGAAACTGATGAAATCACCACTTGAGAGAGCATAGAATCAGAAGACCCAGAACAAACCCCAATGAGACCATGAAATAAATAAGGAGACTGAGAAGAAACAGTCTGATAGTAGGAGAATTAGGAGAGAGTGGTGTACCAAAAACCTACTGAGAAGATCAACAGTATCAAACGTTACAGAGAGTTCATGGAGAATGAAGATTGGATTTGGCAACAAAGAGATCACCAGTAACTTTAGAAAGAGCAGTTGCATTTTTCTTTCTCGTGGTTCCTCCTATTCTTTCTAGTTCTTCTATACAACATGACTAATGTAAAAGTATGTTTAAATGGGAATGTTTGTATAGAGCCAATATTGGATTGTATGCCATCTTGGGAAGAGGGGAGAGAGGGGAGGAGAAAATGTAAAACTTATGGAAATGAATGTTGAAAACTAAAAATGAATAAATTTTTTTTAAAAAGCAGTTTTAGTGAGATGAGGCTAGAAGCCAGATTTTAACACGTTAAGAAGAGAATGAGAGGAAAGAAAGTGAAGGCATTTATTGCTGACAATCTTTTAAAGGAGTTTAGTTACAAAAGTTTAGAAGAGATATAGGACAATAGAGGGGATGGAAAAATCAAGTGAGAGTGTTTTAAGGATGGAGAGGCACGAGAGTGTTTGTAGGTAGTATGGAATCAGCCAGAAAGAGCAGACAGAAAGAAAATAAGTGATAAAGTAGGGATGACAGAAGGGGCAAGCTATTGGCAAAGGCAAGATGGAATGTGATTGCTTAACCAGAAAGAGATTAGTCTTGGTAATGATAACAGTAGTGAAGGATTATTTGAGCTTGTATAATATAAATTTGTATCTTTTCTGTATTTGCAGCATATGGATTGTGTGTGTATGCATGTATATAGAAGATAGGTACAAAGCTGATACAAAGTAATCTTAAAGGGGTAAGCATTAGTGGCTGCAGGAAAAGAAGCAGAAAAAGGCTCCAGCAGAAAATGGTGCTTGGGCTGATTGAGTTTTGAAACAAGCCAAGAAATGCTGCTCAGCATTTCAAGCCACAACCTAGCTCTAGGCACACTTCAGTCCAGCCAAACTATCCTTCCTTTTCCTCACACACATTCTGTCTCCCCTTATGTGACACTGCACAGGCTATCTGCCATGGTGGGAATGTGTTTTCTCCTCACCTATGCTTCTGGGAATCCTTAATTTCCTTAAAACTCAGACTTCCTATATAAGACCTTTTCTGATCTTTTCCCTGTTTCCAGATGCTACAATCTCTGTCTTTCTCTGTTATTACCTTGCATTCATTCTGTATAAATTTAAACAAATATTGCCTCTCCAAGTAGAATATAAGCTCCTTCAGGGCAGGAATTGTTTCATTTTTGTTTCTGTATCCCTAAGCCTAGCTGTACTTGGCACATAGCAGGTGATCAATAAAGTTATGTTGATTGAAATCTCCTGAAGACCTGGCATAATTAAGCCAAAACAGTATGTAAACATCCTAACCAAATTGCTTAGAGGACTATTTTCATATCTGATGTGACACTCCAGGCTCTAAAGATATTCCTTAGTCCAGTGGTTCTCAACCTTCCTAATGCAGCGACCCTTTAATACTAGTATATGGGCGTATCTGCATGTGGGCGGACCCGCCTGGAGACGAATATAGGTTCCTAAGACCATCAGAAATTTGTGTTTTCCAATGGTCTTAGGCAACCCCATTCGACCCCCAAAGGGGTCACGACCCCAAGGTTGAGAACCGCTGCCTTAGTCTAACTGGTAGGCTTATTAAATACGTCAAGAAATTGACACCACCTTGTCTTACTCCTGGCAAGAAGAAAGGAAGCTTTCAAGTTCACTTATAACATAAGTTTACTGGAATTTAATCAATAAGATTATTCCTGCCAATATTTTCCTACATTTCCTTTTTAAAGGACAAGGTCACTTCAAATCCATTTTTGCTTAAATTAAAATGACTATTTCTGGTATCTCAGAGTCCTAAATTTACCCAGGTTCTCTACTTCAAACTGTTCTCCCTAAAACTCCTTTTCCCTTTGTTGAAGATAACAATTAGATATACATTTAAATCTGTATTATTTAAAGCTATTTCTATTTTTATGGTTCTCTGAAATGACTTGAAGTCTGAATCCGCCCCCAATTCTCCTTCAAAATCTTGGAGAAAGCATTATAATGCAGATTCATTGCATTTTAGCTATTTATTAGTTGCTAAAGTAAAATTATCTATTAGAATTACAAAGGCCATTCCAAAACTAATTATGACAAAACTAAACAGATGTATATTCCTGAATCTAATCTCAAATAGAAGTAAAGCCCAATATAAAGTTACACATAAATGAAAAACTTCATTAAGTAAAATAAAATGTTATAAATAAATGTGCTGAAGAGATAGAAGTTAACTTCTTATAAAAGCTGATACTCTTCATCCTTAAAAACAGGGTGGAGAAATCAGATGTAGAAATACGCATTTATTAAACACTTTTGTGCCAAGGACTGTGCTATGAGCTGGGGATACAAGTACATCAAGAATGAAACAATCCCAACTACCAAGACACTTAGTTAACTGAGAAAACTTACTTAGGTCAAAACCTTTGGTATTTCACCAGTGTAAAGAACTTGAGGAGTCTGTCAACTAAGACAGATAAAGAACTGCTCTGCAACTTAAAAGTCTTAAATTTACCTCGGGACACTGAGAGATTAAGTGATTTGCCCAGGGCCAGACAGTATGTATCAGAGGTGGGACGTGAACCAGGTCTTCCTGACTCCAAGGCTGGTCCTCTATCCACTATGTCATGCTAATCTGAAATGCATAAAAACATCAAATATGGAAAACATGTCGGGTTCCTAATATCACAGTTATGGATTTTGGATATTATTGAATAAAATTAAAGCCAAACAAAAAATAAAGACATTCCTCATTATTTATACTGGTAAACTATAAATGCTATGTTCCTGCAGATTTCCCAAATTTTCTTTATCCTATTCTGCTTTTCTTATAATCCTCATACCCCCTTCTCTAGATTGCCACAATACAGAATCATTTTGGATCTACGTGCTTTCACAGTTGTTCAACAGATCAAGTGAATAAAAAATGAACACTTATTATAATAAGCATTTATTAAGTAGCACCTATACTATGTATCAGAAATTGTACACATTATTTCCATATCCACTAAAATAACTGGTGAATTTTGAAACATAAACTCCTTGATTGAGGGCAAGATTCTGTTTTTGCTTTTTTTCTTTGAATCCTCAAAACCTATCCAGTTCAGCACATAGCAGGCACCTAAAAACCTCATGACTAATTTTGTAGATCTAATTAGGAAGTCCCACTGGTTGTTGGGACATCCTTGCTACATATACTGGCTACCAACAGATATGGAAATGCTTCGTTTCTGAACCACTCTTGCTTCCAAATCTAGCTCCCTTCAAACCTCAGGCTCAAGTGCCACCTCTTATATAATACTTTTCCTGACACTCTTTCTCATTATTATGTTATTCTATGTGTGTGATTTTATTTGTATGTATATGCTATATTCCTCCAAGGCAGGAACTGGCCAGTTTTGGTCTTCAGATATCTCAGTACACATCATGATGTCTTTTATACAGCAGATACTAAATGTTTTTGAATGAACAGGCTGATCTAGAAAAATGAAATGGAAGCAACTAGGTAGAGTAATGGATCAGTGCACTGGGTCTGTGATCAGGAATACCTAAGTTTAAATCTAGCCTCAGATATCTATTCGTCTATGTGACAGTAGGTAAGTCATTTAACCTCTGCTTCAGTTTACTTCACTGTAATACAAGGATAAGAGCATCCACCTCTCAGGATATGCCTTGAGGATCAAATAAAATGTCTGTAAAGCACTGCCTGGCACATAGTAGGTGATTAATAAATGCACATTCCTTTCTCCTTTCTCATTGATAAGGGTAAGCATAAATTTCCACAGGTAGAGTAAAAAAAAAATCATATGAATAGAAAAACGCATCATCATGATCAATAAGGTACATACCACAAGTACATAATAGGGAAGGCATGATCTGACAATATTATTTATAAATAAGACTAGGGCACTTTTGTGTACTGTAAACTAAGCGCTAGTTAGGGAAGAGGCAGATTTTGGACAATATTTGAAAAAACTTCCTAAGGACTAGTATTATCTAGAATAATAGGCTGCTTTATTCCTAAAAGTCTTTTATTGGAAATTAAATTACTACTTAACGAGGGGATCTTGTAGAAGGGAACAATACTTGAATACAAGTTGGATTAGGTGACTTCTGGTGTCCCTTCAAACAGATTCTGTTAAGTGGAAATAAATGCTTAGCCTGAAGAAGGGACAATAGAGGATACATGATAATTGTCTTCAAATATTTGAAGGGTATGAAGTGAAATATATGGGGTATCCCAAAAGTCTTAGTGCAGTTTTAAGTTACTAAAGGCTCGAACTGCACCAAGACTTTTGGGACACCCTTAAACTAATGAAATTATAAAAACCATTTAGTAATAACTGTAAATCATAAACCAGTATGGCATAAATGAAAGAAGACTGGATTTAGTTAGAAGACCTAAACTCAAATCCCAATCTTGCTTGTTACTTGCATAAATGAAGAAATCAATGAAGTTATTGGCTAGATGAGCTCTAAAGTTCCTTCTAGCTTCAAATTCTATGATCTTATTTTGCTGCTAGGGAATGTAATTTAGGTTGATGGGTAGAAAGCTGTCCTCAAATTTGGGAAGACAAGGGTTTAAGTACTACTTCTGACATATCCTTGAAAATCACCAATCACTCACTGATCTTCAATGGAGAAAGGAATTTCCCCCTCAATGAGTTCCCTACACCAGCAGTTCCAAACTCAAATAGAAAAGGGTGTCTGAGGGCAGCATATTAACCTGGAAAACCACAAATTAACATTACCTATGTTGCATTGTATTTTTATTTATTCTGTTTAACATTTCTCGATTACACCTTAAACTGATTTCAGCTTATCTACTGGTAGGAGTAGATGACTTTTAAAGTCTTTTACTTGGATGGAAATAGTGATAAAATCTATCATTACCTAACCCTCCCAATTCTGTATCACTGGCTAAACAGGGCTATTTTTTTTTTTATAAGTCACTGATAAGTATCAGCAGAACATGACCAGGGAAAGAATCCTATAGATACTACGAAAGATACTTTCTTCATATATGGTGAACAACAGTCTCTGGATACTGTTATTCAGACAATCACAAAACTACTCAACTGGACCGCAAAATGAGAACTGAAAGGTTCCTTCATCCATGGTGACATTCTTTGACTATTATATGCATTTCTACATGTTTTTTCAAATAAAGCATATTTTTATGGAGGACGAGTACTGTCACTTGCACATGCAAAGCTAAATAAAAATAACACATACATTGATTTAAAAAAAAAATCTTTCATCCATGCTACTATTTCCTGCTTAAAGGAGTTCATTATTAAATGAATTCATGAACCATTCAGAATGATACACACCTATAATATTAGAGTTAACGGAAGCTTAGCATTTTCTCAAATATGTAAATCAGTTTCTACAACAGAAGATCCCTGACTGCCATAAATTACTTCAGAATGGTCTTCCTCCTTTGGTGATAATTCTGTTTTTCTTACTTTTAAAATCACACATAATTTAGCAAAATGTCAAGCGACATAAAATAAACAATTTTTTTTAATCCTATATTTAGTCAGTACTTCTGAATCACTAACCATCAAGCCATTGAAAGGAAAGTCAGATTGACTTTGGACCTCTGAGGTTTCCGAAAAAAAATTATCTAAGAAAAAAGTTACAAAAAACAGAAAATTATGCCACACATGGCAAGGAAACAGGTGTTGCAACTGTTTTGAGTCATAAATTCTATTTTTTAATGTTCCAATCTGTATTACTGAATTTGCATTTAAGCCAAAAACCATGACAGCAGATTATAAGTATTAAAAACTCTTATGCTCCAACTACGATACTTCAAAAGATGGGATTTTATCACTGTAGCAGGGCAGATGCTCCTTCAGCTTACTTAGACTAATGTCTACACACCATAGTATGTTTTTTACGTGCTGCTATAGCTAAAAAAAAAAAATCATCTACTGCCTAATGTTAACCTTCTGTTAATAAGCTTTTTCACATTTAGCTAGGATAATTCTTAGATGACAGATACACAGTTCATTGCCGATTGTACTTGAAGCATTCAAAGCTTGATACAGCCTGCCAACAGCTTCCTTTCTGTCAGCATAGTGTTTGAGGACCCAGGGTCATATGTCCATGCCAGGATAAAATAACAGAATAGGACCTTCATTTCAATAGTCCATGAAAAGGCAAAATAATTAGAAGAAAAAAGTTGCCCATGTATAATTGATATATTATTTGCCTTCTCAAGGGATGGAGGATGGGTGGGAGAATTTGGAACTCAAAAAATTTTTTAAAGTTAAAAAAGTTTACATGACATTGGGAAATATTTACTGAAATAAAAATATATTTTTTACAAAAGAAAAACAATTCAAACGAACATTTCAATTCAACCAATATTTATCAAATATATTTATAAATATCAAATATATTTATCAATATTTGTCCTATGTGCAAAGCATCAAACCAAGTGCTAGAGGTGCAAAAAAAAAAAAAAAAGTCCCCTGCACTCAAAGAGCTTATATTCTCCAGGCTAAAATGCTATTAGTTCATTTACAAAGAAGAGGCAACCAAAAAATTGGGGGTTATTTGAAACTGAAAGAATTTCCGGTTCCAATTTCAGATGCACAGGAGTTAAATAATTGCCTCCCTAGAACTTAAAACCTGACTGTTTTTACAATATTTTAAAATGGATTTCATAGCTAAACCTTCCCCAAGTATAATGTCATTTCATTTTGCTTTAAATAATCCTTTGATTTGGACAGGGTCGTTACAGAGGTATTCCCAACAGTAGCATTAAAATTCAGGATACAACAGTGAACAGTAAATACAATTTAATACATCTGCAGAATATCTAACATCTGTGTTAACATCTACAATGATACAGTTGGGTTTAGATACTAAGCAGGAACTCTTTATTACTCTTTCCATGAAATGTCATTGACTTACCAAGAAAATTAAAATGGTACAGGTAGGATAATTCAAAACCACAGAAAGATACTAAAATTGAAGCCAGCAATAAAACTCACCTTAAGTCCCAGTCTTATGCCCAAAACACATTTCTACTTTTGTATTAAGAAATCAATATTAACACAACTCACATTTATATAGTGCTTTAAGGTTTACCAAGTACTTTCCCCTAAACAAATCTGTGAGGTAGTTGGTACAAATTATCTCCATTTTTTAGATAATGAAAGTAGAGCCCAAAGAGATGAAATAATTTGTTCATGGTAATATATATAATTAAGTGTTGAAGTTATACTCAAAATCAGGGGTCAGTGTATTTTTTTCTAATTATCATATTACCTTCTTAACCACCCTGACATTCTATAATTAATGTTAAAGATCTAAATTAATTTGAATGTAATATATTGTACTATACACCAGAGTACGTGGATTATGAATTTAAATTGCCACATATGAACATAAGTGAAAATCAAGAGGGATTTAAAATCTTTTAAAGTTAACCAGTCAACAAGCATTAAATGACTACTATATGCCAGATAACTGTCCTAAGCACTAGAGATACAGAGAGAAGCAAAAAAACAAAACAAAACAAAAAGTTCCTTCTCTGAAGGATCTATTCTGTTTCTTCTCTTTTTTGGTTTCACAGATAAAAAGTATTTTGTTTTCTTTTTCGAAATAGATCTTATGGATCTGTGATCGCTATTACGTTGGCAATCCCTTTAACAGTTGATTCAAATCATTTAGTCCTTTTTATACCATGCAACTTAAGTTCATGTCTTTTCATAAAAATTATTCCTGGGGAAGAAAAGGGAGATGAAGAAAAGGGAGCATGTGCATCCTCCTCAGTGGGAACCTTCGCTACAGGTCTTTAGTATTTGTACAGCTTGAGTTATCATTCAGAATCAATATATGACTAGGCTACTCCCTTTTCCCATGACAGCCACCTTTCCAAATTTAAACCTCTTTTGAGGAAGAAATTAAAGAAATGTGTCAGTAGTAATGACTTTTCTTGGCAACTAGAGGTCTGGAGCTACAATTGCAGCTTTGTGACAACTAAGCTTGACTCACAAGAAAACTTAAAGAAATTACCCAGAAAACCCAAAATTATTGTCATTAAAACTAATGGTGCCAGATGGCCCCTACAAAAATTTTTTTTTCTTCTAGTGTTATATGTAGGATAAATGAATCTATAAATCTATAAGTTCATAAATACAAGGATAAATATATCCACAAACCTCAATGTATCAATGGCAATATAATTTTATGCATTAAAAAACTTTATATATAACAGGAAATAATTAGTTCATTTGCATTAGCAAGCTATTGGGGGGTTTTTCCACTTACTAAATTTTTATTTTAGAGTTGGAAGTTTTCCTAACCAACTTTGCCTGATCAACCGAATTATGGGCAGTAAGAAACTCTGAGAATTTTATAGTCACTTAATTAAGTTTCTTTACTTGACAATACAGTATACAGGATATGAATAAAATTTAATGAAATTGAGTCCTAAGCAGATACATTGGAAGATATAGTCTAATAAAGCTTAAGCCACATTCGGAATTACTATCAAAACCAGTTAGACACAAATGGTCTTGTTCTTTTATAGTCACACCTCTGAGTAAAAAACAGAATTACCCAGTCGATTTACCTACCTTATTCATCAGATTCAGTGACTCTGAAAGACTTTTGGCTGTTTTCAGAAAATAACTCGACCCTCAAAAGGTAGAAAGAATGAATACTGAATTAGGAATCAAAAGACCTGGGTTCTAGTTCAAGCTTGGATACTAATTAACATTACTTAGGTAAATCACAACTTCTTTGGGCCTCAGCTCTCTCATCTGAAAAATGAGTAAGTTAGTTTATATGCTTTTAGGTACCTTTAAAGCTCTTTAAAAAAAAAAAAGCCCAACTTTACAATTCTAACTCAATGACTAAAGAATTGCCACCACCTGAATATTTTTAGAACTAGAAACAGACTCAAGACAAACCCCAGAGATAATCTAAAAATGTTTGAAGCAACAGAATCATCTCTAAAATACAGAACTTCCCATAGTACCTTGAAAGACAAAACTTCTGACGTTTTTATATACAAATTTTTGTCTCTTCAAAGTGTTTCAAAACCTCAGTCATATTTCATATTTAAATTTTTTTTTATTTCTACACAATCACCTTTATTCCTCTTTGAATCTATTTCAAGAATCCAAAGAGAAAAGTTTTATTGGGTCTATACAACTGAAGAAAGCAAGCAAAATTAATATAAATTTGGACATACTCATGTAACACATGATTTATCTCTCATTGTAAATCCCAGAATGTCAAATGACCATCTGAAATACGAATAATTCTCCTGAATTAGTTTTCCTAAGTCAGTTCTTGATTCTACCTTCTATTCCAAGAAAGAGCAAAAGTGGATTCAAACTAGTATAATAATATATTTTTTTAAACTTAATTCTCACACTACTAGAGAGGTAAATTACCACAGCGCAAAGAAAGAGAACCCAGGAGGACCTGGGTTCAAATTCCACTTGGAAACACTATTTGCTGTGTGACCTTGGCAAGGAATTTACTGTCTCAGTTTTCTTATCTACCTCTCACACAGTTGTTACGAAAAAGGCAAATGAAAACTTAAGTACTCTGAAAACCATATAGCACTATGTTTCAACTATGTTATTACTAATAATGTGAAACTCGTATTCAAGTCTGAATCAGAACACTGAACTAGTTAGAAGATATAGGTCTGTCACTAATTCTTTATTGTCACCTTGGGGCAGGCCACCTGAGTTTCCTCATCTGCAAAATGAAGGGTTTGGCCTATAGGATCTTTTAGGTCCTTCTAGCTCTAACATGCTAGGACCAAAAAAATGTTCTAAAATTCAGTATCACTTTTTCAGTTAATCACTTAAAAAATCTGCTCCCATGAATCACTGGATACGATATTAATATAAAACATGCATACACCCATCTGTACATGAAGCCAAAGCAAATACAATTCCCTCCTCTGAAAATCAAAGTTACACAAGTTATCCAAGAAGCAGTCATTTCATCCTTGTTACAAACCTAGTCTATTGCCTACTAGTTTCTTCTATTAGCTGGAAACAAAATTACTCACTCTGATTTACAAAAAAAACAAAAAAAAACATCCCCAAGCATGTTCTTGGAGCTGTCCCAAAGAATGGAATTGGAAGCAATCCTCTACTGTTGATTCCTTGCATGTGTAAGCCTCAGTCTCAGCCACTTACCTGCTCGTCATGTTAAGTCCCACCCACCTTCCTTAGGTTCCCCAGAGCTTTCTGTCAATCAAAGCCCTAACTCTCTTTCCTGACGGTTTCAGACAGCCTCTGACTGCTCGCTGCCGCGGTGGCTTTTTTTAGTGCCAACTAGGCCTCAGCATCCCGACCTGCAGCTGCAGCAACTGTAGTTGCAGATTCTTATCAAAACAACCGACAGCCCAGCTTTAACAAGCAGCTCCGTGGTGTGGGTTTTTTTCCTCCCCACTTTCACTGGGGCCAAAAAAAAAAAAGTTGTGGTTTTGTTGTTGTTAAAAGTGTTGGTGCTTCCGTGCTTATTAGAAGGCTGGGGGACGGGGGGGCGGAAGAAATCGCACCCCGGGCTGAGATGAATGAAAGGAAACGGAGCTCGAGGCGGGGAGGGCGCTAAGGGGGGTGATGGAGGAGATGGTAGCAGCAGAGATGGAGATGGCAGCGACTACATCCTGGGTCCCCAGCCCGGGGCTGGGGGCGTGTGGTGCCCCCCTGGCTCGGGCGGGCCAAGGATGAGAAGTTTCGGGGGATGATAACTTCTCCCAGGCGAACGGCTGCTCCTGGGGAGGGGAATCTTGGGGGGCAGGAAGAGGAGCCTCGGTGCCCGGGAGCCCCGCGAGGGTTGCCCAGCCCAGGGCGCCTGCCCGCCCCGGCTCCCCTCCCCCTCTACACCCCCCTACCGCCTGCCCCCCTCCTCCGGCCCCGGCCCTTCTTCAGCCTCAGCCTCAGCCCCTTCCCCGCCCCTGGGCTGAGGAGTCCCGCTCCTAAGCGCCTACCTCCCGGGGTTCGCCTCCTTCCTCCGCCTCCTCCTCCTCCCTGTGAGTGCAGCGGGGTCTGACCTCTGGAACCACCATACCAGTCCCCCCAGCTGCCGCCGCGCCGCCGCCTCTGCCGCCGTCGCCGCTCCCGCCTCAGCCGCCGCCGCCTCAGCCTCAGCCTCCCGCTGCTCTTTGTTCCCTCCGAGGGCCCCGCGGATGCCCGCCAGGAGCCCGGCCGCCGCCGCCGCTACTCCCTCCACCAGCACCTCCCCTCCGCCGCCGCTTCTTCTTCGCCACCGCCCTCTTCGCCTTCCCCGCCGCCGTCTCCTCCTCGTCGTCGTCGCCGCCGCCGCCGCCACCGCCGCCTCCTCCTCCTCGCCCCCCTCGTTTTCATTGAAAGCAAACAAGCATCATGGCGGCGGCCGCCGTCCCCAGCCAGCGAGAGCCCACACAGCGGCCCCGGATCCCAACATCCCCGCCGCCCATTGGCCGCGGGCTCCGGACGCGACCATTCGGGGCCCAGCTCGGGGAGCAACACAACAAACGCCTCTGCCTTCCCTACTCCCCCCGAGAAGGGCTGCAGTTGAGCTAGCCTGCCCCGTTTGCTCCCTCCTCTGCTTCTCTTCCCCCATTTTTTCTTGCTCTCTTTTCCATTTCCTCTCCTTCTCTTCCGTTCTCTTCTCTTTATTTCTCTCCTCTTTTCTTTTTCCCCATCTCTCATCTACTTCTCTCCTCTCCTTCTCTCCTTCGTTCCTTCGTCCTTTCCTCCTCCCCTTCCTCTTCTCTACTCTCTCCTGTCCTCTTCTCTTCTCCTGCCCTCTGAATCTCTTTTTCTCTCCTTTTTCTTTTATCCCCTCCCACCCCCCTTGATTCTTTTCCAGCCCCTCTGTGTAGCAGAAAGAGTAGGAATCAGGAAACCTGAGTAGGACTCCCAGTTCTGACACGTATTAGCCGTGTGACCTTGGGCAAGTCAATTTACCTCTCTCAGACTCAGTTTCCTCCTCTGTACAATAGAGATAATAATGGCCTACTTCACAGTGTAGCCTGGCCCTTTGTAGGTGTTTAGTAAATGCTAATTGACTAATTGATGGCTAGAGAAAACACTTTGTAAACCTGAAAGCTGTATATAATTGTAAATTATTA
Organism: Pseudocheirus occidentalis; assembly: GCA_028646575.1. NCBI lineage: Eukaryota > Metazoa > Chordata > Mammalia > Diprotodontia > Pseudocheiridae > Pseudocheirus > Pseudocheirus occidentalis. The sequence goes on along the minus strand of CM053595.1, from coordinate 52,982,604 downwards.
TTGTTACTTCATTTTATCACCCTATTTAGATTATTTGTAGTAGCCTATTTCCCCCAAGGTCATTCTCTCTCCTTTATCTAAGGATCCTCAACAGACTTCCTTTCTGCCCTTATCTCTGCCTTGATGCTTCACATACCCCAACCTTCCACTTCTACTCCAAGCCTCTACTCCAGCCTCTACTCCAAGGACTGTAATTTTGCGCAGAGAGTTATAAACTTGCTCTCACTGTCTTCCATAATTCTTCCAACCCTATGATCAAGATCTGAAATTCTTCCTTCCATCATAACTTTCTATACTTCCATTTCTCACTGAACCTCGAAACTAAAACTGTTCTGGATCATCTTCCTCCTTTTCCAATGTACCTTTCCTTCTCTGGTTTACCCTAGCAATGTAGTGAACTACTCTTTTCCAATTCACCAGTTCAATTATGCTCGTCCTCTACCCTTGTTTCTTTTTCTCTATCCCCAGTTTCACTTCGACAAGCCCCAATCCTGGGGTGCTCCCATTCCAATGATGCTAAATAGATGGATGCTCTCTTAATTCATGTTACAAAGCCTCAGTTGAGACTCACTGCTGTAAGATAATTCTTTCATTCTTCTCTGACTCACATTCTCTCATACTCTCCATAGCAGGTATTCCAAATCTCTCTTTAAATCTCCTACACTGTCCTTTACCAACTCTACCTCAGCAGAGGACAGTGCCTCCTACATTACAAAGAAAATAGAGGTATCCGTGGAGAATCTATTTTTTCTTCCCCTTTCTAGATATAAAAACTGATCTATATCATCCCTCATTCTCCATTCCTTTGTTACAGTCTGATAAAGAAATATTTTCTCTTGAAGGCCAATACCTCTCTGGGTGACCTTGGTCCTATATCCTTACTTTAATCATCCTCTTTATTTAATCTATCTTTATCTTCCAGGTCCTTCCTAAGCATACCTTGTTCTCCAGGAAAGAAAGAAAGAAAGAAAGAAAGAAAGAAAGAAAGAAAGAAAGAAAGAAAGAAAGAAAGAAAGAAAGAAAGAAAGAAAGAAAGAAAGAAAGAAAGAAAGAAAGAAAGGGAAAGGAAAGAAAGGGAAAGAAAATCTTCCCTCCAAGCTATCTGTATGTCTCCCCTCTTTCATAGCTAACATCCTAGAAAGAGCTGATTGCCTCCACCACCTTCTTCCCACTCTTTTCTCAATCCTTAGCAATTTGGCTTCCAACCCCACTACCATACAGAAACTGCTCTTTCCAAGGTTAAATGGCTATTTATCATTCTTATTCTTCTTGACCCCTCTGCAGTTTGTTTATTTGGGTTTAGTTTTGCTTTTTTACACTGCCAGCCACTGAATGATTTTGTATACTGTCTCCTCCCTCAACTTTTATGACACAGATCTTTCCTGGTTCTCCTTCTTGTCTAACCATTCTTTTTTCATTCTCTTATGATATAGCATCTTCCATGACTGGCCACCTAACCATAGGTATCCCTCTAGATCAGTGGTTCTCAATCTTCCTAATGCTGCGACCCTTTAATACTTGCATGTGGGCATATCTGCATGTGGGCGGACATGCCTGGAGAGAGATAGAGGAGCAGTGTCTCGGTTCCTAAGATCATGGAAATATGTATTTTCTGATGGTCTTAGGCGACCCCTGTGAAAGGGTCATTCGATCCCCCAAAGGGGTCGCAACCCACAGGTTGAGAACTACTGCTCTAGATGCTGGGCTGGGCTTTCTCAACATTTCTCATCAACTCAGTTATTATCACAATGCATTTGATTTTCATATCTATAGATGGAGCCCTAATTTGTTTTTGAGCTCCAGTCCTTCCTCACCAATTTGCCTACTAGATATCTCAAAAAGATGTCCCATAAGTATCTCAAGTTTAACACACTCAAAAAGGACATTAACTTCTCCCTTGTACCTACATCTCTTCTAAACTTCCTCATTTTTGATGAGAGTGCCACCATTCTTCTATTCACCCAATTTTGCAACTTCAAATTCATCCTTCCCTCTCCCTTATCCCTTATATCTAATCAGTTGTCAAATCTAGTTGGTTCTGCTTTACATTATCTCTCATGACCATCTTCATGCATAGGACCTAATGCATGTCCTAATTCAGGTCTCATCAAGTTTCACCTAGACTTTTGCAATAACCTAATTGGTCTCCCTGTATCCACTCTTACCTCTCTCCAATCCACTCTCCACATAGCTGCCAAACCAATCTTCTGAAATCACAGGACTGATCATGTCACTAACCTACTCAAGAATCTGCAGTGGCTCCCTATTGCCTTAAAAAAAAGTTCCTCAGCTTGACATTTAAAGCTCCTCATACCCGACCTTTCCAGTCTTATTTTTCTTTATTCTTCTTCATGGATTCTACATTCTAGTCAAACCAACCTACTTATTTTCCTGAACTCAGCACCCCATCTTCTACTTCCATGCCTTGCATAGGCTGTTTCCCATTCTTGGAATACATTCCCTTGTTACCCCTCCTCTTAGAATCCTTAACTTCTCTCAAGGCTTAGTGCAGGTACTGCCTCCTATAAGGAGGCCTATGGCAGATTGCTGATAGATCTAGGCTCAGACATTTAGTAGCTCTGTGACCTTGGGCAAGTTACTTATCCTCTTTATCAATTTCCTCAACTGTCCAATGAGAATAATAAAAGCACCTACTTTATAGGATTGTTGTGGGGACCAAATTCTATCATGTGTAATATGATAGTTAATATGACATGATAATAATATCATATCAGGCACTTAGCGCAGTGCCTGACACATAGAAATGTTCCATCAACGCATGTTTCCTTCCTTTCTCACTAATGCTCACTTTCTTCAAATGATCTTGTATTTACTTGTGTACACATTGTACCCTCCCCCACCAGAATTCAAGGACAATTTCAATTCAACAAGTTTTCATTATCCATCTGCTACTGTTGGGTACTTTGCTAGAATTGTGATTTTGAGGGTAAAGACTTTTTCTTTAATCTTTCTATCTGTAGTACCTAGCTTCTATCATATTACCTCTTTGTCTTCAGAATCAGAGCTCAAGATTGTTAATCAAAGCCCTCTGCTGTTGTCAGAGAAACTGAGGTTGGCAGATCTCTTGAACTCTGAAGTTCTACACTGTGGTGTAAGAACTGTGTGGGCTAAGCTAATTGGGTATCTGCATTAAGTTTAACATTAATATGGTGAATGAACTGTTGGGAGTGAAGCCCACTAGGCTGCCTAAAGAGGGGAGAACGTGCTCAAGTCAGAAACTGCACAGGTCAGCACTCTTAAACCAATTATTAATTGACCTGGGGTGGTCAATGGCTCCTCCTCTTCCACTTGGACAAGATAAGGAGACTTAATCTTAAAAAAAAAAAAGGCATCAAAGTTCAACTCCATATTTGTTTAATAAATGCTTATTGAGTTGAACTGAATTTTGTCTCTCCTTTCTTCCTTTCTCCAAGTGTCTTTATTCCTCCTTTCCCCTTTCTTCTCTTCTCTACCACCCCCTTTTCTTCTCTTCTACTCCTCTCCTCTTTCCTTACCACCTCTCTCCCCCTTCAACTTTCTACCTTTCTCCACTTTTTTCATTTCCTTCCTCACTTCTGCCTTTATGAGTCCCTGGTTTCCTGTCCTCTCAAGCACCAAGAATTTAGTATTCATGCCCTAAGTGAGTCACTAACACCTTTTTCCTGTTCCCTGGCTTCACTGCATTGTGCTGATATGGCAGCTTGGAGGAGGTGGATACAAGCAGGTTATTACCCTCTGGGCCTGGAGGCATGGAAGGTGAGTAAGAAATAGATGATGGAATGCTTGCTTATTTTAATAAGATTGCAATCTACTCTAAATGAATGCCCCTTCTCCTTATTATGCTGTCAAATTTGTCTTAACTTTATAAGAGTAAGGGTCAGTTCAGCTTAGGTGTCCACCTCCAACATGAATCCTTTCTTGATTCACAATCTGCTAGGTCTCTCCTTCCAAAATTATCTCATTTTTATATATTCTATGATTATATATGTATATGTCATCTCTCCAATTAGAATGTAAGTTCCTGGAGGGCAAGAACTGTTTTTCTTTTGTCTGTATCACCCAAAGCTTAGTTCAATCTCACATCCAAAACAGAACCCTTTATCTTTTCCCTAAATACTTCTATATTCCCTGCTTGCTTATTACTGTCCAGAATAACTCCATCCTTGTGGTTACCTAAGCTTGCAGCCTCAATGTCATCCTCTTCTCATTTGTTCTCATCTTACATACTCATTTTGTTGTCATCTCTTGCCATTTTAACCTTCAAAACATCTTTTCTATGTGCCCCTTTCTCTCCAGTCATCATCCTTGGAGAGGCTCTCACCACAGAACACCTGAGCTATTTCAATAGTCTTCTGCTTGGTCTCCCTGCCTCAATCTCTCCCTACTCCAATTCATCATCCTCTTAAGCACTTCCTACCTTTCCAGTCTGCTTACATTTACTTCCCTGTATATACTATATTCTATGATTTAACTGTATCGACCTACTTTATGTTCCTAATGCAGGACACTACATTTTCCAACTTTATGCATTTTCACTGGCTTTCCCTTATATCTAACATACTCTGCCTCCTCACCTCTACTGACTTGCTTCTCGGGATTCTTTTAAGACTCAACTTCTACTTTCTATAGGAGACCTTTCTCTCTACCACCACCGCCGCCACCACCCCCTCCTTCCCAGTCCCTTCCCTCTAAGATCAACTTCCATTTGTGCTGTGTTGGGCTTGTGGGACCATGGTTATTTGCACGTCATCTCCCATTACAATGTGAGTTCCTTCAGAAGTCCTTGAGCTTCATCTGTCTCCAGTACTTAGTAAGTAACCACTTAATAAATGCTTATTGGCTGACACAAATAAGGGCTTCATAAATTTTTGCCAATGATTGAACTACTATTATAGTATTATTACTAAATAAAATGGTAGAAATAAGTATACTATATGGTATAAAGTGCCAATAAAATATTAAATGGGACCAATAGGTTATAACCTGAAAATGTCATGCATTAGAATGATACCTGAAATTATATCACTTTACCACTTATTTGAGGGAAATATGTTGGAACCTAAGCTTTCCTGATGCCACATCTGCCCCGAACCTTAAAATAAAGGGATTTCTTTGTCCCTGGGAAGGTCATCCTGTAGTACTTTTGCCCAAGTCTGTCTGTTACCTATACCTAGAGATAATACTCTCTCAGGCACCAAGAATTCACTATTTGTGCCCTAGATGAATCACTAACACCCCTTTCCTGTTCCCTGGCTTACTGCATTGTGCTGATAAGGCAGCTTGGAGGAGGTGGATGCAAGCAGGCTATTAGGGACTGGAGGCATGGGAGGTGATAGTTTTAAGAAATAGATGGTGGAATGCTTGCTTATTTTAATTCTTTGTTACTTAGTTTACAATCTTCTCTAACTGAATGTTCCTTCTCCTTACTATGTTGTCAGATTTGTCTAACTCTATATGGATAAAGGTCAGTTCAGAGGAAATTTGAAAGCAGGGGTTCCGAACAGATTGTAGACTCAAATAGGTTCTAGCATATGTACTACATTCCTCCTTTTCCTGATCCCCCTTTTTTCCTTTTCTTCACTTAAACCAGCCAAACTGGGATAGAAGATCATGATTGTACTACTACTTCCCTCAGCTGGACTAGAACTGTGGTCCCCACAGAATCTGACTTCCATTTCTTAGTAATTATATCAGTTTAAGGAGGAGGTAGACTGCTTTGAGTGTTGACCTGAAGCTTTCCGGGAAATTGTATGGCCATTGTTAGGAGGCATGGCAATTTTACTGTGAAATTAAGGAACTAGCTATTGCTGTCATTACTCAGTCAATTAACATTTGTGAAATGCCTACTGGGGGTGGATGGGATGTACAGGGAGGATTAGCATTTCTTGGTGAGAGGGCAACCTGCTTATCTCCCTTTATTGTCCACCTGCCACCCACCTCTCACCTGTGGCTCCAAGAAGTTGTGACTTCGGCAGTGACCATGCCCTGGTAAAATCATCTTAGCAGATGGGTTAAACCAGGTCAGAGGTAAATGACAGGCCTCAAAGTCAAAGTCAAAAGACTTCCCTGATAGAATGGGCAGGTAAAAA
>CM053595.1:52954948-52976015 GCA_028646575.1 Pseudocheirus occidentalis | reverse complement strand
AGAAATGATTGTGATATGAAAGAAAGGCCAGGCTATACAAGGGTACGTGGGAAAAAACTGGGGATATTTAGTCTGAAGAAGAGATGACTTGGAGTAAGTATGTTCCTTTAGGTATCCTGGGTAGGGATGTAGGTGGAGGCAATGCTATCAAGAGATAATAGGATGTGGTAAAAAGAGCATCTAATTTGGTCCTGGATTCAAAACCTGGCTCTTCCATTTGCTAATTATGTAACCTAGGACAAGATACTCTTTCTGGGCTGTAGTTTCCTCAACTACCAAATTGGACTAAATAATATCTTATGATCATTTTGATGTATATGAATATTTTTCATATGGAAAAAGAACTAGTCTTATTTTACCTGGCCCCAGAAGGAAAAACTAGAAGTACTGGAGAAATATAAATTTCAGTTTGATACAAGGAATAATTTTTAAATAATTAGGGTCATATAAAACACCTGTGACTAAACCTGCCACAATAAGCCCAGGAACTGTACAAACAAAATCAGAAAAAACTTTTTATACAAATAAAATGAGATTGAAATAATTGGAGAAATATTCATTGTTCATGGGCAATCAGGGCCAATGTAATGAAAATGACAATTTTATCTTAACTAATTTATATATCCAGGATCATCTCAATTAAATTAACCCCAATTTTTAAAACTGAATTAGAAAAAAAAGAAAATTCACTTGGAAGTGCAAAAACTCAAGAATAGCAAAGGAACTAGTATAAAAAGAAGATTTAGCAGTGCCAGATCTTAAACTATATTAGCAAGCTATAATTATCAAAATTATTTTCTACTGACTAAGAAACAGAAAGGTGGATCAATGGAACAAAGTAGACATACAATTTAGAGCAGCAAATAAATATAGTAACCTTGCATTTGACCAACATAAAGACTTAGGATTTTGGGATAAGAACTCATTATTTAGTAAAAATTGTTGAGAAAATTGGAAGACAGTATGGCAGAAATTGGGTATAGACCAATATCTTACACCATTTACCAAAATGGACACATTATGACCTAGAAATAAAGAGAGATGTTACATGAAAGTTGGAAGAACATGAAACATATTATTTTGCAGACTTATGGGTAGGTAAACATGAATAAACAAGATATAGCAAGCAAAAATAGGTGTAAAATGGATAATTCTGATTACATTAAATTAAAAAGGGTTTTTTATACATATAAGCAAGATCAGAAGGAAAAAAGAAATTTGGGGAAAAATTTGTAGACAGTTCCTCAAATAAAGGTCTAAAATCTCAAATAAATAAATAACTTTGTCAAGTTCATAAGAATAAAAGCTATTCCCCAAATTGCTAAATGGTCAAAAGATATGAACAAGCAGTTTTCCAGTGAAGAAAGAAAAACAATTCATAGTGATATGAAAAATGCTCTGAATCATTATTGACTAGAGAAATGCAAATTAAAACAACCTTGAGAAATTATTTTATACCTATCATATTAGGTAAAATGATTGAAGGGGAAAGTGAAAAATGTTGGAGAGGATGTGGAAAATTTGGGACACTAATTCATTGTTGGTGGAATTGTGAACTGATCCCACCATATTGGAGAACAATCTAGAATTATGCCCAAAGAGTTATTAAACTACCTATGGCTTTTGACCCAGAAAACCACTACTAGGTCTATATCCAAAGATGATTAGGGAAAAAGGAAAATAACCTATATGTTCTAAATTGTTTATAGCAACTCTCTTTGTGGTGACAAAGAACTGGAAACTGCAGATGCGCATCTATTAGGGAATGGCTGGCTAAACAAGTGTTTGTATATGATCATGATGGAATACAACTGTGCTATAAGAAGTGGTGAGCTTGATGATTTTAGAAAAACATGGAAAGACTTGCATGAAATAATGAAGAATGAAACGAGGAGAACCAAAAGAGCATTGTATACAGTAACAGCAGCATTGTTTTTAAAACAACTTGGAATGAATTAAGTCATTTTGACTATTACAAACACCTCAGTTAACTACAAAGGACATATGAAGGAAGATGCTCTCTCTATCCAGAGAAAGAACTGATAAATAGAAGTATGTATAAAGCGATTTTACATATATGCATACCTATACACATATATGTGTATATATTTATACATACATTTGTGTCTAATGGCAGCCGTCTCTAGGGTAGAGAGAAGGAAGAAAAAAAGGAAAAAAGAAATTTACATGATAACTTTATTACATATTTAAAAGGAATAGCAAGTTGTATATAGCAGATTTGCAGTTGCATATAGAATTATCTTTTTATTATTATACTGTTTTGAAAATGCTTGTTTTTCCATAGATTAAAATACTAAAAAAAATAAAAAATAATAGTAATTAGGGCCATCCAAATGGAATTGGACATCCATAAGAAATAATGCACTCTCCTACCACTGGAGGTACTCCATTGGTGCCCAGATATAATGCCTGTGTTTCAGGATGTTCTTGACAGGATTCCTGTTCAAGTACTGATGACCTCTGAGGTCTCTTCTAGTTCTCAAATTCTTTGATTGTTGGATGGGGTAGCAGGAACATTCCCATTCCCAGGTAAACTGAAACTGAGACCTTACAGGATAGCCATAGTCCATCCTTAGTAATTACAACTGATAAAAAGAGGCTAGGTCAAATAAGTATCCATTCTGAAGGAAAGACTTAAAAATAGTTTTGTTATCTTCAAAGTATGTGGACTAAACTGCCTGCCAAGAGTCTTTCCATATACAGGCCCTGGGAAGCCCAGGCTAATGAGTGGAACTATAGAACACCAGAACTATAGAGACAGCCTGGCACAATTGCTTCATCTAACAGATGAGGACACAGCTAAGTGTCAGAGCTAAGAGGAGAACCTGCCTCTCCTGACTCCCAGCCCAAGGTTCTCTCCTCTGCCTCTTTTTGGAGCCATTCCCAAATGCATGCTAACACGCTTTGTTTTGAGTCTCTCAGTGATCTCGACATCAGGGACACACTGTCCAACTGGATAGACACAGTGTCCTCACTCAAACGGTTCCTTCAAGCTGGCCAGAGCCAGAAGCACAGAGATTCCAGGGGCCCCTGATGTCATGGATTCTTTCCACAGAGACCATTCTCTGGGCTTTCTCCTTCCGGGAAATAGGACCCCTGCCCCCTGGGGCCCTGGACTTACCACAAGCTTGCTGGCTTCAACTAGTGGCTTTTGTTCCAGGGCTTCAAATGAAGGATTTTTTGTTCTCCCTCTTCTCAACTACTTCATTGTCTAAGGCTGAAGAGAAGGGGCAGAGGGACAAATCTGTGGAGCTGAGATGCCCTCAGATAAGGAGAGTCCTTTCTCTGGGTAGTGGAGAAAACAGCTAGTTGTCGTAAACATTCTTCAGGGCTATCTTGAACCCAGCAGATCTGTTCTATATTGGTATTAAAAATTTACCAAGTTCCATGCCCCTTTAGGACACCCTAACTCAATACATAGAAGAACCTAAGAATCACTTCTTTCCAAAAAAAGAATGGGTTACCTGATAAGGTGGTAAAGACTAGAGGTGTTCAGGTGGAAACTGGATTATTATTTGTGAAGGAGTTTCCTGCTCAGGTATAGACAAGATGATGCTGGGAGTCCCTTCTGGTTCTGAGACCCTAAGGTTCTATGATTTTGCTTTATACCCTCCCAGGTCAGAGAGAAAAAAGCATTAGTCTCTGATCTCTTTGATGACATATATCTTAGGCATTATATTTATAATCTCTAGGATAAGGACAAATAGCTAACATGGTTGTTATAATCCTGATATGTGTGTAGGGGGTCCTATAAGATGGACCTGGATATACTTTGGGTACTTCTAACATCAACAAACTCAATTCAACAAACATTTATTAAGTGCCTACTCTATGCAATACACTTTGATAGATGATGGAAATATGAAGGAAAAAAATGAAAAAGCCACTGTTCTCAAGATTACATTCTATTGGGAAGATACAATGTGCCTACAAATTAAGTACAAAGTCATTTCAGAAGGGAAAGGACTCATAGCTGGGGGAATGTGGAAAGCTCTTGTGTCAATCAATCAATCATTAATTAAGCACCTTCTATCACCCAGGAACTCAGTACTGTGACTACAAAGACAAAAATGAAACAGTTCAGTCCTTGCCCTCAGAGAGGTGACTTCTATTAAAAAGAACAACATGCTACAGTCAATATGAAATACCCTTGAAATAGGGGCTGAATTTGGACATGCCCTTGAGGTATGTCGTAGAAAATGGGCCAATGGGGACCCACCAATGGAGCTTGTGCTTTGAGGTGATGAAACAATTTCCTCATCTTTGAACAAGAGGTGCCAGTGACTCAACAGATCTACCCATGGGTGACAGGAAAGGAAGGATGGGTAGAAGTAGAGGAGTTGGTTCTGTTGGCAGATGAGAAGGAATGCAGTAAAGGATAGAAGGAGAATGGAGGAGTGACATTAAAGAGATGCTGAAGAGGGAGCTCATAATCAATGGCCTCTGTTGTCTAAACAAAGCGAGGCAAGATCATCTCTTAAGAGGATGACTAAAGGAGAGCTATGGGAGGCTTGAGAAAAGAAGAAAAGATTTAAAACTGCTTCTATGAGGACTGTGAGAGTCAAATAGAGAAGAGGAAAGGGATTTCCTTGTTGTGATGAAGACCTAATGGTGATGAGATGAAATGAAGTGATTCATTTATAGAGGACCAAGTCAGCAGAGTCCCATGACTCCCTGCAGCATTATCCAGCAGCGTGTCATTAGGAGCAGCAATGAAGTTAGTAGACAGGGCAATCCAGCTTCTCTGGTGATGGCTTGGAAGAGCACTTAGGGGCAGAGGAGCTGGAAGTCACTGTGAAAATGAAGAATAGCTTTAGGAGGAGTGAAGCAGAAGAAGATACATACATACATATGTGTATATGTGTGTGTGTGTATATGTATATATGTATGTATACATGTAAATATTAGAAGGTTAGGGCCAGCTGTACACATTTCAGAATTCTTGATTATGGATGTAAAACATTTGTGGTTAATGGCCAGAGTGAAAATGTGACCATCTCCTCCTCACATGACTGTGGTAGACTGAAGGACTAGAGTATGGGATTTGAAGAGACTAAAGTTTGAAGTTTCCTGATACAAGGTTAGGATGGAGAGGAAGGACGACTGTGAGTCAGATACTGAATTTCTTAAGAAAAGAAAGCATGAGATGCAGACCCAAGATGGTGATGTAGCAGGAAGAAGTACAGTCTAGATCTCCAACACAACTCTCCCATAAAGATCTTGAAAATACACCAGACTGAATCCTGATCCAGAAATCCAGGAATGTTCACCAGTCATATTTCCAAACCAGGTAAGCATAGGGACACAGTCACAAAGGTTCGCAAGAACAAAAACTTGGAGTGAGGTCTAGCTACCCATGTACCCCTGGACCAAATGGAACATTTCATTGTGAAGGAACTGAAAAAGGATCAAGGCTGTGTGCTGAGAAAAAAGAGGTTCCGGACCCCTACTAGAAGGTCCCTACCTTGTGCAGAGTGTGGGAAAAGGTGCCAACTTGCAGTTCTATCATTCACTACAAAGTTCTGGGTCACAGATCCAGAAATGACTGAGGAAGGGAACCTCTGCATAGGGATGGCATTCCAGGGAGAGGAATACACACGGGCCCTAGTCTGTATACTGAGTGAGGATAGTTCGGAAGCAAATAGTAGCTGTGTAGCTCTGACCGCAGGAGCAGAGTTGGTTCTCATTTTCACCTTCCATCCACCTCTGAAACCTGTAGTGGAATAATCAGGATGGGACTCTCAGACCAAAGGGAGTTCTGAAGTTCTTTCCCTCTGAACCTGCAAAGCTGTCTAGCAAGCTAATATTGACTGAATCCAGTTAACAATATGCTGTAACTCAAAGCAGGGGCAAGTCCATAGGTGTGTTGCTCAAACCCAAACCTACATCAGGAATTTGTCATGATCAGACCAGGAGGGCAGTGATCAGACTGTGTGCCTTATCAGACCAGTTTAGGAACATTGAAAGCTTATAAGTCCTTCATTTGATCTGGCTCTGAAATCTTAAATTAATATAAAATTAAATACCCCAAGAAAGCAGTAGAAGAATCCAAGAAGACACAAGCTCAGCCCAAACATTACTCTTAAAAGTGTGCACAAATTGGCTCTAATATGGTTAGAGGTCAGAAAACAGCTGGAATAATGAAGATATAAAAAAATCTCATTACAATGAGCTATTATGGTGACAGGGAACTTAAGATATAAACCCAGAAGAAGAGGATAAATCAAAACATCTACAAGCAAAACCTCAAAGAAAAACATATCGTGAGGGCAAAGTTCCAGAAAGATATAAAGCAAGAGCTTAAATGAAAAGCTAGAAATGATTTTAAAAGTCAGATGAGTTCTCTACATGATAAAAATGGGAAAAATAAGCAAGAACTATGGAAGAAAGAATTGGAAATAATATTAGCAACAAATTGCCTGAAAATTAAAATGGACCAAATAGAAGTCAATGATTTCATGAGACAATAAGAAATACATATATGTACATACATGTGTATATAAATTAAAGTAAAAAGACTGAAAATAGAAGAAAATGTGTAACTAACTTAAAGCAAAAACAACTGAGCTGGAAATCAGATTTAGAAGGTACAATTTGAGAATCACTAGTCTACCTAAAAACTAACTGGAAAAAAAACCTAGACATCATATTTCAAGAAATCGTTTTTTAAAAACTGCCCAGATTTCTTAGAATCAGAGGGACAAGAAAAAATGGAAAAACCTACCAGTTAACTTCTATGAAAGACCCACTAAATGAAAACTCGAAGAACTATTATATATAGTTAAAATCCAGAGCTTCTGGACCTAAGAAAAAATACTGTAAGCAGCTAGAAAGAAAGAATTCAAGTGCTAAGGAATCATAATCATGATCACACATGATTTAACTGCCACTCTGAAAGAAGGAGAGAGGCTGGAACATGATATTCCAGAAGGCAAAGGATATAAGCTTACAGCAAAGAATAATTTACCCAGCAAAAATGAGTACAATCCTACAAACTGAAAAATTCATCTTTAATGAAATATAGGACTTCCAAGCGTTCATGGTGAAAAGATCAGAGCTTCATAGAAATGTATAGTTGAGAAATAGAAAAATGCAAACGAGCAAACAATCAAAAGGGAAAAAGCTGTTTACCTTCTAACATAGGCAATTAATAACTCCCAGAAGTCATTATCATTAGGGGTCATAGGAGTCTAATTAGACAGAGGGCCTGGGAATAGTTCTGTTATGTTCTGACGATCTAAAAAAGAAGAATGAAAATGAAGTGGGAGAAATATATTGGGGTGGAGAAGGGGAGGGAGAGGATGGACAAAATTATCTCACAGGATTGGGGTATCCAAGTAAAAGTCTACACAAACACAGAAGGAGTAAGCAACTTGAATTTCACTCTCATTTGAGCTGGTCAAAGGAGATAAAAATACACATACACACAAAAAATTAGGTACAAAAATGTATTTCACTCAAAAGGGAAGCAGAAAGTGGAAAAAGGAAGGGGTAACAAGAAGAAGGGTAAATTAAGGGAGAGTCTTAAGCAAAACAAACCAAGGAGGGTGGATTTTTAGAAACTGATTTGTTTATTTACTTTTAGTTTACAAGATTCAGTTCCACAATCCCCTGAGTTTCAAATTTTCTTCCCTCCCTCTTCTCCCCCTTTGCCCCGCCCATGGCATCATGCAATCAAGTATAGGATATGCAAATACTTTTACACTGTACATTAATTTGGTTGTGTAGAAGGGTTGTAACCAGTGGAGTGAACAATGGGGAAAAAAAATAGAAAACCAGACATGAAAAAGAACAATAGCAGGTGTTGCTTCAGTCTCCATTTAAATTCTGTTCTTTCTAGATCTCTCTCTGAATGTAGATATCTCCTTCCATCCTGAGACTTGTAGAGTTGTCTTGTAACTGCGTGTTGCTGAAAAGAGTCCAGTTTATCAAAGCTGGTCATCACACATATGATGTGTCTGTGATTGTGTACAAATTTTTCCTGGTTCTGCTCTTCTCACTTAGCATCAGTTTGTATAAGCCTCAAGGAGGGTGGGTTTTGAAGAGGAGTTTAAAAGAAAATAAATGGTAAGAATCTGTTACTAGGCTTGGGTGAAGGAAAGAAAAGAGGGTTAGTGAAACAAAAGCAGATTATAGCAAATCTAGAGAATGGATGTTGATCTTGCTCCTTGTCTCTTGTTACCCTCTTCTTCATAAACTTTACAAACTCTGAAACTCACACCGCCACAGTACCACCTGCCTCTACTTTGAGAGGGTGCAGGGTAGATATTAGAGAGCTCTTCCCAGATCCTTCACCATTTAAGGAAGGTACCCAGGGCTTTTACCTCATCATTTCCCCCCGGGTGCTCTTCTGGTCTGCAGGATCTCTAGAAACTCATCATTCTGCAAGATGAAAAGAAGTATGTAACTCTGACCTCCTCCAATCATTTTCCACCCTGGCTACTGGACTTCATCATGCCCCTACACTGAATACCCTCACTTTCTTCACCACCTTACCCTCACTTTTCCATTTTTAAAAATTCTGTTGTCCTTCTCTATTAGACCATAAGCTCCTTGAGGACAAGGACTACCTTTTGTCTTTTTTTGTGTCCCCAGCACTTAGTACAATAGTTATCATACTTAATAAATGTTGATTGACTCTTACTCTGATAAACAGGTAACAGGAAACAATGAAAAGAAAAAGTATAAGGAAATTGGATGGAGGGAACAATAATTTACAATCATGAATGTGAATAGGATGAACACAATTACAAAATGGAAGAGGAGAGCATGAATTAGAAAACCAAATTCAGTAATATGTTGTTTATAAAAAACACATCAAAACAGGAAGACGCTTAAAGAATTAAAATAAAGAACTTGAATTTTTTTATGCTTCAGCTTATTCAGTAAAATAAGGCAAGGGTAAAAATCATGATCTGGGACAAAGAAATAGCAAAAATAGACTTAATTAAAAAGAGATTAACAGGAAAACTACATTTTTTGAAAGATACCATAAAAATGAATTAATATCAATATTAAACATACATGCTTCAAATGCTATAGCATCTAAATACTTAAAGGAAAAGCATTTGCAGAATTGGCACAGATAAAGAAAGACAGAAATAGTCACTATTGGAGTATTTGGAAACCATGTTATATGGAAAAGATGGTGCAATAAAGACTGGACAATAGTACGGTTAGATGGATTCAGAACTAGTAGATTAATGGCTATAAAACTGTGCATACCCTTTGATCCAGCAAAACCACTACTATGTCTGCATCCCAAGGAGATTATAAAAAATAGAAAAGGACCCACATGTATGAAGATATTTATAGCATCTCTTTTTGTGGTGGCAAAGAATTGGAAATTGAGGGGATGCTCATGAGTTGGGGAATAGCTGAACAAGTTGTAGAATATTGAATACTATTGTGCTGTAAGAAATGATGATCTGGGGTGGCTAGGAGGCACAGTGAATAGAGCACCAGCCCCGGAGTCAGGAGGACCTGAGTTCAAATGTGACCTCAGGCACTTGACACACCAGCCGTGTTACTTTGGGCAAGTCACTTAACCCCAATTGCCCTGCCCTCTCCCCTCCAAAAAGCAAAAAAAAAAAAAAGATGATTAGACCTGGAAAGAAATAAATGAACTGATACTGAGTGAAGTGAGAAGAACCAGGAGAACATTATACACAGTAACAGCAACATTGTGCCATGACCAAGTTTGAGAGATTTAGCTCTTCTCAGCAATGCAAGACAATTCCAAGGGACTCACGATGGAAAATGCTGTCCACATCCAGAGGAAGAGCTATGGAGTCTGAATGCAGATTGAAACATGCTATTTTCTCTTTTGTTGTTTTTTCTTTCTTGTTGTTTTTTCTTCCCTTTAATTCCGATTCTTCTTTCACAACATGACTAATATGGAAATATGTTTAAAATGATTGTACATGTATAGTCTAAAAAAAGAACTGAATGATTGACTAGATCCAAAAAGTCACTCTTAATGGTCCAATTTCACCATAGAATCACGTGAGTCTGTTGTGGAATGTCCCAGAGATCTGTGCTGATTCACATTTTCATCATACACAGTCTGTTTATCATGCATAATGATACAGGTAGTACAAAATTCGGATAGATACCTAACATACTGGGTGACTGACTCAGTATTGAAAACGATCTTGACAGGCTCTAATAGTGGGCTGAATCTAATGAGACAAAATTTAATAGAGACAAATGTAAGGACTATGCTTGTTTTCCATCACCATCACCAGCACAGGATGAAGGATTGAAGGATGAAGACCACAGTTTGTCTGAAAGTTTAGTGAAATGTAAGCTCAATATAAATCAACAGTGTGACTTGGCAGCCAATAAAGCTAATCAAGTCTTAAGTATGAGAGAAGCATGGTTTCTGGAACTAGGGATGTGGTTGTCTCACCATATTATGCCCTTTTCAAATTGTTTCTGGAGTATCAGTTTCAGTTCTGGGCATGATACTAAGAAAAAAAAGTTATTGAAAAGCTGGGGGATACCCAGAGGATGTCAACCAGGATGGCAAAATTCTTAAAGTTCACATGAGAATTACAGTGCAGCTAGGTTGCCCTGGGCCTGACCGGGACCACCTGAGTAAAAATTCAGCCTCATATACTTACTTGCTGTGTGACTCTGGGCAACTCACTTAACCTTTCTCAACTTTGTTTTCCCACCTGTAAAATGAGGTAATAATAGCACCTGCCTCCCAGAGTTGTTGTGGGGATAAAATGAGATAACATTCCCAAAGTTCTTTGCAAACCGTAAAGCTCTATATAAATGCTAGCTTTATGAGGGTTAAAGGAAGCTTTCACTTTCCTGAACTATACTAGAAGACCCCTGGGAACCCTTCTTTCTCTAGATCTATGATTTTACAAATTCATGAATTGTACCATCTACAGTCTGAAAAGTATTGAGCATAAATATCCTAGAGAAAGAAGGTGAAGAATATTCAAGATCATTTTCTTCATGTGTACAAAGGGCTTCATATATATTGGCCCTAGAGGGAAGACCTTGGAACAATGAATGGAAATTGTACAGAGACAAATTTAGGCTTAGTGTAAGGAAAGCCATTTGAGCTTTCCAAAGCTGTCCAAAAATGGAATGGGCTACTTTGGTAAACTGTAGGTTTTTTCTTAGTGGAAGTATTCAAACATTGTCAGATATCCTGTAGAGGCTAAGGGTTAGACCAAATTTTCTTTTTAAAAATCTATTAATTTATGGAATAAAGCAAGCATTTCCATAGTGTAGCATAATAAAAAAAAGATGATTGCTCATGAAACTGCAAATCTATCATGTACAACTTGCTATTCCTTTTATTTTTTCTTTTAGAATTATTTTATTTATTTTCTTGTTTACATCATTCATTTCCACAAGTTTCTGAGTTACATATTTTTCTCCCCATCTTTCACCTACCCACAACCCCAAAACAGCAATCCCACTGTAAAGCCCCTCCCCGAATCTGCTCTCTCCTATGTCCTCCTCCATTGCCCCTCTAACTTTCTGGTAGGGCAGGATGGGTCTTTCTACCCCAGTGACTGTATATCTTAATTCCCAGTTGCATGTAGTTAATAATAATAATAGCTATTCCTTTTAAATATATAATAAAGTTATCATGTAAATTTCTTGTTTTCTTTTCTTCCCTCCTCCCTCCTTGGCTACCATTAGGCATAAATAAGTATACATGTAAAATTCTTCTATACATACTTCTATTTGTTATTTCTTTCTCTGAATATAGAGAGCATCTTTCTTCTTATGTCCTTTATAGCTAATTTGGGTACTTATAATAGTACTTCTGAGGAAAGTTCCAACTCTGAGTTTCAGAGGTTCCTCTCTAAGCTTTTGGAGAGACTTAGTTGGGAGGTACTCTTAGCCCGTGTCTCACTGTTCACTCTTCCAGTGAATATATTCACTTATTCGTTCAACAAACATTAAGTATCTCTTGCTCAGCTAGGCACTATCTGGGAAGGAAGGGGAAACGGGAGAGTAATGACAGAGATGAATAAGAGATAGACCCTACCCTTCAAGAGTTCATAGTTTTAAGTCTGTAGAGAAGGTACAGACACAAATCATAAGATGTGACAGAGTATGATAAGGTCCACCTAGAGGTAAAGACAATCAATACTAGAATTCAAAGGAAGGATAAATAACTTTTGACCACAAGCAAGCGTTTTTAACCCCAGGGTCTATGAACTTAAAAAAATTGATAATTGAATTTCCATATAATTGGTTTTCTTCACCATCCTATGTATTTTTCTTTTAGGCATTTAAAAACATTATTCTGGAGGTGGAGCCAAGACGGCAGAGAAAGCTCCCCTGAGCTCTCCCAAATCCCCCTCAAAACAAATTCTGGAGCAGCAGAAACCACAAAATGAGGGGGTGAAGCAATTTTCCAGTCCAAGATAACTTGTAAGATGGACAGGAAAGGTCTGTTGCACCTGGGTGAGAGTAGAGCATATTCTAGCATGAGCTGAGCCAATACAGACTGGGCTCCAGCAAATCAGCAACAGGATTTGGGGGTGACTGAATCAACAGCAGCAGCTGCTTCTGCTTCCAGAACTCTCAGTCCCACAGACAGTAAAGGAGTCAGACAACTGGTCAGAAGGAGATTTCAGGGGTTTCTTTGGTGGTATTGGGGGTAGGACTCTGTTGCAATAATCATACTTGGATGGGGTCACAGTCCTTTAATCTCAAGGTCAGAGGTCACCCAAAGGTCACCCATGTAAAGACATGGCATAGATAGGCTGAAGCAGAGAGATAAATCTATAGAGCATCTATTTGGCATTTATTATATGCCAAGGACTATTCAAAGAACTTCCAATATAAGTATAAGCAAAAAAGTCTGTTCCTGCCCTCAAGGACATTACATTGATGTTGTCACATCCAATAGTCTGTTGGCTCCTTGAGGGCAGGGACTGTTTTTTGTCTTTTTGGGGGAAGGGGGTATCTCAGAGCTTAGTACAGTATCTGGCACAGTTGTTATTCAGTAGTTTTTAGTCATATCTGACTTCATGGCCCCATTTGGGGGTTTCCTTTTTTTGAGGAGGGAAAGCACAGCAGTTGGGGTTAAGTGACTTGCCCAAGGTCACACAGGTATTAAGTGTTAAGTCTCTGAAGTCAGATTTGAACTCAGGTCCACCTGACTCCAGGACAGGTACTCTATTCACCAAGCCACCTGGCTGTCGCTGGTGGTTTCTTGACAAAATTGCTGGCATGGTTTGCTGTTTCCTGCTCATTTTACAAATGAGGAAACTGAGGCAAACCTGGGTGAAGTACCTTGACCAGGGTCACACAGCTAGTAAGTGACTGAGGCTGGATTTGAACTCATGAAGATCAGTCTTCTGATTTCAGACCCAGAGCTCTGTCCACTGAACCATGTAGCTCCCCCAGACTAGGTGCTTAATAAATGTTTATTGACTAACTGATGAAAGTTAAGGAACACCTAAGAAGTCCAGAGACTGAGGTGAATCAGGAGTGAAGTGAGTATGCCTGGAGCTCTCCAAAAATGTGCTCTGAGGGATGGGGCCAGCATCTAAGATGCAATCCAAGGGATACGTGACCAAGAAAAAAGGGCATGAAGCAAAAGTAAGGGGTGATAGCTGGACAGCTATGGATTCCAGTGCTATTCACATAATGTCAAGTGACCTAGAGGAAGGCAGGCTCCAAGCCTGTTGGGTGGTGCCCTCTGTGAGAGTTTACGGAAAGATGGGGATGAAAGGCTCCCCATGAGAAAGAGTAGAAGGAGGGGAGTTACACTATTGGAAGGAGTAAGCAGCAATGTTAGCAAGATAACAGATCCATTGAAATATGGCATTATCATTATCTTCTTTTATCATATTGTGTTATCTCGAATACACACACCTACATCTATATGTATATACTAGGCACATGGAGAGATAGAAGTTTATATAAGACAAGGGTCCTGTCCTCATGGACCATATAGACGAGTAGGCAAATAAGACACAAATAACAAAGAATACAACAGTACATGCTAAAGTCATTAGAAAATTACAAAGCCAAGTATATGAGGCCATAGGGTCAGAGAGTTATTTTTAGCTGGGGAAGGGAAGAAAGGAAGGAAAGAAGAAAGCAAAGAGGAAAGGAGGGAAGAAAAAAGAAGGAAGGATAAAAGGGAGAAAAGAAGGGAGGGGAAAAGGGAGGGAGGGAAAGAACAAAGGAAAGAAGGAAAGATGAGAGGGGTGGAGGGAGAAAGAAAGGAAGGAAGGAAAGAAAGAGGAGAGGAGGAAAGGAAGGAAAGAAAAAAGAAGAAAGGATAGAAGGGAGGGAAGAAGGAAGGGAGGAAAGAAGAGAAAGAGGGAAAGAACGAAGGGAAGAAGGAAGGAAAGATGAGAGAGGGAGGAAGGAAAGAGGAAAAAAGGAAGGATAGAAGGAAGGAAAGATGAAAAAGAGGGAAGGATGAAGGGAGGAAGGAAAGAAGGAAATAAGCATTTATTAAGTTCTTACTATATGCTAGGCATTATGCTAAGCACTGACAAAATCTCATTTAATTCTCAACAACAACCTTAAGAGGTAGGTACTATTATTATCCCCATTTTATAGTTGATACTAAGGAAGACAAAGGTTAATTAAATTGTTCATAGTCACACAGCTGGTAAGTGTCTGAGATCTCAATTGAACTCAGATTTTTCTGACTCCAGGCTCAGCACTCATCTATTTAAACTGGACTTTAGAACAGGAGTTCTTAACCTTGTTTATACTGTGGACCATTCTGACAGTCTGGTGAAGCCTATGGACTATGGACAACAAAGCCCCTCCTCGGCATCATGTTTTCAAATGCATAAAATAAAATACATTGACTTACTAAGGAACACAATTAATTGAAATAGTTATCAAAACATTTTTTTAAAAGCAAGTTCACTGACCTCAGGTTAAGAACCCCTGCTTTCAAGGCAGGGCAGGAAATCTACAGGTGAAGATGGGAGAGTGGGGAAGAAGAGCATGGCTGGCATTGGAAACAGTCTGAGCAAAGCCTTGTAGAACTGAGAGCACATTGGTTGCTTGGGGAACAGAGAAAATAAACATGAATTAAAGCTTGAGAGAGGCAGCGTGTCATAGGGGAAAGAACCAGTGCCTATGTGCAAGTCTAACTTCTGACCCCCACCATCTGTGTAAACCTGTGCAAGTCAGTGACCTTCTCAGTGCCCAAGACAATTCTCTAAGACTGTCTGCTGCATAACAGCTGCAGGTCTGCATTGGTAGACAGAGTGTCCTCATAGGAAGTTCCCTATGCCATTGAATTCACAGATCTGGACCAAAGAAGAAAAACAATTTTTAAAAAATTAACTTTTTTTTAAGCAAATAAGGTCGGAAAAGTAGTGGCTGCCAGGTTTTGGAGAGCCTTAAATGTTAGGCAGAAGACTTGGAACTTTCCTTACAACGCTGCACAAAGTCATCAAGACTTTGGAGAAGAGCAGTAATGGGCTATTCCAGCCCCTATGGATATTATAAAAGATGATGAGGGGGGGTGGGGAGAGGGCAAAGGAAGCTGAAGTTCTTAAAAGACTATTGAGATACCTAAGTAGCCTGAGTGGGTAGTTATGAGAGCTTCTATCAGGGAGAGGACCTGGATAATAGGAGATATTTTAGAAGCACATACACAACAGGGCCTGGTACCTGATTAGATTTGAAAGGTGACTGGAGGAAAGAGTCATGTACAAACTCAGCTTATGAACAAGGCTGATCAAGATGAGTGAATTGGGTTGCAATAGACAGCAATGGTGGAGGCAGAAGGAGGAGCAGGATAGGTAGGTTGGTGTTAGAAGTGGGAGGCCTTAAACGCCAGACTGAGGTACTAGAAAGGAAGGGTGGGGCTGGTCTTTGCACCCTTCAGATGATGTGGTTAAAAAGACTGAAAGGCTTGCCAGCTGCTGCTTTCCCCTGACGGTGGGGATCCCCTTAATTGAGTTTGAGTGCCATCCGTGGGGAAGGATATTAACAGAGCTGAGGTGTTTAGAAGAGAGTGACCAGGGTCATGTGGGGACTGGAGACACAGGATCATATGAAGAAAGCAGGGGAAGATGTGGTATAGTAGAAAGAGCATTCAATTCGAAATCAGATGACCTGAGTTCAAATCTTGACTCTGTCACTTACTAGCAATGGAAATTTTTGAAAACCCTTTTACTGCTCTGGGACCCAGTTTTCTCATGTGTAAAATGAAGGGATGTGAACTAGATGACCTCTAAGGGCACTTTTAGTTCTATCTCTGTTATCCTATAACCCAGAGGTTCTCAACCTTTTTGGTCTCAGTATCCTTTTGCACCCTTAAAATTATAGAGAAAGTAGAGTTTTTAGGGCAACTAGGTGGCAAAGTGGATAAAGCACCAGCCCTGTCAGGGAGACCTGGGTTCAAGTTTGGCTTGATTCTTTTCTTCAGTCACCTTTCAAATCCAATCAGGTACCAGGGCCTGTGTTTTTAAAACGTTCCCTATCACCGGTTTGAGAACTGCAATCATCTATAGATATGGCCCAAGGCAGAGAAGATTTGGATAGAGGGAAACACATGATAAATCTCACATGGGAGAAAGATTATATTTATTTGCTTGGTCCCTGAGGACAAAACTAGGAAGAATGAATGGAAATTTCAGAGTGGCATTTTGTTGCTTGATCTAAGAAAATTTTCTTTTTTTTGCAAAAAGTAAGACTGGAATGTCTTGAAAGTAGTGAGTTCCCTGTAAGTAGGTGTTTTCCTAGTTTAGATGGCATGTTACAAAGAGGATTCTCAATAGATAAGCCCTGAGGCTCCTTTTCACCCTGAGCGTCTATGATTCTACGCCTTAATAACTGAAGCATGACCTTGGTACAAACTCTTAGCTTCTGAGCTTGAGTTTATTCATCTATAAAATGGGGATGATAAGGCTCCATCACCTATTCCAGAGGACCAGAGTAGAGACCATGTGAAATAATGGATGGGAATATTCTTTGGAACTGAAAGAACTAACAAGGTGTCAGTTACGCCGGTGATAACACAGAAGACACATCTAGACTCTGCTTCTCTTGGATAATCAAGAATATTCTCTAGTTGAATGATTTCAAATTCTTTCCTGGTTCCTTTAGTGATCAGCAACTGGAAAGAAGTGTTTGTTGGATAACTGGTGAAGGAGGAACACAGTGGGAAAAAATTCTGGCTGTAAAGTCAGAGGACCTGGGTTCAAATCCCATTTTGAACAATAACTTTCACGCTGGGCAAACCACTTAACCTCCCTGGGTCTCAGTTTACCTATCTATAAAATGACTTCCCCTTTAACTTTCTATAATTTCTTCCAGTCCTCACTTTATCTCCCAACTAGGCCAAGCCATTCAAAGAATAATCAACCTCATCCCTCTTTTACAAACACCCGATCTTAGCTGGAAATTGTTAGCCTTTTGTGCAGACCTCCTAACAATACCAAAGACAAACAAAACTGTAGCACTATAGTGCTGAAAATGAACAGTTCCATCTGCATAAGAATAGCTAGCACATAAGGATTTGCAAAGTACTTGTCAAATATGGTATCTTTTGATCCTCACAACCATTATGGGAAGTAGATGTTGTCATCATCATTTTGCAGTAGAAGATACTGAGGCAGATAGATTAAGTGACTTGTCCAGAGCCACACAGCTCTTAAGTGTCTGAGGCTGGATTCGAACTCAGGCCTTCTTCATTCCTGGTCCAGCGCTCTCTCCAGTTTGCCACCTAACTTCATAGCTCCAACAAGGTTGCAGTAAATGAGCAGATTGATGAATGGATGCAGGCTGATGGGCTCCAGACCGACAGAGCCATTCCTTTGCCGGTGGCTGAAGTTTCTCTTGCTACTTCCATCATCAGCTCCTTTGTTTCATTAGTCCGCAATGATTCCAGCGATTCCCCAGCTGGCCTGAAGCAGCCTCTTCTCCCTTAGTGTAATGCAAAGGTGAAATTTGCTGGGAAATCGAACTCTGTTAAACAAGGTTTGAGTTACAGGGACAAGAAAAGCAATATATCCCCTAGTTGCATCATTTGACTTTCTTTCCCCTTCTCAAAATAACTCAGGAACAGCCAGCCCTATAAAGCTTCACACTTGGCACCTGATTGATACTCTGTGATAAATGTCTCTTGCTGGATCCTACCTTGGGGAAGAGAGGAAGTGTTAGAAGTGATGCTTTTCAGACAAATTCAGAGCATAGCTGGAGCTTCACTTGGGAGTTGTAAGGGACCTTAGAGTTCAGCTAGTCCGAACCCTCATACTGCTGGAGGGGAAACTGAGGCACAGAGAAATGGGGTGACTTGCCAAGGTCCCATGGGCAGTAAGTAGCAAGGCTTGGATATGAACTCAGGTCTTCTCAAATCCTCCAAATCCTCAGGTCCTCCTCCAAATCCAGCTCTCCTTCCACAAGTACTGCTCATTTCTGCAGGCCAGACCTACAGAAACCAGTCAATCAATAGTCTCTTGTACAATGCCTGCTATGTGCCAGGTGCCAAATGAGGCACTGGAAATACCAAGACCAAAGTGAAACAGACCCTGTGATACTTTTGAAATTTTAGTGGAAATTTTTTAATTATTAAAAAAAATTCTTTCCCTTTTACCACCTTTTCCTACTGGAAAAAAGAAAAGAAAAGAAAAAACCAACTCCTTTTTTAAGAAATAAGGAGCTTACAAATCTGGCCTCAGACACTTAACACTTACTAGCTGTGTGACCTTGGGGAGGTCACTTAACTCCAATTGCCATGAATTCCCTTCTACAAAAAAATGAATAAATAAACAAATAGGGAGATTACATTTAACTGTGGAAACAATTTTTACATTAACTGAAGGAAATCAGGGATTTCAAGAGGCAGAGGTAAGATGGGAGACACTGGAGATAGTTCAAAGGGTCAGAGATGGGAGGTGGGGTGTTGTCTGATGGGAGCAGGGAGTACTAAACCCCTTCTAGTGCCTTCCTTTATAGAAGACAGAAACTGGGCCTTTGGACTCACTCCACTCTGCACTTACTGCTCTGCCTGGTTTCAGCTCCACTGAGCAAGATCCCCTCTCATTGAGAAGCCTTTGGTGTCCCATTGTCCCAACTCTCACTTTTTTTTTTGGAAGGGGGAAGACAGGGCAATTGGGATTAAGTGACTTGCCCATAGTCATACAGTTAGTAAGTGTTAAATGTCTGAGGGCGAATTTGAACTCGGGTCCTCCTGACTCCAGGGTCAGTGCTCTACTCCCTGCCCCACCCAACTGCCCCCCCAACCCTCACTTTTCTGCTTCCTTTTGTATCTTTTCTCCCTCCAATAGATTGTAAGCTCTTTGAGGGCAAGAACGGTCTTTCTTTTAATTAATTGCATCCCCACTGCTTAGACCAGTACATAGCACATAGTAGATGCTTAATTAATGTTTATTAGATTGGATTGGATTGGAAATAGAGTGGTTTGGGAGGAAAAAAAGGAGTGAAAAATTGTAGTGACCAGGAAAGGCTTCATGCAGCTTACAGTGTTTTAAGTCGCATCTTTAAGAAAGAGAGGGATTCTACGCTATGAAGCAAAGGTAAAGAGGGAGGGCATCCCAGGCATGGAGGACAGCCAGTGCAAAGGCACAGAGACAAGAAATGGATAGTCACATGTAAGAAATAGAGAAAAGGCCTGTTTTGCCTAGTTCTCAGGGGACGGGAGGGAAGGAGAGGGGAGGGGAGTAACATACAACAAGA
This sequence comes from Pseudocheirus occidentalis, assembly GCA_028646575.1. NCBI lineage: Eukaryota > Metazoa > Chordata > Mammalia > Diprotodontia > Pseudocheiridae > Pseudocheirus > Pseudocheirus occidentalis. The sequence continues at coordinate 52,956,326 of CM053595.1, read as the reverse complement.
TGGAAAGATAGTCTGGGATCATTGGCAAATGGCTTTAAAAGCTAAATAGAGTTTATATTTTTATCCTAGAGGCGACGGAAAGCCACTTGAGTTGATTGAGTAGGGGAGTCACATGGTCAGATTTCACTTAAATGAGATTACTTCGGCAGCAATGCAGCTGATAGACCAGGGTGAAGATGTACTTGCGGCAAGGAAACCAATCAGAAGCTGTGGTGATAATCTGAGTGAGAAGTAACGAGGACCTGAACTAAGGTGGTAGCTATGGGAGCAGCGAGGAAAGGTCAGATAAAGAGAGATTCTGGAGGTGGGAGCAACAAGATCTGGCAATTGGCTGGATATGTGGGATGAGAGCCAGGAGCTGAGGTGAAGGCTGATGTGAGATATCTTCTGATTTTTGGCAAAGGGGCGGTGGACCACAGTCAGTCAGCACACAGCTATGAAATGCCTATTGTGTACAGGCACTGTCCCAAACACTGGAGATAAAAAAAGTGAAAAGTCCTTGCTTTCAATGAAGTTACAGACTAAAGGGGGAGTAATCTCACTTAGTAGATGACATGTGAATAACTATATGTAACTATATCTATCTATCTATCTATCATCTATCTATCCATCCATCTATCTATCATCTCTCTATCTAGCCATCTATCTATCTATCCATCTATCATCTATCTATCCATCCATCTACCTATCCATCTATCCATCTATTATCTATCATCTATCTATCAATCTATCATCTATCTATCATCTATCCATCCATCTATCCATCTATCTATCTATCATCTATCCATCCATCTATCTATCCATCTATCATCTATCTATCTATCATCTATCATCTATCCATCCATCTATCTATCCATCTATCCATCTATCATCTATCTATCATCTATCTATCCATCATCTATCTATCTATCATCTATCTATCTATCTATCTATCTATCTACCTATCATCTATCTATCTATCATCTATCTAGCCATCCATCCATCTATCTATCATCTATCTATCTATCTATCTATCATCTATCCATCCATCTATCTATCTATGCATCTATCATCTATCTATCTATCTATCTATCATCTATCTATCATCTATCCATCCATCTATCTATCCATCTATCCATCTATCATCTATCTATCCATCTATCATCTATCTATCTATCTATCTATCTATCTATCTATCTATCTATCTATCTATCTATCCATCATCTATCTATTATCTATCTATCTATCCATCTATCTATCATCTATCCATCCATCTATCTATCCATCCATCTATCTATCTATCTATCATCTATCTATCCACCCACCTATCCATCTATCTATCTATCTATCTATCATCTATCTATCCATCCATCCATCTATCTATCGATCTATCATCTAT
>CM053595.1:52930782-52954448 GCA_028646575.1 Pseudocheirus occidentalis | reverse complement strand
TATCATCTATCTATCTATCCATCTATCATCTATCTATCCATCTGTCTATCTATCTATCATCTATCTATCATATCTATGTATCTATCTATGTATTTATCTATCATCTATCTATCCATCTATCCATCCATCTATCTATCTATCTATCCATCATCTATCTATTATCTATCTATCTATCTATCATCTATCCATCCATCTATCTATCTATCCATCTATCTATCTATCTATCTATCTATCTATCTATCATCTATCTATCTATCTGTCTATCATCTATCTATCCATCCATCCATCTATCTATCTATCTATCATCTATCTATCTATCTGTCATCTATCTATCTATCATCTATCTATCCATCCAGCTATCTATCTATCATCCATCTATCATCTATCTGTCTATCATCTATCTATCTACCTATCTATCTATCTATCTATCTATCTGTCTGTCTGTCTGTCTGTCTATCTATCTATCTCTCTATCTATCTTCAATGCATAAACAGTGTCAATAGAAGGTGTACAGTGAGGCATACATTTTCAGACATTCATACTCTGATTCGTTTTTACTGTACTTATCTGTTATAAAGGAGGGTTCATTGGGATGGAGTTGGGGAGTCACTGGGAGGTGACAATATCAAAAAAAGGGCAACAAGAAAGCTTTAAAAATTATTTTTATTTTTTAAATTTTATTTTATTTTTAATTTATGAAATAAGACAAGCATTTCCACAACTGTATAATAAAACATGAAACTGCAAATCTCCTATGTATAGCTTGCTATTCCTTTTAAATATACAACAGTTATCATGTAAATTTTCTTCCCCCTTACCCCAGAGATGGCCACCATTAGAGATATAAAAGGGTATATGTGTGTGTGTGTATACACACATACATATTTATGTATATATATACTTATACACACATACATAAACATATATATGAAAAATTATTCTATACATCTATTTATTAGTTCTTTCTCTTGATGAAGGTAGCATCTTTCTTCATATCCTTTATAGTTAATTTGATATTTATAATAGTCAAAGTGATTTATTCTTTTAAAGTTGTTCTTAAAACAATATTGCTCTAACTATATACAATGGGGTTTTTTGGTTTTGTTTATTTCATTCTTCATTATTTTGTGCAAATCTTTCCATGTTTTTCTAAAATCATTGAGCTTATTATTTCTTATGGCACAGTTGTATTCCATTACAATCATATACCACAACTCATTCATACATTCCGCAACTGAGGAGCAGCCCCACAATTTCCAGTTCTTTGCCACCACAAAGAGAACTATTGTAAACATTTTTTAAATGTATAGGTTCTTTTCCTTTTTCCCTAATCATCTTTGGAAATAAATCTAGTAGCAGTATTACTGGGTCAAATGGTATAGGCAGTTTGGGCATAATATATCTATCATATAGATAGATATTGGGCATAATTCCAGATTGCTCTCCAAAATGATTGGATCAGTTCACAATTCCGTGAACAATGAATTAGTGTCCCAATTTTTCCATATTCCCTTCAACATTTTTCCCTTTTTCTTTCAATTATTTTAACCAATTGGGTATAAAATGATACCCCAAGGTTGCTTTAATCTGTATTTCTTTAATCAATAATGATTTAGAACATTTTTCATGTGACTATAAATTGTTTTGGTTTCTTCATTGGAAAACTGCCTGTCCATATCCTTTTAACTATTTATCAATTGGGGAATGACTCATATTCTTATAGATTTGACAAAGTTCTTTATATATTTGAGATATGAGACCTTTATCTGAGAAATTATCCATAAAATCCCCCCTTAATTTTCTGTTTTCCTCTTGTTTCATTTGTGCAAAATGTTTTAAATTCAATTTTATCAGAATTACCCATTTTACACCTAACTTTTCCGTTTCTTGTTTATTCACAAATTGTTTACTTATCCATAAGTCTGCTAAGTAATATGTTCCATGTTCATCTTATTTTCTTGAAAAATCTCTTTATACGTATCTATTTTGACCTTATCTTGGTAAATGTGTAAGATATTGATTTATGCCCAGTTTCTGTTATAATGCTTCCCAGTTTTCCCAAGAATTTTATTTTTACCAAATAATGAATTCTTATCCCAAAATCTTATGTCTTCACATTTGCCAAATACAAGGTTATTATGTTTATTTGATGAGTAAATTCTATGTCTATTCTATTCCATTGATCTGCCTTTCTATTTCTTAGCCAGTAGCAAATTGTTTTGAAAATTACTGCTTTATAATATAGTTTAATATCTGGTTCTGCTAAAGAAAACTTTTTTTAAAAAAGAAAAGGCTAACAAAAAAAGTTGAGTGAAAGGGAGGTTGGAGGTTGCTAAAAATCACATGCCTTTTAGACTATCTATAAACTTTTGTCTTAGCTACTGGAACTCTAAAGGTGAGTATCAATTCTTCAACAAAAGGATATAATACTGAAGGACTGGAGTTATATGCATCTTGACAGTCTCATTATAAATGAAATCAGAATAAAGCAGGATGTTGCAGCTCCACAGAAGGATGGCTCAGTTTCTCCTTAGATGTAAATAAGGCAATTGGTGGAATTGGTTCTGTTGTATCCCCCAAAACAACATGAAATATCATCTCATGCCCCATCATTTGGTCATCTCATATCTCAGGGTCACCGTAATTATTTGTAAAAAGATCACCAGTCAAACATTTATAGGTGCCTACTATGTGCCAGACCCTGTGTAAAGTGCTAGTGACAAAAAGAAAGACAAAAGAAAATCCCTGTCTTCAAGAAGCTTGCAGTCTAATGAAGGAGTCACAATGAAAGCAACTATGTACTTTTTTATACACACAGATAATATATATCATAAGTTGGAAATTGTGGTTTGTGGTTGTGGTTTGTTCTCAAAGAGGACCATGACATCTGGAAGATGATGACATGACTTGCAATTGAATTTGATTTGAATGAGGGAGGGCTGTGCAAGGTCATCAGCCTTACTTTCTCCTCCAGAGTCGTCTGGGACCAGTGGCTAGCTATCCATCAGGATGACTGGAGAAAACCTGAAAATGATTAACAGAGGAAAGGCATTAGTATTAAAGGGAATGAGGAAAGACTTCCTATAGAAGAAGGAGGAGTTATAAGGCATAGGAAGATGCAGCTTATATGCCAACACTGTTGTAAAAAATGAAGAGACAAAGAAGTTCTATCAGATGCTTAACAAGATTCTCCAAATTAAATCAATACATGCTTCAATACTTCAATAGAATTCAAAGGAAAAGTGGGAAATAGATGAGGAAGGTGAGAAATATGTTAGAAAATGTGAGGAAGTAACAAGAAGCCAAAGGTATAGACTGCAAAGAAGTCTCATAACTGGTCTTTCATGAATACTTTGTTGGAGCAAAGCCCTGAAGGTTCTGGAGCTTCTGAATAGGTCCAGAGCATTGAATAGAAGGCAAAAGAAGAACTCCAAAATATTGATTATATTTTAATAACTCATTTCTGATGTGAATCATTTCTTAATGTACTATCTGAGAGATAAAATAAATCAAAAAATCAAAATGAGTACAAAACGAAAATAAAAATATAAAAAATTTAAAAACAAAAATTATAAAAATGTATGGAATGCATTTAAAATTCCATCCTGATCAATTTATGTAAGTTATAATGAAAAAATGGGACATATGCAGAAGAAAGGCTATATACAGAGGCTCAATAATTTCATAATCACAATAAGGGATATAAATTGGTTGCTATTATAAGAAGAACAAAAGAGCCTTAGTCAGCAAACACTTGACTTACTTGTCAAACAGAGAAATGTGGGAGCCACACTTAACACAATTTAGAAGATGATAGATAGATAGACAGAACATTTATCAAGTGCTTTCTATGTTCCAGACACTGTGCTAAACTCTAGGACTATGAATAAAAGCAAACTAGATAGTTCTTTCTCTAAAGGAGTTTACATTCTAATGGGGGGAACAATACATAAATGGAAGCTAGAAATGTGGAGGCCTGCGACCTGGTAAGATGGGGTAGAAGATCACCTCTCAGAGCTGGGGAACTCCAAAGGTATGGTCCTAGTTTCTTGTGGACTAGAGAGGATCAGGGAGTAAAGATATGGTGAAGAGATCACTTGGAATCTAAATTTGTTTGTAAAATCTCATGGAGAAGGATGATGGAAGATTATGAGCAGCATTAGCCCACAAAATAGAAACAATGAAGGACAAAATAATTTTAAAGAAAATTTGTTGAGAAAAACAAGTAAGCAAATTCATACTAAAGGCATTAAAGATTAAATAAATAAATAGAAGAAAATAAAGAGAAGAAAAATGGGAAAGATCTGCAAAGATTTTCATAACAACCTTTTCCAAACATCAAAGACAGTGGAGCCACCATACTAAGACTCATATCACAATTCCGTATGAGCTTATAGAGAAAGTGGAAGCGGACACTGGAGAAAGTAATGTGAGGATTAGATCAGTGTATGTAAAAGACAGCTTTACAGGAGGTGAGAAATTTGTGATGATCTTGACATACTGATTCACATGGTATCTGAAAGAAAGGAACATACCAGAAACCTAGAAAACAAACAAACAGAAAAAGGTACCTGAGAAATTTTCTGTAACTGTGACCCTTAATTCCTACTTTGCAAGTTACATTAAAGTTTCCTGTGAATAAACTCCTCAGACTTTTATAAGTACCATTCCACAATAGACCACATCCTTATTATTACTAAAAGATGTAAAGAAAACAAGATCGTACTGTGCAGAGCAAAATGACAGTTCAAATGCTCTCTTCCACTCCCAACTTTGTTCAATGACCCAAGCAAGGCATACAATAAGAAAGCTTATGTTTGCTAGATATGCTTACCACTGTCATGGAACAGATCAAGCACAGAGCCCACATTGAAGAGGAAATCCTTACAATTTTGCAAAGTCCTCTAGGTGATACTGCTGGCAAATAACATCATGTTGGTTGGTATAGAGTCCCAGGACATTGGAGGAGTGGGGAGGGCTCTTTGAAAAGACCTGTAACTACACTATAGAGTTTGGTGCAGCCATCCATCCAGGAAAAACCAAGTGGATGAAGAATGTATAACTGTCTAGATTATGTTAGACAGTTAGATGGATCAGTACATAGATCTTTTGACAAACTCTGCAAATGAACAATGAATTGAACTTAGAGTCAAGTAGCAAGAGGAGAACTTAGCCTTGGGTGGTCTGAGAGAAAATGCAAGGTTCTTTTAATAACATCAGTTTTCTCTCAAAACCAAATACTCATCTTTTGATCCTAATTTTCTACTAGTGCTGTATGGCTATGAGTCATGGAAGGTTAGTCTCCAAGGAATTAAAAGAGTATCACTCAGAGGTCAGTGAAGAGGTGCTTGGTGGATGTGAGCAAACACACTTCAAATAAAGAACTTTTATTGTTGTCGTTCAGTCATTTTTCAGTCATGTTCTGACTCTTTGACCTTGGAGTTTTCTTGGCAAAGATCCTTGAGTGATTTGCCATTTCTTTTTCCAGCTCATTTTATAGATGAAGAAACTGAGGCCAACAGAATTAAGTGACTTGCCCAGGGTCATACAGCTAGGAAATATCTGAGGCTAGATTTGAATTAAGGTCTGCCTGACTCCAGGCCTGGCACTCTGTGCACTATGGTGCCACATAGTTGTCTTGTAAATACAGAATTACAATAGAGTAAAAATATGTCATCAAAGAAATATATGACTAAAAAAGAAGAACCAGTCCCATGGCTAGGGCGAGGGACAGGCCTGGGCTCCACTAGTGTCCTCAATATATCAGGAAAAATCAAAGAAGTCCCCTAACATGTCAGGTGGTCTCTATGAGGTGAACTTCTGGGAGACCACGGACAAGAGTGGCACCAGATGGGAAGGGATGGATCTACATTGATGAGGTCAAAATTCCATTTGAGTATGCATTTTGTGTACAAGGTGGATTGTGATAGAGACAAAGGAGAGATGTGGACACAGTACTACAGGACAGGGGTAGGGAGCCTATGGCCTTGAGGCCACATGTGGTCCTCTAGGTCCTCAAGTACTGCCCGTTGACTGAATCCAAATTTCACAGAACAAATCCCCTTAGTAAAAGGATTTGTTACATAAAACTTGGACTCAATCAAAAGGTCTTAGGACTTAGAAGGCCAGTATGGCCTTCTATGCTGCAGGTTCCCTACCCTCACTATAGGAGAATTTGAGGAAAAAGAGAATACTTTCAGCTGGGGGAATCAGGGAAGGCTTCATGGAGAAGGAGCTGCTGAGTTGAGCCTTGAAGGAGCACAAGAATTTCAACATGCTGAGAACAAGGCTATATAAGCCTGGTACAGAGGAACAGCCTATGCCTGTGCCTGTGCCTATGCCTATGCCTATGCCTATGCCCAGAGGTAGGAGATGAAAGAACAGCTCGTACTGTTCAGATTGGTTGGAACATTTGGCTGGAGCAAAGGGGAATAATATGAAATATGGCTGGAAAGGCAGGCTATAGGCCGATTGCTGATGGTCTTATATGCCAGTCTAAGGAGAGTTTATTTTATCCTGTTGGCAAAAGGGAGCAACTTAAGGTACATTAGTGAGATTATTTTGGCAGCTGTGGGAAGGTTGGGATGACTCCAGAGATTTTATTACATATACTACCCCATGGCTAAGTCATTTCAAAGGACCTGGGAACCAGCCTCTAATCCTCCTGCCATTTCTTCTCCACCAACAGATGGGGTATGGAAGTAGGGAGTGATGTGCACATCTGAGATTCCTCTCTCCTTTTTGGTTCACAGATGAGAACCATCCCCATGAAACCTGTAACCTGAGATGCCCTGGCTTCTTAGGAAGTCACCAGGCAGGTTTTAACAGTCTGGCCTCAAGCTGAACATCAGAAACTTAATGGAACATTGGTCCTTAACCGTAGGCCCTTTCTGACTGATTATCTTTCTCCTGGTTGACTGGCTTCTGTTGCAAACTCAGAAAGAAAAGAGAAATCACATTTTCCATCAGCCAGTTTCATCAGCCAGTTTCATGCTTAGTGAAGTCTTAATGGCACATCAGAAACAAACAGGATTGATATTGGTAGGCAACATAAGATGGGATGCTATGTATGAGTCTTAGAAGGGATGAGATTTGCCAGTGTAACTGTTCCCCAGTTACAGGGCAGATACAGTGGGGAGTGATTGTAATTTGTAGGGATTTCTAGGGGTGCAAGAAATAAAGAACTGCTTTAGAGAACTGCTGCCTGATGTATTAAATGGTCTGAAACCCAGTCTGGATTCTGTGAAGTACATTTTGGCAGGAGAGCAGAGGCTTAGAAGAGAATACAGTGGCAGAGAGTCCTCTTCACTGTCCCAAGTGCAGCATGAGAGGGAGAGATGCAGATGGGTTTGGGGGATGGAGCCCTAGGAATTGAAGGAACTTGTTTCCTCTGGGTAAAGATCATGGTGTGAGCATCTAGAATAGGGGTTCTTAATCCTATTAAATCTGGGAACTTTATCTTATTTACTTTTAAAATTTATAATCTAAATATATATAATAAAAATAATATAATTTAAATTCTAAAAAATTATTTTTAGTTAAATATTTTTGTAATTACATCTCAACATAATTTGTTTACTTTATAATCCTATTTACTTTGCTTTATGCATTTAAAAATAAAATTTTAAGTTGGGTATGGTGTTGCATGCCCATATACCACTTACGGAGGGATTACTTGAATTCTGGAGTTCTAAGCTATAGTAAGGCTGAAGTTGATGGGGTATCCAAAATAAGTCTGGCACCAATATGGTGAGCCCATGGGAGTGGAGGAAAAATCAAGGAAGTCCTCCAGCATGTCAGGGGGTATAAGGAGGCTACCTAAAAAGGAGCCAAACCATCCCATGTAGGAAAAAAATGCAATAGGTTAAATTTTCCTTACATGCCAATCAGTACTGGGATCACATCTGGGAGTAGCTGGTACATGTTCCCCTCAGGCAAGATAGGGAAATGCAGTCTCAAAAAAGTCTTTGTCTCTATACTATATCTCTGCATCTCTTTCTATGTCTATATATCATCTAGCTTTATGTTTATGCTTAGTCAATTTGTTATGTCCAACTCTTTATGACCCCATTTGGGATTTTCTTGGCAGAGATACTGGAGTAGTTTGTCATTTCCTTCCCCAGCTCATTTTACAGGTGAGGAAACTGAGACAAACAGGGTTAAGTGATTTACCCAGGGCCACACAGTTAGTAAGAGTCTGAGGCCATATTTGAAATATATACACATACATACATGTAAGTATATCTGTGTGTATAGTATGTATATCTGTATACAAATATACATATATGTGTATATAAATTTATATCTATGTCTTTCTTGGAAGGGGTCCATAGGCTTCATCAAGGATTCTGCCAAAGGGGTCTATGACACAAAACAAAATTAAATACTCTGGACACCCAGGGAACACAGTGTGCTTGTATGGAGTGAGTAATGACAGCTTTTGGGTCAGAAGACTCACTGAATATCTGAATGATGGGTTGTTGAGTTCACTTCTTTGTCTAGTTTCTGCTTCCAGAGCACAGGCCTTGGGCTACAGTGGGTTGGGGGTGGGTTAGGAGTGTGGGGGGAGGTGTTCATTGGACAACTTGACAGTTGCACTGGTAACTACACCTCCCCATCTTGGTGGGGGCTGCAGGTCTTGGGGAAGCCTGTAGCTGCTTTTGCCTCCACAAGATCCTGGTGTAGAGGCTGTACAGGGACCTCTTGATGCATATCTGACACTAGCAGCTCCCAGGATTGAAGTTGTTCTGGAGGATATTGCTGCCAATATAGGATCAAAGACTTAGAGATGGAAGGATCCTTGGAGTCCAATTCTCAAATGAGACCTAGAGAGAGACCCAATGTCACCCTGGTAGGAAGGAGCTGGCAATTCAAATCTAGATCTTCTGACTCTATGGCCAAGGCTCTTTCCACTGTACTTGCACAGCTTCCTCTCCCAGATTGCTCAGAAGTGTTGTGTCAGGCCAGTTGCAGTCCCAACACTATCTCCTTTGTGACCAGCAGCATCCATCTTGGAGCCGTGCCAAGCACTGTCCTTCTTTTGAACAAATCCAGCTGGACTCTTCAGGTTTCAAGCTTTTGATCTTGTCCTCAGCAGCTTCATGCTCTTTCTGAGTGAGCTGCAAGCAAGGCACAGTGTCAGTATTCTGCACCCATCCTGGGGAGGGGGGGATTATGATGAGAGAGAAGGGGCAGGGAGGTCATAATCCCTTGCTTGTTTTAGGCTCTGTTAACGTGCAAGACAGCACAGACACACAGGGTATCCCAGAAGTGTGCAGTCAATAGATAAGTGAGCTGGGTCTTTCCCACACAATTCCACTAGGAGCTAGGAGTCAAATCAACAATCATTTATTAAGTGCCTACTATTTGCCAAGCACTGTGCTAAGAGCAAGGGACACAAAGAAGGACAAACACAGTCCTTGCTTTCAAAGAGGTAATGCTCTCATGGGAAAGAAGAGAATGTGCAGTTATGTACAAACAGGAGAACTGAGAAAGCCCACTGAACTGAGTCCAAGCATGTTCACAGAGATGCAAAAAGAAAAATGAGGCAGAGACAGGCAGAGATTTTCCTATGGTCACAGTTTATGCCAGAACTAGGAACTTCTGACTCCTGGAGCCATACTCTTTTCACCCCCTTCCAGTGCCCAAGAGGTTTTTATTTTTTCATTTTAAAAATGTTTGAGATTTCTATTTTTATAATACCTTCATTTCTGAGTATACCCCCCTCTGTCACCCAACAAGCCATCCTTTAGAACAGAGACTGAAAAGAGGGAGGAAAAAGCAATTCAGCATAACTACCCAACGTATCAACTAAGTCTGATGGCGTACAGTGTTACATACCCACAGTCTCCCACCTCTGCAAAGAAGGGAGACAAGAATCTTGCTACTTCTTTTTTTCAAGACCAAGCTTGATAACTATCATTATCCACGATCCAGGTTTGTTTTTCTTTGTTGTTGTTGTTAGTCCTTTTCCAGTTTAGGGCTTTCCCCTCCATTTTTGGAAGAGGAGAAGGCAAGGCAATTGGGGTTGAGTGACTTGTCCAAGGTCACACAGATAGTGTCAAGTGTCTGGGGTTGAATTTGAAGTCAGGTCCTCCTAATCCCAGGGCCAGTGCTCTATTCACTGCGCCGTCTAGCTGCCCTCCAGTTTAGGTTTTAATGAAAGAACATGTCCATTTTTATTTGCACCAGCTATCCTGCAAAATACTCCCTGGTTTGGGAGTAGTACTAGTCAGCTAGCAAGAGAACTCCGATGAGACTGTCTGGTAAATAACTGAAGGAAAGATAATGTTTCCATTGGGCTAGAAAATAATTTCATTCTCAAATGAGAGTGAAACAGGAAGAAATATCTGAAGACATCATGTTTCTTATGCAAAGCATATCTTGAAAAAGGTTTTTAAAAAAAATTTGCCTTGCAGAAAGCCCGTTAGGAGATGGGGCTGTCTCTGCAGTCAGGGCAGGCTGCTGGGTCTACTGGAGCTCTATAGCATTAGGGATTGGTTAACTGGGTTATATTTGGAATGACGTCCTAAACAATGATTCAATATCATCTGGTGACAGAGAAAGTAAAGGTCAGGTAGTTAATCCTCCAAAGGGCTCTTCATCTTTGAAGCTGAAATCTTTCCAGGCCCTCATTGGGTTCTCCCTCTTTCCTGCAGCCTTGCTTGATCCCTCTCAGCTGGGAGGACCTTTTCTTTCTCAGATTTCCCATAGCATCTCCTTTGTAACTTCTCCAAGCTTTCCTTTCCTAGTTTGTATTATAGTTCTTTGTGTTCAGATCTGAAATTCTATCTTGTCCAATCTTTCTCAGTATTCAGAAGATATTGAAGTCTAGAGACAGAAAATGAATTGCCCAGAATCACCCAGCTAGGTGGTGGTAGATCTAGGGTTACAACCCATTTCTCCTTAATGTCATCCCTGGCCTAAGGGTAATTTCCGGCAGAGAAGATCCTTCTTTGGTTTTTCCCTAACTCCCAGGAAGGGACATTGATGTTCCTTGCAGAAAAGAAACACCCATTTCCTGTATCTCACAAGTTGTACCCAGGAGCATCTACTAAGACTCTCCCTTTGTCCAATTGTCCTCCCTTTAATGCTGAAGAACAATCATGTAACTAGGGTGAAAAGACTAGGTCTTTGTCCCAGGGTGATGAATTTAGGGACCACCAAATTTAGAGGATGCAGACAGTTCTTGTTTCAGTAGCATAGAAGCAAGAGGGTCTAGGGTCTCCTTGGAAAGGATAATGAGTGAAAATAGGGAGCTACCTGATGGAGGGATGGGTAAATTCCTCCCCTGTCCCTTTCTGTGGCATTCTCCTACTTTTCACATATCATAGGACCTCAACTTCAATTCACATGGTGATACTCTGCCCCACTCCTTCAACTGAGGGTGTACTTGCCCTGGGCACAGTTTGTACCAGTTTAACTCCCTCCCCCCATGGGTCTGGAGAAATTTCCCAGCAGTCATATAATAGACTGGCTGCACTGACCCGTTCTCTCTGCCTCCCTGGAAAAGTCTACCGTGGCTTGTGGCACTGAACTAGTAAAACAACTGAGCAGCATGGGGGTTGAACCTGCCCCCTGGAGACTCGGTTCTACTTCCAGCCAGGTCACTTAGCCTGAACTAAGCATACTGGGCTTCATTTTCTCAAAGAACCAAGCTCCAACCTAGTGTAGAGGTAATGAGCATCACCTACTTTTCTGTCTGCTGCTCTGTCCTGCCTCTGGTTCCTGGCTTTTCCTAACGTCCCTCTTTCGTTCAGCAGCCTCTGAGAATACTTTGAGATCTTATAATGCCCCAGACCAAAGAGACCCTGGACAGCCTAGCCTTTCCTTCCCCCGTCCCTTCTTTTCCTCAGGCCCATTACTGGTCTGGACCTTTCAAGGTTAGGACTAACTCCTTGGGCTGGGGGGAGGAAAAGTCTGAGAAACAGAGCCGCAGGAACCCTGCTGCTGGCGGTCAGTGGAAGGGTAACAACTGAGGAGACTCCCAGTTCCAGTCCTTCCCCCTCTCCAGGATCTAGGGAGCTGTTTTCCGTTTGAAGAAGATCAAGTGACCGCTATATTCAGATCAATGTGCTAGGTTCCGGGGCAAGAGACACCGTTTAAATTGCCAAAGTCCCTGCCTTCTTTGAGTTTGTCAAGGCAACTAAGGGGAATAAGGCGCCCGGTACAAGCAATAATTGTAATACACAACATTACATTATAAGTACTTGGGAAAGGCAGGTGAGGGCCCAGCCTGCTGAAGGAGGCGGCATTTGAGTTAGGAAGGAATTCAGCAAGAAAAGGAGGGAGGATATTCTAGACATAGGGAAGCATGATCAGAGGGAATGGCGTGGGTGTGGGAGGACACAGTATGTTGGGAGGATAGAGAGTTCGTTTTGGGGAGAGTGGAGTGTAGAATTCGAGGAGGAAAGTAATAGGAGATTATCTGGAAGGATAGGGTGTTGCCAGATTGTGCGGGATCCGGACTGCCAGGCCTCTCCCAACACCACGAGACGCTATGCACGCGAAAGCTACTGCCTCTCCCCCTCGATTCCCGCTCGCGTTCAGTATCCTGGCCCTATTCCGCACATCCAAGCTGGTTCCTTCCACCCTCTCCCTCCCCCCCAACCCCCTAATTTTTATTGCTCCGCGCGGCCGCGAGGCGGCGCCCAGGACTCTGTTGGTGCGCGCTGCCTGACTTGGGGCGGGCTGGGAGGGGCGGCGGCGGCTCCTTAGCCGGCGGCTGCAGAGGCAGAAGCTGCAGTGGGTCCCTGGCTTCTGCCGAGTGTGCCCCGCCTGGCGCCCCGCCCGTCCGAGCTGCCGGGAGAGCGTCCCTCACTCGAGTATTCTTAGCCCTGGCGACCTGCGCGCACCCTGCGCCGCTAGGTCCGTTCCGTCCGGAGCCGACTGTGCCCGGGAGGGTATAAGAGGGTATAAGTGGGGATGGCTGTGCCTATTGGCAGGAGCAGGGGGAACCGGCGCGCCTAGCCGCGGGTGAGTAGCGGCCACGGGAAGATGGGGCAAGAGCCGGACAAGGTGGGGTCGTATTTTGGGTACGCGTGAGTGTGTGTGTGTGTGTGTGTTTGTGTGTGTGTGTGTGTGTATTGTGTTTGTGCGCGCTTGTGTGTCAACCTCACGGGCTTCCAGAAGCTGAGCGCACCTGATCCTTGAAACCGCCACCCCTCACCCCCACCCGCAGGGCTTCTGAGGAAGCTGAGCCCCAAGCCAGGAGTAGAATGACCCCATGCACACCGCCTGCGTCTCCGTATGTTTGCGGGTCCGTGCGTCTGCGTGTCACGATGTGTGTGTGTGTCCCTAAGTCCCCTCGAATCCACTTGCTTGTGCATGCCTGTACCTTTGCATCTCCGTGTGTGTATGTGTGTGTGTGTGTGTGTGTGTGTGTGTGTGTGTGTGTGTGTGTGTGTGTATGCTTGCGCCTATTTCTATGGGTTTCTGGTCCTCGGTGGGTCGGCATGTACCTGTGTGTTGCTTCACGTCGGTATGACTTCTGTGTGTTTCCGTGTGTCTGTGGGTCAGTGTCCTTAATGTGTCTGTGCATCTCTGTGCCTCTGCCCGTGTGTTTCTGGATGAGTGTGTGTGTGTGTGTGTGTGTGTGTGTGTGTAGCCACAGTGCTTCTTCTGTTGTTCCATTTCCTGGAAAAGATACATTGCTCTCTTCGACTGGGAAAGGTGAAGATGCCCTGCAGAACCTTTAAACATCCCAGAAACATCTCATTTGTGACTAGAGGTGCGCTCATTGGCCCAATAGAATGGTGTCGTGTGTGTGTGTGTGTGTGTGTGTGTGTGTGTGTGTGTAAATAAGCAAATACTTAAAGGTCAGGCTGTTCCATTCAGCTGGCATTAAAGTGGAAAAAGTCTACTAGACTTGGAATTGGGAGAACCAGGTCCTGGCCCTGCCACCAAGTGACTGTGTGACCTTGGACAACTCCCTCTCCTAGTCTCAATTTTCTCCTCAGTAAAACGTTTCTTTCATATCATGATCTCTAATGTCACTTTCATCTCTTGTGTGTGAATTTTGAAGACATAGTCTGCTTGGGAGAGTTAGGATTCGGAGAGACACCTTCCCCCCCCCCCCCCTTGACGTTAGAAGACCTTGGGTTCTTGGAAGGGGGAGGGGAGAGGGGAGAGGCAGGGTACACTTTTGCTCTCCAAGAGGGTGCTTTTCTGGCCAGAGCTATAGCTTCAGGTGGAAGTTGGGAGTGTGTAGGACAGAGAGAGGTCTTGTAACACTAAAGCCTTGCTGTGGACAATTCATACTTTGGGATCTGGATTTTGTGGCACTGTCTTTGTGGGTTAGATTTTCACAAAGCTACTTCTCCACTTCCATGGCCCTGAGATTCCAGAGGGGACTTGCCAGGCTAGTGAAAGCTGTTGTTGCCTTTCAGGTTTATTTAGATGTTGCTAGTCTGGAATATGAGAACATCTGAGTCGAGAGGCCTCAAGGCTCACGTAGCCAGCCCCCTCATTTTCCAGATAAAGAAACTGAGGCCCAGAGAGTAAAGTGATTCTGTCAAGGTCATCTAGTAATGAGTGGCAAATGGGAATTTAAACTCAGGTTCTTTGACTGCACATACAGTGCCCTTTGTGCAGCTCACACTGCTTCACCAAATTTTCACAAAGTAATCCCTGTGCTCCAGTGCTACTAAACTTCCAAAGGGGAACTGACCAGCTAAGTGTCACTATCTTTCATGGAAAATATGGAATCCTAGGGTTTCCAAGCTGGGAGAGGCCTCAAAGGTAACATAATCCAGTCCAGTCATTTTAGGAGTGAGGAAACTGAGTCACACTTGACCTCCTCAAGGTCACACTGCTAGTTAGTGATAGAGCCAGGCAGGACAATGTAGACCCTGATCTGTCTCAGGTTCCCACCTGCTTACCCCTATTTTCTTAGAGGGAGTGGGGATCCTCAGTGTAATTGTGATCCTCCAACTTTCCATCTATATGTATGGGTATCTTTTCCTGCGAAGGACCATGGTTTTAGAGTTGGACAGTTATCTTAGAAGTTACCTAGTCTAATGCCTCTCATTTTTACAGATGAAGAAGCTAGACAGATGTCACAGAGACCCAGCCATGGTGGGGAGTTTGGGAGCTAGGGAGGTGAAGGAGCCCATCTTTCTCTGCGTGTGTGAGCAGCAGCTGCATCACCGCACCTGTGTGTGTTCCATCTTTGCCAGAGACAGCTCTGCTCTCAGCAGGCAGATTCTGCCTAAAACTCCAGCCAAGAGGGGGCAAATAAATAATTCACCCTTTGACATTTGTCTTCGGCTGAAGTGGGAATTTCCAGTGTCAGTTCCTGGATTTACTTTGAAGCAAACTTGATTCACATGGGTCTAGGGCTTGTTGAGAAACTCAGAACAGAAAGATATTTTCTTACTAAAGTTTACCAAAATAACTCTTCTCTCCAACACTGCTACTTTAAAAAAATTACTTTTAAGGTTGTGATAATAATAAACACATTTGCATAGTGCTGTGAGCTTCCCTTATGTTAGGCTTGCTGTGAGCATTGCATCTAAGTCTCATTACTGGAAAAGGCAGCTTGGAGTAGTGTGGCTTGACGTTAGAAGACCTTGGGTTCAAGTCCCTTTGACACTTGATGGCTGTGTGACCTTGGACAAGTCACTTAACTTCTCTGTCTAGTAGTCAGCTCTCTAAAATTAAAAGTTGCAAAGCTGGTGTTGGTCTGCTCTGGTAGAAGGAGTTTTATTATACCAAATTATATGAAATGACAAGTCTGGTATTTTAAAAATATGAAAAATACTAGTTTAGAATATTGTGTTGTTTAGTCATTTTTCAGTTGTGTCTGACTCTGTGACCCCATTAGGAGCTTTCTTGGCAGAGATACTGGAGTGGTTTGCCATTTTCCTTTCCAGCCAATTTGACAGATGAGGAATCTGAGGCAGACAGGATTAAGTGACTTGCCCAGAGTCACACAGCTAGTAAGTGTCTGAGGTCAGATTTGAACTCAGGTCTTCCTGACTCCAGGCCTGGCATTCTGTCCACTGCACTAGATCCCAATAGATCTAGTTGCAATAGATCCCAAATGGATCATAGATCCATTCGGATCATAGATTTAAAGCTGGAAGGGGCTTTAGAGGTTATTCGGTTCAATTCCTTCATGTTACAGTTGAGAGAACTGAAGCAAAAAGAATTTAAATGATTTGCCCAAGGTCACAAAGTCAGCAGATTTCAGAGGTGGAATTTGAACCCAGGTCATTTGATCTAGCTTTTTCTACTATCCCATACTGTAGAGAACCTTTAAGACAAGGCAACCAACTGAGAGCCCACACCCACCTGGGGAGCTGGGATGGTGATTTATTAGAATGCCCAAGCACATTGCCTAATGACCTGGAAGTGGATACAGCTAAATGCCTGGCCTGTGATGAAAATGTATATGTGTATTTACACACATCTGCATGTAAATGGCAGAACTGCTATGTGACCTTGGGCAAATCATTTCATTTCCCTGGGCATCAGTTTTCTCATGTGTAAAATGAGATGAGACTCAGTCTCCACATCTATGATTTTTTGATACTTCCCTGAGAAGACCCATAGTCCCCTGCAGGAATAGGTCTGAGGGTTTTCGTCATTATTGGATCAATTATGCTGGGTATCAGTCAATCATTGGCTCAGAGTATATGTCTTGACAGTAACCATGGCTGGATCCTGTAGTCAATTTCAGCTACTCACAGTCAAGTTTTGGTCACTCTGGCTTTGAGGTATGTGCCAAGACAGACTCAGAGAAAGGTGCTTCCAAGGGTCCAGATCCATAACTCACAGGCATGGAGGGAAACAGGAACAAGGAAAATCTTTTGTCCTTGAACTTATTAACCAGTCTTAGTCTAAGCCAGACATTTATATTAGACAAATGCAGGGCTTTTACCCTTAGAGAGGGAATTCTGTCACTAGGACAATGTATGGGTATCTTTTCCTGCGAAGCACCATGGTTTTAGAGTTGGACAGTTATCTTAGAAGTTACCTAGTCTAATGCCTCTCATTTTTACAGATGAAGAAACTGAAGTCCAGAGGGTTTACCCAAGGTCAAACAAGTAGTGTCAGAGCCAGGATTTAAACCCAGGTCCTCGGACTCTAAAGAGAGCTTTAGAAGTTCAAACTGACTTTTTTGTCTCCCAGAGGTAGCAAATAACAGGGTTGGGAAGCAAACATACTTTCTCCACAGCATCACTTGCTCTCATTTCCCTCTAAGTTGAAGGTCTGGCCTCAGAAAAGAAGACTCTTAGTTATGAGGGAAGCAAGATTATAAGATAGATAAATAAAAGATGCATCCGAAGTAATAGATTAGATAGTGAACCTATGATTTCATTGGTTTAAGCACCAGGTATAGTGGTAAATGTTCAACAACTAACTGACTCTGGTGGGAGGGTGTGGACATGACTAATTTTTAAGCTTAATTTGCATTGTAAACATTTTCTTCATCACTTTCTTAAGACTAGACAATCAATAAACAATACATCAAGTCCTAATATGTAGCTTTTAATGATTTCTGAGGTGTAAATACTCATATTGGAAATTTACTAGTGGATTAGCAAACAGGTTGGAACTGATTCCTGGTACGCCTCTGCTCCCAGGTTAGAAAACTACCTTACCAAGGAGAGAAACAGAAAGAAAAAGAGAAACACATAGAGAAAGCAAGAAAGACACACGCACACACATACACACACACACACACACTTGCCTAGAGCACTGGCCGGCATTATTCAGAGACCAGATTTTCCTGGTTTTGAGGCCAGCTCTTTCCCTCTACCCACTACACCCTTTACAAAATAAATACAAAGTGAATCTAGGGTTCTTGGTTGCTTTATTTTAAATATTTCCTAGAGTGCAATATAATAGAAAGCTGGCTTTAGAGTCAGAGGACCTGAGTTCAAATCCAAGCACAGACACTTACTACCTGTATGACCTTGGCTAAATAATATAATCTTTCTGGACTTAGTTTCCTCAGCTGTAAAAATCAGGGGGTTGTTCTCAATGACCTCTGAGTTCCCTTCCAGTTCTAAATCTATGAGCTTTTGGGGAGCTCTTCTATGATACCCCTTGTACCTATCTCTTATAAATATTTAGTTTTGCTCAGCCCATCCCTCAACATGTTTATTTCAGAAATGTAGGTGCTCATATACCCCCAGTTAATTAACTGATGTTGACCTTGGCCAGTTTTCTGGGCCTGTTTCTTGAGCAAGAGTTTTCTCCAGCACTGGATCACAGAGGGGACATGCTGATCTGGAGTCCTTATTTCTTAGGCATATTCTGACCAGCAGCAAAGATCACGGTGACAGACAGATTTAATTATCCCCCTATCAGTCTGTTGCAGATGTAATTGACCTTGCTGTCTGATGAAGAGAATAAAAGGCGTCTCCTTTTTATGAAGGGAGACTTGGCTGAATCACTTTGACTGGACCTGTGAGTTTGCTTTTGTGGAAGCTGTTGGATTGGAAGGATTAGGAGAGTATTTATAATGTTTAATGTCTACTCCCACTTCCCCCTTCCCAATTTCCAAGTCAATACATGTGAATGTATTGAAAATAGCAAGTTCTTTTCAAAGTCGGAGAGTGATCCAGTTGCCTGTGAGGTCATCTGGTCCAACTGCCCAAGCAAAAATTCCTTCCATAGCATCCTGGACATAGGATCATTCAACCTATATTTGAAGACTTTAAGTAATAAGGAGCTCATTTGGAACAGCTAGATGGTGCAGTGAACAGAGCACTGACCCTGGAGTCAGAAGGTCCTGAGTTCAAATTCAGTCTTGGACACTCGACGCACTTACTAGCCATGTGACTTTGAGCAAGTCATTTAACCCCAGGTGCCCTCCAAAAAAAAAAAAGCAAAAAAAAATAAGGATCTCACTACTTTCTGAGATGGGTCATTTCACCCTTTGCATAGTTCTGATTGTTAGGAAATTATTCCTTATGACAAGCTAAAATCTGTCTCCTCACACTGTTCCCCCCTCCCCTTTCCTATGGGGCCAAGCAGAATAAGTCTTCTTCATTATGATGACCCTTCAGATACTTTGAGGTGGCCCTTATGTCCTCTCAGGTCTCCTCTTCACACACACACACACACACACACACACACATACACACACAAATCCCCAGTTCCTTCAACTGATACTTGTATGATACAGTTCTAGTCTTCTCATCATCTTCATTGTCCTTCTCTGGAAGAGAACAATTCTAATTAGTTGTTATTGTTTCGAAAATTTGACCCACAGAACAAGATATCTCAAATATTCCCTGACCAGGGCAAGGAAAAAGGGGACTATCACTTTCCTTGCTCTGCATATTGTCGCCCTATTAATGCAGGCTGAAGAAGTCACCTTAGCTTTTTGGACAGCTGTGTTATACTCCTTACTCTTATTGAACTTGTGGTTCACTAAAACATCTGGCTCTTTTTCATACAAACTTGTCTAGCTATGCTTCCTCCATTTTATACAGGTGGTGGTTGATTGTTTAAAAAATATGATTTACTTATTTAATGGTTGATTTTTTTGAGCCCAAGTATAAACCTTTGCATTTACCCTAGTTGGTTTTTTTTTGGTGTTTGTTTATTGTTATTGTTCGGTCATGTCCAACTCTTTGTGACCCCATTTGGAGTTTTCTTGGCAAAAATACTACAGTAGCTTCCTATTTCCTTCTCCATCTCATTTCATAGGTGAGGAAACTGGATTAAGTGACTTATTCAGGGTCATGCAGTTAATAAGTGTCTGATGCCAGATTTAAACTCAGGAAAATGAGTCTCCTTGACTCCAAGCCCAGAACTCTATCCACTGCACCATCCTAAGTTTAGAGTGTCCTTAAGTACTTACAAAATATTTTAAAATTGCTTCTCTTCTTTTAAGTAGAGATAAGCAATATGGTGTCATGGAAAAAAAAATCACTACACTTGGAGAAAGAAGATAGTTTCAAGCCTTGGCTTTGACACTTTTATGGGCTTTATGACATGGGGTAAATCACTTAATTTCCTTGAGTATCTGGTGCCTTATACTCTCCTCAGGATAATCATACTCACACTCTCTGTGGGAGGTTGTAAGGACAATGCTTATGGAAGTATTTAGTAAGCTTACTACAAACTAAGATCTAGAGATACAAAGACAAAGGGGCACAGCTCTGGCTCTCAAGGAGTTTATGTTCTACTTAGGGACATAAAATGTAAATACAAAATAAAATATAAAATATTAATTGGGGGAAGAAGTGATTCTAGCTGGGTTATCAAGCAAGGCCTTATGGAGGAAATGGTCCCTGAGATGAATATAACATCCTATAAAAGTAGCAAAAATACTATTCTTATTTTTATCAATATATGTTTTATAAATGTAAAGCTTATTTTATAGTAATATAAATGATAATTTCTCTGCTCAAAACATTTTAATGTTCCCAAACTGCCTCCTGAGGAAGGTTCAGACTTTTCAGCCTAATATTTAAGACCTGGAATCATTTGATGTTACGCTACCTATCCAGCCTTATCTTATACTCCTCCTCGTCACATAATCTATATTTTAGTCAAACTAGATGACTTATTTTTTCACATATGAGCCTTGTATTTTCCTGCCCCTCTGCTTTTGCTCACATTGCCCTCACTTTCCTTTGTTAAATCGCTGTCCTCTCTTACTTTCATCACTGAACAGTTAAGTGGTGCTGAATTGCATTTACTTACAAGCTAAATAAACTCAACATTTTACCTATACTCTAAAGCTCTTACTTCTCTAGGAATACTTGGATCATCCTTTGACTCTACACAGAATCTCAGTGTTGGGACTTCAAAAGTAATTGGGTCTCACCTATACATGAATGAGAATCCCTTCTCCAATACTATAAATGTTGACTCAACCTCAGTGATAAACTCACTTTCTCTTTAGAAAGCTTCTTTCATTTTTAGACATTAATTATTTGAAAATTATCTTTCTTAGATTGATCCTGTCTGCTTCTCTACAACTTCTACCCAATGCACCTAAATCCAATTCAGTTCATCTTGAGCATTTATTAAGCACCAATTATGTACTGGGGAACTCTTTAGGACTGTAAGTTGCAGTGCAGATACTGACTCTCATCTATGAAAGTGGGTTTCCTCACTAGTCAGTTTGTAAACATTTCCTAAGCATCTTTTATGTATCAGACACTATGCTAAGCACTGGAGATACAAAAAGAGACAAAAGACAGTCTGCCCTCAGTGAACTCACAGTGTAACAGGAAAGATGCAAACAAGCAATGCAAGCAACTATGTACAAACGTGTATTTAGGATAAATTAGAGATAGTCAACTGATGGTAGGCACTAGGAAAGAGAGAGATCAGGAAAGGCTCCCTGTAGAAGGTAGGATTTTACCTGGAACTTGAAGTTGGAGAAACCAGGTGAAGGAATGAGGAAGAAGATAATTCCAGGCATGGAGAAAACCAGTGAAAATGCACAGAGTTGAGAGATGAAGTATCTTACTTAAGCAAAAGCAAGGAAGCCAATGTCATTAAATCCAAAGTATATACGGGAATGTAAGATGTAAGAAGACTGGAAAGGTAGGAGTGGGATGGGGGAGGAGCCACAGATTATGCAGTGCTTTGAATGTCAAACAGAGGATTTTATATTTGGTTGTGGAGGTGATAGAGAGCCACTGGAATTGACTGAGCATGGGTGAGTCACATAGAGAAACCTGCACGTTAGAAAAATAACTTCGATAGCCGAGTAGAACATAGAATGGAATGGTAGTAGGTGACTTGTGGAGAGAGATCAACCAACATACTGTTTCACTAATCCAAATGCGAAGTAATGAACAATTGCACCAGGGTGGTAATGGTGTCAGAGGAGAGAAGGGGGTGCAGGTGAGATACCCTACAGAGGTCACATTGACAGTCCATGGCAACAGATTGGATATGGTGAAAGAGAACAAGGAGTCAAGGATGTCTCCTAGGTTGTGAGTCTACGGCACTGGGAGGATGCTGGTAGGAAAGTTAGGAAGAGGTGAGAATTTTTGAGGGGGAAAATAATAAGTTCTGTTTTTGAATTTAAGTTTGAGTTCAAGATGTCCATCAGTTGGAGATGCAAGACTTGAGGTCAAGCCAGAGGTTGGAGCTGGATAAGCAGATTTGAACATCATAAGTATAGAGATGGTAATTTAGTCCACGACTGCTAAAGAGATCATCAAGTGAAGTAGTATGGAAGGAGGAGAGGGCCTAGGATAGAGCCCTTGAGGACATCCATGTTTGGTGGGCATGATCTAGATGAGAATCCAGCAAAAAATGATTGAAAAGGAGTGGTAAGATAGGTAGAAGAACCAGGATAGACAGTGTCAAACACCTAGCTCAAAGTGAATATTAAGGAGAAGAGGGTGATTGATGGTGTCAAAGACTACAGAGAGGTCAAAAAGGATGAAGATTGAGAAAAGACGATTACTTTTTGAAATTTAAGAGATTGTTAGAAACTTTTGAGAGAGCAGTTCAGTTAAATGAAAAGCTCAGAAACCAGACTGTAGTGAGTTAAGAAAGTGAAAAGAAAGGAAATCATGGCATCTGCTATAGATGGCCTTCTCAAGGAGTTTAGCCGCCAAAGGGTGGAAAGATGCTATCAGGGATGGATAGATCAAGTGAAGATCTTTTGAGGATGGAGAGACATGAGCGTATTGGTAGACAGTAGAGTAAGGAAGCAGCTAATAGACAAGGAGAGATGAAAGATAAATGAGAGAGTGGAGATGCTAGAAGGGGTGATCGGCTAGAAGAAGGAGACAAGATGGAATGGAATCAGCAGGAATTTCTATGACATAGGTCTGGTCCAAAAGAATGTTCCAGGTACTCTGGTAGGCTCTCTTGCATATTCAGAGACAAAAATTAAACAACAAGGAGCTTACACTGTGTCGGGGGAAATGATATGTATGTAGAAAATTAAAGTACCATATAGAATATATACATATACATGTATAGTCATTTCTGGCAAGAAAGCATAGGACAATTGTGATTTTTTTTTCTTGCTAATAATGAATCCAGGGTTCGGGGAGGAACAATAGAAGGGAAGAATGAAACAGAATAGGAACACAAGAGAAACAGGCTGACATGCACTGATAAAAGGAATTTTCAGCCTGGGCACCTAATTACTCAGAATCACAAGAATTCTAAGAGGAGATCACACTTCTGTTTCATCATTATTAGATTTGGCTCCTTATTCCAGCCTGTCAGGATATTCTTAGACAATGATTCTCTCTTCTCTTGTGTTAAATAGCCTCTGCAGCTCTTCAGCATCTGAAATTTTGATGAACGTGCCATCTTTTCCTTGATCTAAGATACTGATAAAAAATACTGAACAGAATAGGGTCAGGGACAGATCCCTGGTGTGATCCACTTGAAAACTCCCTCTAGAGTGGCCTCAGTCCGCTCATCATCACTCTGTGAGTCTGGCCATTCAATAAGGGCTGAGCCCTCTAACTGTCCTGTCATCTGTTATATTTCTCTTTAAAAAGCAACGACTTTCTGATAGACACCTTTTTTGTAGTATACCTTTACCTGACTCTTTGCAAAGAGTCATCCCATATAGCAGACAATATTGTTGAAGGAGAGAGGAGAGAGAAAGAGGAGGGGAGGGAGGGAGAGAGGGAGGAAAGGAGGAGGGAGGGAGAGAGAGGAAGAGAGAGGAGGGAAGAAGAGAGAGAAAGAAGAAGGGAGGGATAGAGGGAGGG
>CM053595.1:52911703-52930282 GCA_028646575.1 Pseudocheirus occidentalis | reverse complement strand
AGAGGGAGGAAAGGAGGAGGGAGGGAGAGAGAGGAAGAGAGAGGAGGGAAGAAGAGAGAGAAAGAAGAAGGGAGGGATAGAGGGAGGGAGGGAGAGAGGGAGGAAAGGAGGAGGGAGGGAGGGAGAGGAAGAGAGAGAGAAAGGGAGGGAGGGAGAGAAAAAGAAAAAGAAGAAGAAGAAGAAGAAGAAGAAGAAGAAGAAGAAGAAAGTCAACCAAAGTGCTCAACACATCAAAAAAGTTTGAAAATATGTGTGATGTACAACACTTGTGAACTTCCCACCTCTACCAAAGACTGAGGTGTTGTTGCACACACTCAAGGGCTTTTGTCTTCTTTTAAGGAGTGCTGTTCTTTAAAATTTTTTACCATTCACTTTTAACTCTTTTCTGTGATCATTCTTTGCACTTACATCATTGTAGTCATTGTGTAGTCATATTTTCTTGGCTCTCCTTACTTCACTCACTGGTAGTCCTTGTAGATCACTCCATGCTTATTTGTATTTATTATATTCTTCATTTCTTGCAACATAGTCATATTCCATTCTATTTGTGTACCACAATTTGTTTAGTTGTTCCCCAGTTGATGGGTATCTTCTTTGTTTCCAATTCTTTGCTGTCACGAAAAGTCTAGCTATATTTTGATGTATATGGGGACTTTCTTCTAATCAGTGGTCTCCTTGTGGTATGAGCCTAGTGATGGAATCTCTGGATCAAAAGATATGGACATTTTAGTAATTTTATTTGCGTAATTACAAATTGCTTTCCACAGTGATTGTACTAATTCACAGCTCCACCGACAATGCACTAGTGTGACAACTTTCCCACAACCCTTCCAACACTGATCTACAGATGTGAAGTGAAACCTCAGAACCTCAGAGTTGTTTTGACTTGCATTTTCTTATTGTCAGTAATTTGGAGCATTCATTCATATTTTTGTTAGTAGCTTGCCATTCTTCTTTTGAGAATTTTGTTAATATCCTTTGACTATTTACCTCTGTTGAGGAATGGTTGTCATATATATATATATATACATACACACACATATAAAATCATCTGTTAATTATTTATATGTGTGTGTATACACACAAACACATAATATTGAACCTTTATTAGAGAAATTTGTTACAAAATCCCCCCCCCCCATCCACTTCTTTGCTTCTCATTTTAGGGGCATTAATTTTGCTTGTGCAAGAAGTTTTTCAGTTTCATCCAGCCTCCCCTCTTCAGTCTGTCTTCCACAAAGTTGTCAAATCGATATTGCTGATGCACATGTTTAACAGTGTCTCACCTGATCCTCTTAAATGCTAGGCTAGTGCTGTCTTTCCCAAACTACCTTGTAGTTAATGACTTTGTATTTGTTCTTTATATATCCTCTCTGTATACTTTCCCCTCCCCCTATATTAGAATGCTAGTTCCTGGCAAGTAGTGATTGTGTCATTCATAGTGTTTGTATCCCCAGAACCTAGCACAGTGTCTTTGTACATAGTAGATGCTTCATAAATGTTTGTAGATGATTGACTATGGCTCCCAGGATAAGGCACAGACTCCTGATCTTGACACTAGAGAGCCTCTTATAATCTGACTCCAGGCTGGTTACACATCACTCTTCAGATTCCAGATACACTGGCCCGTTGGCCGTTTTCCTGTTCACAGTACTCCATCTCCTATCTCTGTACCCTGGCATGGGCTGTCCCCCTTTCCTGGAAGCCTCTCCTTCCTGCTTCTATCTCTTAGAACCCCTAGCTTCCTTTAAGGCCAAGTGCAAGTGCCTCCTTCTCCAAGAGGCCTCTCCTAACCCCTCAAAAGGTCTGGGCTCCCTACCCTTGAAATTACATTGTATTAACTTTACATATATTTTGTGTCTGCTTCTCTGAGTAAAGTTGTTTCCCTCTAATAGAATATCTGCATCTGGAGGGCAGGGACTGTCTGGTTTTTGTATCTCTAGCATCTGATACACAGTAGCTGCTTCATAAATGCTTGTGGAGATGCACAGACGTGCAAAGTATCCTGTTGTCTGGGAAGCCCTGCCCCTGAGGCTCAGGATCATAGAGTCATAACTTTAGAGCTGTGAGAGAGGCCCTAGAGACCTCTGGTTCAGCCCCTTTTTTCATTGACCAGGAAGCTAAGGAGGCCTGAGAAATGAAGTGAGCTGTCCAAGATCGCGTGGGCCATGGGATAATGGATTTAGCACTAGAAGGGACCTTAGAGGTCATTTAGGTCAACCCTCTTATTTTGCAGGTGGATGAAGTGAGGCCTGGAGAAGAAAACAGGTGTTCCAAAGTTCGCATAAATCTTAGTATGAGCTAGAGAAACACTTTGACCCAAGTCCTTGGACTGTAAATCCAGCTTTCTTGTCTCCTGTACTGCCTTACGGACAGATGGCAGCAATGTGAGTAGTAAGTGAGGTCCATAAGAGAAGAGGAATCCAATTAAACTTCTGTAGGAAAAGGAGGTAGCAAGGTGACACAGTAGATAGAAGGTCAGGAAGACTCATCTTCCTGAGTTCAAATCTGGCCTCAGACACTTCCTAGTTGTGTGACCCTGGGCAAGTCACTGAACCCTGTTTGTCACACATCTGTAAAATGAGCTGGAGAAGGAAATGGCAAATCACTCCAGTATCTCTGCCAAGGTGGGATCATTAAGAGTAGGACATGACTGGGAAACCACTGAACAATAACAACAAAGGAAAAGGAAGTTTGGATTCGATTCAGATTGTGGGTTTCACAGAAAAGCTTTTCTCCAAGTGCATCTGCAAAGCCGTGAGCCCTTGAGTGTGTGCATAGAGGCCCTGCTGTCATGTTATGTTCATCACTCTGCTTGCCAGTAGCTTGAGACTGACACAGGGACCCAGGAAAGATTTGTTAAGTAAGTGAGTGAGCAACAAAAGGGTTACCCAAATGGATTCCGTTACTCATTAAGTACCAAAGCAATTGAGATTCATGAAGCATCTTAAACAGTGCAGAACAATTCTGATCAGGTTCTCACCTCCTGGCGAGGAGGCAGTGTGTTCATAGGGGGTGGGGGGCTGCACAGTCAGCACGTGTGCTTACAGCACTGTGACCCATTTAAGAGGCACTACCTGTAAGGTTCCCGAGATGTTGCTTTAGCTATAAAAGAGATTATCAGCTCAGTCTCGGTGACTCTCAACCTCTTTCTCATTTCCTGATTAACCATCATGGGTAGCTCATACATGGTGATGTTTCCAGGGGGCTCTGAGCCTGCCTCATTATTTGATTGGTGCCTAATGAGATTTTCCTGCCCTAATAATTTCCTTTTGCAGAACGACTGCAGGATTGAGATTTAAGCTTCTTTCTTCATGTTGAAAAAGTCACCTGGCAGATAGAGCTCTATCCTCATTTCCAGCAGACCTGTCTTGGTTGTCAGCTTCCCATTATCTAGGAGCATAGATCTTGACCTCTGAGGCTGTTTATTTCGATCTCTTCATTTTACAAATGAGGAAACTGAGGCTGGGATAAATGGAGTGATACAGTGACATAGGTATTAAGTGTCAGAGGTCATAGTTGAACCTGGGTCCTCTGACCCCAGAACCTGCGCTCTTTCCTTTGTACTCTAATGTCTTCTCAAATAAGGAAGTTCTTTTAACTATTGTTTCTCTATCTGTCAAATAGGGGTAATGATAATTGCCTTATCTACCTCTAGCAGTGAATTCTCATGTACAGTGAATCTATCTTTCTTTTTCTCCCTGTTAAGAACTGAAGGCAAATCACAGTAACCAGGATTCCCCATCTGACTACTTGCTCTATTTTTTGTTAATTCAACTTCCTGATTATCAAAATCCAGTTAATTCTAAATTCTTTTCCTTCTGGTCCCTTGCGTTTTAAATGAATGAGGCCTTAGCTAAGTACAAAACGTCAGTCATACTTAGGATGGAGGTAGAATTAAAGCTACCACAAGCCTTTGAAAGTTACAAAATGTGCCCCCCCCCAAACAAAGAGGAGAGTACAGAATGACCCTCCTATAGAGAAGTCCCTTCTGGAGTTTTAAAGAATTAGCTTTCCTTCTGAAACTCAGACCTGATCAGAGACAAGTGATCAATCTTTTCAAGCAATCCAGGCCTTCCCAAAGCATGCCTTTGGGGATTGTGGTAAAATGGGCTGTTGACTGTCTCTAAGATATACATTTGTGTTATATCACATTTAGGTTGTAGCCAACTGTCTGTTTTCAAACAAAACCCTCTGGGAGCTCAGGTTTGAACAAGGTGGAAAGTTGATTCATCTCACAGATGCTGACTGACGGCCACTGGAGTACAGTAGGGACCTTTACATACTGTCTGACCTATCTTCTTAATGTTTAGATCCAGTCACCTTTTCTACCCCAAATCCTTCAGTGGTTCCTTTTTGCTCACCAAATAAAATACAGACTCTTTGGCCCAGCAGTGAAGGTCTTGCATAATCTGGAACCAGTCTACCTTTCTGGTCTTATGTCATATGAAGTCCTTCCATGGACTTTGGACTCTTGTGTATCTTGACTTCTCCCTGTGCCTTGAGTCTTCTTTGTGGTTTTGCACCTCCAAGTTTTTGCCCGCACTTTCCCCCATGTCTGAAGTCACACCCCTCTTCAGTGATGCTTGTCAGATGCCTAATCACTGATTCTTCAAAAAAACTTTTATTGGTGCTGTTTGTTCTTATGTCATTTTCCAACCCTCTCTCCTCTCTATTCAATCTTCCCTTGTAATAAAGAAAGCATTCTTATATAAAACTGTCTGACACAATGTCCATGTCTGACAGAATAGTCAATATTCTGCTCCCATAACCCCCACCTTTCTACCAAGAGTAGGAAAATAAATTTCATTATCTCTTCTCTGAACCAACATTGGTCATTGCAATTAAACTGAATTCAGCTTCCTTTTAAAAACTGGTTTTGTTCACATTATTGCACTCATTGTGTGCATTTTCTCTTGGTTCCGTTTTCTTGACCCTGTATCACTTCCTACAGATTTCTGTTTCTCTGAATTCCTTACATCTGTTACGGCTTGTGATGCTAAGAATATTCCGTTACATTTGCATAGCACAATTTGTTCAGCCGTCTCTGCCCACTGAGTATCCATTTTGTTCCTAGTTTTTTGCTTCCAAGAAGGCACTGCCGTGAGTATGTCTGTCTGTTTGTCTTCTACTTTGCTTTCTTTCTTTGATCTACCTATTTTTTTTTTGCTTTTTTTTTTGGAGGGCAGTTGGGGTTAAGTGACTTGCCCAAGGTTACACGGCTAGTTTTTTGTGTTAAGTGTCTGTATTTGAACTCAGGTACTCCTGATTCCGGGGCCGGTGCTCTATTCACTGCGCCACCTCGCTGCCCCGATCTACCTATTTTTAAGGTATGTGCCCTGTAGTGGGATTTTTGGGTCAAAGGACGTGGATATATTAATGACTTTTCTCACATAATTCCCAATTGTAGAAAACAGCTCCACCAACAATGCATTACACACTCATCCTTCGAAGCTTGTCTCAGCTGCCACTGCTTCAAGGAAGCTTTTCCAGAGTTCCCAGCTCAGCCCAGCAGATGCTCATCTTTTCTTCCAACCTCACCACAATACAGTGTTTTTTGCTATACCCCTCAAATGTACTTATGTTTTATTTTACGTGGTAACTATTTTCTATATATGCATACATGCATATGTATATGTGTGTGAATACACACACACATACACACACATACATATACACCACAAGGGACAGCTTGGTTGCACAGGGGGCAGAGTGCTAGGTATGGAGTTTGGAAGATCTGAGTTAAAAATCTGTTCTCAGATACTTATTAGCTGTGTGACCTTGGGCCAGTCTCTTAACCCCATTTGCCTCAGTTTCCTCATCTGCAGAATGGGTTAGAGAAGGAAATCACAAACCACTTCAGTATCTTTTCCAAGAAAATCCCAGATGGTTTTATGAAGACAACAACAACATGCTACTTCAGTGTGTAGTAGTAATACCATAAAACTATAGTAATAATTGATAATCATATATTATTTATTTAGGTAAATGGCACTTTAAAGTTTACAAAGCACTTTACATACATTATCTTATTTCAACCTCAATAAATTTGCGAGGTGGATCTTATCTGCAGCTGGGTGATGTAATGGGTAGAATGCAGGAGTAAGAGTCAGGAACACAGCACTCCTTAGCTGTGTGACCCTGGGCAACTCACTTAACCTCTCTGTGCCTCAGTTTCCTCATCTGTAAAATGGGAATCATTATAGCACCTCTTTCCCAGGGTTGTTGTGAGGATCAAATGAGCTAACATATTTAAAACATGTTGCAACTCTAATGCAATATGTAAATGCTGACTTCTTACAGATCAGGAAGCTGAGGTACCAAGAAGCACCTCATATGTGTCAGAGGTAGGACTTGAACGCAGGTCTCTGCTGACTCTAAAATGAGCACTTTTCCTTTTGTGCTTTGTAGCCTGATTCCACACTATAAACTCTGTGAGGTCAGGAATCAGTATTTAGGTAAATAGCACTCAAGAGCACATAATAAATGCTAAGAAATATTTACTGACTTGAGGTTATCAATAATCTGAGGATCCCAACCCCCCTCTCTTCACCAAGCTGAGCAGGGATGAAATCTTAGGTTTCTAAACTTTGTGCCCAACCACAGATTTCAGCTAGCCACTTGGTATTGTTTGTTACTTTTATTCTTGTTCTATAGTCTGCTGAATTTTTGTATATATGCAATATTCCTGCCAGAGTATGAGCTCCACAAGATCAGAGACATGTCTTATTCTTCTCAATTTTCTCCCCCAAGTATCTTTGCACCTACTTAGCCTTTGGTGTGTGTTTGTGTGACTGTTAAAACAATGAAAAAAATGAACTAAATGCTTCATGGTTATAATAATGAAATTTGGCTTCACACAAAGACAGGGTGGGTGAGGAACACCAAATATGCTGTCTGATTCTGTTGATGTTTTGGTTATTTTCCTCGAGTTGTTTTTTCCCTTCCTATTTTATTCTTTGTTATAAGGAATGGCCCTCTGGGTAAGAAAGGGGAGAGACATATTTGAAAATAAAGGTGATATGCCAATAAGAAGTAATTTTTTAAAAAATGAAAAAACAAATTGGTAAGTGGTAATGCAGTGGAAGTGGGCATTCCATACCATTGAATACAGAGATTGAGGGACCTCTCTCCATTTTTCAGCATCATAAAAACAGGAGAAATGTCAGGATAATTGAGTGATGGTGATACAGGAATGGCCTGGATGCACTACCAGGAGCAAAGAATATGGCTAGTACTTTTCTGGCTATAAGAGAGGGAATGTGAAGAGTGGCCATTAATGAAGAAGAGTGAGAAGACTGTGATAGCCTCAGAAAGGACCAGGCTTAGAGTAAATTGAGGCAGGAGGAATGTTGGTTGAAAAATTGGACGCTGTGGGGAGAGGGGTGTTCACTGACAATAGAACTGGAGTTCTGAAGGACACTAGTATATGTGGATTGATCAGTGGGTAGATTGGTTTGGGGAGGATCTTGGGTGATCATAAAAGGGATGAGAACTCAGGGAATGTGGTACAAGCATGCCACTAACACCAAAGGTGTGAGGCTGAATGAGATGAGATTGCTGTGACGTGTACCCTCAGCAGAAATCAGTGGGTAGAGTAGGTTTCCAGTCTATGGGTGGAAGAACTCCTGGGGATGGCAAGGCCAGAAAGTCATTATTAAGGGTCCATGTATTTGTATGTGTACCAAGTGTTGTCATTTTCATCATCTCTGTTTATCTCCAATTAAATATGTAATGTGACTTGGTATAATAAACAAGCAAACATACCTTCTGTTAACAGCCTCGTATATGTATTACTATTATCAAATGTACGTAGTTTCGTTGTGATTAATAAAACACAAATTTACTTAAGAAAAGAGAGAAAGAGATGCCCAGGATCTACCTTCTACTCCTTCAATCTGTCATTGGTGACCTAGGGTGCTGGGGGGCTGGGGAGAGACAGGGCAAGGGTGGCCACACGTGTTCACTGCTGTCAGAGTTATCTCCTTGGTGCAAAGCACTGATTCATAAGTCCCCTGCTCAAAAACTTGTCATAGCTTCTGACCATTTACAGTATAAAGTTCAAAATCCATAACCTAGCACTCGAGGCCCCCTCTACTTTGGCTTCAAATTGCCTTCACCATGTCACTGTGTCCTGTTATTTCTCCTCAAATATTCTGCACTCTAACTAACCTGGATTGCCCAATAAATATTTTCTGGACATAGGGTTATAGGAACTAGAACTTAAATGGACCTATGAGGTCATCTAGTCTAGAGTCTTCATTTTACAGATAAGGAAAATAAGACTTGGTCAAATTCATACAAATTGTAACCAGCAGGTCTGGGACTGGAACCCAGATCTCAGATCTTTAAATCCAGTGCTCATTCCACTCCTTTAGGTTTTTGAGCAATCATACTGTTCTCCACACTAGAGTCTTATGATCGTTCAAAGCCTCTCCCCAATCCCACTTCTTCTAGACCTGTTCCATTTTCAGTCACAAATGGCTGTCCTTGCTTTGAACTCTACTAGCCCCTTTTTGCTTTGTCCTTGAGCACTCATTATTGCTACTCTGTATTATTTTTGTCAGTGTCCCTCCCTCCTCCCTTCCCACTGGCCAGTGGGCTTGTGAGCTTCATGAGGTCAAGGATGCCTTTTTGTACATCTCCATTTTCTGGTTAGCTCCTGGTGAAGGACCTTGCATACTGTAGATCCATAGTCACTGTGAAATGAGTTCGTCTGAACCCTTCTTGAACCTATCCATAGTTTCAACTTGCTTATATATTTATTTCAAGAAAGATTTAAGTGCTTGCTTGTGTGCAAGATTCAGTGATGTGATTACAAAGATTAACAATGGCATGATCCCTGCCTTCAAGGAGCTCCCGTCTATTGCTGGGGCAAGGCAGGGAGGGAGAGATGTAATGATTGAGTACATAGGGAAAGTCTCAGAGAAATCACTAATGGCTCTGGCTGGGGGGCCAGATTAAAGAATTGGGATTAGAGAAGCCTTTATAGAGGAAGAGGTGGCACCTGAGCTGGGCTTTACCAGCACAGGGCAATGGAAAAAAATGGATTTGGAGTCAGAGAAGACTTCAGTTAAAATCTAGTCTATGTTACTTACTGCCTGTGTGACTTTGGGTAAGTTTTTTCATCTCTCTGGACCTGTTTCTTAGTCTTTAAAATGAAGGGAGGGGAATAGATGACTTCTAACTGTAAATCTATGAGCCAGTGATGGAACAGGAGAGAGAACAATGTCTCTAAGAGGAGATGAGGTAGAAGGGAATAAATTCCAGGCCAATGGGATGGATTCCCCAAAGGGCTCTCCCATCACATGTCTCTGGACAGTGATTGGCAGGTCAGCAGGCAGATTTGCTACAAAAAGTGGCACTAGTAACAAGTCAGATGCCCAAGAAAGTCCTGAGAGCAAGCCCAAGTGTAATGTATCAATGGAGTTAGTAATGTTAAGGAAGCAGCCTGCTTCCAAGCTGCCCCCAGGTAGATTTCAGGATATGTTGATGAGGTGGCAGAAGATCCTGTTGAACTGGTCCAGCATGATTCAGGCTCAGCCAAAGCTGCATTGTTTAGGAAAAGGAGTGTTGGACTGGATAGGGTCAGAAGATCTGGGTTCAATTCTCATCTGGCACTCTCTGTATAACCTTGACCTCTCTGTGCTTCATTTCCTAATATGTAAATCAGGGAAGTTGTTCTAAATTACTTCTAAGGTCCCTTCCAGCTCTAAGTACATAAACAGCAAATATATCCCTGTATTTAGCTTGTTTTTATATAGTTGTTTGCATATTGTTTTCCCCCAATGAGATGGTGAGCTTCTTAAGGGCTTGAGGTACCCCAATGCTTATCACAGTTCCTGATTTATAGTAGGCACTTTAAAAATGTTTGCTGACTTACTGATAGTATTCCTCAGGCAGCAGCTCTGTTAAAAGCATTGGAAGTAGAATCTGACTTTGGACAAGTTATGTGAGTCCAGGGGTTTCCATCTCCTCATCTAAAATCAGCGGGTTTGGCTCCATGGTCTCTGAGAGTCCCTCCAACTCTATCATCATTATTCTGTGAGCCTGAATCTTTTTTCCTATAAGCACCTAGTGCCTACCGTCTTCAGGCTCTTCTGCACAGGCCTCCTCGGCAGTGAGTGGTAATCAAGGCTTCCTTGAGCAATTGGAGATCATTGTGCTGAGCCTGCCTGATTACAGGATGTCTTTGTTACCCACACAGCAGGAGGAATTTGATGCATGTCGTCAGCCCCGGGTATTTTTAGCTTCTCTGTAGTGACATGTCACTGGGTTTCTGGGACCAGCCTCAGGCTCTAGCTCAAGCTCTGGAGTCCCTGTCAGAGCCTATCATGTCTTGCCTTTGTATTGAGGTTATTCAGGTCCATGTCTAGACAACATTGCCCACCCCCCAGCACCAGCTACTAGAGTCAAATGACAGAGGCTGTGACTTATTCATTTGTCTCCCCTCATGTTGTGCCTACGTCTCTCTTTGCATAGTAATTGTCAGTTTAACTCAGATCACTTCTTGTGAGAATGTATTAAGCACCCACCATGTGTGAAGCACTGGGCCAGTGCTTTAAAGTTAAAAAATGACATGGTCCTTGTCCTCAGGGATCTTATAGTCTAAGAGAAAGACATTTACATGAATAATTGGGATCCAAGAAGGAATGATGGGCACAAAGGAGAGGCCCAGGCAATGTGCTATGAGAAGCATCTTAACTGGTTACAAAAATCTCTCCCAAGGATATAGGACTGGGGTCAGTTTTGAAGGATCAGCTGTGTGGCCCTGCCTGAGGCTAAATCCATAGGGTGTCATCACTACTCTGCTCCTTTTGGGATATATTCTGTCCTGGCTCCAAAGCAGCATAAGAACCCATCTGTGACTCAGACAAAATGCCAAGCCTTCTTTAGAGTTATTACCATCAGGGCCATACATAAAAGCCTTGAGGAAGACAGGAAGGAGAACACCTCCTCCAGTGCTGTAGACCAGGTGCTGCAGCTATTTGCTGAGAGCCCCACCTCCTGTCCACTTCCCCATTCTCCCATAGGTTGCATTGTAACTCACATAAGGTTAGGGCTGGTCTGAACAGGAAAGAGAGGAGGGAAAAATTCAAGGCTTTGTTGTCATCCACTTTCTACTCTTAACTCCACTTCATCTTAACTTGCAGGAAGGTTGGACTGTCCTGGCCAGGGTATATCAGCACCAAAGGAAGTGAGAAACTGGTTTGATTACTTTCTTCCACCTTAGTGGATGTGGATGGATCCCCTGAAACACATTTCATTATGTACAGCCCTAGTGAAGCTCCTCTGTCACCACACTTGTTGGTAACATTTTTTTTTTGGCAATTAGTTGTATCCAACTCTTGGTGACCCCATTTGGGGTTTTCTTGGTGGATATAATGGAGCAGTTTTCCATTTCCTTCTCTAGCTAATTTTACATATGAGGAAACTGAGGCAAATAGGGTTCAGTGACTTGCCAGGATCACACTGCTAGTAAGTTTCCAAGGCCTGATTTGAACTCTGTCTGGCACTCTATCCATGATGCCACCTAGCTGCCCTATTTTGTATGTTACCAGATTAAACTATTGGACCAAGGATCCCGAGTAATGCTTATGAAGGAACTAATAGGTCTCCACTCTGCTAAGCATGTGCACTCTAGCCAAATCAGTTCTCCTGGGTCCTACCATGAAGCCTCCCCTTGGTGCCTAGTCCTGAGTTATAGTATATATATATATATATATATCCTGAGATAGTCCATTCTCATGCAAGGGCCCATCATGTTGGGCAGAGCCCATCTGTAAGTGTTATCCTTCAATGTCCAGGCTTGGCAACTGCCATATCTCTGGGATATTGACTTAAACAAGCTTGGGATGGGGCTCACAGGAACCCAGAGTAAGTCATGTTATTGAGGGAGGGGCAGTATTCAAGTCCCATTAAAGCTTCATGGTATATCAGAGCAGGAACTGATTTATCTAATTTAAACATCTCTACTTGTCTGTGAGTGAGAAGCAACTAAACTCATCTCCTTTGGAGGTTCCTCTAAAATCTTGCCACAAATAGATATCTGGAAGGCCCTCTGATTTGACTAATTTTTTTTTTTTTTGCTTTTTGGAGGGCAATTGGGGTTAAGTGACTTGCCCAAAGTCACATGGATAGTAAGTGTGTCAAGTGTCTGCAGATGGATTTGAATTCAGGTCCTCCTGATTCCAGGGCCGGTGCTCTATTCACTGTGCTCTATTCACTATAATGAGATGCAAAAGTTTTTGAGATGCAGAAAGCAACTTTGGAGACAGAATCAGGTGGCATGACTGGAAGAAGTAATGCTGTAAGCAGAAATGGGTGTCCTTTGCTTAAGGAATGGACAAATAACTTGCAGAATATGCATGTTATAGACTATTGTGCTATAAGAAATGATGATGATAAAGAATTAAAAAAAAACTTGGGGAAATTTCCTTTAACTGATCCAGAGTGAAGTAAGCAAAGCCAGAAACAATTTACCACAATAGTATAAAGGAAAACCACTTTGAAAGACATTTTGATCAATGCAGTGACTAATTGTGACATCCTAGGACTAGAAAAGAGGTGGTGGGCTACAGGTATAGAATGAGGCACACATTGTTCATGGTCAATGTGTCAATTTGTTTTACTTAACTACTTCTTTTTCAAAAAGAAGGGTTTTCTGGGGGCAAAGTCATTAGGAAGTGATAGTGATATAAAAAGAAAAACATTAATATAAAAAAAAGAAAAGGAAAGAAATGGTCATATAGATTCTACCATTGGGTATTATGATTCTTGGGAGCCTTGGGACCCAAGAGAGAATGTACAAAGTGATGAACCACATTTTCATCTTTCATGACTGAGCCCAATCCTTATCACTGGAGGAAGATTGCCTAATGATGATCAGTCATCTTGCTAACAGTGTGTGATGAGAAATATGAAGAGAGAGAATACTTCTAGATGGGGCTGATCTGGGTAGATTTCATAGAAAGGTAGACCCTGAGAGCTGGGCATTCAGTGAAGGGAAGAATTTTAATTAGAGGAGATGGGGAATTGAGGGGATGGTAGAGTAGATGAATCAAGCACTCCAGACTTAAGACATAGCCTGATCCAGTGATAGAGAACATGTGCCCTCAAGGCCACACGTGACTGTCTAGGTCTCAAGTGCAGCCCTTTGACTGAACCCAAACTTCACAGAACAAATCCCCTTAATAAAAGGCTGCCTGAGCGAAGGTGAGGAGATGGAAGAGGTTAAGATGAGAATGAAAGACAGTGAGTAAATAATCCAGTTTGGCAAGAACAGAGTACATGAAAAGGAATTGTAGGTGAGGAGATTGGAAATGGAAGCATAGAGGAAGCAGTTTACAGCCACATTGTGGAGGACCTTGGATGTCAAGACA
The DNA here is from genome assembly GCA_028646575.1 of Pseudocheirus occidentalis. Classification (NCBI taxonomy): domain Eukaryota; kingdom Metazoa; phylum Chordata; class Mammalia; order Diprotodontia; family Pseudocheiridae; genus Pseudocheirus; species Pseudocheirus occidentalis. The sequence goes on along the minus strand of CM053595.1, from coordinate 52,916,900 downwards.
GTGAGTTAAATCTTTATTTGATAGGCATGATGGAACCATTAGGTGGTATAGTGGATAGAGCACTTGGCTTGGAATCCTGAAGACTCATCTTTATGAGTTCAAATCTGGCCTCAGACACTAGTTGTGTGACCCTGGGCAAGTCATTTAACCTTGTTTGTCTCAGTTTCCTCATCTGTAAAATGATCTGGAGGAGGAAATGGCAAACCACTCCAGTCTCTTTGTCAAGAAAACCCTAAACGGGGTCACAAAGAGTCAGACATGAAAAATGACTCAGCAACAAAGGGAACCACTAAAGGTTTTTGAGTAGAGGTGTGACATTACTGGAGTATTACTTTAGGAAGATTACACAGGCAGAGGTAGGAGAAGGATGGTATTGGAGGCAATTAGACCATTTAGGGCAGGCGTTCTTAACCTTTTTTGTGTCACAGATCCCTTTGGCAGTCTGATGAAGTCTATGGACTCCTTAGAATAATGTTTTATATAGTTTAAGGAAATGTTAAATTTCAGTTAGAGGTTAGTGAAAATAAAGATGTGACTTTTTCCGCTGTCTAAGTTCACAAGTCCCCTGAAGTCCATCTATAGATCCTTTGGGATACTACTGACCCCAGGCTAAGTACCCCTGATTTAGGGGGTATGGAAATAATGGAGCTGATAGTTGATGACGGCTTGGATTAGAATGGTGGCAATGATGGGATATGAAAGATAGTTCAGAGAAAAATTGATGCAAGGGATTTTTCTCAGGAAGACTTGATAAGACAGCATCTGACTAGATGAGTGGGGTGAAGGAGAGGGAAGAGTCAAAGGTTATTGAAACTCTTACCTTGGGCATGTGAATCCACAGCCTTACTTGGAAGGCTTAATTTAAAAGGAAAAAAATGCATAGTGATATATACCAACATTAAGTAGCCCATTTTGTGGAAACAGAGAGCTAGAAACAAGCAAATCCCCATCAGTTGGGGACTGGCTAAGCGAATCATAGTAGCGAATGTAATCAAATATTACTGTGACCTAAAAAACAAACAAACAAACAAAGAATTCAGAAAAATACAGGAAGACAGATGAACTGATGCAGAAGGAAGTCCGCAAAGTCAGGAAAATAATATGCACGTATATAAAAATGTATATGTGATATATGAAATAGACATAATATATTAATTATTAATCAGCAGTCAGCTGTTGATTAATTATTTAATTGATGCAGGGCCAATTATTTGATTTGTGGTTAATTATTACTATATATCTAATATGTACATAATAGCTCCAAAAATGTGAGCTGAAAGAACAATAAAACAAAGCTAAATGCAGTATGATGATACTGAGCTTGTATCTAGATGTTCCTCCCTCACCTTATTAGGGGTGAGCCTATGGATGTGGAATAGTACACACACCATCCCATGTAGTTGAGATGTGGCTGGTTTTGTTGAACTGTTTTTTTTTCTCTTTCTTTTGAAACCTTTGTTGCAAGGAATGCTTCAGTGGGGAAGGGAGGAGGAGGAATATGCTTCAGTGGCATGGTGGATCTACACATGATCCACACATGATTACACTGCCACGGATCAGGGTGGGGTGGGAGTAGTAACTCAACACCATTAGAGAAGGTAAAGTCTTTTTTTTCGGAGGGGGGAAGGCTAGGCAATTGGGGTTAAGTGACTTACCCAAGGTCACAGGGCTAGTAAGTGTTAAGTGTCTGAAGCCAGATTTGAACTCAGGTCCTCCTGACTCCAGGGCTGGTGCTCTATTCACTGTGCCACCTAGCCGCCCCAAGAAGGTCAAGTCTTTGGGAAGACTGTGCAGACTTGAAATCTCTACCACAGCTCCTAGTTCTTTTACTTCCTTCTCAGCCCCTTGGATTTTGGTGTTCTGACAAAACCCTTGCTCTTGACCTGACCTAGCCTCTAGTTTTTGCCAGATTATATCAAGAAAGTTGTAATTTTGCTGACACACTGGCAGCATGCCTTCTGGTCCACGCGTAGCTCTCTAGCTTAAAGTTCTCTGATTTAGCCTCCAATTCTTCCATTTCTGCCTCATCCTCTTTGATTTTCATATTTTGAGAAATCCTGGCTCCTGAGCTGACCAAGTTATTGTTTTATGCTCCCCCATGGACCCTACTTCTTTTTCTATTGGAAGGGGTTTTAGGTCAGGTTTTGCTATAGGGATATGGCAATATTGTATATGACTCTTCAAATGTCTTCTCCCAGACCCAGGTAAAGATAGTGTCACTTTCTACAGAGAGCCTAAACAGCAGACTCCCATCTCTCCCTCTCCTTCGCCCCGTCTCCTTGCCAAGCAGGGAATGGTGAGACCACGCAGCCACAGCAACAGTTGGAGCAGATCCCCGTGAAAGTGGCTATGTTATGGAGGATACTCACACTTACACAGAACGTGAACATCTGGCTCCAGCAGCAACTGAAGATAGTTGCCACACCCATAGTCAGCTCTTTGAGCCCCCCCCCCCACTTAGGATGTGGGTAGCTAGAAGGATAGTAGCACCATTGACAGAAATAGGGGTGTTTTACTGAATGAATGAATGAATGAATAGGTAATGTTACATATATGAAACTTTTAGAGTATACAAAGAGCACTAGTCTAGGAGTCAAGAGACCTGGTTTCTAGTCCTTCCTTTTTTCTTAGCATTTTTGAAATCTTGAACAAGAAATTTCTCTTCTCTGGGCCTCAGTTTCCTTAGCTATAAAATGAAGGGGTTGAAGTAATTGGCCTCTGAAGTCCATTCTAACTTTAAATTCTATGATTCTATAAATTTATGGATTAATTTATTCTCTGATTTTATCTTATCTAATTTTTGGAAAGAACAGTGGCTCTAGAATCAGAGATTATTGTTGGTCAGTTGTTTTTCAGGTGTGTCTGACTCTCCATGACTCCATTTGAGGTTTCCTTGGCAAAGATATTGGAGTGTTTTGCCATTTCCTTCTCCAGCTTATTTTACAAACAGGGTTAAGTGACTTGCCCAGGAACACAAAGCTACTACATTGTAATGTTAATGGGAGTTGAAGATCTTCTCTAACCATTAATAGGCCTCACATGGAGCCCAACAAAAGAAACTTGATTAGGGGAGACTTGTTTTTCAGGAAGGCACACACCTTTTCTTAGTTTGTAAGTAGGCAGTGGGTCACGAGGTTGTGATGCCCTCTGACCCTGAAAAGTGCATATATACCCTGAGGTTAGCATTATATATGTAATACTCAGACAGCTGGATCTCTCTATTGATCTGTGATGTACATATGATTTGGTCAGATGGTTAGAAGCCCTGTCTGTTGGTCTTTACGCTATTATTTCTGCTTGTAATTTCTGTTTGTATTTTCTCTGCAGTTCAAAGTGCTGATTTTTTCCCCATGAACTAAGTAAATTATATATATATATATGTATATATATATATACACACACACATATATGTTTGATTAAAATAATATTGTTGACCCCTTTTGAGTTGCTTTCCTTTAGAAAAGCAGATCAAAGAACCTGCACTAGCAGCCCTCCTGTGTACTGGTATTATTGGTCCTACTCCCCCACAACAGCTATAAGTAGCATTGCTGTTACATAAATGTTTGAGATAAGATGTGAACTCTTGAAGATGAATCTTCCTGACTCAAGGCCTGGTGCTCTATGCACTGCACCACCTACCTGCTCCAATCAGAGGACATAGGTTCAAATCCCACCTGTGGTGTTTACTACCTCTTTGATCCCTAGGCACATTACTTCAGCTTCAGTTTCCTTATCTGTAAAATGAAGGCATTGAATTCTGTGATTTCTGAGGTTTCTTCCAGTTCTAGAGCTATGATCCGACAAACTTCTTTCTAGGGGTTGCAGTGGACATCAAATGAGTTAGGGCAGGGTTAGAGGGGTTTGGGAACAAAGTTTTCTGGGGGGTAGAATGGCTTCTGTTTGAAGCAGACTCACTGATGTCAGTGAGAAGGGACAGTGACAGCAAGAAAGGACATGACAGAAACATCAGCTACAGAAGGCCAGCTAGCAGTGTGAGGCCAGTCAGCGTAGGGCCAAATAGCACTTTCATCCTTGATGACAAGGGAACAACCAACCCCAACCCACCAATCCCCAATATTTTATTACAGCCTCTTGGGGAAATGGACACATGTAAATAAAGCTGAGGATCTGAGGAAAGGACCCATTGCAGTTAGTATCCTCCATTTACTAAGGCAGGAACATATATAATATATTTTAGAGTGATTTCTATCAAAACCAATTAAAATAATGTTTCAGCAGTTCACTTATCAGGGAAATTTACTTTTATAGTACATTTCATTTCCTGACCATACTTTATGGCTCAGGGTGGGGAGTGGAGTTTTCAGGGAGAGGCTCTGTCCCCAGGGCTATGACTTATGATTGGACAAATTCCATAAGAATAACATATTACTGTCTAAGTGGGCTCTGTGAATGGGCGCACAAGGGATGTGCCAGTGGCTTGAATGGTTGTGGATTTCAGGCAGGTATGAAAACTCAGTTGCTGATGGTATATGGATTGTGAGATACAAAGAGTTAGGCTCTGGTGACAGATGTTTCCGCCTAAATGTAGCACTTCAGATGATAAAAGCCCTATAAGCGTCTTCATGTTGTGCTTCTGAAATATTTCAAGGGGAAAATAACCATTTGCTTTGTAAGTGGTAAGAGTATAAAAAGAGACAGAAGTCAGCTGACCTTCCTATATTGTGTTTCTTTGGCAGGCTTGGCTGAATGGTAGAGGGCATTTATCAATTTCATTTAAAGGGTGTGACCGGCTCAGATGCTGCTGATCCAAATGAAAAGAGATAATAATGCAAAATAAGCCCCAAAGGACTGCCTTATGTGCCCCCTGGAAGTGGTCTACACTTCTTCAGGACTTTAGGCAGGTCATTTGATGCCCTTCCCTGGGCATGTTTGTTAATCTGTATATTGAATGGGGTTGCTTTCTAGGTCTTAGTATTTGAGGATTCTATGATCTCATAATATGAAGAATTTTGAGATCCTATAAAAAGGGAAATATCTTCTGTGCTCATGGGAGAAATAACCAGATGCTATCAATTTTGCCAAAGATTCAGCATGTTAAAACTATCTGAATAGTGTCAGGTTATGGTACTTGGAGGGAGATTAGTGATCAAATATCTGAAAAGCTGTTGTGGGGTAGGGGGGAAGGATTGTACATATACCATTTTTTTTTTATTTTTTTAAATTTTAATTTATTTTC